>VRYO01002297.1:74883529-74900954 GCA_009812075.1 Sialia sialis | reverse complement strand
CCTACATATGGACAAATCCCGTGGGCTGCCCAGCTACCCGGATATGCGACTTGTAATCAGGTGTGGCTTATAACTGTGAAATTACTGTAGTTTAAAATTAAGGTACTTGCAATATTTTCTGTTCACATCAATAATTTTTAATTACAATACTAATGTAGATAATACATTGGCTGTCATTATCCTTAGTTCATTTATATTGATTCTGAGCTAAAAAACAACCCTGGAAATATATGGGCTTTCCATAATTCCTGTCTACCAGTTTTTATATGACCCACCCCATTCTTCTTCTAGTTCTTCAGGAGTAGCCAGTCACATTCGAGTGTTGATCCTGGCTTCCATGCACAGTAAGAGAGACACCTTATGACATAACACATCTAATACCTGGATTCGGATGTGTTGAACTGTACCTCAGCAATTCTGTCTTTGCTTTACTGATTACAAACAGGACTTAGGTTATCAGCTTCAGGTATCAGTATTTGCATTAGCTGTAACTTAAATTTTTGATGCTAAGAGCCGAGGTCCTTAGCATGCCTTTTGGGTACTTGTCAACTTTGTTCTCCAGAGCTGAGAAGAATCAACAGCAAGGTCATTCACAGACTTTGGCTGTGATTATGCCCATATACTGTAAGCTGTGAAAATTTTAAAAAACTAATGAATTTCTAGTACTTGAAGATGTTTGCCATATAAATTTAGATACTTGGGAATTAAATTGAAATATTTGAATAGTGGAAGTACACTGAAAATGAGAATATAAAACTTACATTTTTCATATATTGTCAAGCCACAAACTTTTTTAAAAAAATGATGGCATTACTTTTGTTTTTTTGCCAAACATGAAAGAATAAAAAAAATCTATCTTTAGAATATGGACATTTTAAATTAAATTTAAATAAACTTTTAATAAACTTCCTGTTGGAAGTGTGAGCTGCTTTTATTCAGAGAAGTAAGATTTAATCTCAGTGTGTATGTGATAGTTTAGTTAAAGAAGCAACAAATTTACACTCCTTATTTTTGAATGTTGGTGCCTTTTCTACTGAATCAATCTTAGCATAACTTATGGTTTCAATTGTTAAGCAATATTCTGAGTTTTCAGATAATTGTGTTTTGCATTGCAAAGGTTATTTCAGTTTCGAAAGATCTGTTTCTGAAAGTTGCTCATAAAGCAAATATCCATAAAGTACTGGTGCCAGTTCTATTTTCTTTCAAAAGACCACTTTTTTTACAAGCATAAGAAAAACAGGAAACATTTCTTTGCCTTATGTTTTTCTTAGAAACCTGTGAAGTATCACTCTAGAAAAATTGTGTGAACTGCCTCCATAGAAGTTTGTTGAGAGTCATTGTCTCATTCTCTTTGTGACACGGTTTTTACATGTCACACAGTCTTTTACACAAAGCACAATTCATTGCCATGGAGTATATGTCGTCATCATCATCATCAACTTACCTCTCTCTTGTCCATCATACAAATGGAAGCAAAAATATTTGCATGAAATTCATATTTTATTTGAAGTGGCAAGACTACTGAGAATTCAGATTTTTACCCTTAATCTGCAATTACTAATTTCATTGGAAGCCAAACTGGACTGATAATTTCTCTATAAAGTTTCATTAGACAACCTCACTGTTTCCAGAAGTTTGGGGATTGACTGTTGCTTTTGCTAATGAGCATCTTTGAACTAAGCAAATGCACACACCAATGTTCAGTTGCGAGGAAAACAATTAAATAAAAAGAACATTTTACTCATTCAATATATAGCCAGACAAGCTGAAGCCATATTCTTAAAATATGTCGAATGAGAAACAGCTGGAAAAAGCTTATATAGCACCATGTCTTTCCATGAAGAATAGAGAAAAGAAGTTTGAAAACTTCATTTTGGAAACAGTAATGTTTTGGATGTGTTTTCAAAATGTAGTCACCAGACTTCTGCAGCTTTCTGGCATCCTATGGAATTGTGATAGCCTCAAATGCAGACTATACTAATTTCATGTAATTGTTATATTCCTCGCACTTTCTATGTCTGTTGGGCTGACTAGCAAACAAAAATTTAGTCCTTCATAGTCTCATATTCTGTTTAAATACTGTATGTGTATTTATACTGCAGTTGAAATATTCAGAGGGAAAAATATATCTACCTAAGGAAAATGTCAGTACAGTAGAACTGTAGCAATGCCAGTATAGTAAATGCTGCTCTTAATAATAACAACACATTAAAACCAGTTGTTATCTTTGCCTTTAAACTCTTTGCATTATCTCTTTTTTTTTATGGGCAATATATTTTGCCAACATTATCTTGCCTAAGAATTGTTATATTATTGTAGTTTGCCATTTGATAGTTCTAATCCCATGGTTGTTATATGTTACTTTGATAGCTGACACCACATCATTCAGTGATAAATCTAAAAATAGCTTTCTTCAAAGCTCAATTTCTTTTTAAAGAATATAATCTCTCCTTGATGCAGACATATATCTCCTAAAAATGTTAACAATCTTTTATGAAGTCCTTGATAGAAGACATCATTTAAGAACACGAAATATTTCCATACCATGTCGATAACAATCATGTCTCAAAGTGCTTGATTCTAACTTTATTTTCAAGGCAGCTCTGAATTTAGGGTATTTTGGTGTTAAGATTCATTAGTCAACTAAGGAGGAAAAAATACTAGCTAACGTAATAGACTATATACAGAAAGTATCTGCCATCTTGATTATCATTAACTTCATCACAGCTATCTTTTATCTATATTATTAATTTCATGAAACTGGGACAGAGCCTTAGCCTGGGTAAGTCTTTTTCAACATATCATATTCTTCATAAGAATACAAAGGACAGGAAAGGGAATATGGTAGTGTCTCAAGTTGTTTTCGTTCCTTCTCAAACTGTTTGTAAGCTCAGAACTCAGATTTTAAGTTCATGAATATTAGCTCTGTTGAAGTCAGTGAGTCATAGTTCTGCTTATGTAACTGCATTGAAGTCAATAGAATTAAATCTGAAAAAAAGGGCCAAACAGGAGCTTCAGCATGTGTCTTGGAGCAGAACATTCATCTAGTGAATCATTGTTGCATCTGTGTGCCAATTTGACCCAAATGGTTATTTCATACATATGCATATGAGGGAAAAATTTGGAATTGCAATTATAATTAATTTTGAATTGAAATATGTGATTCAGCAGATTCTGTGTACAGTAATTTCACAATTATTAGCTGCACCTGACTATAAGTCGCACATCCGAGTAGTCAGGAAGACCACGGGATTCATCCATATATATCCCGCACTGGAATACAAGCCGCATCTTTTTTTATTTTTTAAGCAAGGATCCATGTACAACAAAGTAATGAGTTAGTAACAGAATCGCGCGATTGCGGATTTTGCTGTCAAGTTGCTCAATTTGCAAACAGTTTTCACAGACTGGAGAAGCCTTTAAACACAGCCCTAGGAGCCCTCCCCGTGCCATGGGCCCCAGCACTCCCGCCCCTGGCACTGGCTGCCACAGCTCCCCACCTGCTCAGCATCGGTGATGGCTCCCCTCGCCGCACGAAGCCAGCAGCTCGCCTCCTCGCTGCACGCTCTAAGCTAGCCACCTGCCACCTCCTCACTGCGTGAAACCGGCTCCAGCTCCCCGCCTGCTCGGCTGCGGCAGCGGGTCCCCAACCACATGGCAGCCTCGAGCCGCGGCGCTGCGCAGCAGCATTTCCCCACTGCCCCGCCCGCCCGCCCTGTTCGCGGCTCCGCTGCCCCACCGCCTGCCTGGCCGCGGCTCCAGAGCAGCTCTTTCCCTGGCCAGCTCGCACTTCCGGGTTGGCATTTTGCTGAGATTTGTCCATAAATAAGCCACATCTGATGATTGACCACACTACTGGGGTAGGCTGGATTCTTCAATGAAAAAGGTGTGGCTTATAATCGTGAAATTACTGTTCTTATTTTCCCAGGTGGATATACATGTATATCAATAAGGAGCATAAAAATCAGAGAAAATGCTTATATTTAATGACTTTATATGAAGATCATAGCTAAGTCCTCAGTGGTATATTTCACTTCCATATAACCTGAGCAACTCACTTTGTTTGATATCTTTTCTTCATTTCTCAAAGCTTTTTCTTTTTTAACTGAGTTTTTCTCATGCTCTTTACAATGTTCCTTTTCCTATCCCTAAAACAGAAATTCCGTGTTAACATTATATAAAAATCACATCCTAAATACTGCAGGTAGCTTAGGAGAATTTCTTTGGAGGATCCAGAATGTTCCTGTGCATAGCTGTTTATATGTGTGATTGAAAGGAGTCTGAAACTGGAGTGGATCTGTGAGCCTTGTGACCTTGTGACCACAATACTCAGCAATTAGGGAGCTCTGGCATCCAGAGGCCAGTCACCCACATGTTCCCATTCTAAAGAATCTTTATGCATTAAACTTTAAGAGGTGCTACAACTTTTGCATCTTAATACTGAGCACTTTTAATAAATATAGATTATTTCTTCTTTAGAATTATTTGTATTATGTATAACATAAAGTATATGAAGAAAATTACTTTTCCTTGAATTATTTTTCCTCTAAGTAACAATTTTACATTGATCTGAAAAATTCTAAACATCCTGTAGTTATCTGCATTAATAAAATTGGAAGGTGATATGGATTTTACATGGTGGTAGATTAGAACAGCAGCATCCTCCAACTTATTTTGCACAGCAGATATAAAAAATATTATCTCTTCATGATTTGTTTAATATTTATTAATCAAATTTACATTAAATTTATATTAATAATAGCAGGCAGTTTATTTAGCTGTTGTAGCCTAGATTTGCTACAAAAGAGACCTCTAGCAGCATCTGTAAATATTTATGCATGAAGTATGCTCTTCACCAGTATATCTCAAGCCAGCCATGGATATTTGGTTCTGAAATAACATATTGTTTCACTAGTGTTTATAGTGCTCTTGCAGTGAAAGGAGTTTTACTGAAGGTACATTAAGACAGCATCAAATCATATGTCTTTTCAGTGATGAAGGGAATGGTCACTCTCTACATAAATTCTTCAGTGTATTGAATTCTGTGGTGATGGCTGCAGTATAAAATAAAAAGAAAGCAATACAAAGTAAGTTCTCCTAAACAAACACGTATTGATGTTGGGAGGAGAAAATATTCTTTCTTTGAATCACTCCACACAATTATCCAGGAAAACAAGAGAAAGGTAAAAAACACATTGTTGAAATCTATTGTATTTGGGTAATAGCCAATTTGTTAATGCATTTGTAATTCTACTGCAAGCTTGATGATATAAAGAGTTTATGTAGTTCCAGTACAGTCCAAGAGAATGAGAAAAGCATGCTGTGATAGTTGCTTAAATTACAGGTTTGGCTTCCAACATAGCATTTCTTGCATCCCTACTCAATATCTGCAGAGTATCAGCTTTTAGACCTACCAGATATGAAGTTGTGAAAAACCATTATAACTTCTCAGCATTCCAGAAACCTTAAGAAGCATAATGCCTCTCCAGCAGTGAGGGCTTACTAAGAAGGATACTGGTTACAGACACTTTAATGACAAAAGTTTCCCCTGGCCAGATAATGTGTGCTGATATCAAGAGCAAATAAACCCCTCAGGTTCCCACTGTTTGTTTTCAGAAGAACAATAGGAAAATAAGTTCAGTTTTTAGTGACTTAAGACAGTTCAGGAAAATTCTGATTTCCTCCCAATCGTGGCAAACATTTAATTAAAAGGCTATGTACCTTGACAACATTACTTATTGCAAAAAATCAGTTTTATGGTTCTTGAAATATACCAAACCTTTAGGAAGAACCATTTATTTTATTCAAAAGTCTTAAAATGAAAACAGCTACCTCCTCAATTAAATGTTTGTTTACCTTTTGCATTGCAACACCTGGGTTTTCCTGTGAGACAAACAAAGCACTTAGATCTGTCCTGTGCTCTCTTACATGCTATTAACTCTACAGGTCTCTACCTATTTCTACAAGAATAGCAGAACTACAGGACTACAGCTTTCATGGGCTAACTCTTACCCCCATTCCTCATCCTTTTGTGCTGCTCCAGGGGTAGGAAGAGGCGGAAGAGTGAATGGAGGAATGAAGTTGTGCCTGGAGAAAGGAGGGCCTGGGTAAAGGAAGGGTCATGCTCTATGGTTGATCGGGCAGAGTCCCTTCCCCTTGAAGGCACTACAGCCCATGGAGAACTCATACAAGAGAAGAACAGAACATGAAGAGTGGAGCACCCTCATGTCCTGGCTGCAGCCTCACCGCCTGCTGTCTCACTGAAAGCGCTTGAATGCAACCTGCAGCAAGAACAAGAGGGGAGAGGGTGCTGTCTGGTTTGAAACTGAGCCTGGGAAAGAAGGAGGAAAAACTGTTTACCCTGAGTGTGTAAATGCTTGATTCTGGGTTTTTGATTTTTTTTTTCATTTCGTTTTGTTTTCCACTACCTGAATAAGCAATTAAATATTTATTTTAGTTGGCTATAAGTTAAATAAATTGTTCCAAGTCAAACCTGGCTTGCCTGCAACAGTAACCATAATCTCCCGAATCTACCCTTATCTTGCTCCCATTCTTCCTTTTATCTCCCCTTGTCCTGATTAGGGGGAAGTAAGCCGGTTCTTTGGCTGCCAGCCAGTGCCAACAAACCATAGAGTAAAATTTTCTTTTAGAGCAACTATCATTTTAAAAGAAGATATGAAAAACGTTCTATTTTCACCCTTGCTGAAACAAATTCAGCTATAAAACACAAAGCAAATGGGACTCTGACTGGGGAGAAAGTATCTTTCCTTGGCTTCTTATACTCAAAGTCTTCTTAATCATAAAGAATAGAAGTAAATGAACCAATCTAATAAGGCTTTATATGATGGAGGAGAAGGTTATACAAAATACAAATGAAATTTACTGAGATCCAGCTTCCCATGAGCAAACAGCTACTAGACTGCACAAAAAAACCTTATGAAGCCCCAGTATTTTTTACACAGACTGTGGAAAAGCCTTCAGGTTCAATAACATACTAATGGGATACAGGAAATAATGAGAACAGGAAGCACTGCTAGTATATCACCAGTTACTAATTTAATTATGAGCAGCTGGAAGATGAGTGTTACTCATAAGTAATGACAACATAAACTTTGCATACATATATATATATATATATATATATATGCATGCATATATCTGTATGTATATGTATGTATGCCAGTGACACAGCGAAAGTAAAGCACTTTGCTGCCCAGCTGAAGCCTCCTGTCTGTCTCCAGTGCTTCAAGTAAAAAAAAAATCTGGGTTTCACTATGAAGAATGTTACCATTGCCCGCATCTCTTTTTTGAACAATTCTTACTGTAAATAAGTCTTCCATGTTGTATCACTCTCTGAGGAACTGGCTGACTCAAGCTATAAGAGTCTGTCATCAGAAAATCCAAAAGAATAGCTCATAAATTCAGTGAGAATGTTGGTGTTTTGCATTTTCCTTCATTATGTGGAGCTGAGCATCATAATTTTTGTTAGTACACTATAATAGCTGAGTTTTGTGCAATTTTCTATTATCATTGTATCTTTACTGGATGGGGATTTTTTTTTTAGGGAAGATTATGAAACAGTGGAACAGGTTTCCTAGAGAGGTGGTAGATGCCACATCCCTGGTCACATTCAAGGTCAGACGGAACAGGTCTCTGACCAGCCTGACTGATTTGAAGTTGCTCCTGTTCATTGCAGAGGAATTAAGATTAGCTGAAATTTAAACACCCTTTCTAACCCAAACCATTCTGGGACTGTATGAAATAACTCACAAAATTCTCACTTTCTGTCAATACATTGTTTCTTTTTACTGTGGGTTCACTGTTTTACTCCCTATATTGCAGCTCACGTTCACAGTATTGTAATATGGACTCAGTATGAGAACTAGTTCTCCAAGCTAAAAGGGTGTGTATAACCCCCTTTGACTGAAAGATAGCCTTCACACTTTGAGATTCTGAGGACAGAGTACACAGATGATCCTGGAGAAACTATCTCCATCGTTGCTTTTCCAAGATGCCAAACAGCAAGTTATAAATGCTAGGAAATTATGAAACGTATTCCTAGACCCTAATCCTGCCAGGAGTTCTGTATTAACTGAGTACTGAAATCATGCAAAGTCCTATGCATTGATGGATACCTTTTTTAACAGAACCAAGACCTTATGTTCTTCTGCCTACATTATTTTCACACAGTACTTTCCCTCCAATAAATATTCCATTTTAAAATATTTACCATCTACCATTTGTCTAAACTAGGAATTAGTCTGATTGCATTTTTACATTACATCCATTTACACCAACAGGCCTATTGCCAGCAGCTAAAGTGATCATTAAAGATAAGTTTTGTGGAAGATAAGGTCTTTAAGGTTATTCTTATTTTTCAATACAGAAATCAAATTGTCCTCCCACTTAATATTCTTTTTAATATCCCAATGAGAGAATTACTATTAATTATGAGATGCAGTGATAGAAACAATGTAAAATGTACGTGTGCAATACAAATCATTGTTATCCATAAGTCAAACCCTTAGCTGGGATTTATGTTAATCAATAGATGTTCTTTATATAGTACTTCCCAGGGTAAAATTGAGCATATTCCAATACATCACACTCTTGGCTAATTGCAGGGTTTTAAAGTTTTCTTCTAAGGAATTAATCTCCACAGAATGCTGTCTTTATCACTTTGGTATCCATTAGTGCTGCCATTTCCCATGTATCATGATACTGTCCGAAGCCAAAATTCTTTGCAACACTTATGAGTCAGATAGACAAATTCAGTTCCAGTTAAAACCTGTCACCAGCCATTTGCCTCATAGCTTTTCTATCGCCTTTGTTGATTTTTGTTCTAATTGGATTATAATATAAAATTCAAGAGCCAATCCTGATTGCATTTTTCTTATCATTGTATGTAAGTTTCAACTCGAATTTTAAAACAGGAAATAATTAACTCCCTTTTTAAATGTAAAAATGACAGGTACAAAACACGGCATATTCTTAGACTTTTCTCAGACATCAGCATAAAGCGTCTGTTACTTGGAGATTTTTCCTTTTTGTCTTCTCTAGGATTGGACTGTGGTGGTAAACAGAAAATACCTGTCACTAGGAGCTTGTCAAGCAGACTGAACTGTCTGTAAAAAGAACTAAAAGGAGATGATAATGTGAAAGAAATATTGCAAAAGTCTACCAACGTGGGAGGAGCATTGTGGGCACAGACGAACATTCAGCTGTTTATTCTCTGTTCCATTTTTCAGACTTGTGACCTTAATTTGAAGCTACTAGAATACAGATTCAGATAAATCAAGTGCAACTGATTCTCCACATCATAGCAAGAAGAACGGAAGTACTCCTTGGCAAAGAATGCTGTGGATAAAAAAACTATCTATGTTTAAGGGGAGACCGAACAAGTGTTTGAGATAAACTGAAGCCAAGTTTAGGACTTTATAGCTGTACATTTTCCAAATTTATGAAGCAAACACAGTGCAAAGTCAATTGTCTTGGTTTAAGTGTATTTCAAATAAATGTTCATTATCTCAGAACTTCATTACCAGTATCTGTTGGTATATCATTTAAACATGGTATTTATTAGTTCTTTTACTCTGAAACACAGTAAGTGCATACATATGACCTTTAAAAATATTAAGGGTCTCAGACTATGCCAGATGGCTTATCTTAAAAAAAATTATAATCTCCATGTTTAGTATACTAACAATATTACCATAATTTGCAGTTGAATACTTTCCCATGACTGATTTACTATCTAATGGTTCTAAGGGAAACTCTTGTCAAAGGTTAAAAAAGATGACCTTTCAAATCTGTAATTTTAAGGTTTTATTTCCAAAGGGGAATAATTTCTGCATCATCATCTTTTGAATAATTTCCAGCTGTAAAAATGTTCATTTGATCATCTTAACTGGAGGCCTAATTTGTTTTCCATTTCCACCTTCTACTTTTCCACTATCCATCAATATTATTAACTGTAAATTTCATGATTTTCTGCATTGTGCCTTCTGAAATGCATGAATATAATGTTCTGGGGTGTTTTTATTTAGCAATATATACTTGCAACATATTTATGTTAATTAATTCAGATTCATTACTGAAGTTCCTTAATTTTTTCTCTTCTCGTTGTTTAATTCCCTTTCGTCTACTTGCTTGTCAACAGTTTTTTTCCTGCCTTTCTCATTGGTAGTGCTCTGTAGAATGGCCAGATAAAACTTTTTGAGCTGTTGAACCAAGAGCTCTTTTTACCACAGCTTGTTTGACTCAGAGCTAGCCCATGCGATCATATAACCAGCACAAAATAAGTGAACCCCATAGCCTCACCCCAAGTCTGTTTTACTTTCCTTTTTATATACCTGTGACCTAGTTCATACCTGTTCTATTACCTCTTTGCTATAAGATTATTCTTTGTTCCATATCCCGATTCATAATGATTTCCTTCTGTTTCTTAGCATCTAAAATATTGTATCTTGGGTTTCCTTTTTCCTCTGGATTCCATAAGCTCTTTGTTTTGTAAAATTCTTAACAGCACCATGAAAAGGAAAGATATGACAAAGGTCATCGTAATATTATTCCTATCACTTTTTATTCATGATTAGTGAGACATAATTAGCACAGTGTCATGAAATTATCAAGATACCCATGATCAGAATGAGTTGGGTATTTAATATATCCTAAATATAATCCTCAGGTTCTTGAAACAGTAAGAACTAGGGCTTTTGATCAGCCAAGGGACAGATTTCCTGCTATTATCTACAAATCCTAGCCTGCATTAGAATATGAAAGTGGACTAAAGGATTATATGCTTGCTATCCACTGAAGTATTTTTATCACAAGCAGTTTATACTATACTGTTCTCCAAATCATTCATGAGTGGCACTTTCAGTGCTCAGAAATGTTGTTATTGTATTTCATGACCAGACTTTGATTTGTAGAAAAATGTAGTCCATCAAATAGTGTCAAACATGTCAAAAAATTGATTTCCTGGAATTTTAGAAGGGTAGAAAGGCCTACCTGTGTTCTGTTAAATTTTACAGCTCCTGTCTGAGAGGCTGGAAAATATGAGATGTACATAAGATGTAGCAAAAGCCACTAATTACAGTCAGTTGACATTTCACAAGAGAATTATGCAGTAAAAGGGGTAAAATTGTAGAATGGTCAATTGTTGGTCTCAGATTAAGGAAAAATAATTGGATGATACATTCATACAGAAAGAATCAATGAAGATGCAGATATAAATCCTAAGTTTTGGTGCACTCAGGGTACAGAACCAAAATTAAAAATTATTGGGGAAGATATGGTCTCTATACATCTTGCAATATTATACTTGACATTGTTGCAATAAGGCATTGGGGATGTATTTTGAACAATTTAAAAAAAAAAGTAGATGGTAATTTATTAGTTCAGGCTATCTATGCACAGAAAACTATTCACAATCCCCAGAATAACAGGTTTTAAATAAGCAAAAAACTCTTTTACTGAGAGGAAAAAACCCTATTGATTTGTTTATTTATTTATTAACAATTTTACTTATACACTTTCAGAATTTCTTCTGATACTGATAGAGAATATCTAGACTCTGTCTTCATTGATAACTGATGCATGATTACAGAAATCTCATAGGATTTTTGCCTATGTGAAATATTGATAATGATATTTCAGTCTTCTAGGAATTGTTACCTCTTCATTCCCTGGGAAAATGTCAATCCACTGACTATACTGAAAGTGATAGAGGCACTGTTTCCTGCCTGCAGCACAGATTCACATTTGTCTGTGTCAAACCCTTTTGCTAGTGTTGAGAATACATCATTTTCTGGCTGATCCATTCCCAATGACTAGTGCCATACAGCTCCAAATTTCTTCTGAGAATACTTTGCAGCTGCTTTCAACTGCTGTGTTTGCACAAAACTGCCAACCCTTGCTTTCCATGTAGGCACTAAGGTGAGATAAAATATATGTTTTCTCCTGTCCCTGAGTTCTTTTTGGAAAGCCAGAAAGAAACAGTGATAGGTAAGGATATCAAAGCATTATAACCAATCTATTGATGCGTCAGATTAGTATAGTTTCATATTACATATACATATAACCTCATATTATATTCCAGAATGCCATTACACCAACAATGAAATTTCTGCACGTGTATCATCAATAATTCACTGCAAAGAAAGTATCTGTCACAAACTTACTAAGATAAAAGGATGAAAAATAGAATCTAGACACACTGACTGGACAGTCTATTTATCTGAACTATTTTTAGCTGCTAAAATTTTCTGAGCAATGGAAGGGATCACATTTGCAGACACTGACAAAGATTACCCCTTTTCACTGGCAACTCTCTCTCAGCAACACCTTTTTCTCTGTAGGTGTTAGGGGTGAATAGCAAACCATTCCAACCAAAATATTTTATATATGCTATGAAATTCTGTATGATACATCTGTCTGTCTCTTTCTTTATGTACTCTACAGCAGACTTCAAACTATAGAATTTCTACAAAAACCTAAGGATGTGCTTCTAATTAAGCAGATTTAAGTGGGTGCTAAGCAGTTAATATGTTCTGGACATGATTCTGATTTTTTTTCCCCCCACTTCTGGAGTGAAATAAGACAGAGATGAACATAAATTGAAATAAAAATCAGAACAATAATATCCTTTCCCCTAAGATCGTTGTGTCCACTACACAATGTATTGTAGCTGACAAGTAACTCTTATGTTACAGTAGTGCAGGTAGACATCTGAGCTTTAACTGGAAAAAAAGGTTCATGGCTTAAAAAGACTCATGATTCTTAGTTTCTAATAAAAAAAATAAATTTTTTAACCAAAATTTCACTGCAAAGAAGCATGGAGCTTCAAGTGTACATATATATACACACATATATATATAAACCCACAAACCAGGTTTGTCCAAAAGCGTCAGTAATAAATCAGCTCATCCACCTCATTAATATGGAAAGATTAGCTAGCCTACTCCTATTTTCCTTAAAAATATATTGTAGTCAATAGAATGATTCACTTCCCTGGCAGGAGACAAGTAAAAATATGCTCATTGATATAAAAAGTGATTTAACAAAGTGTAATAGGAAATGAAATAGTGGTTTATCAAGATTCAGTAGCAAAATACACTTGATTATTTACCTCACAGAGGAGAGGGTAAGACAAAAGTCTCAGAGAAACATCCCACATACACTGAGTCATGAGACTCAGAAATGTCCCTTTGTACTCTAAATTCCAATCAGAGAAGAGTTTACATGCAGCTTAGTCCCAGACATGGTCAACATTCACAATCACAGAACACATTCACAATCTCCCACATCACTCACCTCAACTTCAGAGTTTAGTGTGCTATCAGTCACTTTCTGTTGCAGCAAGAAATGTCTCAGCCTTGAGGAGTACTCTCAAGAGGTGAGTCTGCTCAAGATGAGGTCCTCATGTGCAGGAAAGCTCAATGATCCCTGTGCTGTCCACTGTTTGCCAAGATGATAATGCCTTTTTTTTAGATACTGGGCTAGATTGCCCAGGGAAGTTGTGGATGCCTCATTCCTGCATTCAAGGCCAGTTTGGATGGGGCATTGAGCAAACTGTTCCAATGGGAGGTGTCACTGCCTATGACAGGGGATTGGAATTAGATGAAATGTAACGTCCCTTCCGACTCAAACCACCTCTTACTCTATGATTCTGTGGTTGAATTGTACCATATTTGATGCAAGGTATCTGGGTTCCCTATTCCACACAGCTCTTGGCTACCACATTGCCATTCATCTCCCAAACTACGTTGCTAATTCATCTTCCAAAGTCCGGCATAACCTGGATGCAACATCCCAGCTCCCACTGCTGGTATGGCTGAAGTGAGGAGAGGGACAAGCAGCTGCAGGGATAGAGGTCATGCAGTTTCTCTGGCAAATGTGTTCTAATGCTTAAGTATTTTTATAGCTAAAAAAAAAATATTCCTGACATAAGTATTGCATGTTTCTTACCCTATTTACAGGTGACTTGGAGAAAACAGCTTATTACCTTACTCTTGGTGGGTATATTCTATATAAAAAGGCTATTATTGGATCTTTCTTTCTCCTTTTTGTCTAGATAAAATAACCCAATTTCTTCAATAACTTAGCCAATTATTCTCTGTCCTCATTTCATGCAGCTGATTATTTCCACCTTCCAAATGTCCTTGTAGAATTGCATCTCTTTTTCCGAAAGTTTCTCCATTTTCTCAAAATTATTCTGAGTCCAACTTCAATGTGCTTGCAGATACCAAAAGGTTGATGTCATCTGTAAATTTTATCAACGTACTTGCCTTCCTATCACCCAGGCTGTTAACACAACTGCTGAACATTACTAGAGCCCTCATAGGCTCCCTTAGAATTCTGCTCAGTCCATTCCTCAAGTTTCACAGTAAACCTTTAATAACTGTTCTTTACAATCAAGATTTTGCTCACCTGATAGGAGTCCTAGGGGAAAATATTGTAGGCCATATCAAAATAATTCCAAAAATCAAACTATATGGTGTCTCCTACTTCTCACCTGAAATTGCTACATTTTTTTTCCTATAAAATAGCCAGACTGTGAATAGTTCCTGATGAAAGAAAGTTGGTGACTGCTCATTCACCTGGTGATTCTTGGAATGATTAAAAATGGATTTGAAGTCATAGGTACAATACAATGAACCAAAATATGCTTACACTAAATATATCCTTATATCTCAACATTGTAACTTATAATATCTTCTAACTAAATATACAGATTCCAAGTGTATTTTTCAATAATATACTTCCAATACAACAGCTTTCCTCCTTCCCATTTAAAAAAATTATTTCCTTTTAATGATATACATTACAAATATCTTTTCCAGTTTCTGCAATCTTGCTAATCTTCCATATTTCTATAGGTAACTATTAAGCATCATCTTATGAAGTAACCTGTCTGCACAACATATTTGACTGTTAAAAGCATGTTGCTAAAATACTATGATTTCAATTTATACTGCCAGAATTATAAATGTGGCAAATTCACTTAGCTTACATATTATGTCATTATATGCCATTATATTTTCTTCATTGGTCTTTATATAAACTAAAGGAAAAAAAAAAAAAGAATTCAAATAGTTAATAGGACATATATTTCATGTAGGCAGAATATTCAACTGTTTTTTTCAAAAGGCACTCCAGCAAAATTAAAGACTCTTTTGGAAAATCTCAAGGTTTTTCAAGGGCATGTTACCTCAGAAAATATTAAGGTAGCTTGTTAGTTAAAACCTTTTTTAACCAGATAAGTTTTAATTTTTTTATGTGTGATTTTTAGAGAATAAGTGTTAAAATGACATAAAAATATATTATAATGTAATATAGATGTTTTAAATATTATATAAAATTGTTGATGCACTGTTTCCAAGACTAAGAATAGATGCATTTTCTTAGGAATTACTTGTGGGACTTCACTGTTTTTCACTTCAATAATGTAACTTCTTCAGATTACACTGAAGTTGTTGAATCAATTTGTTTAAGTCTTTCATTTGGGATGGGGCAGGGAGGAAAAGGGTAAGACAAATATTAGAATTCTTTACCTTATGGTTTAATAAGTCTATTTTGTGCAATAAGTGACTAACCAAGCAAACAGTAGATACTATTTCACACAAATGGGTGTTTATTTAGTATACTTTACAAGAAAAGAGATAATTGAAATATTACATTCAGATTTATGCCAAAAGGTCATGCTGCATAAAATAATAAACCTTAGTATTTGATAAGAAAAATGTCATTCATCAAATTGTCAAAGATTTTTCAACAAATTTTACCACTGTAGGAAGAAAATTTGTATGGCCAGAGCTTGATTAGAGTTCAAGTTATTCAGCACTGTGGGGAACAACAAAAAGAGCTTTTAAAAAATGTGTTAACAACAAAAGATCAAAAATTAAATTGATCTATTATTTTATGAGGTCTGTTACCTCACAAAAAAGAACATAGGCAAAGTAGAGAAATTTAATTTCTTCTTCACCTCTGTTTTAGCACCAGTGATTGTCCTTGGGACCCTGAAAGCCTGGTGTTGAAGACCATGACTGAGGGGACAAGGAACTCTCAGACAATTCTGAAAATGTTTGAGATTTGCTGTTCCAGCTGGATGTGTATAAATCTATGGGGCACAATGGGATTAATCCCAAGGTACCAAAAGGAGCTAGCTGATGTCATCGTGGGACCTCTTGTCGTTATTTTTCAATAGTCTTTTGAATCTGGAGGAGTCCCCAGTTGACTGGAAGCTGGAAAATGATGTCCCAGTTTTAAGAAGGAAGACTATGGTAATTACAGGCCTATCAGTCTCACTTCAGTCTCTGGTAAAATTATGGAGGAGATCATTCTGAGAATTAAAAACCACTTGAGAAAAAACACAGCAATTGGTCACAGACTGCGCGAATGGAAAGTCTTGCTTAACCTACTCAATTTCCTTTTAGGACAAAGTTACTCATTTAGTTCACCAAGGGAAGCCAGTAGATGTGTTCAGGGGAGGTTCATTTGTTTTAACAAAGCTTTTGATGCTGTTTCTCAAAATATACTTCTGGGCAAAATGTCCAGCTCATCACTAGACAAGCCTGTAGAATGTTGGGTGAGCAATTGGCTGATGGGTCAGGCTCAAAGGGTTAGGCACATGGTCATGGATCAGGCAGACAGCCAGTTACCAAAGTGGTTCCCCAGAGGTAAGATGTAGGGCTAGTGCCCTTTGAAGTTTTTTTTTTTTTAAGTGACCTGGACACAGGAATTGAATATACAGTGTGTAAGCCTGGGGGAGCTGTAGAATCCCTCATGGACTGAGTGGGGTCAAGGGAGGTCTTAGATAGAGATCTGGGTAGACTAGAGAGATAAGCCACCAGTAAACATATGAAATATAACAAGAGTAAATACAGATTTTCCACCTGGGATGGGGTAATTCTAATTATATGGACAAATTTTAGTAATGGAGGCAGAAGAACAGCTTTGCAGAAAAAAATCTGGGGTTTTCAATGGATGGCAAGTTCAGTAGTGGTCAGCTGTATGCCTTGCCACCCAAAAAAGGCCAACAATATGGAGGAATGCATAAAGCAGAGCATCTCTAGCCAGCTGAGGGAAGTGATTGTTCCACTCTGCTCTGTGTAAAGCAGAGCCCCCTCACACATAACAGTGACTTGGGAAGGCAAACATCATAATTCCAAGTGTCCTCCTTTCCTTTCCCTACCTCCTCCTTCCCCCTCTTTATATACTGAGCATGATTTCATGTGGCCTGGAATATCCTTTTGATCAGTTTGGGTCACCTGTCCTGGCTGTGCCTCCTCCCAAACTCCTGTGTAGCCCCCAGCCTCCTCATCTGCATAGCAGCTGGAAAAGCAAAAAAGGCTTTGACTGTGTTTAAGCCTTGCTCAGCAATAACAAAACATCCCTGTATTACCAGCCCTGTGTTTAGTGTTAA
>VRYO01002297.1:74869313-74882529 GCA_009812075.1 Sialia sialis | reverse complement strand
GCGGCTTATAATTGTGAAATTACTGTAACTTTGTGCAGGGAAAATGGGATGAGGGGGAAGTGTTATTGTCTGCTTTTTAGTAAAAAATGGACACGTATTTGGTAAACCCCTCAGAGACTCTCTCCAGATTTAAGACCAGAACCAACCTCTGACTACAGGCACAGGGAAAAGGATTAACAGAAGAGGTGAAGACCTCTGCATTGGTCTGTGGCAAGTAACAGAATGTCTGAAAAATGCAGTGGGTGTGAAGAACAGTACCCTTTAAATGTTCTGCATGACATTGCATTATAATCTAAATGAAGTTAAAATAAGAAAGTCGAATTATTTCAAATTATAAATCACTTTATTTCTCATTAAGTTGGAAGTTAGTTACATTATCATTCTCAGTGAAACTTGATTTTTGATCAGGATAACACTTGAGGGCTTATTTCTATTGAGAATTTTTATGAACCAGGCTTTTCGGGAATAATTTTAAACGTTCATCCAGGTAACAAAACCTTTCTGAATTATAGCAGACCTATCTTCTAGATTAACATGGAAAATATTCAATCTCACTTTCCCATGTTCTTGAATAACTCTAGTGTAGTCTTGGTAACATAAATCATGTCCATAAATTGATAATTCAAGATCCTTTTCCTGCCTCTTAGCTTATTTTTTTTCTCCTTCTTCTTTTATTGTTTTTTGCCACCAGCTCCTTCTAGCAATATATTTCTTATTATCATAAGAAAACACATAGACTTAAGAAGTCTGAGACACTAATTGCCTGAGACTTCCAATATGTGCTAAACTCTTTGCAAACAGCAAACATTAATGTGATTGTTAAATCTAGTGAACCTCTTCAGGCATTCTGACGTGCTCTAAAATTAAAGATATGGAGAAGATAACGAAAGACTGAGGAGTATAATGACTGGAATAGGCTGTGATGAAAAGCATTTTGCAAATGAGCTGACTTAGTCAAACAACTCTGATTATATAGGATTATTCATTGTGAGCCGAAGTATCATAATGTGTTCAAAAAATAATACACTACATTTTAAAAGCAACATTTTAAGCTCTTCATTGCTAAATATAGAGGATAGCTTGTGGATAGTAAATCATAAAGGACTAATTTAATCATGTCTCACAGGGCATCCATTCCAGGCATTGAATATGCTCTTTAACATGCTCTTTAGAAGCCACTACAAAAAAAAAAAGAAAAGTCTCAAGTCACAACAGCTCCAATTCACTTATTTCCCGCTCATCAAAATATGTCATTGTCTGAGCATCACTGCAATTCCACTATTACTATGTACATGACAGAAAACTATCTGAAAATATATACAGATAATTGATACTAGCAAAGCTAAATGTTCTTTTTATGTTCAATAATTCCTAACTTAAAAAAAAGAATAGAAAACCATGAAAATTAAAAAAAAAAAACTGTGTTAACTTGCTGCTATTTAAAAAAAATTAGCATTTTAATACACGTATTTATATTTGTTGTTGTCCGATGCTGCATAGGTTCCAGTTTTATTATAAATTTATTACATAAAAAAAACCCTATTGAATGAAATCCATTTCACACATTTGCAGAATCATAGAATGTCTGAGATTGCAAAATTGCAAGGAACCTCTGGAAATTCTCTAGTCCAAAAACAATGCTTAAACAGTTAGCGTTACCCAGGGCTGTGTCCAGTTTTAGTATCTCTTAAGTGTAGACACTCTGCAAATTCTCTGGATGGTAAAGTCCTTTCCTGTATTTAGACTGAATTCCATGTATTTTAATTTGTGCCCATTGATGACATCCCCTCAAGCCTTCTCCAGGCTGAGCAGGTCCAGCTTTCTCAGCCTATAGTCAACTCAAAAATGCTTCAGTCGCTTCATAATTCTAGTATCCCTTTGATGGACTTATTTCAGTCGATCCATGAGTCTCTTACACTGGGGACTCATGGACTAAGACCTCCAGATCTGTCTCAGCAGTACTGAGCAGAGGAGGATGATGACATCTTTCAGCCTTCAGGCACAGTTTACCCTTATGCAGCCCAGCATGCTTTTGACATCCTTTGCCATGAAAGGCACATTGCTGGCTCATGGTCAGCTAGTTGTTTACCAAGACTCCCAAGTTCTTTTCTGCAGAGCTGCTTTCTAGCCAGTTAGCCTCTGATCACTATGAGTGCCTTGGGTTATCCCTCTGCAGGATTAAGACTTTGCATTTTCCTTTGTTGAATTTTGTGAGATTACTGGCAGCCCAATCGCCCAGCCTGTCCAGACTGATCTGTCTGGTACATCAATTGTATTTCCCAACTTTGTATCATCTGCAAACCTGCTGAGGATGCACTAGATCCAAACTTCTAGGTCATTCAGCAAGATGTTAAACGGTATTTCACTCAGTATTGACGCATGGAGTACACCACTGGTGACTGGCCTCCAGATGGAGTTTGTGCGACTAACCAAAACCCTCTGGATCAAGCTAGTTTTCAGTCCAGTCTCTAGGGTCAAAAACCTTGCTAAAAATTATTGAACAAAGTTAGATCATACTGTAGATCTTCGATATGTGAAAACCTGTGATTACAAATATATATATGTTAGGCAATCACGTTATCCAAACTCATACTGAAAAGAAAAAAAAAACATATCAGGATATGCTTAAACCAGCTTTAAATAGCTTCTTTGACAAACTCTTTAAAACAATCCTAAAAAAGGTTAGAGAAAGCTAAGTTATGTCCCATTTACATGAATTAGAAGTGACTGATAAGCACTGGTACTCTCTAGGCAGTGATAATCACTCTTCTGAGCTTATTTTACAACCTGTAAGATAATGTCTTTTAATATCTCAGTCAAAACAAAAATATTCTGTGATGTGTTATTTTCAAAACTCAGAAAATTAGATTTGGAACAGTTATAATATACATATCTGGGGAAATATTAACATCTGATATTCCATATTATTACCAAATCAGATTTTGTTATAGATCTTCTTTAAATTCTGAAAGCTGTACTCCATTTCAGTGTGCCAGAAATCGAAAAAAATGAACTCTTTGGGACATGTTCTTTTCTCAGACACCATCTGTCAGTGAAGCTATTCATTCAGTATGAATGTTTTGGGTCTTTTGCTGGGTTCTTATGGTTTCTTTTGTTTTTGTTATTCCAGTGTGCTTTGAATTAAATAATTAATTTTAAAATAAATGTTTCGTTCATCTGAATTTTTCATAACCATATATCATGGAATCCACAGATTTTGGGATTCAATATTACTTCTCCTTTAGCAGTCATTGTTTGCATGAGGTCATACTTTCAGCATTTGAAAACATAACTTCCACAATTTTTGATCAGAGATGCATTGAAACATGTTACCTTGCAAAATAATTAAGTTTTTATTGAAATCTAAGATGGGAATTTTAGTGAAGAGAAGCATTAAGAAAAGAGAACTTTAGACACAAGCTGCTTAACTTCTGATGACTTAAATATTTAGTCTTACAGAACAGTAATCAGAAACAGGCCTTTTTTACAGATATATATTTATACATGAACAGACTGTGCATGTGGATATTTGTGTTGGTATCTGTTGTGGAATAGCCCCAGCAGGCACCTAAGTACCACACAGCCACTTTCTCACATCCGCTTCTCAGGGGGGAGAAGGAAGAGAATCGGAAGGGTAAAAGTGCAAAAGGGCTTTAGTGATATTAATACAGTTTAATTGGGAAAGCAAAGGTCACACATGTAAACAAAGGCAAATAAGGAATTAATTCACCCCTTCCCATAGGCAGACAGGTGTTTCAGCCATCTCCATGAAAGCTGGGCTGCATGGTGTGTAACAGTGACTTGGGAAGAAAAGCACCATCATCACAAATGTCCCCCTTCCTCCTTTTTTTGACCGGCCTTTATTACCATGTATGGCATTATATGACATGGAATACTCCTTTGGTCAGTTTAGGCTGCCTGTCGAGATGTGTTGCCTCCTAAATTCTTGTGTAGCCCCAGTTGCTGGTTTTTGGGTTCATGTGTGGAACAGAAAAGACCTTGACGATGCACAACAGCTGCTAAAACATCCCCGTGTTAGCAACACTATTTTGGTCACAAATATAAAACAGCATTTTAATAACTATTATGAAGAAAATTAACTCTATTCCAGCAAAGCCAGTACAGCATTCTAGACTATATTTGTTTTGTAGCTCATTACTTTCTTTCTATAGTCACTATTTAACAATCACAGGAGATCTGACTGGTTTGAATGTGTAGTAATAGTGACATGGAAGTACACATTATCTAAATCCTTCAATTTCTAAAAGAAGAAATGCTTCCTGACATTCTATGTGCTGTGTTCATCTGATAATTCTAATCCTTATTAATAATTATAAGACAATCTACTGCAACAAATATTATGAGGCAAAAATCTTCCCCTTCAAGAATTGAAAAACCCTGAAAAACATTGAGAGAGTCCTCTTTAAAAAAAGCTTATTGAAGTCATCATTTCTCCATCTGCAGCATATGCAAAGAAGACCATGCCAGAGCAGATTTTCTGGCAGAAACTGTGTTTCATGGAAAAGACCCATATTGAAGCAGTTCATGAAGGACAGCATCCTGTGGGAGGAACCTGAGGCTGGAGCAGGGGAAGGGTGTAAGAAGGAAGGAGTGGCAGACAGAAAGCATTATGAACCAACTACAGTTTCATTTTCTCTCCCCCTTGGAAGCATGATCAGGGGGAGGTAGAACAGTCAGGAGGGAAGCTGAACCTGGCAAAAGCAGGAGTAGGGGTGGGAGGAGAGAGGGAGAGTGTTTTTATTTCTCACTGTCTAATTCTAGTACAAATAGCCATCAGAAAATGAAACCTTTTCCCCTGAGTCTAATTTGTTTTGCCCATGACAGTAACTGGCAAATGATCTCCCTGTTTTTATCTCAACTCATGAGCTCTTCCATCATATTTCCTCCCTGTGTCCTGTTGAAGGATGTGAGAGTGAGAAAACAGCTTGGTGGGCACCTGGGTCAGTAAGGTCTACGCACCCCACACACTGAGGATTTATCCAGATCTTATAATTGATGAGCAACACAGACATTTACCAAGATAAAGAGATAAAAACAAGACAATGTTGTTAATGTATGCTAAATGAAAGGCCTTACCAAATACAACTAGAAGGATGAACAGTGAAGATGTAGGGCAGTCTGCCATAATTTACTTTTTTTATACAGCTGTTCTGAATTTGAATGTAATGTTCACTAACCACATTAAAGGTTTCCTTAAATATCACATACAGAGATTCTGACAGATAACAGTAAGATGGAACCTTTCTCTACACTGGTGTTTTCTGTCTCCCAAATATATATATGTAGCAGTGTTAAACACACCATCTTCTGTTAAAACAGATGGTGTCCCCATTAATGATAAACGTAAAACTATATTTATGTTAGACAGCAAATTAAACCTAATTTAGCTTAATTCACCACTGTGCTCGCACTGCTCAGCTGAACCTACAGCATGGTTTTCTTTTGTTTAATTTCTTAAAAAAAATTATCTCCTGTTTTCCTCAAGATCTACCAGAAGGAATATTAATGAAGAAACTCCAGATAAATTATGTGAAGAATTTTATTCTTCTGGTTCAAGAAGAATATACTCCCTTTCTCCCATTTTCAGGAGTGATAACATGTCCAGAAAGATTGTCTCCTTGGTTATGTGTGAATGTTTTGTTCATGCTCCAAGAATTATGCAAACATTTAATAACTGGACGAAGGTAATACTTTTAGTGATATATTTAAGTAAAAAACACTGAATCATGCCAATTTTATCTCTTTGGGTTTCAGGAATCTCAGTAATGCCTTAAGGCATCAAGAGTGTTAAGCAAAAACTAGTTGTTTTCAGTATGTATTATCAATGATACTGACAATTTAAAAAGAGAATGAAAAAAAAAAAAAAAAAAAAAAAAAAAAAAAAAAAAAAAAAAAAAAAAAAAAAAAGGCCAAAACACAAACAACAAAAGTTTGAAGAAGCCAGAAGGCAATGCTTTAAAACTTGTGCAAAATTAGGCATATCACCAAAAAAAATAGTCAAGATGGAAAAGAGCTACTAGATTTACTTGGATATCAATTGCACAATGAAGGACAGATATCTTCTCAGAGGAATAAAGTTGCATACAGAGTTTTACTAGATACTACTTCTAAGTATAAATTATTGTTTTTAATGGGAAAGTCTATTGTGGTTTTTGAAGATAGATTCCCTGTCTACCTTTCTGATGATTTTCTGTCAACCTATACATTCTATAAAATGTGATTAATGCTAGGAATGTAGTTTATTTTTACTTCAGTTCATTTGAAAATTAAATCAACCCCAAGAATACAAAAAGCAAGCAAAAGCAGATACATGTGAAAAGCTTGCTGATAAACCTGGATAGAGGAATCAAGACAAAAGCAGAATGCATACTGACTGAGTGTCTCAACAAATGGTCAACCTTTTCTGAATTTTTATTTTCACTTGAGGAAATAGGACATATTGGACAAATGCCTGTTGTTATTGGTTTTGTCATCTTCTCATCTGGTACCTCATTCTGGTCTCAGAGCCCTGTTCTTGCCTGTGCTCCACTGAGTATCCAGTACAGCACACTAGAGTCACTATCTACAGCTAGCAGATAGGCAGGTAGCCATCAGATGCTCTCTCTGCTCAGATGGCCATCTGGCTTCTCCGTTTACAGACTCTGAAAAACACTCAACCTTATATTTTCCTGCAGAAAATAGAAACATTTGAGATTGTTTGAACTGGGAGCTATATTTCTCAAGAAGATATGGAGAGAACATAAGGACAAAAAGATACACACAAGACAAGAGGGACCAAAATATTAAAGGCAAAATTACTATCCAAATAAGAATGGGGTCCAAGATCTCATGGGAAGACCAACATGATATTTCTTTACATGCATTGGTTTCTTAAGAACAATTTTAATGCAGATATCGGTCAAGATTTCAGACGTAAAAGTCTTTAAGCTTTTTATATAATACATGCAAAACATCTGAAAGATAACAATGCCCACAGGCAGAGCAGGCAGCAGAAAGGATGAAGAAAAAAAAAATAACAAACGCTTTTGCTGTCCAATACCGGGCTCTTTGTTTCTGTATGAGCTACATTGATTCACTGCTGTCTCTGCCCAATTTCATGGTTCATTGTCCTTGCTAAAAGAAGACTGGTTTCAACTTCATTGTCCTATACAAAAGAGCAGTCCATCCTTCCAAAGATAACAAATGGCCATTAGGCCTTACTGTGAGTACCAGCACTACAGGCACTGGCAGGTGCACTGTTGTGGAGCGATTCAAATCTGTTACAGTCGTCCTCCAACGGGGTAGTTGTTAAATGTATATTTAGCATCGCTCTCAATCCTAGCTCTCTCCAGCAGATGATAAGCAGACTTAGCCCAAAAGCGAGATGTGTTTTTTATAGTTTCTCCTCTCTCTGTTTGCATTCCACCATTACATCTGCTATACAGTATATATTTTGTGATAGAGTAATGGTTGGTTTAAAAAGAAAGCGCAACATTTGGTAGGTTGAGATTGGGTCACCAAGGCATAACCATTATTACCATCATAAAACAGAAGAGAGACAAGTATAGAGTGTTTGAAAGAATTCCAGATGCACCAGGAACAACTGAAAATCTTGGTTTATTTTAAGAAATACAATGAACAGAATATTGTAGCCTGGAAAGCACCTTTTCCTCTTTCATTTGTAAAAAAACCAAAACCAAATCAACAGGATTAGAGAATTGATGCATGGTTGAAAAGAAGAAATTAGAGCAGAACCTGTAATATTCCTGTATGAGAGGTACATGAACCTGTCTCCAAATAAATGTGTTCTTTCAATGAATAATCTATTCCTTTATGTACAATTTGCATAGGACTTTTCAACGTGACTAATCCCCTTTTGGAAGATATTCTGGTAGTTTCTTGTATCCTCAAAAAATTCTCAGGCTATAGAGGACAGTATCATGTCTCCCACTTTCTCATCTGTCATCTAATATAAATAAATAAATTTTAAGAAAATAAGTTTCATAATTTAACATGAACAGCAGAAAAAGGAAAAGAAAGTAGAAGAATGTTACAGTTGATTTTCTGAGGAGAGTAAAAATAAAAATCTTACCAGTAAAAATGGAGCAGTTTTTCTAGATCAGATTCTTACACTAAGGTATCATTTTTTATCATTGTGTTCTATATATTGCCATCAATTATTTGGTGGACTAAGATTACAAAAAGTTACTCCACCCTAAAAAATATATAGAAAATATAGACTGCTTTTTCTTGACTTCTACAGAAAATGACATTACAGTATTTTTAAACTCAGTAATGCTAGACACTATTGCCTGGCAACAGCTTTACATGGAAAATGCATTGTGTTTCACAGAACTCTAATTTTAAAAAAAGATTCCTGATTCTCTCATTCTGGGCAGGTATTTTTTTCTGAAAAAGAAAGTGGATACAGTCTATGGCACATCAAACTTGAATCTCTGGTTTCAAGAAAGAAGAAACAAACACACAAACAGATTTAGTTCTTTGTTCTGTAAACAATGAAAAGAGAATGACTCCACAGAACATTTTCAAATCAGTAGCTGAGAGACACATTCTGTATTGCAGTACCTACTCCATTGCATGTTTGATAATACCAGTAAAACCAGAAGACTTTCAGTCTTCTTCTGGGGAAATCTAATAATCATCTAGTGGAATTTAAGGTAGAACTCCTTAGACAAGTGAATTTATTTGCTTGGGAAATGGAATGTGACCACAGTCAAATGTTCTCATGAAAAGTTAATGAAAGATTTGACCTGGGATAGAGAAAGAATTACATTCATGTACCTCTGTATTGAGCGTGATTAAGTTTTAGTAAGGCTTTGGAGGTAAAAGAGAAGGAAATGTACATACCTTTCAGAGGAACTTAGATGTCCCTGGAAAAATATGGGTACTTATTTTAGGAAGCATCTTCGAGATGTATCCTGTAGTTTGGGGGTGTGGGGAAGAAAGAGAGATGGGATAAAAATACGCAGTCATAAACAGGGATAAGACTATATTCTGATCCACAAACCCAGAAACAACTTAAAACCATATTGTTAATATTTTGGAAGGGTGTAAGTCGCCCAAGACTGAGACTGCGCAAGAAAGAAGCCAAAAACCTGATCTCTCAGATGATTAAGATTCAGCCATGTCCCAAATCTTTGCACTGCTTAACTAATTAAATGAAAACCTAGATCTTAGTTGCGCTTCATCAATGTAAAACTGTTTTTTTTAAATGTGTTAACGTAACACCAGAAACAGATGATCTGAATCAAAATTAACAATGCAACACTGAGATTGTTTTTTAAAATCTCATTTTAAGCAAGGGAAATACTTTAAGCTGGAAGATATTAATAATAAAGGATATAAAAGGAAAAGATAAATGAGCCACAGCACAGATGAGAAGTCTCAGAGTTAACAACCTAAAAAACCCTCATATGATATTTCAAAAAATAAAATATTTATTTTTTTTCTCATGTCTAAGGATATATCAGCAAAATGATTCTAAACAGTGAGGTGTATAAAGCACTGACTTGCTACTGTATAGTGCTGAACCTCATATATATTCTCTCTAAAAGCAAGATCTGCTCCTAAACAAATGAAATAGAATTTAAAGAATCCAGCCCATGTGAGGTGGTTTTGGTATCATGGGATAAGTGAAAGTTTCAGACAAGCCCTGCCTTAGCCTCAGGTTTTGGCAACAGTTTAAATTTCAGGAATTTCTGGGATCCACAAGTTCTAATAATGACAGATCATGTAGGTTTATGACAATGAATTATTTCTTAAACAGAACAAGAGACAAAAGGTGAAAGATCCTGATCAGAACTACTTACTGCTCAATATAGAACTGAAGAACTACTAGTAGATTGCAGCATAACATAAAACAGTGCACTATATCAAGGGATATAGCTATATTAAAGCTAGCAAAAGAAATGGTATTGATTGGAAGTCAAATGTAATTTGCCACTGAAATGATGACAATGTGCACAGATTCCTTCGCTAAATGCCTGGGGAGCAATGGTGAAGCATCCCTACTAATGGGAGAAACTCCACACATTTCCAGGAAAATGTACAGGTTCTGCTTTGTGAAAGTTTGATGCGACTTATATAGTTGTAAATTGAGGTGTCTGTCAGTCAGAAATCTGGCTTATCTTCCCAGATCTCACTTCAGCATTAAGATGTTCATCGGCAGATGAGAGATGGGAGAAGCCAGACCAGCGCTAACTCCACGGCACCAAAGTAACTCACTACAAGACAGCTTGTCCTGTTTGAGTTATCTGATGGGTTAAGTAACAAAAGATAAATTCTTGTGGGGAGTGAGATTCCCTGCTACATCTGGTCCCTGAACAGATTCAGATCTTATCTAGCAACAGAAATTAAGGAATTCTAGAAAGACAATCTGATTCTGCGAGAAATACACAGTACAAGGAAAAGGAGCAGCTAACACAACAATTGGGAAAGTACTGAAAAAATTCAGAAAAATGCAGTAATACGATAATCACTTTGAATTTGTAATTGAACTACTTATTCCGACTTTGTCCTCTTTTATGTTAATTCTTTCACAAATACTTAAAGAAGACATCATTTTCTCCATATACCTAATTAGACAGTCCTTCATTATCAAACTTGCACTACTCGTTATTACAGTGTACCAATTCCTTGCCTTAGAATCATTAACATATTTTTATGACATGAATAAAATAACACTTAAAATTTCAACTATTTTTAGCTTTGGTTTCCATTTTTTGGTCTAAGAAAGCAAAGAAATATTCCAACCCATAGGCTGGAGTGGTCAAGAAGAAAATATACTAATAAAGTTGTTTTGTTGCTGTTATTTTCATAATGTGTACCTCCCTACTGAAATAATCACATCATTAAAAGAAATGAGCTGTAGGTATTTCTTCACTATATTAACATTTTGACTTCATATATCTATGTTCAAATATAAAATCAACTAATAAAGAGATAAAAATATCTTTAAATAGAAGAGCACAGAGAAGCATTCAGTACTGATGTACTGGATTGCTTGATTTCCAAACTTAACAATACTCCTTTTTTTAAATAGAGTATATCTCCTAATCTTGCTAAACTCCATTTTAAATTAATGAAGATAATTTGCTTGTACAGCATACTGCAGAATATAGAAGCTTCTATTCATTCATTCTATTTCTATTCTATTCATATAGAAATTTCCATTGCACTAAAGCCTAGTGACATTACACCATCCACACACATATTTTAACTTTTTCCTGATCAAGAAGAAGGAACAAAATAAAGTTCCTTCTGGATAAGTGAAATACAAGCAACCAACATTAAAATGGTGCAATATACTCTTATGGCTCTATACATTTTACTGTGTTTCAGTAACACAAAACTTACTTTGTGTCTGTGATGTACCAAAGCGCAACTAAGCACAAATTTAAATGGGAGCTATGTCATATAATCTTTAAGTATAAGCCATTAGTGTTATTCAGCGAGTATCACAGTTTGGTGCTCAACACAATGTCTGTAGAACGCTACCATCTAATGAATATAAAGCCAATGTTGACTTACAGCTCATTGAGCTCATTGGTATTTGTCCATGGGTCATTGACGGCAAAACATTTTACGTCTACTATGATTGTGTTTGGATACATATTGATGCCCAACAGTTTATTGTTACAACTATATAGAAGATTTAAAATTACCCTGAGTTTAAAGCAGCCATGTCAAGGGAATTCAGCTTAAGGATAAAGTGATATCCTCATAAAAATCTTACAGGGGGGAGCCGTTATTATCCCATTACTATATTGCTCCAAAAAATATAAAATTCAGTTTTTAATCAATACCTTTTTAATTGACTAAGCAAAGCTTAAAACTGATTGGTCTGCTGTTAAAACCCCTGGATGATGGAGCATACTTCGCTGGACCAGCCTTCCCCATATATTAAAACAATTCCACAAGAGGCTAAAGTCTTCTGGTTCTCATTTCTTTCTCAAAGCCCTTTTATAAGCCAAATTAATGCCCTTGAATATTAGCATTGGTGCTATATTTCTAGTTGGAAAAGACATCTCTGTAGAGGAAAACTCTAAATATTCACTTATTTATTTGATAGGATTTAATATCACTACATCAGGAATAGCTATTAGTTACAGTACAGTTAGGTACAAAATGCAGCCCAACCTTCAGTAAGGTACAGAAAAAGACAAAGACTATCTTCAAAAGACAATTCAAAGAAAGTTTAATGGTCTTAGGAATTGAAAATCACTTAGATATGTAGAGAGAAATAATAAAATTATTTCAATTATGAAAATATTTTTTTTTGTTTCATTATCTGTTCTATGAATCAAAAATACCCTGCTTTAGAGAGAGAGGTAGTCTAGCCTGTCAGCTGCCAAATGACAGAATGAAAAATACTTTAATCTCAAAAGATGTGTTTTCAAACTTTGGAAGGATAACAATAGGTAAAGCTTTAGTAGTGAAAGGCCTCACTTCACTTTGTTACAATAAAGTGATTCATTCACTACAAATGGAATAGAAAGGAGAAATTTGGTCAATCCAATTGGTAACTCCACAAAAAAAAAAAAAAAAAAAAAAAAAAAAAGAGACAGAGACTGCTCTTTATGAAACAGCCTCACAATTTTTACCATGGAATTGAAACAGAAAAGTTTGTTGCTTGAAATAAAGAAAAAAATGCTTGTTCTTTCTCTAGCTGAATAGTGTTATTGTGAAAGTTATATATCCTCATAATTTAAAAATACAGGAACTGAATTCAATTTTCCCAAATTTAATTTCTCCACTTAGACATTTAATTAAAATCCCTACTCTTAGCTGGGTTAAATATAAATTTGGTATACATCCTTGTGTATATTGTTCCTTCTGAGATTTAGATAAATGTAAGGTCAACATTCTTCACAGAAGCCCTCTTTTATATTGCAATTAAAATAGCACTAAGCTAAAACTTGGCTCACATGTTTTCAGTCCAGATAGGAAATTGTTTTTTAGAATCTGAGCTATCACTACTGTGGTTATTTTTCAGTCTAGAAAGAAAAGACTAAGAGGGCATCTCATCACCATTCATAAATATCTCGAAGGCAGGTGTCAAGAGAATTCTGCCAGACGTTTTTCATTGGTGCCCAGTGATAGGATGATAAACTGAAACACAGAAGGATCCACCTCAGCATGAGGAAGAGCTTCTGGTGGCACAGCACTGAACAGGCTGTCCAGGGAAGTTGTGGAG
>VRYO01002297.1:74822820-74868313 GCA_009812075.1 Sialia sialis | reverse complement strand
TGTACAATTACATATATATATTTATATAGTTTATTTAGTTTAATTTAGTTTATATTTATTCAGTTTATATGTAAAGCTATAAATTGATTTATATTACAGTAATTTCACAATTATAAGCCGCCCATCTGGGTTGACCACGGCATTTGTCCATATATAAGCTGCACCTGAATATAAGCCTCCCTTTTTTTTTTTTTTTTTTAAACGAGGATCCATGTATGAAAAGTAACGAGTTAGTAACAGAATCGCACCAGCACGAGGTTTGGTGTCAGGTGTTCAAGTTGCAAACAGTTTTCATAGACCAGCAAAGCCTTTAAAGGCAGCCCCAGGTGCCCTCCCCGGCTGGCTCTAACTTCCGGGTTGGCATTTCACTGGGATTTGTCCATAAATAAGCCACACCTGATGATTAACCGCACTACTGGGGTAGGCTGGATTCTTCAATGAAAAAGGTGCGGTTTATAATCTTGAAATTACTGTAGTCTGGTTTTGACCATAGATGTCAAAATCAAGCCCTGGATTTCACAATCCTAACAAAAGACTGAGGTAAGGAAGAAACATTTTTTGCCTAATGAGTAATTGGAAACAAGAGATGTGGATGTGTGATTATAAAATAGAGTGATAATCTCCAAACTAACACCATATTCACCATTTCTTCTTTGTAAAATAACTGACAATTTTCTTACTAAATTGTTGAATGGTATAATTTGCCTACAACTTGTCATTTTTGCTTGAGTCTTGTTTACAATAGACAGAAACAGCTTAATACAAGTAAAGCATTTTTAATGATTATAATAAAAAATAGTTTTGCTTTATTTAAACATAGGAAAAGAAGAAATTTATCATATTATCTAAGTAAATCTAATACTTTTTGAGTAACATGGTGTGTCATAAAGTTCTTAGATTTTGACCTCCTCAAAATTAGGAAACTTTCGTTAATGGTAATTTATAAATATAGTGACACAAAGTGAAGGAACTCATGTAGAAAATGCACTCTAAATATATAATTTTCACTCCCACTCCTAATTATGGTATCTCAGGAGACTTGTACTAAATAATATCAAAATATCTAGTCAGCAAGATTGTTTTAATATGATTGAAATATTAATTATAAGTGTATTTAAATAATGATGGGCAGCTAACTTTAAACTCAAATTTCAGATCACTGAAATCAACAGAAAAGAAGTGCAGATGTGTTTTGCAATTCAGGCATCACAGCAAGAACACAAGACATGCAAAAACAATGAGTCTGACTTTCTACTTGGGAGGAGGGTTTTTCCTTTCTTTTTCACATTAACTTCATTGTCAGTTATGGAATGGGATAATATATGGAATAGTGGTGGAACAACTGAAACCAAGACTTTCTGATTATTTTTTTTCTGCAGGGCATGGTTTTGCATTGATATAGCAATTCTTGACAGAACAGCTGAGGGTCCTCTCCCATATATGATTTTTTATTGTACTTTCTCATTATGGATAGTTTTCCTTTGGATTGTATCAGGATTGGAACTAATCAAGTACCAGTTTCCTGACCTCCAATTATCTTCTCCATCTTTCTGATGTTACTGGTAAAAAATTTTATCTCTTTCCCACTGTCATATTTATGGCCTTCAATTACATGCCAGTCTTGCTTCATCCATTATACAGAACTTCCACAGTGGTATAATAATGCCAGAGCATGCATGTACCTTTCCAAACAAAAGCAAGATTTCTAAATTTTAGCATATGGAAGGGGGTTGTTTGCTTGTTTTCCGTTTTTTTTTTTTGTTCTTATATATTCTCACTGTGTTACAGAAAGAATAACTAATGTAACTGAAATAATCTGTGGTTAGTCTGAGCAAGGTCAGGAGTTGGCATTGAATTCAAAGATATCCACATTAGTCTTTACAAAGCAGAATGGAATTTTTCATTCGTCTGAAAACCAAGGTGTTCCTGTTAAACACTGTGGCCCTATAGTACTTCATAAAACTATTTTGTAGTTCCTAAAAATGAAAGGTTATGTGCAGAGAGGTATTGAGGTAAAGCAGAAGAAGAGGAAATTAAATAAACACGATGTTGATATATTACTAGTATTTTATTCGCATTATTCTTGCTTCTGGTAGGAGTACCTGGAGATCTTAACAAATTGTAATACATTCAAGCATCATATTTGAAAAGTATGAAACAAAAATATGCAAAATGTTGGTATTTTTTATGTCTGGATTGAAAACATGTACTTGAAGATAAAAGAAGAACAAAGAAAGTACTAGTAATCACACACCAAATCTAGCAGTCCTTACCAAAATAAAAGTCATTCTTGTCAAATAAAATCAAAATTTCAATCTCATCTATCAGCGTTGCAGTGGACAGTTTGTCATTCCGCGAGTCTGACACAGTTTGTCATTTCATGAGTCTTACTGATAACTGTTGAAGTCTGCATTGGTGACAAAAGTATTGAACTATTGAATTGTTTTTTCTTAATTAACACTCATACAGGTACAGATGGAGACTTCTGTGCCAGTCTAAGACCTTTACAACAACACAAATGTTTGTTTGTTTGTTTGTTTTGCTTTGTTCTTGTTTTTATTTTCTTGATTTAAATGAAAAGATTAATTCATGTTAGTTTACTTGTTAGCCATTCAAAGTACCAAGTGACCACTGGAAAGAGGTGCGATAATCGACATTTTCAGTTTGATAGAAAAAATAAATACACCATGTTACCTGTTTATTCAAAGATAAAATTAAAATATAATTTCAGTGAAATGTAAATTTCATGTAATTTAGGGATCATTTACAATATATCTGTTTTGTTATTTAGGCCATTTTTTAAAGAAAATTTAAAATTAAATTCAAAGATATCAAAATGTTTTGTCACTTCTTGAATGAAGCTCTATTTTGACCTCCCAAAAAAAGCCCGGGTAAGTATTCATTAAGTAAGTCTATCCTTAGAAATAATGACTTGCACATCACAGTAGTACTATTGACTAGAATGATCATATGTGAAGAAAGTCAAATATATTTCTCTATGCCTGAGGAAAAATTACATTTCTGTTTGCTATGAAGCTGGAGCAATTCAATTGACAGTAGATCAGAATTTGGCACTTAGTTTAGGCATTTTCAAACCCTAGTGGCATTTTTTATTTTTCATTACAATTCTGATGAAAAATTTAATTTGGTAAAGTAATTAATTTGCTTGTTCCCTTGCCATCTGAATCTGTCATGGCTCAACATATTCATCATGAGGGGTCAAGCATGGGTAATGAAGCAGTTACGAGCTCGCTGGCAACTACTGCACCAGCACTGTTACTGAAATGTAGCCCAGTCCTCTCATTACAGTTGTCCACATTAGGGCACTGGATTTTTTCAGACCCTCTGTCTTATCATCATCATCATCATCATCATCATCATCATCATCATCCTCAATACTACTGAAAAGTTTTTTTTCTCAAATCAAGTAATGAAACTTTGCTTTGCTTTGGATTGTCTTTGCCTCAAAAAGCAAAGAGGCAAAGGACAGAATGAAAAATAGTTAATCTGCTGATGGCATACTGGGGCATATTCTGCTTCAGCTTTCTGTCATTGCAGAGCTGCTCCATCTCTTAATAACCAAAATAATTTGCGGATTATTTTCACTTGTCTCCCTGAATAAATTAGTTAAAGGAAACTTGTATTCTGCAGAAATGTTAAGCAGAGAAAGACAAAAGCAGGAGATATTTTTCTGTTAGTTTGAGATTGTCTCTGTTAGATAAAGATTTAATGATTATCATCTCTGACATGAGGACAGTACAATACCAATACAATACAATATTCCCTAATCCCTAATCTTCTGAATGTTGTTTTCTTTTTGTAAATGTCTAAATGTTTTGAAGGAAGTGATATATTTATAGAGATTTTGTAGTCTAATCTTATCAATACTATGTATGTAGCTGTATTACAGCATTTATTAAGATTCAAAATTGCATTAGATCTTCCATCCTCCATAAGCTGTCAAATTTTAAAATTAACATCTTCCATCCTCCTGCATTATTATCTTTGAGGGGGAAAGACTGTTTGAAAGACAGAGGTCATATTTAGTGCCTCATCTGATATAGCATCTGACTTAGCAGTTTTACTTATTTTTTTAAGAATAGCTAAATATTCATTGTGTAAGTGCTACAATGTGACAATTCTACATCAATGATGGTTGTAATAATAATGTTTTTATTTCATTGTTTGTTTACCTAGGTAAAAAATTGATTTAATTTCATATTAATCATATGATAATGTATCTTAATTCAGTTATAACTAGTATTCTATTAGAGGGCTTTTTTTAGTGGTTTTATTATCTTTTTGTCCTCGTATAATATAAATAAAATATGCTTCAGAAAATAAATAATTATCTAATATAATTTTTCACTGAGTTCACTGACAACCTACTTTCATTTCAATGAAGGCAAAAGGTGTAAAGCATTGCCTTTTGTTAAATTTTATTTATCTCCTGCTTCAAAATCTTATGTACTATAGTCTACTACTGTCAGAGACTGAAATATTATATTTTATGACTTAAACATTTTTATGAAGGACTTCTAAAATTGTACTACAAAAGCTGCAGAGGAGACCACCATCCCTGGATAGGCCTCCTGACTGAGACCTTACAGCGTTTGCTGATGAAGACAAGATAATGCAGCAACTCGGGGCTGGGGACATTCACAAAGCACAAGGTTAGAACCTTCAGAGGGGAGATGACATCTCCAGGGCTGCCAGACTGTCACAGACCCTCGCACCAAAGGGTGGTGGAGAGAGGTTTTGGATGTGTATTGGAAAAGTCTCTGGTGAGAAGTTCATGAATGCCCATCTTCTGCTGTGCAGAGAGCCCAGCTGAGGGGCTCTTCACTCCAGAAAAAGCTCATCCACAGCAGAGGGGGTGGCATGGGTCATCAAAGGACCCACAAAGGGGTCCCCAGACGTGCAACAGAGCAGTGCAGATGATGGGACAAATCCTCAGTGTTGCCAGGGACAGTGTTAAACAGGCTCCCTGCAAGGTGGGCACCTGGGCATTCCCACCTGCCCAAAATGTGGGAATTCCATGGAATTCTGTACCCTGCCATGTGGTGTGGTGCAGCAATGGGGGACCCTCACCACCAGGAAGAGCAGATAGAGAGGAACAACAAGACATCAGATGGGTGATGTGCTTCCACCCAACCCTGTCACAGTCCCTCTGTCCCCTCATCCCCCCCACATACACCTCTATTTATTTCTTTCTTTCTCTTTGCCTCTTTTACTGTTAAATATAATATATCAAATTTTGACATCGGCATCTAGTGTTGTTTTGTTTTAATCACATCTTTTGTGTACATTTTGAATCTTCAAAGTTCTTTCTGTTTTATACACAGAGACTTAATTTTCTTTGCTCTTCTGGGTTTAAACTGTATTGTAACAACTACCCTCCAAAAAAGCAGTTTGGTTAGGAATTATGGTTATCAGGCATGACTGTACTATTTCCCTGCTCCTGATGAATATTCCCTTTTTTTCCCTGGTTTTTTGAGTACACTATTAGCTTCCTCAGACGACTGAAATAACTAGTCTCCTTCAATGAAGGATTCATAAGGGAGACAGAATGTGTGTTTCTCTTCTTCTGGGAAACTGATTTTATAATGGCGAAGGTGTCAGACATAATTAAGATGAATGATTGTGTACCCAACTAAATGAATCTTATTGTTGTAAATTTGACATTTTTCCTATACTGTTCATGAGACTAATAGGAACAAACCAAATGCTTATCTTCTTCGCAGGAGTCAGAGACAGGATAACATACACAACACTGTTAAGTAACTGCTGAAATTGCAGAAGTCTGAAGTCCTCCTTCAGACATAATCCTTTCAGTATTTTCAACACGAATGTTGAAGGAGCAAATTTTATGTTTTGAGATTTCCTCATTCAGTGAAGGTAGTAGAAATAGTACATAGGATCTCAGTCACGATATTGTACTGAATCTGTAACGAGATATTTGGATCATTTTAGAGATTGAATAAGAATCAATCATCGTGAATAAGTGAATAAGTAAATAAGACAAAAATAATGTCCACTACTATTCTTAATCTTGTCTTTTTACCACCTTGTCCCAACAATCTTTAAACTCTTCCCATGGTTAGTTTGTTTTTGTTTTGTTTTTTTTTTTTTTAAGAATAGCAGCTAATTCAAGACAACAACTTCCTCAGTAGGTTAGTTTCCAAATTAATTTCAGATTCTGATGAAAACGATCACCTATTTATTCTTTCAGAAAAAAAACCCCAAAAAAACCCCAAAAAACCACTTCACTGAATGCCATCAGTTAGCTTGCTATCAATTATTTACAAGCATTACAAAATTGAATTTATGTCTCAATGTACTGTAAAAAGTGAAGACATCCAAACATCTTGCCAAATTTACTGGCAAAATCTTTATTTATATCATCTATGGCTATGACTATTTTGTATTAAGAAGTGAGCAGCAACTATCAGTCCACAATATTCAGTGGTCCGAGACAAGATGGTGCTATCTTTTGATAGTCTAACTTTTGGTAAAAAACCAAAATCTATTGCAGAGAGAGGAAAGACAGCAAAGAAGAAATACCCTATGCATTTTAAGCAGAACACACCTAGTAAATTCAGATATTATATCTAATTGCAACCCAACAAAGAAAATAACAAATAAGCAAATTGTACTATCTAAAAAGTATAAAAATTATCTCATTGTAATCCAAATGACTAAGAAGAAATCATTATCTTAAGTATAAGATTTCTCCTGAGTAAGAGCTTGGGATGGTAATTTGCTGTGTCTGTCTTCTTCCTGAAGAAAATTCTTTTCATCAAGTTTAGGATCCAAGGATAGTCCATATGTGACCAGATTCCCCTGCTCCCCGCCTCTGGTAATGTGGTTAATGTAGTTTACTCTAGTTTATAAAGCAAACAACCATTCTCTGTGACCAATTGTGTTAGTCTTCATTTCCTGTCCTCTCACTATTAGGGCTGAAGATCCTGTAAACCAAGTAGAATAATAAAATAGCACATATTTCTGCTTCTACTTGGTACTAGTCTCAAGATTCCTGTGTGCCACACCAATTACTCCCTTCCCTACCGGCCTTGAAGGACCTAGGCATTTGACCAAACAGGTGGTGTTGATGACCCAATCAAAGAAGAACAAAGAAGCATAATAACACACTCTCCATCAAATCCAGCAGCAACTTCTAGCCCTAAGTGGTGATATTGGATGGATAGGGGACATCTTGGACATACCGTTAATGAAATTATAGACTTTTCGGTTCTCAGAGAAATAAGGAGGGGAGTCAACAGAACTGCTGTCTTGGATTTCTGAAGGGCAACCTTTGGCTTGTTTGGGAATCTGGCCAACAGAGCCCCTGGAAGACAGTCCTGGAGGGCAAAGGAGTGCAGGAAAGCTGGACATTCTTCAAGAAGAAAATCCTAAAGGTGGAAGAACAGGTCATTGCCATGTCCCGATAGACGAGTTAGTGGGACATACCAGTCTGGCTGAACAGAGAGCTTTGGCTGGAAGTCAGAGGCAAAAAAGAGAGTTTATGATCTTTTGAAGAAGGAGCAGGCCACTCAGAAGGATGTTGTGAGGTTATGCAGGGAGAAAATCATTAGAAGGACCAATGCCCAAGTAGAACTTAATCTGGCTTTGACATAAAAGACAATAAAAATGTTTCTATAAATACAACAGCAAGAAAAGGAGGATTGAGGAGAAACTCATTCCTATACTGGATGCAGAGGGAGACAGAGTGACAAAGGATGACAAAAGCAATTAATTTTTTTTGTGCCTCAGTCTATAATAGTAAGACCAGTTCTCTAGGTCAGCTCTTTAACTGGAAAACAGGGGTGAGGAACAGAATGAATACCCCACATCAGAGGGCAAAAGGTCAGTGAGCTGCTACTTAGACACAAGTAAGTCTATGGGGTCAGATGGGATCCACCCAAGGGTACTGAGGGAGCTGGTAGAAGTGCTCACAAAGCTACTTCCAAATATTTATCAGCTTCTGACTAAGCAGGCAGATCCAAGTTGACTGGAGGTTAGCAAATTCAATGTCCATCCCCAGAAGGGATTGGAAGGAGGATCTGGGGAATGAGAGGCTACAGGCAGTCAGCCTGCCCTCAGCACCTGGGAAGGTTATGGAAAAGATTGCCCTTGTATTTTAGACAGATGTTAAAATTTTAATGCAACAAATGACAGTATGTCTAGCCTTCCTGTGATCTCTGTTAGGGCTCTGATGTCTTGGAAGCATCTTTCTTAAAGTATGACAACGGATTTCCAGCATATAATTGGGAAGCATAACAATGACTTAGGATGCAATTTGCAATGCAATGTAATGCAATACAAAGGTCAGTTATACAGACTTATACAATTAAAGTTATAATAGGAGCAGCATAAGAAAAAAGAACATGCTGTTGTGGTCCTCTTCTCTGGAACTTAACATAGCATGAGACATGAACAAGTAAAAACAGGGTAAAAATTAGAAAAAGAATACTTTTATCAGCTGCTCAGTAACCATTAGAATCTTCAATGTTAGAGGCGAAGGCAAAATTAATAAAAGGCTAGTGTCTTTAGAAAGTATGGAATTTGAGGGTATAATTTCTGCTATTAAAAATTATCATTAAAATGGTCTTTAAAGTTATCACACATTCAATGTGATCAACACATTTCAAGCATGAAAAAGAAGTGTATCTCCACAATCAGTACGTGAATTCCACTCTTTAAAGGGAGGTCATTCTTCCCCTGTACTCAGCACTGGTGAGACCACACCTTGAGTGCTGGGTCCAGTTCTGTTCCCTCAGTTCAAGGAGGACGTGGAGAAGCTTGAGCACATCCAGAGGAGGCAATGAGGCTGGTGAGGGGCTTGGAACACAAACCCTGTGAGGAAGGGTTGAGGGAACTGGGGTTGTTCAGCCTGGAGATAAGGAGACTCAGGAGTGACCTTATCACTCTCTACAACTCCCTGAAAGGTGTTTGTGGTCAGGTGGAGTTCGTGTCTTTCATCAGGCAGCAAATGACAGAAACAGAGGACACAGTCTCAAGCTGCACCAAGGGAAATATAGGTTGGATGATAGGAATAAAGTTTTTACTGAAAGAGTGATCAAGTGCTGGAATTGTCTGTGGAGTCACCGTCCTTGGATGTGTTTAAAAAAAGACTGGGTGTGGCACTTGGTGCCATGGTTAGGTCGAGGTTTTAGGGCACAGGCTGTACTCTATGATCTTGGAGTTCTCTTCCAACCTAATGATTCTGTGATTCTGTGGTTTTAAATGCCAAAACCTTTATTTTGCCTAATTAAACCCAAGCAGAAATTTTTCAAAAAATAATGACAAAAGTTAGAGGGGAGTAATGAGTCAGCATTTACGAGATGACCTGGTGTACATGCACAGTTGTTCAGTTTTGGCCTGTGGTCTCAGGGAAGTTACTGATGTAAGCCTTTGTCCCAGTGCAAGACTCCATTACTCCGATGTTTCTCATTGGATCATTATTTGATTCAGATCATTAATGATACCAACTCATGTCTGGACCATAGAATTTATTCTTTTGTTTTTTTCAGCATCTATCATTAGGTTGAAGCAGTCCTGCCAACATAATTTTAGGCTTTGTCCAATGATCAGGAAGAGAAGATATGTACAGAGGTTTCCTAATGTAATAATGCTTTCTACTGGATATAACTCAGAACGTGACAGACAGTAACAGCTTTTTCTGTTAAATTCAAAAGCTCTAGTTTCACTTCCTGCACAAGATCCAGCTAGGATCAGTGTTGCATTCATAAAAGTACCTCAGAATTAGCATACTGCTTAATACTGAGAGCTTTTACAGCTCAAAAACATTGGTAGATGACAATATAAAATATTCATAATCAGCTGTCATGTTGATTTCAGTGGGACAACTCACATCAAATAGATCTTGTAAGTGTTTAGGAGCTGCCCCAGGCTCTCTCTCTAAACTTTTGTTAGGCATAATCAGTGTCTCACACACAGAAACATTAAGAGGTTTCTTAACTGCTGTAATGTGTGCAGTAGCATACATTATTTTTTAATCTTGTTTCCAGTAATTATATTAAAAAAATAAGGAAATGTTGAAAACCTAAAGTTTAAATAAGCATTGAACAGATTGTTCAAGGTGGTTATAGGATCTCCATAACTGAAGGATATTAAGAATAGAAAACAGAAGCAATGTTATCTGGAGCAGGAGGACAGATTACAAAACTTCATGAGGTCCTTTTAAGAGAAAATGATGATGATTGTACACATCTCTCCAGAGAAGCAAAGTACTTCTTCCTTCCCTGATGGTGCTGCAAACCTTCTGTCTGTGGGTCATTGAGGAGAACAATGTCTCTTGGTCATCAAATTGTCATAGAGAAGTAAACAACTATCAGCTGGAATTCAATTGCAGGCTGCTTCCTCCCTACAGCAGGAAAGAAACACAAAATTATTGAAATTGAAATTGAAATGAAAACCAAATCAATAGCCCAGTCCTGAGCTCTGGACACATCCTTATTCTTGAAAGAAATGTTCATGTTGCAATCTATCCCTTAGGAAGAGTATAAGGGGATTGAGGATATACTATATAATGGTTCTATAAGGCCTCATAAAGGATCAGAGTGGGTATTTCACTATCCCTGAAATCATATTTATGGAGATGGATGATTAGGAATTAGGATATGTACAGAGTGTGTCAAATATGGTTATTATAAGGTGAAATGGCTTCTAAAATTGATTGGGCCATGACCAAATTGCATATGTCCGAAAAGGTTAAGGAAATAAACAGAGAAATTGAAGAAGCTTTGGCAGACATTTTTATGTACTTCTGCTCTTCAAAACAGATCAAGTGAAATCTGAGATGACTGGAGAGCAGCCAGCATAATGCCATTATTTTAAATGGCCTAAGGAGAGACAAGGGAGGTAAAGACTCACTAACTCATTGAATTCTCAGAGGACATGGCCGTCAATCTACACAAAGGAGATATGTACATCACATGAACTTTCTGAAAGAGTTCAGCAAAATTTTGTGTTTCAGGTGGTCTTAGTTGCAAAGTCAAGAAACTAATTAATAGCAGACATATTAAGTTGAATGGAATAAATCAGCTATAATAAATGCATGCTGAAAGTAGAAAATAAAGTTAATGAGGACATTTTTTTTATCAAGTCAGCTGCTTAAAAAACAAATGTATTAATGAGATGTGGCACAGCTAGACTGCTAACTGCACTCCTCCTTCCAGAGTCTTTCCATAGGAGACGTCTTGCTTGAGATTGACTCATCAATGTGGATCCTTTGAAGTATGGCATGTTTGTAATAATGTTGTACTATCTTCTGGTGTCAGACCTTCCTCCAGCATACTGCCCTTATTCACTTTAACACAGGTGAATTTTCATGCTCATGAAAACAGTTTCCTGTCATCCTCAGAAAAAAATTACTCTTTATATGCACTGTGGGAAACTGCAGAATAAGGTTCCCACACTGTCCTGTGAGACAAAGGGGAAAAAACATCAAGCCTATGTCTATACCATTCAGTCCACGACAACTTTATTGATGTTACTAGCAATGGAACAATTTTATATGTGAGGGTTGTGCCACAGGCTGAGATCACAAGTGTAACAAATAAGCATATTCCATTGAATTGTTATACAGTCACAACCTTTGGTAGCAAATCAAGATAGATTTCTATTTGTAGGAAAGCAAGAACTGGCTCAAATCTTGATTAGTAATTCCCTGAGCCATCCAATCCTATGATTGTTATTTATGTTTCTACACTGCTTTTAAAGATGGGAAAAAAAAACAACTGTAGTGTTTTATCAAAAGCTTTTATACCTTCAGTTGGCATCACCAGTCTTCTCCAGCAAATATACTGCCAACAAAGCAAGGAATTTATTATTTATTCAATGTTTTCCATAACATTAATAAAGGATTGTATTAAGTATTCCTTGTCAGTTTTGATATTAACATGGGAATTAGTTGGGGATACTTTATGAGGTTAATACAGTCCAAAAAAAAGTAAGACATTTCTAAATAATTATGAAAATTTTTTTAAGTTTTATTTTCATGAGCAAGTGGAGGACATCCTCAGCAGTGTCTTATTTTCCACAGACATTTTATTTTTTAAGTTATTTTAAATATTTTAGCTGGATTTTTGTTTTAAGATGGCTTTATTCTGGAAACATCTTACTTGAGGATGTGGGGAAACTATTTAGAAAATCATACATTGGTGCAGGTCTCCTTAAACAGGCAAAAGGTTGTACTGTAACTTCAAATGTACTATCACCAATTTAGTGATTTTTAATGTTGTCCTTATATCAAAACTCTTAAAAGGTCAAGCAGCTATAAAATATATATTAATTCCCTTTTTGATGATAATTTATGTTTTCACATTCCATTTGAAGAAACATTATTACTGGCACCAGATCTGCTCATCTGCGGACATCATAGAATCATGGAGTCAAAGAATTATTTGGGTTGAAAGGGACCTTGAAGATCAGAGGCTGTCCTCAAGTTGCAACAGGTGAGGTTTAGATTAATTATTAGTAAGAAAAGCGTTAAAAAGGTATGTGACTGCAGCACTTGGGGATATGGTTTAGTGTTCAACAACAGTGGTGCTAGGCTAATAGTCAGACTCAATGATCTAGAGGTCTTTTTCAACATTAAAAATTGTATGAATCTGTGTTGTAGTTCCAATCCCTCTGTCATCACCAGGGACACGCTTCATTAGATTTGGTTGCTCAAAGCCCCATCCAACCTGACCTTGATCCCTTCTGCTACTCTGGGCAACCTGCTTTAGTGCATTATCAACTTTGCAGTAAAGAAATTTTCACTATTATGTTAAATAATTCAGTTATTCATTTGGCATCCAAATAAATCAAGTCTCTATAATAAAATTTTGTCCAGGGTCTATATTGTGGACCTTAAAATTGAGTTCTGAGCTCCTGAAACTGACTATTAATCTATTTAAAAGGAATGTTTATAATATATAGTACTAGTAATATTTAAATAAATTTAGAAAAAGAAAATAAAATATACATCTAAACTGAATAAGAACAATCATCTATATGCAAAATGAGTGTATTGACCAGAATTTCTAAATCAGGTTTAATCAGTTCCTTGAGGGGCTTTGCATGTGCTATACCCAAGGATGTTTTATGGTCCTCAAAAGTGTCCTCCACAAAACTGGCCTATCTCCTACATTTTTAAGTACAGTATTTCACATTATAAGCCACACCTTTTTCATTGAAGAATCCAGCCTACCCCAGTAGTGCGGCTAATCATCAGGTGTGGCTTATTTATGGACAAATCCCAGTGAAATGCCAACCCGGAAGTGAGAGCCGGCTGGGGAGGGTGCCTGGGGCTGCCTTTAAAGGCTTTGCTGGTCTATGAAAACTGTTTGCAACTTGAGCATTTGACACCAAACCCCACGCTGGCGTGATTCTGTGACTAACTCATTACTTTGTCGCACATGGATCCTCGCTTTTTAAAAACAAAAAAAAAGAAATTTGGCATATATATGGAAAAGTCCCGTGGTCTACCCGGCTACTCGGATGTGCGGATTATAATCAGGTGCTGCTTATAATTGTGAAATTACTGTATTCTATCTCTCAGAATTTTTTGTCCTTTTATCTATCTTCAGCTATCAAGATATTGTGATGTATGGGGCGTAGTTGGGAAGCTGCTGGCAGAAGGGGCTGCAGAGGGGCTCTCTGAGGAGAGCCCAGGGCTGCTCTTTGCTGGACACAGATGGTGCAAGCCAGATCCAACCCACCCACCTCAAGGCACAGGTGACCTGGGGACAACTCAGGGAAAATGTATTTATGAAAAGGTTTAAAACATTAAACAGAGGGAGGATGGAAAAAAAAAAGTGAAAAACAACCCTGCACACACCAAGGTCAGAGAAGGAAGAGCATAAGGAGACACGTGCAGCCTGTAGGGAAGTCTGTGGTGGAGTAGATACCCACACACATGGAGCACCCTACACCAGAGAAGTTACATACTGCTGAATGGAGTGATCTCCCTATACTTATGCCAAGTTTTTGCATCTTATTTTCTCTCCAACACTCTATAAGACAGCAGCTGGATGTAGGTTTGGCAGCCAGTCAAGGTTGACCCACAACATACCTATGTAGCTTAGAAGAATCTTCCTTTATTGAGAGAAGAAATTCTAACTACATAAATAGGCAGAAGAAATGACTGAAACATTTCTATCTCTTTTCATTGTCTCTAGATGGAGCTAAGATTAAACAATCAATTTATCAAGTTAAGGTTAGGTGAGATGAATTCTGTTGTGGTTGGCAAAACAAAAAAAGGAAAGGAAACATAAATTACTAAAAATAAAGTGTTTCAGATTTTCCTGATTAGCTATGTTATTATTTTTCTATATCTGACAAATGTAATCAGATTAAGTTAATTAGGAAAAGTGTGATAGGTATTGAACTGAGAACTGTTAAAAGTAATAAACCATCAGATAAGGCATCTTCAGTCAGAGAACATATGCAACATACAAGACGTTTGTGAACCTTGATCAGCACCTAAAAGGCAGCAGGCAGCAAGCAACTGCTTTGAAATAAGAGCAGCTCCTGCTGTTTCCAGAGATGTCAAATACTGGAATCCACATGGCAGTAAAACAGAGGATTCAGTTTAAAATAGAAAATGCAAGTGCACATCTATTTCTGTCAGTCTTTGTCATTAACTTGTCTCATTAAACATGTGTATTTTAGGAGTCTTGTGGCACTACCCATGTAGTGATTTATGTATTGTCCATCAGTGTTCCAACAGCCAAATCCAGATGAGAAAGACCATAAAAAAAGTTATGTTATCTTACTTTTCAGCCCAGCATTCCTTTAAAAGGTTTTCTCAGGGGATCATATGTTATACTTTCTGACCTACAGTTATGGTATCTACCTGCTTTCTTCTAATTAACAGACATGGCCCTGTCTTTTGCACCCAGCATTCCCATGAAGAGCAACTCCTCAGCCATAAATTTTACTAATAGAAAATCCTAACTCAGTACTATTACAGTACAAAAATAAATACATTGAAAGAAGTGAAGATGACTTTACAAAGACGCCATTTTCCACAGTGTACTTCATCACTGATGCCCACAGCTTCTAAGGACTGACAATTAAAAAACACATTTCTATTAGAAGGATGTATTTGAGGTATTTAGCCCCTAAGAGCTAGACAGCAACTTCCTTCTTTTCAGTTTTTCTTCATTGTACTAATAATATTTGTTTAAAACTCATTCATAAACATGAACCATGCATTCACAATACAGAAAAAAGAACCCCAAAAACCCAAACAAATGCAGCAAAGGAAACCTTATTTTCAGCCATATATAGACATATTGTAAATCATTAATTCCCAAATGGTATTGTTTCATTGCTTGATGCTTGAAAATGTGTCTGAACCTCATGCACATGTACTCTACAGAATCCTTGCCCTTGAGAAAACTGTACTGAATTTTAATTTTGATAAGATATTGAATATTAAAATTGAAGCAATGGCCTAATGATATTATCTGTAGTGAAAGGAAGTAGTGGTCTGAAATAAAGGAATTACAAGAAAGTAAATACCACAGGAATTTATGTCAGATATTTCTTTTATTTTGATTTCAGCTGTGAAAGAAAAAAAAGATAAATTACTGTGTTGTTGAAATGCTTAAGAAGAACCAGTAAAAGGACTCATTAGAAGATAAAACAAACATTGCAAATATTTAATAACTTATAAATTGCATTGAGACATATTATAAATAAAAGCACTTTTGAGCATTGCTGTCAGCAGTTGAATATGCTACATTTTTTTAATCTGTTTTGTTTTGCATTGTACTTATTATTAATGCATAGTAATCTTAGATTTTAAAGGATGCAGAAGATACCTAGATTCAAGGTTGGTGGAGTTGCTTTCTCTTTCCTTTTTCAAGTAGAATTTGAAAGCTGCACCTCAAGGTTATTTCTCACTTAGCCTTTTCCTAATATGAAAATAGGAAGAATTTTAATGCTCCCATTTATTTTCTTTGAAGAATATTGATGAACACTTACACAGAATTGCCAAAAAATTCTCCAGCCAGAACAATTAGAAAGACTCCTGAATAAAGATAAGCTTTTAACAGTGATTTTTCCAGCCCCTTTTCAGTGTAAAAGTATAGACTTCTTTTAGCCTCACAGGGTCCCTGAATGTTTTCAGATGGAGTTTTAACTTCTTGTGTTTTTTTTAAATGGCAGGTATAAGGATCATTCTACACGAAAGTAAAAGGCCTATTGCATTGTAAAGAACTTTTGTATCCTATTAACCTCCATGAACTGTTAGAACACCCCATGAGGCAATTAGGATTTCAAGGTAGGTCAGCAGCTGGCTGAGCATTATGTTTCTGGGGATGTTTTTTATTCAGGGATTATAGGAAAATAAATTGATCTAATCCTTGTTTTCAGGAAGCAACTAAAGACCTATGGCACTCACATTGAAAACAAAACTCAAGAAAGCCTCTAAGATGTTCAACAAATCATTGAATATTTTTATTAATCTTGTCTCTAGTAAAGACATGAACAAATTCCTTTTTTATTTATCACTTAATACTTATACATAAAAAAAAAAAAACCAAAAAAAAAAACTTCAAAGCTCTAAAAGTTAGCCTGAAAAGACTGGACTACAGGAATACCATGTAGCAACACATAGAAAGTAATTTATGCATAGAATCCATTGTTTAATTTGTTCAAAACGTCTAGTAATAGTGGTGATGTCCTATGTTAAAAATACATGGACATTCCTAATATTCTTACAAAATAAGCATTTCCTACATAGCTATAAAGTATATAAAAAAAAGAAGCAAATAACTTCCCAAAAACACAAACAATCATACATATTTCTAGCCCATGTATAGGTAGACCTAATTTTGTCCCAAGATCTTGCTTAGTCTCTAATAACTGAGTTTTATATGGCTAAAAGTGTTCATGCAGCCATTTCACTAAGGTATGACTTTTTCCAAAAATTTTTTTTTTCTTTTTCCTGTTTCTATTGCTGTTATCACCTCTCTTATGATCTTTCATAAATACAGTAATTTCACGATTATAAGCCGCACCTTTTCCATTGAAGAATCCAGCCTACCCCAGTAGTGTGGCTTATATTTAGGTGCGGCTTATTTATGGACAAATCCCAGTGAAATGCCAACCTGGAAGTGAGAGCCGGCTGGGGAGGGCACCTGGGGCTGCCTTTAAAGGCTTTGCTGGTCTATGAAAGCTGTTTGCAACTTGAGCACCTGATCCCAAACCCTGTGCTGGCGTGATTCTGTTACTAATTTGTTACTTTGTTACACATCGATCCTCACTTAAATAAAAAAAAAGAAAAAAGAAAAAAAATGTGAGGCTTATATTCAGGTGCAGCTTATATATGGACAAATCCCGTGGTCTACCTGGCTACCGGGAGGTGCGGCTTATAATCAGGTGCGGCTTATAAATTTGAAATTACTGTATTATCTTCAGCAAACCTTAGAACTCTGCTTAAGTAAGCCTGAAGACCATGTACATGGCCAGCTCATCATCTCAATGTGAAGGTGAATATCCCAGAGTGAATATTTTACAAGTCAGTTGTGAATGACAGAGGAAGCTGCAGATAGAGCTGTTGTCTGTTTCAAGCCTTTCCACTCATGCTCTGCTTGAGCAGCTCAAGTTTGGCTCCTCATCTTCTAGTCACACTTGGCTTCTCCAAAATGCATCTGCCTCTTCAAAATGTTCCCACACCTTGAAAGAAGACTCATTCTTTATTTAAGAAAACTACAAATAAAAGTACTGGCATGCAAGTAATCAAATGGAAAGATAAAGAGTTCAGTCATCCAGCAGCTTAAATCCAAAGATCCCTTTCAGTGGTTTACCTTATACATAATTAATGCCATACATATCTTCTTAGATGAGATTTTTACCAGAAATGTTCATCTTTTTCATCTGTCTGCCACCATCTTCCTGCAGTTAATATGTGGGAAACTTTTTACCTTTATCATAATTTGTTGTTTTTAAGATTCTGGTTGCAAGTACCTGGTTGGTTGAATGGATGAGCTGTTAAAGGAATGCGTTGTATTTTTCAATCCTGTCCTAGCAGCATAAAGACCTCATGTTTCCCAGACTGCTACAGAGCAACATTTAATTCTTTACTTTTTTTTTAACCTTGACAAAAGTTTAAAGCATGTTTCTGGATTTCCAAGCACAGGTTTCTGTAACACTGGTATCATATTAATATATCCCTTCAAAATACAACTGTTCTGCATTAGGGACATTGTATGTAACTACATCAAAACAAACATTTAATTCATATTGTTGTGAGTGCTCTTTTATTTTGTGAGCACAGCTATGAAACAACACTCTAAAGCCAAATGAGCTCTATCAAGTGAAAACATTCATGCTCACTTAAGATCAGCAATGCAGGAGAAGATTATTATCTAACTAGCAAATAAAAAAAGAAAGGAATGCCACCATAATGTGGTCACTTAGAATAGGAGAAATGGGAAGACCCAAAATACTCAATAGTATGGAAAACTCTGGGAAAAGCTGGAGAAATTTCCCCGTTAAGCTTAACAATTTGCTTTTAAACCTAATTATTCTTTCATTTACGCTTCGAATTGAGAAATATTTTCAATAATTGTCCAGGTATTCACAGGGAAAAAAGTTTACACATTCACCAAACCAAAGGAACAAAAATAGACTGTCTTTATTTTAGGGGCAGTACAGAGTTGAAAGGCTAATAATTGAAAATAAACTTTTATTAAAAATACAGACAAATTAAAATAAAGCCAAAGCCAAATCCAAAGTGTTCAAGCTTAAAAGATAAAATTATAAGTAAAATCTTTGAGAATGTGGAGTAACACATCTTAAGTTTTCAGGGATGCCTGGAGTTTCCTGAAGACAAATGTTATAATATTATCAAGGGTCTGTACTGCAGAAGGATGGATGGATTTTTCTTATTTCTTTTTCATCAGTTTCTATGTTCCATGATTTTAAAAGAGCAAGCTACTAGACAAAGTGAAGTTCTTCAGAGGCAAGGGGAGATTGATTCTGCTGGAAAAGAAATATGCCCCAGAGGAAAAAATTACCCAAACTAGCAAGATATTGCCAAGTGAAAGGATTACACCAATAGCAAAAGCAAGTCATTTGCAAACACAGAAATTGCTAGGAGGAGCAGAGAAAGGGCAGTTAAGTCATAAAGGTGAGAAAACTGGGATTTAAGTCTTAATAGCAGATGATTTTTGCAATTTCATGATCTCGGGAAAATATCATTAGATGGAGACCCTGAAAACTTTGTGTCTTCTCTTTCAATCAATAAAATCGGGAAATGATCCATTAGATGTCTGTTTGTTTGATCTTAGTAAGAGTTAAACTCCTGGACTGCTAAAAGACTTTGAAGAAGAGGTTAATACAAAGTGGAATACAGAAATTGAGAAAAAGTGTAACACAAGTTTGAAAATGTGAATTATGACAGATTAATATAAAAACATTCTTCCATAAAGTCATTGTTATATGGTGGGGGAGGCAGGAGGGAGGCGGTGGAGGGGGAGGGCAGGGAAAGGCAGGTGATTAACCAAACCCACCTGAATTTCAGTATGAAATTGAGCTGGCACTGTGCCCTTGTGGCCAGGAGGGTCAATGGTGTTGTGGGGTGGATCAGGAAGAGTGTGGCCAGGAGGTCAAGGGAGGAGATCCTCTCCCTCTAACTGCACCTAGTGAGGCCATATAAATTTTAGTCTTCACAGCTGAACAAAAACAGGGAGCTACTGCAGAGGTCCACTGGAGCGCCATAAAGGTGATAAAAAGGCTGGAGCATCTTTCTCATGGGGAAAGATTTTGGTTCGTGGACCGATTTAGTCTGGAAAAGACAAGACTGAAAGCAGATTTCATCAATACATACAAATATCTCAAAAGCAGGTGCCAAGATGAAGGTGCCAAATTTTTAAGTGGCACCCAGGAACAGGATAGGAAGTCTAGGCCATAAACCAATACAAGAAATTCCACCTCAACATGAGGAAGAACTTTACATTTACTTTACAGAGTGGCACAGCACTGAACAGGCTGCCCGGGGAGGTTGTGGAGTTTGGAGATATTCAAAAAGCACCTGGAAATGTTCCTGTGTCACCTGCTCTAGGTGACTCTGCTTTGGCAGGGGTGCTGGACTGGATCTCCAGAGGTCCCTTCCATCCCTACCAGTTCTGTGATTTGGTGATTCAGTAAAGAGTTTAATGTGGGACAACACTGGAAATATTACAAAGGGGGAAATCCAGGGATTAATAGAGGAATTATAAGGTGATTAAACAGCTTGTAACAGAGAGGATGCAAATAGGAGAAATAAAACAGAGAAGTATCAGAGTGGCTACCAACAAATCAAAGGTGAGAGATCACTGTTCTTTAATAATTTCATTAGTAATATTTGCATGGACATTGAAAACATAATAAAGTTTGCCAAACACACTATGTTGGAAACATCATCAAGCAATGATTAGAAATAATATAGAAAGAACCTGATGACCTTGAGAATCACAGTAATAGAAATTCAATTGAATATGAGTAGTACAGATCTAAAGTCACACATATTGTGATTAACACAAAACTTTTTTGTCAGTAGAATTGTCGACTGAAAATTGAAGAGGACAAGAGTTTTAATGGGGGATGTCTAGAGATGCCAGGGTTTTAATATGGAATTTCCAGAGCTGCCAGAATTTTTTTATCTGTGAAAGAGAAATACAGTTGTAAGGTGCATCAGCTGATAAATTTTTCAGTGTAATTCAGAAAATATTACTCCTATCAAGTGTATTCATCAGAATAAACCAGGTTTGAAAGAAAAGAAGTCAAAAGGAGTCAAGCAGAGAAAAGAGCTAATGTAATCATGAGGAGAACGGAAGTAGAAGATCAAAAATGCACAGGTTTTTACCAAATCTCTAAAATTAATTCCAGTCAAACCAGGTGTATTAAATAAGCTTCAATTGAAAGAGCTTTTCAGAATTCATTCTGCAAACACCTCCAAGTTTTCACTCAGGAAAGCACCTTTTTTAATTTACTTCATTTTGCTTTATATTTACTATGAAAAGAAAGATAGAGAGGTATGTCTATAAGATAGGTAATGAGTTTATGAGTTTATGAGCTGAGCCATAAAGAAGGTCTGTTGGGGAAAACTCATCTCAAGTAAGTTTATAGTGCTAAAATTATTCCTTTGCTAAAATTATTCAAAATGCTAAGCAATGCATTATTAACTGCATTCTGCTGGGTGATACATAAAAACATTCTTCTAGTAGAAATATTGTTACCCACAACACACCAAACTGTAAATTGCAACCAGCTTTGTGAATAGTTATATGATTTGGGAGACATGAATCCATGCTGCAATGAGAGAGTTATTATTTTCCTGTTCTGGATTTGCTAAAAAAATTACTGCATTAAAAATAAAGGTGGAAATAACTAGAGTTGGGATAGCTTAATCTGATGGGATCATCAAGCCATCAAAAAAACCTAAAAACCTTTTTTGAGAACACAAATACAGAATTAAGTACTGTAATTTCACAATTATAAGCCACACCTGAATATAAGCTGCACTTTTATTTTTTCCTTTTTTTTTTTTAAAGCGAGGATCCATGTGGGACAAAGTAACAAATTAGTAACAGAATCGCTGCCAGCTGGGTTTGGTGTCAGGTGCTCAAGTTGCAAACAGTTTCCATAGACCAGCCAAGCCTTTAAAGGCAGCCCCAGGCGCCCTCCCCGGCTGGCTCTCACTTCTGGGTTGGCATTTCACTGGGATTTGTCCATAGATAAGCCGCACCTGATGATTAGCCGCACTACTGGGGTAGGCTGGATTCTTCAGTGAAAAAGGTGCAGCCTTTAATCCTGACATTACTGTCTTTGGTAAATCTTCCAAATGTTAGAAAAGGTCAGGTAGTCTCAGGGTAGGTTTCATTGGATAACCAGACAGATTGAAGTGATAGGCTCCTGATTGAACCTATGGAGCACATCCAGCTCGCTTAGGTGCTGTTTTCTCTCTTTAGATCCTTAAAACAAGGGGAAACTGTTGAGGGAATAAGTTATTCCCATGGGAAATTTATTTTCTATTTAGTTACATTTTGCCAAAATAGCCTTATATCAGCTTCCAGAATCAGGACCTTTGGTCTCTCCTTCTGGCCTAAACAGAAAGAGAGCATGGAGCAAAGGATTCAAGCTAAAGCTGAATGTATATTAAAGGAAATAGGCTGGAATTGAAAAAAAAAGAAAGGAATAATACACTTGTCTTGATGTCCCCAAGTATATATGTTACCAAGGAGATTATTTTAAACATATTTTAAAAAACCAACCAAACAAACAAAAAAAACCAGGAAGAAGAATGTGCACAGGATTCTGTTGATTTGACCCTTTGATTTCTGTCTTCTCTATCTTTTGAGCTAAATAATAGACACAAATTTGTTTTGAAAACACCAATACACATTTTTAATGTATAATTTTCATGTATAAAGCAGATGACAAGAACAGTATTTTGACCAATAAATAAGAGGGGGCCTGAGGGAGATCAGTTCTAGATAAAATCTGGGACATGGGAGCTCCTCTGCCAGGGATTTCCAAGACTGATCTTGAGTTGTTTGAGAAGTGGAATAACAGAAAAGGAGGAAAAATCGTATTAGGTTTTTAATTTTTTTTTAACAATCTTACTGCCCAAGATGAAATCATATCCAGTAGTTAAGATTCTGCACTTATATATAGTAACCCATGTGTTTTAAATATGTCCATCTCATTGAAAATACATGGTTCATCTCTGTAATAATCAGGGTAGACTTCTTTCTGTACATATAGTGATATTTCTACCTGAAAGCAGAGACCTAAATTGTATTAATCCAATAGTAAAATAAGTTATTTTTCACTTGACTACAAAAAGACTATAGGGTGCTGGAGTCCAATATATGTTATTTATATTTAATCATATTAGTCCCACTGCTGTGGACCAGTGTGTTCAAATATTGAAAACTTAAATTCAAACCTTTATTCAATCAGATTTCTCAGTTAATACGGTGAAGATATTTCCTTTTAAATCTAAGAATTACAGTTCTTTATCTAAAACAGTATAAATTATAGTTTATTTAGTAATTCTGGTGTGGCAGTTTAAAAAAATAACTAGTCATATTTTTGATGTGTGCCAATATTGGAATGGATTCAGTAATACAATGGTTATAACCTTGGAATAAGCATATGTCAGCTGTTCCACTTAACATATTTATTTGTATGAATATAAATAGAAGCAGTAACAAAGCTTACACATTTTTATAATACGTTGATGGTTTATGTATTTAAAACACTACAGAAAGTTGAAAAATATATCCATGCATTCTTCATTTTTTCCATTATTTCAATATGATACACACTGGCTTTTTTTGAAACAGCTCATAATATTTTTTTTTATCCTTTTGCTTTTTCACCTGAAACACTGCTGGTGCCAGTATTGCTTCAAGCTCTTTAAAAGTAATGGTTAAGGGCCAGAAGTGCAAAGACAAGGACAAAACACCGTTGCTTCAGGGCTCTATTCAATTCTCTTTAATCAGGCTGAGTTGCCATTGAAATCAGTGACAGCTCTGCTTGAATAAGAAGGGTTGGATAGGGATTTCATTTCTATGAGCATGTAACTTAACAATCTGCCCTACATGGCAGGAAAGGACTAGCAAAGGAAGAACAAACAGTCTCTCAGTTTAAAAATACTCTTTATATTCCTTTTCTGTGGAATTGAAATAAAGCTGTTAAACACATTCTTTTCCCTCTTACTCCTCTGTAAACATATAAACAACTTAGCCAAAATCCCTCATCCCTATCCCTGTACATCTCTTCCAGTATCATGCCCACTTTTGTATAAGTGAGCATTCCCATCTAAGAAACTTTCTTATCATGGCCCAAAGAGAATAAGGAGGATCCTAAATGCGCTAGCAACGTGACCTAATGTAACCTAAGTGCTCTGATAAAGTACCCCATAGTTTAAAAAATCTTTAAAAATCTTTCTTCTTAGCAGAAAAGTAAAAAATAGTCTACAATATATTTTGAAATCAGAGGATATTCCCCAGCAGACTTCTTTGAGAGCCACTGTCATGACTTAAGTCACTTCTTTAGAACACTCTTAATTAGTACCATGGGAATAAAATGTCAATGATTTATTGTCAGAAAACAAAGATAAATGGTAACATGGTGCTCTCCTGACTTTAAAATATACATTTTTAATATCCTGTTATTTTTTCAGGTATAGTAAGCTTTGGTGAAAAATATGGTAACTATAAAATACTGAGAAACAGCCTCAAGTGTGAATTTCCATGCTGCTAAATATACTGTCCTCATTTTCTGACATAAAGAGTCACTTGGCAGTCTCTGGTGCAATAGAATTATAGATTATGCAATTCTTAATCAGCTGTGTAATGCACAAGCCTTCCTCACCCAATTGTACCAGTTCAATTTAGGTCATTAAAACTGCCACAAGGCAGCTTTCCTCCTCTGGCATTGACTGTCTGGAAAGACATGATTTTCCAGCAGTACAAGTCAGCAGTCACCTGCTGAGAGAGCCAGTGTGGCTTTTAAAAGCTGGTTCTGCACAAGAAGAAAAAGAGAGCTGACACTAACTATAATTGTCAGACACTCAGGTACTGGGCTTTTAAACATCTCAGAAAACCAAACCGGAATGGAGAGGAAGAAAAATAAAATAGGAGAATTAAACAAATTAGGCAAATGGAAAATTAAGCATAGCAAAGATATCAAAAGGGAGAGAAATTAAAAGAACACAAATGGAAAAGAAAGGTCAGACATGAACTCACTATAGTAAGGTAGTGAAAAACAAACCCAACAAAAAATATCTGCTCATACTTAAAAAAGAGCTCCAAAGTTTATGGTAATGAGTAATACTTCTCAATTAAAATGGGTATTTTAAGTTTGACACTGTATGGACTTGATCTCTCCCCTCTGAAATCATATTAATTTCTCTGTTAACCTCAGTCTGTATCGGGTGTAGTCTCAAAAAAGCAAAGAACTAGAATAGCTTGACTTAAAAGAAAACCCAAAAACCCCCCAGAACAACAGATGTGTAAATTTATGTAAAGATTAATTATTTATACATCCCTAGGTGAATTTTCCAAAGATGCATCTGCCCTATTCGCCTGCAGTTTCACAGGTGATATGCAGTCTTCTTAAACCTATGTGTGGCAGCAAAAATTAATGTAACATTCACAAACAGATCGAACCTATTTTACCAAAGAACCTACAGATAAAATGCTAGTATTTTGCTTGAAAGCACATCTGCAGAACCAAAGCACAGGATGATATCCATCAGTACTGGTCATTAATTCAAGATGACATTTGTTTGCCTATTCAGGCTAAAAATATTAATAAATATGAACAGCTTATTTGGGATGAAACAAGGAGCAACTGGTTACCATGGAGGGTGGCAGCAGGGAGAGGAAGAAAGATTTGTGTTTCAAAATTCAGCCTCTGAACTTAAAGCAAAACTCCTACATATCAAAGGTAGTGGATGAATTCATAATTAGTCTGGATTTATTTTTTTACTAATTATTTAATAATAAGCTCTAGAAAAAATATCTTGCAAATCAAAGAATTATTTTTTAAAACAGGAAGTAGGTCAGATGAATGATTTGTGGGACATTGGTTTTCCATGAGCGTTGTCCTGCCTCAAGGCTGGTATCTTAATTGCATCTGAGCATTGTAGTAGTGTTCCAAGGTGGAAAGAATATGCAGCTCTTGAGATCTCCTCTGAAACACGACAAACTAGAATACTGTTAATTAGTAAAGGTTAAATGGATCTAAAGAGAGAATGGAATTTTTTAATCTGATGCTGAAGATTTGTGTTAAACAGAAATGGGCAAAGATGGAATGAAGGTAGCAACATTGAAATCATTAGATCTAGTGATAGCTGTTTTACAGGAAAAGTGAGAAAAACAGGTAGATTCTCAGTTTCTGGGTCATTCTCATGTACAGGCTTGAATGTAGAAATAATTGCTTATTCAATACTCTGGCTTTAGCACAAGGGCATTCAGAAGAAGCATGGTATGGGTATAGAGAAAAATATCTAAGGAAAAAACTTTGAATTTTTAAGTAGGCTTACATTTGAAGTCAGAAATATAACAAGAGGATTAGAGTTCAAGGAGGAAAATATATCAAAGTTAAATTGGTGATGGTATAATTTCTGGGCATAAGACAAATTTGTCAAAATGACGAATATTCCAATATTCCACACTTTAAAATATACAGAATTCTAAGGATTCTACATGGTTATTTTCTCCCACTCTAAATAATTTGGACTTTTGGTTTAGATGAGAAAAGCAAAGCAGTTCTGTCACCAAGATGGAATTCATCTGTTTCAGACTGTGAAAGTTCCTCTCTCAGTTGACCTATATTCGAACTTTGTTTTAGACTTGGCACACACCTAGTTCTATCAACAGATTTTTAGATGATGGTGGCTAGTTACTGACAAGTGTTTATATTCCAGAGTCAAGCTTCATTATCCAAAGGGAAACTCTAACTAGAGCAGCCATAGTGCGTCAGAGCAAAGACCCATCTTGACACTGTTTTTTGCACTAGCTGATACTAATTGCCACACTGGGAATGGTCTCTTCAGTGCCACAGTTTGGCTTTCCTGTATTTGCCATCTCCAGTAGGACAGCACTCAATCTCTTCCCTTTTTTTCAGTAACTGTCCCTTAAGATTACAGTAATTTCACGATTATAAGCCACACCTTTTTTGCTGAAGAATCCAGCCTACCCCAGTAGTGCAGCTAATCATCAGGTGCGGCTTATTTATGGACAAATCCCAGTGAAATGCCAACCCGGAAGTGAGAGCCAGCTGGGGAGGGCGCCTGGGGCTGCCTTTAAAGGCTCGGCTGGTCTATAAAAACTGTTTGCAACTTGAGCACCTGACACCAAACCCCGTGCTGGCACGATTCTGTTACTAACTCATTATTTTGTTGCATATGGATCCTTGCTTAAAAAAAAAAATAAAATAAAAATGCGGCTCATATTCAGGTGCGGCTTATATATGGACAAATCCCGTGGTCTACCCGGCTACCCGGATGTGCGGCTTATAATCAGGTGCGGCTTATAATTGTGAAATCACTGAAATTTGTTTCCCTCAATTCTATTTTTATGCTCTTCATTTGGGAACAGAAGATATTTAAATATTTTTCAGTGAGATTATTGTGTGTTGCTGATTGGCATGGGTAAGAACTCTGGCCATTAGTAGTCATACTGTCCAGGGTCTATGCCTAATCCCCCATATATTACCTGCTTTTTGACAGAGGAATAACAGCTTATTTTTGTCCTCCTGTACTCACTGTTTGCTCAGCCCAAATGGGAAAATCAACAAGAACAATGGCAGATAAAACTGTCTAAAACAGCTCTACAACAAAGAAGTCTGCTCTAGTCCTATTCTCTCTCCTTGAGCTATTTGTGGCTCACTACCAAGATATCCACAATTATAATTAATATCTTCATCAGACTTCTAACACCTTCCAAAAATTTAGAGACTGTCTGCATCCAATGTTTATGGAGGAAAACTTTTAAAAATCTTCAGTAGCTTTTTCATTCAAGAATACTGAAGGCCAACATGCAAGCAAAACTGTAAAGTTACAATTCCCTAATCATTCAGCAGACTTGGAAATGTACAGCACCTCTTTGATGTTTGCAGACAATGTGCTAAACTGAAGAGAATGGACTGTGGTACCCAAAGGAATTCAGTGTATTTATAGAGTGTTTTCTTTGCTCTTCTATTTGTAATTCATCCTGCTTCATCTAGGGAATCAGTAAACATAGATTTGCTTCAATGGCCTAAAGAGAATAGAAGCTTCCCAAAGATGAGAACTTTTATTTAGAAAAAAGTGCAATTGTAAGATCTATGTATTGTCACATCTCACAGAATCACCATAGCAGCATTTTGATTGAAATAGGAAAAAATCCCAATTAATTACAATGTGGAAAATAAAAGTTTGATAAGTAACAGTGTCTAATGCAAGGGGATTCTCAGGTGATGCTGTTTCTCAATACATTCAAATATTTCAAGTTGAATTTTTCTTGACCAAGAATTTTTATTGACAATTAGGTATTAGCAATACATATATACTGAAAAATTTGTCCATAGAACAATGCAGCAGTCCCTTGTGTAACTAACAGATTCCACTAAAGTCTATGTATTTCAAATTTGCCTCATAAAAGAGCAATTAATATTTATCGTAGCCAAATTTATTGTTTCACAAAATGGCCCGAAGTTTGCTTACTAACAATCATAGCAATAGCAGGAGTTTATCAGGTAAAGTCATGAAATCTTCACCACTTGTGGGTGGTGACATATGGAGAAATTTGGAATGAAAGGAATTCATTTGGATTCTAAAGAACATTAAGCTTTCACTGTTAATGAGGTAAAAATATTTAACTTGATGTCATGGTTTAATCCATTTGGCACCTAGACACTACCCAGCTGCTTGTTCACTCTCCCACAGGATGATGGGGAAGGGAATTAGAAGGCCGAAATGAGGAAACTAATGGCTTGAGGTAAAGTAAGGAAAGTACAAGCTGTATGGCCAAGCAAAGCCAAGTAAGGAATTCATTCCCCACACCCCATGGGCGGGCAGGTGGATGTTCAGACATCTCCAGGGCAGCAGCGCTCCTTCACACGCCGCTGTGAATTTGGCAGACAAATGACATCACTGCCAGTGTTCCTCACTCTTTGAGCATGGCCCTACACGGTGTGGAACACCCCTTTGGTCAGCTGGGTTCAGCTGTCCCTGCTGTGCCCCCTGTGTGTGCACTCTCAGGGCTAACACACTACACACAACACATGATTAAGGCAAACTGGCACAAGACAGGGTTCTGATTGCAAGCCATATGAGTCTCTCTGATTATATCAGAGTATAAAAAGCGAAAAGCAGCCAGCAAGACAAGAGAAGCAGTCAGGACTGCAGTACAGACAAAAATGGCATTGATTCAATGGCCACAAGGAATAATTGGCTTGTTTTGTTTTAACTACTCAAAAACATTTGAATTTAAACTTTCTAAAGTTAAAAGCACAACTTTATATATGCGATATAGAATGTTAAAACTTGCTGACAGTTGGATGTGCTCATTAGGAATTGTAAATCAGCAGCACTACTTTCAAAAACAGAAAAATGTTAATATGCAGACTTCAGCTGAAGGAATAAATCAAATAAATCAAATATTTAGCTTGATACATGTAGTCATTTTTCTATCTATGCAGTATATTTTCAGATCACAGCTCTTTGGATTTATTAATTATTCCAATATATTCCCCAAATGCCTTATGAAATTGTATATTATATGAAATACAAATAAAAAATCAGAAGCCAGGCATATCTGGTTCATAGCTACTCTATGCGCCTGAAATCTTTTGTCAAGATAGCTGTCTCAACTCATTAATTCAAAAAGAGGTTAATAGGGAAACCAGCATCAATAAGCCAGCAAAATCCTTTTTACACTTTTCTAGAAATGATCAACACCTCTGAACAATGCAATTCATTGTGGACAAAGATGGTCAGCCTACTGATATCAAAGGCTAGGCTAAGAGAGGAAAATACCCACAAAACAGCCAATGGATTAGAAACATTATATTATTATCTGGGCACAGTGAAGCATATATGATGCCTTGTATTTAAATTATCCTATTGAAAATAATGTAATTTAGAATAATATTAGTGACATGGCAGCTGGGAAGGTAACAAAGTTAGAATTCCTATCTGTGTAATTTACTTGCATTTACAAAGCTCTCAGTCTGCACTTTCCTTATAATTGGTCACTAACATTTGCTATCTAGGACACTTTCCCTGTGCTTCCTGTAAAATTATCTACTGATAAGTCAAGCATTCAGAAGCTTAATGCTGTGACAGCCAGGCTTGTATTTTCAGTTTTGCATAAGGCATTGTGGACTCCTGTGCTCAGGGATTTCTTACCTTTGAGGAAACTAGAATTAAAAGTGAACTAAATTGAAATTGTGTATTAATCCTCCTTTAATCCATGGTTAAATTTAATCTGGTAACTACCCTGAAGTATCAAGCAATAGCCTGTTGTCCCATCATGATACACAGTTTGAAGCAGGATTATCTGTCAAGTTATTTCATTGGGATGTTCTGTGAAAAAATAAGCAGTGCCAAACATTTCAAGATGGCCTCAGCAGGGAAGTTTGAGAATGTTGCATTAAGTGTTTGCAATGTAATTCCATTATTTCCTTGCAAAATGACTAATGTTAATTAATTAAGGAATGTGCTGCAGCCTCCCTTCTGCACCTTGCTTCTCCCCATGTAACTACAGAATGATGAGTAAAACTGCTGTAGCAAGGTTGGGTTTCATGATGGATCAAAATCTTTCACAGAAATCAGTCCTTCAACTATAAAGATCCTGTTATTCAATCACTGTGCCGGAAGAAAATTATTTTGTGTATATCTATTGTGACTGCTTATTAGTAATCTACGTTTAAGTAATCTCAACACTTGGAAAAATTGCCCTATTAAGAAAGGGAGAACAGAGACCAAACCTGGTCTGGATTAGAAACAAAAGATCTCTCCTACTTACAATGCTTTGATAAATGTTTGTACTTACAGCCATTAGTCTAATCTTTAATAATCTCTTGTTTTCTTTTACTAAAGAGAAGTTTAATTACTGTGTCCTACCTACTTGTCAAATACAGATTAAATGTTCTAACAGTTAAGAGGAAATAAGAGAACGTTGAACAATTGCATATAATTTTTAATTTCATAATGCTAATTTCATACAAGCACATTATCCTTACCAGACATTAGTACAAATATAAAGATGCTTTTAGATTACATTAAAATTTTAAGTGTTTATCCATTTCATTGGTAAGAGAGAAAGCTGTTTATGAACAGACCGCATTGCACTAATTAAGGCACTTATAGATAAGACTAAAAACACTTCCTCTTTGGAAAACAAAATTGTCTACTTAAAAAACTGGCTCTATTTACTGAAAAAAAAAAAAATTATTTAAAAGCAACAAAGCCAGCATTTCCCTTCACAGATACTGTAGGGTAGCAAGCATAAAAACCATAACAAAAGCATATTTTCTAGAGATGTTCTTGTTGGTGCACTGAAACAAATCAAAAGGAGCCTAAAAATACTTACTAAATGGATAGTTTTGATATGGAGAAACACTGATAATTAGAATACAAATTAAGCAAAAGAAATTAGCTGTAACACTTGCAAAATGGTGAATATTCTTCAGGACAAACTCTGTAGCTATCCTATGATCTGGGGAGGACCCTTGATTCAGAGAAATTGCTTTGAAAATTAAGAATGTTAGGGACGAGACCTCTAATGAAACAGCAAGGTCTATATTTTAAAAACCTTTCAAGTTTCATTTAACTGCAGTTGTGACAGGCTGTCCTGGAGTAAAAAAATACAGGTCTGGAAACAAAGACCCCCTTTCTAGCACTAAGGCAGACAGAAATTGAAAACAAACTACAGACTGCATAGCAAATCAGTGACCTGGAAGCACTCTGAGAACATCCTATGCCAAGCACTCCTAGAATTATTTCAGAAGGAAATAGTAACCCCTTCTCTGCCCATGGACATGTTTGAGTCCTCCCAGCTATATTTTGTGATACATCATGAACTACATTTTGTCAGAAGTGTAAGTTTGAAAAGACCTGTGAAAGAAACCTGCTTCACAGACCATAACCATGAGTCTTCACTGTCTTAGTTTTGTTCTCTGACTGCGTGACTTTGAACCTGTAACAGCATTTCTGTCACACTCTGCAGAGGCTCCACCAGTAGAGTTGAGGATGGTAGCTCCATGAGAAGACTGCTGCACTGAAATCAGGTATCTGCACATGGTTGCTGTGTTGTCAGAACTGTTTAGTGGGTAAACAAACACACACCAAAATAATGAATTCTATTTGATTCTGCAAATAGTTGTGCCTGACTTCTACGCTGTTGTTTAATCTAAATGAGATCCTCCTGGGTTTTGTGATCATTGCATTTTCAAATTGAAATGCATATCTGTGTTTAAATGGCAGCATTTGAAAAGATTTGCCAACATTAAATTACAAATGTGCATGACACTGCCATGCAGCAAGTTTGAGCAAGTAAAGAAAGACAACGGTTCTGAATTAAAATATATTTATGTAAAAATTTGTAACTGTGACATCCTTTAAGAAGAAATACTGTTTCATGGTGCCTTAGCTTTACCATAAAAAAAAAAAAGTTTGTTATTAGTCTCAAATTTCAGACTTCTAAAATAATTTTTCATTTCATCCTTTTTTTTTATTTTTAAAACCCCCACAGAACAGTTATAGTAAGAGAGCTTTGCAAGCAGTTCTTCTTCAGTTCCTATTAAAAATATATGTGAGATCAGAAACCCTCAGATACTATCAGCTTTATACCCTGGAATCAAATGAGCCTACTAATTTTTTATGAAGAATCCTCTTCTGTGATGCCAAGTCCCTCATGGTTTCAGGAGCTTCTGAAACACATGGTACTAGTCCAAAAGGCATCACAGGCACAAAGCTAAAAACAAGGACCCTAAGACCCCCCTTGGGAGTCTCAGCCTTATAGACTGTATTATGTGGATCAAGAGGCTTCTCTAGTACCCATGAGTTTCCCTGGTGGTTTTGTGATGTCTTAGGCCAAAGCCTTAAAACTGATTCTTTTGCACTTAACAATTACAAGTTTGACAAAAAGGAAAACCCTATAATGTTTAGAAAGTTGGTGAGAAAAAACATCTGGCTTCTGTTCCCTATGGGTTGGACGAGTGTCAGGGACAGGCCTTTCACTGTAGGTGCTGTATTTAGAAGGAGTTAGCAAAGTGTGCTTTCCCATGAGAAATGAGGACCGTAGTTGCAAAATAAAGGAACTATCTTTAACTGTAGAGATAAGCAGGATGTGAAAAGAATGTACGAACCACAAAAGAATGTAAGAAGGTCTCACCCTGTACACCCGCGTGCCAAGATAAATCACAAAGAAGAAACAGACAAGGTCATGATACATCAAAAACTGTAACCAATCATAAGTAAAACCTGCTCGTGCTTTTCGTGTGAACAATATATTTTAACCAATCGTAATGCTATTAATGTCGCATGAACAATGTGACGCAGAATTAAACTATGTATAAATAAGGCTCTTGCACAGCAATAAATCGGAGCTTATTCATCAATCATACTGATTGTGTTGCTTCCCTGCTCCAGGCCACGGCAGACGAGACCCAAACTAAGTGAAGTTATATAGACAAATTGGTTTCTTATAAAAACATCAACATAGCCACTAAAATCCTTCAACATTATACTCATTACATTATTGTGAGGTATAAGCCTCGGCCGTACTTTCATGATTGTTAAAAGATTGTTAATCCCAAATATGCATGCTTAAGGAACAATCCAGGACTGTAGATTTGGAATCGGTGCATAATCTACTTATTTAGTTTATTTCGCAGAAGATTTATTTCCCCAAGAATTATAACAGGTCTTTTTCTTAAAGTGATACCTGCAAGTAAGTTGTCATCATGCAATTCAATAGCCACTCATTATTTGGTAAAATGTAATTGATTGGAGTAATGAAGAACCAGAAGTCCAACAATTTTTTTATCTTTATGATTCTTTTTCGTATCTATTCTTCCATTTCTTTCCATTTTATTGTTTTTTTCCTGCGACTTGTGAGAATTAGACTAATCCTTTCAAGATGCAAACTAATCGTTGGACAGCAAATAATTTCTTTATTTTACCTTCTAAATTGAGATGATGCCAGTTTTGGAGGTTATTTTCTGTGTTAGAGATATCAAGTACATCATTAATGCCTTCAGCATGCTGTTTATCTGTGAAAGATTTTGGGAACTCGTTTTTATTTAATGGCGTGATGCCTCGATCGCAGCAGTATATCACATGCATACTTGGATCACACATGAGACTGGACAATGGACAAAGGCCTGTGCAGCTGGCAGCTAAATCAAACCTTTGCACAGAAACGGAGTAACAGCACCCAAGGTATGGTTGCAACATCAAAGAGTTCTCCCACCAAGCCTTACTGTCACACATTCTTTCCTTCTGTGCAATTTCAAAGTGATCTCTTGTATTCGTAGGACTCATGATGGACCCCAGTCCTTTGGCACTAGTAAGTGCTTCTGAAAACTAAAAACAGATGAATTGCATTCTTCTTTTGAGGAAAAAAATATCACAACCAAAACAACAACAACAACAACCCCTCTCCCCGCACCAAACCAAAACCCTTGCTAATTTAGTGCTCCCCAGTGTAATAATTGGAATTAAGCGTGTACACCAAAAGAGCAATGCAACTTTGGAAATAAAGGCTTCCATTATCTTATCAATTTTCACTTGTGTTAGCAGAAAGCTAATGGAAAGAATGGAAAATGCATTGTGCAACATTGAAAGTATAGTTATAATGAACTGCAATAATTGAAAAATTCTTGCCACCATGTGAATTTTTTCCCTAACACACTCTATAAGCAACAACTGCTTGATTAGAGGAAATACAAAAGTTGCAAACCAGCACAAAAGGGTCAGATTAGCAGAATGTGGTGTTAAGTGCTTAAAAACACTTGTGTGGATCTGAGTCTTACCTTTTACATTGCACTCTACATATTCAGAATTTATATCTCAGAATTTTCACATCATTAACCCACAAAATACATGTATTATTCGCACTTGATACAGAGCACAAAAAAAATTACTCACACAGTAGGTAACAGGTAGCGAATTAGTAGTCAAGACTTATTTATGCTCCACCAAGCCTATATTGTCCCACTTTACCCAAATTTCTTGCAATTGAAAGATAAAATTATAAAAAAAGTTACAATCAAAATAAAAATACCATCTCTGCTTCAACCAATATTTAAGCACAACAGACTTCCAGATTAACATATTTCATAATGTGGCTAATGAAATTTATGAGCTAGAAGACATATGGAATATTTTATTTCCAAGTGGATTACCTTTGATTTGGTTTTTGTTTTATTTTGCTTGTCTGGTACTCAGCATTAAAATTCTCCCTTTGTGGTTTTTTTCTTTTGTGTATGTGATTATAATTTCAGCTAGGTATTTTTATCTGAGGCTTTATATTTTATATTTTGTATTGCAATTCAATTTACAGTTCCTAACAGCAAGGGGTGAGTTTTCTCAGTGACTAAGTAAAGAGGTATATATGATTACTTCTGAAGAGAAGGAGAGAAGTGACTCTGGGTGTATAGTTCTGTTTTTTTCTGAACAAGAGGAGTTGTGATAAAGAAAGCTCAGCAGATGAACTATAATTGTGAATAAAGTAGTTTTGATCATGTTTATGAGGAGTTTTCTCTAAGACTTAGAGCACCAACAGAGAGACACCCATAAAACAGGAAACCAAGTTAATTGCAACAAAGAATAAAAGCCTTCCTTGAACAACAAACACTAGGAACTGAAAGTGGCATTTCCAGACTCCAAGAGATTTGCTTGACCTACAGTTCAGAGCAGAAAGGCAATAGACTACCTAGCATAGATATCAGGATAACTGCAGCTGTAACTGAACTGAGGTCAGTAAATGTTGCAAAACCTGACTGAATAGTGAGTAGATCATGCCCAGGCCCCCAATGCTGCATGCATATTTTTAGAGGTCACCAAGATATGTGGCTCCAGTTCAGCACTGTTAAATTGGTGTTACACTGACTCTATTACCCTCACTGCAGTGAGGGTATGTATGACCATTTTTGTCATATGAACATCTTTTTTGATAGTTGGGTTACTGAGTTCAAACTGTGCAGCATATACAGCATCATTAAAGGACTGAGCAAAAACTTACAGAGAAAATATCACCCCATCATGCACATTAGTAGATCCTTCTGAATATTGCATCAATTAGGCTGAAAATTTAGAATTGCAGTATTTTGTTTTAATTTTCACAACCATGACAACAGTGCTGATCTAAAGAAGGCTAAAGGGTGATCTGTGCATGATGGAAACTTAAAGTCAAATTGCACTTCATAAAGAGAGATTTTTTTTTTCTTTGAAGTGGTAGAATTAAAAATTACAGGGCAAATTCCTGATTTCCTGGGTGAGTTTTGTCTATAAGAGACTACTTTGGTTGGATCACACACTAGTGTCTTGCACATTCTATTTCTAGTGACAGGTGGTGCAACAATAGCAGAGTGCTGTAAGGGGGAAAGCATCAGAACAGGAGAAAAAAGTGTTTTCAGTCATGCAATGCACTATTTCACTGTTAAGATAAACTGTAGTCTTTGAACAGTAACAATCAGCATATTTAGAAGGTTGCAGAAGTAATCCAATAGTTTTCTTAAGTGGATTAAAGGTAATTTAAATACTTTCTCAATGCCAATGAGTGTGTTTACCCAAAGTCTTCTTTCTGGAAGTGACCAGTAACAGATGCCATGAGTAGAAAAATAAGTGCAAAAATTCCCTCATTTTTCAAATGTCAGTCATAACATCCTGTGGTTAGAAATAGCATTAAATAATTAAATTTTGAACTGCAATACTCTCTGAGCTCCTAGTCTAAGTATGTAATAACCTTATTTTATCAGACTGGTCATGTCTTCTAGTGCTTGCCTAACTTCTTATAGTTCACTGAACCAGACAAGGTGTCCCAAGCCCAAGGGCCAACAATTTGCAATATAGCTTTTATCAAACCCACTCCAGTAGGGCAGAAGCAACTCATAGAGGAAGTTTTTCTAGGCATGGTTTTTGAAAGCACATTTCCTATGAAGTCACCAAGAATTCTGGACATAACAGAGGACAAACTTTGCAATAATTGTGTAGTGTATTTTGAAGCTGTAAGAGATCGAAGAGCTGCAGCATTTTTCCTCATCACAAATATGCAGACAATGGGTTTTAACTTGGCCACTAAGTACACCAACCAAGTCAAGTAACACATTTATTACATGACAATAACAGGAATGGTGTGTCTTTCTATGGTAATTATAATTCAAACACACATTGATGCTAGAACATTGATCAGCATATGCCTGTAATACATTAAGTTCATCCTTTATAGTTTTACCAAGTTTCATTCCAATTGGAAATTTATAATGCTGAAAGTCCAAGAGGCTGAATATCAGTGTAATGTGTATGTCTACCCATCTGCAATCTACCAGTGAAAATATCTATCTTATTTCATAATCTTCTGCAAAATATTTACTAAATTAGGGGGCATATGTTTTTTTGATAGCTAAGATTCTTTACTTTTAAAAATTAAAGTCTTTAGTGCTACTTTTTTCATATTTTATTCAGAAAATAAAATAAAGCATTATATACTCAGTACAAGCTGTATATTGTAAATCAACACCTATTATGCAATAATCATACAGGAATGATTAGATCAAAGAAGCAAAAATGGTTCAATAAGGCAATCTTTCAGTCACTTAAATCACCACCCTTCTGCCACAAAAGCTAGCATTTCTTGCATTGGAAATTAATTGAGGGAGCAGATGATCAACCCACCTCTATTCATGAGTACTGCAGTTTAGAAAGAACCCAGTGTTCCCTGGGGCAAATTAGTTGTTGTTGGCAGCATGTGCTGCTGCTGTTGGTACAAAGGGCAAGATAATACAGTAATATTTTACTAGTGTCAGATTGTGCTGTGCAGTAAGGGGCTAGGGCAATTTAATGCAATGCCATTTATTTATAATGGAGGCCTGACTCTCCATCCACTGAGCTATAAACTTGCATTTTGTTGGATATAGTCTATTTCCCTAGATCACTGAAGCTATTAAAATCAGAAGACTAAGTTATTGATATGGAAACCTGTTGCTGAGCTGTTTGGATCCATCTCGTTTTCTAGCACATATATTTTGGAGGTACTAGATATTTGTTTCTTTTTCAGGCTTTATGGGATACTTAAGCTTGTCACATAGTCACTGTTTATCTTATAGATGATGCAATATGAAATACAGCTTTAATAGCCAAATGGAACAGAAGTTCTTACATATTATAAGCTGACTTATCTTTAAAAATCAGCATATTGTTACTAACCCTTAATATTTTAAGAAAACGGTCAGATATAATTTTATAAGAAAAATTTTCACTGTCAAACTCGTACTTGTATTCTTGTCTTGGACATTGACACATAATTGTCATCACTGAGTTGAATGTTTCATATAAAGTAATATCTAGAAACAATGAAAAAAAACCAGTCAATTTGTTCTTGCACTTTGTAATAATTTAAGCTATGCAACACATGTATTGTAGTGTTGTCATCTCTCTCTTCAATATACATTGCTGTAGAGCATTATCCAAGCACCATAGAGGAAAGAAGATGAATTCAGATTTCTGGTTTTGATAGGCCTAGTATACTCATAGCCACTGGATGATAAACCATGATTTCAATAAATCATATCTTGATATGGCTGACTAAGAGAGTTCTTTTATGTTTCACCAGAACCTTATCAATAACTTCTACTTTTATAATTTTCTTTCTCATTGCCAAGGATACTCCTCTATCAGGTCAATTTTTTAGCATTTTTTTAAATTCAAGGCAGAGTACACTTATTTAAAACTGCCTGTGTGAAACAGAGTCTCTATCACAATATCTAATGGGTAATACTTTTTTACTGAAGCGGGTTTAATTCGCGAATATATTAGATGTACCAAGGACCCCACTTTCAAAGAATGAAAGTAATAACATATAATATATGATAGGAGAACAAAAGAGTCCAAAATGCTTTTCTTAAGCGTAGCACAAAGGTTACGCCCTGAGACCCAGATGTGTGACAGAAAACATTTTGATTGTTCTCTCACTAGTTCTGTTAACAGTTATATATAATTCATTCAAAAATCTGCCCACAATCTTAAATTTTTAAAATCTGGTTAAAATTCTAATCTTGTAAAAATCAGATACTGAAAACTGAGTAAAAACTATCATTATGACTGTTTACAGATGATCCACATGGCAGATAGTCCTCAGATCCTGTTGGTGTATACATTAGCTTTTCTCAAGGAAAAAATGTAGATAAGAAGAGTGGAAAAATATATACAGTGCAAGTTCATGCTCTTTTCTTTCCATCTAGAGACTTCCTTATTGAAGACATTAAATTTTTTGGGTCTGTTGAGTGAACTCAATTTTGCCTAAGGCTGAATAAGAGTCACTTATTGCAGGAGAAAACAGAGCTCCTGCATTTATCATCAGGAGTCCTAAGTTTTCTGCCAACATGAAACAGAACTGTGTGTTCTCCCAAATACTGGTTAATGGGCATTAGTTTTCACCTGGCCTTTCACATCTGCATATCACATGTTTATAGAGACAGCCCAGACACTTCATCTAGGCAAAGAAAACATACAGTAATTTCACGATTATAAGCTGCACCTTTTTCATTGAAGAATCCAGCCTACCCCAGTAGTGCGGCTAATCATCAGGTGCGGCTTATTTATGGACAAATCCCAGTGAAATGACAACCTAGAAGTGAGAGCCGGCCGGGGAGGGCACCTGGGGCTGCCTTTAAAGGCTTGGCTGGTCTATGAAAACTGTTTGCAACTTGAGCACCTGACGCCAAATCCCATGCTGGCGCGATTCTGTTACTAACTTGTTACTTTGTCACACGTGGATCCTTGTGTTTAAAAAAAAAAAGTGTGGCTTATATTCGGGTGCGGCTTATATATGGACAAATCCCGTGGGCTACCCAGATGTATGGCTTATAATTGTGAAATTACTGTACTTTTGAGTAACATGAACCTATGGAAATTATGGACAAGAACATTACAAAACATATCTGGAACTACATCTGCTTATATCAGATAAGACCTAGTATAATATGCAGTGATATTTCCAAGGATGATTACCAACTGGAAATTAAGCTTGCATACTCCATTAATACAGCACTGTGTTACTGCAAGGAGAATTTGGGGTAACTGTGCTTTAAATACCCTTACAATTTTTCACAACAATTACAGTAGTAATGGTATTGACAAAAAGAAAACCAAATGGAAATCCAACAGGGAAGTAAAAGGACTAGAGAGACTTTTCATCTACTAGTTAATAATTATCAGTTCAATATTAATGGTTTCTGAAAACTATTGTGTCTAAAAAAAGTATTGTACTAACCAAGTTTTTCAGCTTTCCATTTATTTTCTCATATATTTTTATTCCATGTGCTTTTTTATAAAATCATAAAAATCAAAAGTACCAGCGATGCCAACTAATGAGAGCACAGACTTCAATAACATGAAGTCAGTCATTCCAAGCTGTGAGCTGGACCACATGATCATCATGCCCTGCACCTTTCCAACACTAAAAAAGCTTAAAGACTTTCTGGTTTTCGGCTGACAGTTTTCTTGGTTTAATTTCTGAATTTAAACTCAACTCTTCAAAAGGGATAACGTTGAAACTCCTGGGTTTTGTACTTCATTAGCAGAAGAAAAAAAAACCATGACATCTCCCTATCGATGGAGTTGAGATGAGAGATCCCATACCTCTGACAAAAGGAGGACAAAGCCAGCATCACCAAAGGTCTGTTAAAATGAAGTTGTTATAACTATGATTAATTTAGGCCATCAGGTGATCATATATACTGAGAGCATAGGGCAAGATGGAGAAAAGGCACAAAGGAGCAGGACTCATCCCTCTGAGTTAATTCCTTCAGCTGAATGAGGAAGGCTCCACTATTTTCTACCACTATGAAAAGGATAGCTCAATGGTCACAGCCAGAAGTCCAGGATTCTTAAGTCTCTAGACACAATACAAGATACGACTTAGTATGAAATTATATCGTTTGAGCAAACGTGTATTCAGACCTCTGAAAATTGAAGGAGCTTTATCTCTGTAATGAAAACTATACGATAAGACAAATCATGCAAGTAAGAATTATTCAGCATTACACATTCATTCAGAAAAATAACTTATTTGGTCATGCTCACACATGTTTGAGAAACTTCTACAAATGAAAGCCTTTAGGTAGCATGTGCTCACAGGATCAAGAAGTTAAAACCATTTCTGTTCATGCTTAACTGAAAATAAATCACTACATGCATTCTTAATTTTATTGGCAGAATGCAGCAACTCTGTAATCTTAAAATTTATAAGATGTAATAATGCCAACTATTTAATAATAAACATCTCAACTGGCATTTTAATTTTAAAGACCAGAAACAGATGTATTCCATCAAATTTCATTTCGTGTACAAGAAAAGATGTTAATAATAAGAAAAAAAAAAAGCCTCTCAGTTTAAAATCAATGCCTGTCTAATTTTGTGAAACTATTGGGATCTCTCAGTACTTTGTTACCTTATGCATTAAGTCACTCTAAAAGATTACAGTGCTTTCTGAAAAGTTTCAAGGACACAGTGAAGAATTAAATTATCAAGTAATGTTACTGCTTGCTCTTGTATTTACATTTATCCAGGATGAAGTTAATTTATTGTGGGGGAGGGGGCAAAGAGAACCATACATCACACTAATGCAAAGTCCATGAAAAATTTGTCCTTCATGCTGTGACTGGACACTGTCAAGCAAGGTTTATAACCTTTTTATCTGTAGCTAAGAAAAGCCACAGTATTTAGCTACCTCAGTTGCCACTAGATATTTTCCCCTGATTATATTTATGAGGAAAAGGTGGAAAACAATTCATCTATTAAAAAGAAATAGCCTCTAACGCATAACCTTCAGAATGTGAGTATTGATTCTCTCATGTTTCCCCAGGTGGCAAAGTGGTGAAACAGAACCAAGAACACCCAGAGGCAGCTGCTGCAGCTTCTGTGCTTAGGACTTGAGGAAAATTAAGATTATGCTTTCATTGTCCAGAATATTGCTTTGGTTCCTTTTACATTACGTGCATACAAAATTCCCATGTGAAATCTGTGAAAAATGAGATTTAAAATAGACCCCAGTCATGACTAAAGAGCTGTCAGTGAAATCCTGCAGAATAGGTACCCAGCCTGAGATTGAAGTCTCACCCACATAAAACAGAACACCGCAGAACAGAACCTTCATTGGACCAAGATCGTGACAAATCCACAATGCTTTTTGCAAAAAGGAGTTAATTTAAATTCAGTTTCAAGTAAATTTCCTTTGTGAAAGAAAGCCCTATCTTATTTTCCCTCATATTCTAAGCATCATTAAAAAAAAACACAGCATAGAAGCTTTGTTCAGCAGAACTTATACTGTACTCTAAATCACACAAATAGTCACCATTTTTTGTCTTTTTGAAATTAGAGAAGTATTTTAAAGACAGTGTTTATACACTCCCGTATTCTGAAAATAACCAAATCAAAATGAAACTGGAGGTGAAAAAAAAAAAAATAAATCAAAAAATCAACCCTGTGCATGAATAGCAAAATGCACAGTAACAGTTGATTCTTCCTCTAGCCACAGTATTTCCCACTTTTTTTTAGCAGTATTTCCATCTCTGTCATTTCATCTCAATTGCTCTGTCTGTTTCAAAGGCAGGGATGCTGTTTTATGCCTGCTGCTACACAGAAGTCACAGCCACATGGATTGTCCCACAGAGACCCCTATGGGCTCCTAGAAAGGCTTTGCAACCCACATGCAGTCCTTTTAAAGTATTGTGCCCCTTTCTAGATTCATGTAACTCATAGGTAATATAATAAGAATTTTTTTTTAATCCTCATGCTGCCACATCATTAATATAAACAGACCAGCATCAAGAACAACCTGTTTATTAAGAAATACATAACCAACATTATCAGAGCATCTGCTAATGAGTCTGGAACATCTTTTTTTCCCCTCTAATAGGGCAAAGAGGACAGCAGCAGTAGTGAAAACATTTAGACACTATAACTGGATAATTTTTTCTGGCCAGAATTATGACATGGCTCTAAGCAAAACCTATTAAAATGTGGGAAAAGGCCCAAAACTATTCAATACATCTTGTGAAAACACTCTGCGGAATGCATAGTTTTAAAAGGTTTTTCCATTAAGATAGGATCAACTTTTATTGAAGTATCAATGTTTCATACATTTTTATATCTAAATTTTATTGTTAGCATCACCTTTGCAAATGTAGCATGTAAATGCAGGCAAATATTAAAATGGGCAATTCAGGGAATTGATTGCTAATTAGTGTTAAAACTTGACAGAACCTAGGACATCTGAAGTTTAGCTGGCCCTCTCTTACCTTTACTTACCTTAGTGGTGAGAGAAAATTCCAATCATCTTTTCAGGAATTGCATACTTGTTCTGCTAATTCCTTTCAGATTGCTTCTCAAGTCAGAATTTGGCTTCCTACTCTGTGATATATGCTATAACTCCTATCCCTGTTTAATAAGCTTTGTTAACGGACTGCAGATTGTGTAAAATTATGTTTTTCTAAAGCGAAACCTGCTGCAGCAGACCTCTCATTAGGGATAGAAATGATCCAAGACCCAGACTCTAATTTAACAACATGAAAAGGATCCCAGTTTATTCTTCTTCACAGCTTAGCCCCCCTGACTGACTACAGCAAGCTCCTGCTGTGGGGTCCAAGTGCAGACTCTGTGGCTGTTTCCTGCTGGATGTGACTGCAGGTATTGGTGTGCAGACTCTGAGCACAGCTTTCACCCAGCTCAGCTCTGACTGCAGGCTCCAACAGCAGCTCTGAGTCCACCAGACCAGACTGACCTCACAGCACATCTTTTACTGCAACTCTCTTCCTTGTTTTGTTCTTCTTTGTGTCTCTCTGGATCACACCACCTTCCTCAACACTCTTCCACCTCCTTCAGGTCCTCCTCCACCAAGAGCCTCCCTGATCAGTCAACCCACCCCTTTTATCACACTTACCTTTATTAGTCATAGCTGCAACCCATTAAGGGCAAGGCTGTTCCTCTTCTTTGGTAATTAGTACAACTGTGACTTCTAAGGTCACCTGTAATCTCTTCTACACCTACAAAACCCAATCAAAATTCTACCATTGTATTTCATGCTGCAAAGTTTGTCACAATTATTTCAGTAAACTATACAAAAAACCCACAATATTAATCTTTAATCACTTAAAATAATAAGTATCTACCTGTAGATTATCAGTAACCTAGCTATGAAAGTCAAAGTAACAATTTTATTATCCCAAACTGATATGTAGGATTCTTGTTTAAGAGATGCTGGAGAAATTCTGTGGGAAGCAACAATAATCATGCATTGTCCTTCTGAACAGAAACAGCATACACATGCAAATGTACATCCTAGTTTTAAGCTTTCTCATCCTGCAGCAAGAGTAAAACCACAGTTATGTTGGAGGAGTATAGACTTCTTGAAGAACAGCCACTTTCCTCCTTGACCAGTTTTTTTACTCAAAGTGTAAGCAGGGGCATCAAGAAATTCTGTTGCTGCAAGAGAAAATTCACCATGCCTTGAAATCTTTTTATGGATTTAGATCTACTATAAATTCAGAGCATTCAGTCCAGGCTCTGCACTTACTTTGTAACACTACGAATGAAATTTTAGCTTGATACTTTTGCCATCAAACACCTTCCAAAGAAATCCTGATTTTCCCTATATCACTTCAGGCACAGCACTGCTCTTTTATGGACTATGTGCAGAATTAGTTAATGAACTGTACTCACTGCTATCAAGAAGATGTCTCCTTATAGAAGAGAATTATTATAGAGTCTTGGAATCAAAATACTAAATAGATGGTGAGACAGTGTATTGCAATACTGCAAATACTACATAATATACAAGCAGTGTTTCTCATACTTAGCTGTCATAACATTTGCACATTTACATGTAATTTCCCATTGGTTTCCTGTTGGATTTTAAACTTATGCTTTTTCTGTGGGCTTCTTCAGATGTGTTAAGAAGGGAATAAACAAGATCTTATTACTCCGCACCAGAAAAGGGTTCTAAACCTAAACCAAGGTCATTTTTTAAGATTCCTATTCTGTAACACTGAATTTGAGACCTTAAATTGCAAGCAGCCTAGGCATTAATTTATTAGCTGAAAAATTGCCTCTGAAATCCCACTTTGTGTCTTGAAGTCATTTCTAATTGCACTTTAGAAACGAGTATGTTCAGATTAAGTTTCAATATTTTAAGAGATTTTTTTATGTGTTAGTAATGCAGAATAGTCCCTGAAAGAAGATATAAATGATGATTACATTGCAATGTAATTGTAAAAAACTTGTAAATATACTGCACTGTTTCCAAAGTACGTCAAGGAGATCATATAGGGATGCAACATATGATTTCAGACACTGTATCAGCAACAAAAATAGGAACTTATTTTTCTCATAAACATATGGTGGAATCCCATCTGGTATATCTAACCAGCTGAGAATTAAAACATGTCCTCTTTTTCAAATTTTTTAAATCTTTACTAGCCACATAGCTAAAATTTTTATATTTGCAACGCAGTAGATAAGTCTGAATTTATGTGTGAATCATGTGAAGAGTCATGCAAAGTGATTTTTACAGAGACATGTAGGTAACAATTTCAAAATATAATTTACACTTCTCTGTAAAAAAAAAAAAAAAAAGAGGAGATAGATGCTTGATTATAAAAATCCACATGTGATTATAAAAATCCATATATGTTTATTTATGGGGATGGTGTGACTGAACAGTGCCCAGGCAGAAAGGGATCTTGGGGTACTGGTACAGCTGACTGA
>VRYO01002297.1:74798176-74808849 GCA_009812075.1 Sialia sialis | reverse complement strand
GTACAATTTCTGATCTATTATTCCATTGCCAATCATTAGCTAGTTCTTATTAATAACTTTTTGCCCGTTACAATAATGTAGATGTCACAGTGTTACACTATCCTTGTTACTGCATTTCTCCCTGCAGGTTTCATAGATCGAAAGGGGAGTTGAAGTAATTTAGACTGTGGCAGTAATGAAATGGAAGGGGCAATTGTGAAGAGGTAAATGAACTAACCTAAGGTCAGACTTACTAAATCTTAACTAAGTATCCAAATAACAAGGAAACTTAGGCACAACTCAGCCTATTTCTGTTCTTTCCTAATTAGCTTTGTATTGAACTTTATCCTGGTGTTTTCATGTATAAAACCTGAAAATAAATTTATTAAATATGTATACACACTTTTAAATCTTTCTTTGTGTGTGTGTGTATTGAGAAAACCTATGTGCTTCAATATGTTTCCTTTATCAAGTTAAGTTCCTCTTGCATTGAGTGAGGTATCAGTTAATATTTTCACCAGTAATCTGGTAGACTAAATGCAGACTGTTCTTATTAATCATTCCACAAAATTTATGACAACTTGGGTAGCCAGTATGTTCCCAGATTGAAAGAAAATTAAAAATTATTTTGAAAATTCAAACAATTGCATGAAATTAAACACAGGCAAGTTCCAAGTGATTAATCATTTGCATAAACTTGTTTCAAAAACATCTGAGTAGTTAACAGTTCTGTAAAAAAACCTTGTAGAGGTTGTAGTAGATCATGATCTGAACATGAGCCAAATGCTGCCAGAAAAACCCCACCACAACAGACAAACAAACAACAATGAAAAAAACCACCCCAAAAAAATTTTAAAAAAACCCAACCAAACAAAAAACAAACAAAGAAAATCAACCAAGCAAACAAATAAAAGCCAACCACCAGAGATTATCATAGATATAGAGAAAGGGGTATTTTCTGTATATTTTTCATATATTTTCCCTCTATTACCTCTAAGGCTCCAAGGCAGAAACATTAGGGGCAGAGAATATAGTGGAGAGCAATGAGAATTCTTGGTCTAGAATATTAGTTTATATGAGGTCTAGAAAGCATGACATATGAGAAAAAATTGAAAAATTGGAATTGCTTAGCCAGAAAAAGACTGAGGTGGATAGAGATAGTCATGAAAAACTTAAAGGCTGCTATTGGAAAGAGAGGAATATTCTATTTTTTTACCTCAGGGGATAGCATAAATAACAATTGTTTCAGTCTCGAAAATGTATAAATTTACATTAAGAAAAAAAGTGTTTCAGGGTAATACTAGTGAAACTTCTTTTGAAACTGTGGTATTGCATCACTTTTTTTTTCCTTGTGACCTGAACTAACATCTGTTAGAAATTAATGAGGGAACATTGCTCCTGTCTGGGATATTTAAAATATTAGATGACCTACTGAAGTTCATTCCAGCATTATGACTACATTATTATAAGATTTATTTTTTACTTTTTTTTTTCTGTTTATGAAAGAGATATAACATACAGAGATATTTTTAAGTAGAGCAGCAGAACCTTCCAAAAGTACTGCTGTGGGATGGGTAAATGACAGCAGTATTTAGGTGTTTTTGACAGATCAATATGTGTGAGCTTTACTTTGTGTCATAGCTCTTAAAAATCAAAACCATGAGGTTGCATTCAGAAGGCTGGATAGTTCAGAACTTGATGCACAGCACTAGCATGTAAAACTTTAAACAAAATATAATTTACAGGAAAGAAGCATCAAGTCAATCTTTCCATATATTATGAATTCTCAAGCTTTTTTGAACTTGTTGAAAACTCCAGAAGCCTTTGAGCCAGGCTTACATGGCTCCAGTTAAGTCCCTGCTGTGTTGTGCATGTCAAAATCCATTGAAATGCTGACTGCAGCTGACTTGATGTACTGAGCTGTTTATTTCTGGGAATTTTATGCATTTGACCAGTTTTGAATTTTTAATGAAATGTCTATGGCTTAACACAGGAGAAAACAATAAAGTAAATGGCGTTGATTTTCATACTGCTTACATCAGTTCGTGTTTGAATTAACTTCACAAATGTCAGTGGAATTTCTTCTTGATTACACTAATGAAACCAGCTTAGAATCAGGCATGCTTTTTACAACAAAATAAATCTATGCTTATTTTTTTAAAAAATACTTCATCTCCAAATGCTTTAAATATATAGTTGCACATCAAGTTGATAGCAAACAGCATTGTTCTCCCGAGTTGTGGCTCAATTTTCTCACTCTGATTAGCTAGCAATTTGTACAATTACACCTAAATGGATGCAAAGCTGATTTCACTGCTTATTTTATTATAGCACTAAAGCAGGTACAGGCCTATCTGCAATGCTTGTTTACAGTATTACTCATAAACAATTTTTTTACATACTCTATTAAAATTTCCCAGCTTGATTAGCTACCAATCTGCACTAAAACACTCGAGTTAAAATGAAAAGCTAATTGCTCGGAGTTGCTCAGATCATTTGCACGCAACAGGATTTATTTGGGCTAATGAAGCTCCAGAACTAGATGGTTTCTATCTGACAGCCTTTCTCTGCCTTTCTACTTAATAATAAAATACATTAAAAATGTCAATATAAGAAAGGTCTTTTAGACCTGTAAGGTAACCAGTCAACCTGATGATACCCTTAAGTCTGTGAAAATGACAGAAATCAATGGAACTCTAGAAACTCCAACTAAAAATTGTATTTCAGAACTAATTATTTAAAGAAAGAAATGTATTTAAAGAAAAAAATATCCTCTTCCAATTCCAGCTCATTAGGTAGTTCATCCTAGCAAAATTAATTTAATTCTGATGCAAATCAGACTCTTTTTATTGTTGTTGTTGCTTTTACACAAAGGCAAGGAAATTTGGGAATTTTAAATCAAGAACTCATGAGTATAATTTCTAAATAATATAGCTGCTGTAGTTTGAAATGTCACCAAATAATAGTTCGTTTTCCACAACACAGGTTTATTTTCACTGTATAATGGTTCTTCTTTTCTCTGCCTTTTCTGATGTGCAGTATTCTGCCATGTGCAGCATATTTCTCCTGCTTCCCTGTTTCATATTGGTTCAAGAGAGAGGAACATAAGCCTGTCATCAACTACAGCACAGTTCGTACCTTGAAAAGCAAGGCTTCTGATCCTGGAAAGGAAGAGGCTGGAGAAAACACAGAAATCAGGTCTTGGACAAATACTCTGATCACTGAGAAACTGTGCTGAAACCTTGTCAGTCTTGCTACACTCAAGTCTGTTGTGAATCCACAGCCAAAACCCTATAAAATCAAGTTAGCTTTCTAAACGTCTCAGCCTGCCAGATGCAGAGTGTTGATGCAATGAGAAAGAAGAACGAGAACCAACATGAAAGGCAAACTACCTCTGAAAAGCTCTGAGAGGGAAAGAAGAGACCACCATTTTCATGGTACAATACCTGCCTGAGAAGTGTGAGACCTGAAATCCATAATCATCTTGGGTCAATTAAGTTCAATGTCATTAACTGCTTAACAGCTCAGCTTTTAGTTGTAGCTACATTCTGCTTTTTCTACTGGAGACGGAATGCTATGGTTTAAAGTTTCTAATAATCAGGCCCAGTAAAAACATGAAGGAAACTGACTTTTGTACTGAATCTGGCTAGGATGGAGTTAATTTTCTCCATGGAAGTCCTTGTGGTGCTGTGGTTTGAATCTGTGGCCAAATGTTGTTAACACACCAGTGCTTTGGCTGCTTCTGAGCAGCTGCACAGCATCAAGGCTGTTCTTGCTTCTCACAGTGCCCCCACCCCTCCAATAAAACCCACTGAGGATACATTTTTTTCCTTTTTCTCACTCTGTAGTGGACTGGGGAGGGTGAACTAGCAGAGTTGGGAGGAGACAGATGGGACAGCTGACCCCAACTGCCCAAAGGTATATCACATACGATATCAAGCACTACAATAAAAGCTGGGGGGAAAAGAGGAAGGGAGTAGTAACAGGAGTGACAGATTTTGTCTTCCCAAAATACTGTTATACATATTGAAGCCCTGCTTTTCTGAAGGTGGCATGCTAAGGGGAGCTATTGAATGAACTCTTTATTTTGCTTTGTTTACACATGCATTACTTTTCCTTTTAAACTGTTATTATGATGAGATACAAGATTTTTCTCACTTTTTTTTCCTTCTGATTCTATTTCCCATCCTGCTGGGGCAGAGGTGTATGGACTGTTCTGTGGGGCCTTAGCTGCTAACTGGGATCAACACACAACAACTTTTAAAGCCAACTCAGGAAAGCTGAGCTGAATTCGAGCAGCAAAAATACTTTTACATAGTGATGTAAAAAAGATAAAACATAACCAGAGATTTGTGTGATTCTTAAGAAATTTAAGTCCAAGAAAAAAGACAACAGGATAATTATAGCAAAAATTTGAGAGTTTTAGCCTGTTGACTGAATATCAACTGGCTCTTTAAAACACTTGCACTAGGCAAACAAAAGTAGTTCTTCAAATAGAGAGAGGCCAGAGTTTTTTTCACTGATTTATTCATAAATAGAATATTCCCTGACATGTCAAAGTCACTAGCAAAAAGCAAATAAAAATTCACAAGTGAACTTTGTCAGAATTAAAATACAGAAGCTATCCTATTAACATTCTCAGGGATATTTCTTAGAAAATTAGATGGAATGCATGTATCAGGAAAGAATCATTATTTGCTACGTAGGTGATAACAAATGTTCATTAAGAGTTCATTGAACTCAGTAATGTTACTTCTTCGTTGGCAAGAATAATCCTATCAGTAACCAAATACACATTATGATAACTAAACCCTAGAAAAAAAATTTCACATATGAAGCCACTGACAGTTTACAGTTTATTTCGAATTCAGAAATATCTTACTCCACTCAGACAGATGAAATGTCAGTGGCGTTCTAAAGTGTTAAAGCTTTTCAAAAGAAATATTGTGATGACATTAGAAATTAATGTGATAAGCAAGCAGTTTCAGTAAATATCATCTTGTTAAAATGTCAACAGTTAGGCAAGAAAGACAAACTACACATTTTAATATGAATTTGTACCCAGAAGGAAGCTTTACAGTGTAAAAATATTACAGAAAAATACATTTTGAAGAAAATTATATTGAATTCTATTCAACATAGAATTTTTTTTCTGTCAGACATCTATACTTATGTTAAAAGATGGTTACCCTTTTAAAACTTCATAATCAAATTATGAAAAATAAGTAAAAATTACAGATGCTGTGATAAAGAAAAATATTGCAAGAAATAGGCTATTGCCCTTCGTACAGAGGATATTAGACTAGATATTCCAATTGTCCGTCCAACCTTAAAAACCGCCGGATTTTATAATTCTCAAAGAAAGTGTAAAAGAACCTTAAAGATCCTACGTGTGATGTAGCTGAGGTTTTTTCAGGAAACACACAGGCATGAAAGCAGTGGAAGCTGATATTCTCTCAAATACTTCATCACACACTGTGCAAAGCCACAAACTCAATCTGCCAGTTTTATGAAAAGTTGAGTCAGACATAAGCACAATAATACTAAGATTTTAAATGTCAATAAGAAAGAACATAAATAGAGAACTTGACTCTCTGTCATAATACCTGATGTCATCATATGGCGATTTCAACTCTATCAAATCTGAGCTTAGTTCACCAAATGTTGAATTAAGAATTGGAAAATAAGTGCATGAACCTCCCCCTTCATATCTTGACACCAGGGATTTTTTCACATATTAAAACATTATAATGAGAATAATTAATAACATTGAAGAATTTTTAATTTTTAATTTCCACATAGAAAGTGGTTCTGTGAAAATATATCTGTAACAATAGAATGAAGTTTTAACAGGGAACATTAGCAGAAGTCACGTGTATCAAAATCAAGCTTGGTCAAAAGCAGGGTTTTGTCTGACAGATAGGCCTCTTCATTGTGGTTTATTTCACTAAGTCAAATTTTGTAAATGAGAAAGAAACAATATCATTTTTTTTCTATTAATAACTCAAATAGTGTACAAGCCTATATACATGCTTTTGGGCTTTTTCAGCACCTCAAGATGGAAACAATATTATTCTAGAATCTTCAAGGCCTTTGTTTCAAGATCCAATTTACTCTTCAAACAAAACAAAACCAGAAGGAATACAAATCAATGCAGTTTTCTTATTAAAAAAAACCCAAAACAGCTGTAGTCTCTGCAAGGCCTTTTCCACTTGTTTGTTTTTCATGTGCCCTCTCAGAATAATACCTCATACTTTAATAGTTTATAACATATTCAGAGACAGGGTGAAATAGTCAAAAGAAGATTAACTACTCCCTATCTGAGAGGGTGTCCACACTGCAAACAAATTAAAAGATGTGGTTTTAACTTTCAATGTTTTTTCTGCATTACATACCTTAAGCTGAATAAGGAAGAATTGTTATTTCAAGCTTATAGTATTCTGAAGTATTAATGAAAGAATCCAAATGTGTAAAAGATATTTTAAACTCTAGCCCTCAACCCCAGTGGATAATTCCTTAGTGAATGTATTCCCATTGTTTGTCCATCTTGATTCAAACAGTCCAAAACAAAATGGGTTTTCAATAGAATACATAGTACAAAACATATAGAGTTGTCTTCTTCTCTTAATATTGTCTTAGTTTGGAGGACAGGTGTCTGCTAAGAAATGCAGGAGCCTCTCTTTGAAATGGAGAATGTAAATCCCCTTCCTCCAAATTATTATAGTTTTGAAATCAAGAGGCTCTCAGGCAAAGATATGGGAATTAGGAATAACAGTTATTTACTAGGGAAATTAAAATATAAATACAGTACTACAAAGAAACAAACCCCAAACACTGACAAAGTCAGAGTAAAACCTGACACCCTGTCAGGCAGGGTGTTGGTAGCAGTTTGATTATATGGTGACTAAAGTCCTCTTGTAGTGACAGATGTTGTTCAGTTGGAGCAGTGCTCCTGTAGAAGGGTGCGGTTTCCCTCAGGAGATCCAGTGATGATGTGGAGAAATCCAGTTTCCCTCTGGAGTCCAGTGGAGAAAGAGCTGCCTTAGTGTCCCAAAACCTCTGGTTTTATCTTGGTAAGAAATGTTGGGCTCTTCCCCCTGGCTGGAGCAACTTCAAATGAGATGAAGTAATTTTATCAGTCCCACAGTGGGACTCAATGGCCATTAGCAGAAGATAACTCACTGGAGGAAAGATGGGCTGTGAAAAGATAAGGAACAATACCCCACCTGGTTTCAATGGATGGCCCATTAGCAAAATATCTCCCACGGAGATAAGGATCACTGCCCCACCTTCAACAGATGGTGATAGAATAGATACATTTTATCACATCCTGTATTGTAACCCAAGACAAAAATATAGTTCTGCACAGTAAAATATGTCTCCATGTATTTCAGAAGCAGTTGTCTACAAAACAGTAATGTGGTGGTTAGGAATATTTCAAAATGAAAGGAATAATGTGGAAAAGCATATCCATGTGCAGAGTATTCTCATACCAGTGAGAAACCCAGTTAATCAAAATGGCTCTTATGCTACTTGATTCTCTTGCCCGTATTTGGATTTAAATAATAACTTCCCCAAATCTACAAAGAATTTCTGTGATTTTCCTATCCAAACCTGCCTACCATTTACTTAGCAAAAAAGCAGCTGAAACTTTCTATGCATTTGCTCCTAAACACTGATGTGGAGCTACATAATACTCTGACTGTATTGCATCTTTTTGGGAAATGGTATGCCAATACATAAAATTATAGTGTTCTTGACAACATGGTTTAGCAACAGGTCACTGAAAAACACCATGAACTGCAATGTGTGTGGTAATAAGATATCAGAGACTTCGTGACATTATTCAGTGCAACATGGACACGGAACATAGGTCTGTTGAGAGCCTGGTGATGGTCATCTGATATTAAATGTCACTGAATGTGATTGGTGTTGGAATATTAAAAATTACTGTGGAAATGAACACTTATGAAAGATCTTGTCAAATTCACAGAATCACAGATTCACAAAATCAAGAACTGGTAAGGCTGAAAGGGACCACAGTGGGTCATGTGATCCAAATTCCCCGCTTAAGCAGGATCATCCTAGAGCACATGGCACCAGATCATGTCCAGAGAGTTCTTGAATAGCTTCAGTGAGGGAGATTCCACACCCTTTCTGGGCAGTCTGTGCCAGTGCAAGGTCACCTGCACAGCACAGAAATTCTTCCTCATATTCCACTTCCTGTGGATCAGTTGCTGCCCTTTGCCTCTTACCCTATTGGTTGTCACCACCAAGAAGAGCCTGGAAACATCCTCTTGATATCCTCCCTTCAGATCACCCTCCCAGCAGATGCTGATAAAGAGTGATGAGGTCCTCTCTCAGGAATCTCTTCTCAAGGCTGACTAAGCCCAGCTCTCTCACTCTTTCCTCATAACGTAGATGCTCCAATCCCTTAAATATCTTGTTGCTCTGGATTCATTCCAGGAGCTCCATATCTGTCTCATTCTGAGGAGCCCAGAGCTGGACACAGCATCCCAGATGTGGCCACACCAGGGCTGAATAGAGGGACAGGATCACCTCCTTTGACCTGCTGGCAGTGTTCTCAATGCCAGAACCCCAGGACACCATTGGCCTTCTTGGCCACAAGGGCACTGCTGGCTCATGGAAACTTGTTGTCCATCAGGACAACACCCAGGGCCTTTTCCACAGAGTCCAGCCTGTGCTGGTGCATGTGGTTATTTCTTCCCATGGGCAAAATCCTGCACTTTCCTCTTATGAGTTTCAGCCAGTTCTTCTCTGCCCATCACTCCAACCTGTCCTGGTCCTTCTGAAGGGCTGCACAGCCCCCTGGGGCATTGGCCACTGCTCCCAGTTTTGTGTCATGAGTGAACTTGCTAAGGAAGTCTTTGCTCCTTCATCCAAATCATTGAGAAATAATTGAAACAATACTGGGCCCAGTACTGAATCTTGAGAGAAGAGAGAAGAAGGTTAGGATGTGTCTTATATTTTAATAAATCTGCTGTGCAATGGTTTGATACACCTACTATAGAACCAAGCCATTTCTTTTGACATTCAACTCATATTTGTATTAATTTCATATTTGCAGTTTGTTGATTGTAATTCATATTTACAGTCTACTAGTCTATAGATTTCATATTGGCAGGGATGAATTGAATAAGACAGCTTTTTCAAAGCTTGAGAACTGAAAATATGAGAAGGGAGTAGACTAATGGATTTTACAAAATTATGATTGTGTTTTCCAAATAGTATTCTCAAAACAACCAGCAGCAATTGACAGTACTGGCTTGCTGATACTTTAAATAATAGCATTAAAATAATAAATAATAAATTCAAAGTTCCCATGTGCCAATTTTTTTAAACTTTTGTTTGAAAAAAAAAATATTATTTCTAGCCAACATTATACAACAAATAACTCAAATAAACTAAGTATTCCATGAGTAAATTGCATGTAGTTTGAGAGATAGTATTCCAGCATTTTTTTTGCTTTTTAAATTACTGTTTTCAGTACATTTTTTACAACCAGAAGGAATTACTTTATTTTCCTGAATTACAGCATTTCTGATGAGCAGCTTTCTCAATGCTACAATATCTAGAAACACCCTTTCAGAATTATGAAATTTTATTCTCCTTAGTTGAATTATTAACAGAACAAAACCTACATACCTGGCAAGACAGCAGAGGTAGCTCTTGAACACAATCATTTTATAACCAGAGATACAAAACAGGTATTGGAGGAAAAGTTTGATTGTAATTTACCATTCCAAGATGTCGAGTTCCTATGAATCTCCTTTCTCTCATTATAATTGAGATTTCTCTCATCTATGAGAGAAATGACCTCATGAAAGGTCATATTTCAAAATTAGCCATGTTAGAATCCTTTCCTAGTTAGTAAACAAACAAACACAACAACAACAAAAGTTGTGAAAAAATAGTTTAATCTCTGCTATTGAATAACAAGGGTTTTCTCTTGATTTTTTTTCTGCTGGCTCTCTCTTCACTGACACAATAGGAGTTTTGTGTGACTAGTTCATACATGGAAATGTCTGCTTTTGGTCAGAATAGTATGTCCTCCCTTGATCCAAAAACCTGTAGTTTCTACATATCTAGATCCAAGAGTGCTTGCAATCAGTTAAAAATATTTGACCACCTTTCCTCTCCAGGTGCAATAGGTCATTCTCCCTGATCCTATTAGGTGCTCCTGGTTGCAACTTTCCACAGCAGTTGCTGCTGATCTCTGCAAACATTCAAAAGCAGGTCACATGCTCTGTGAATACAGAAGGTGGAACACAAGTAGATGGCAGTAAGGAAAATTATTGTCTTATTCATAACTTTAAATATGTTTGAGAATAGTAAATATTAAAGTAAGTATATTATCTTTGTTTCAAAAAAGTTTAAATGATTGATTTTGATCTCTTTCATTATAACTATTTATGGGGTTTCTTCTTGGCAAATTTTCTGAAGTTCTGAGGAATTCTTAATAACAAATGATGTACAATAATTTCAATAATTGCAATATGACAGGATCACAGAACAGTTTGGGTTGGAAGGGACTTTCAAACACCATGGGTAGTCCAACCTCTATGTCATGGACGGGAACATATTGCACTAGACCAGGTTGTTCCCCATCCAACCTGGCTATGAACACTTGTAGGGGTGGGGCATCCACAACTTCTGTGGACAATCTGTTCCAG
>VRYO01002297.1:74776799-74787625 GCA_009812075.1 Sialia sialis | reverse complement strand
TATAATTGTGAAATTGCTGTAGAAGGATCCCAGAATCATTTGCCATTGACCAGTCTCTGAGCAGCTGGGCTCTGGAGCAGTAAGCAAACAGAGGTCCCTGCAAGATGCTGAAAGGAGCAGCAACAGCTTTTATATTAGGAAGACCATATGTTTCTATGCACAGCACGTTCTGCATGATGCACTTATATCACATTTAGAAAAAAATATGAGATTTTGGCAGCCCCAACACTTGAAATATTGAAGAGCTTGTGATTAGAGAATTTAAATGAAAACAGAAAAAGAAAAGAAAAATTTTGGAGGAAAATAAGCAAAAGGGAAAAAAAGCAAAAAAACGAAGAAAAATAAGTGTGTAAGTGTAGCACACTCAGTGGCTGAATTGTTCTCATTATGGCTGTGTCTTTGATCCAGCTCTATATAACTATTTGATTCTCAGGGAATTCCATGCAGTTCTCCATGGGCACAATGACTTTCCACTTGAAGGTCTTCTGCCAGCACATTGACCTGAGCTATTTAGCCTGAATCTGGGCATTAGTCTCCATTTAGCTGAGATCAGTGCCTGCAATCTCTGCTGCTGCACAGTCACAGCAAGGAGTACAGTGACAGTGAAATCAGCACCATGTTCAGTCTGAAAAAGAGAAAGCATGAAAGAATTCTGGGAAAGGGAAAAGAGTAGAGAAATCTAGATAAGTGAAGACTAAAGGGAAGGCTTTTTACTTTCTATATTCTGTTCAAAGCTATTTTTTTGAGAGAGTAGAGATTTTCTGCCTTTGGACAATGTTACAATGCTGAGTTATTAAAAAGAAAATGTAATCATTCTCATAGTAGTGATTTTGCCTAGCAGGCTGACAGGTTGAGCGCACATATATAATACAGTCTCTGAAAAACAATCCATCTGATGTCAGGTCACATGAATGAGTCATGACTACTTATCAGTGTGTCTGAATATTTATAGTAGAAAAAAGGGTTTTTGTTGTATGGTACTGTGCTCTGTTTCAGATAAACTTATGAACCTAGTAAACAGCCTAATACTCTCATTGCTGTACATACCTAATTTTACACACCATGTATAGATTACATGTTATACATTAAAGATAGCATTCTATTGCCTTACTTTAGATACAAGTTTTGTTGTAGCTTGTAACAGATATGTAGGAAACCTGAATGTCACTTTCTTTACTCCAGCAGTAATCATAAATTACTTCTTGTCAAATATCTTGAGAGTCCTCTGTGGGTTTCATTTCATTATTTGGCTGTGTATATGCCTGCTGCAAAAGCAGTGTTCAGTTACCTGGGGTCATTTTCATTCATAGGTATTCTGTAGACCTGTCATTTATAAATACCTAGGGTCCTTGTACGCTCAAGCATAAACTGTTCATTATAGCTTCAATCATTTCACACTTACTGAAGTCAATAAAACACTTTTAAAAATATATTTTCTAAGAAAAATGCACACCACTAAACTACTTAAACTTATTTATGACCTCTTTTTAAACATTCAAATAAGCACTCAGAGCCTGAATTAAATATAGCTCTTGCAAAGGCTTCAGAGACTTTCAGACGTCTTCATATGAAAACCAAAAAATTCTTAGTTCAATTTTATTTATGCAGAAATTCCCTATGCTTGCCTTTTGAGATTTAAAATCATAATCTACTAAATTATGTTCAGAAAGTTCCACTCAAGGAGAAGATTAAAAAAATCAACTGTAACAAAATTTCCACAGGACCTTGCCATTTTTCCAGTGCTAGAAGAAAAAAAAAAAGTCTGAAAATCAAATAGGTTGAGGGAAATATTTAAGAGAATTAGGGGAGAGATGTTCAGTTCTTGCTTGTGAACACTATCCAAAATTCTCGTATTTTGTATCACTGCTCAAGGTTCTATTATTTGCCTTAAAAATAAGAAGAAAACCTGCACTTTCAAGCAAAAGAGAATTTAAGCAGAAAAATCTATGAACAGCTTTGTATATTAATCTTTAGAAATACTGACTACAAGATAGCTTAAAACACATACGCTTGCAGACTCCTCACAACTATCTAAACAGATCATTTAAAAGGAAATAAAAATCCTCATATTTTTTATATTATAGACATGTCTTCCTCTAGCTTCAGATAATCATTTCATGCTATACAGGTTTTATCCATGACCAGCTGCTGATAACAGCTTATTCGACCTCCCTATGCATATCATTGACCTTTTTCTCACGTAAGGTGTTATCTGCAACATAAAAAATTCAGGATTCTGTTTCGGTCTTAGTTTTCTTTTTGTTTTATAGGAAATGACCATGGCTAAGACACATAATCATTTATGACTTCACCTGGTAAACAATAATTTACTTGTTATAAGGACCATTTTAGGACATCTCATTCCTTCCAGAGTAACAGAATTTTCTTATCTGTTAACTGCTTCTTTCTTACTGCTATAAACAGGATACTTATCTTCTTCAAGTGCCAAACTTAATGCTGCCTCAACACATCTGTCCAAACCCAGTGTTTGGATGGAAAATGATAAATTAAAGTCTGGATTTCTAAACACCATTTTTAGCATAATTTTCTTTCATCTGCAAAAGCTATTTCATAGCTCATTGCACTGTATTTTATTTTCTTGGCTTTGGAGGATTTCTGTGTGGTTTTTTATTTTAGAAAATAGAAAATGTGTGTAAAATTGAACACATTTTTTTGTATTATCATATGAATCATAAGGAAGACTTTATATCTTAACTTTTTCTGTGATGGGAGAGAGTCACAGACTGCCTTAATTCCTCTTGAAAATGGCCCATCACAGCTCACAAACTGATTTTCTTTCAGTTCAGGTGATGTATTTTCCATTGTTCAGTTTACCATTGACTCTACAGAATTAACAGGCTGATGCTATTTTTTTTTTCATTGCTTTATGCAATGTGATAATAACAAAAGAGATTGTTGCAAAGTCTTTAACACCTACTGCAAAAATATAAAATGATACAACCTCTTCTAGGCTCCTAGAAATTCAAATAGAATTATTTGTAAAGGAAAGAAGTTGAAAGGAGTAAAAAAATTATGTTTAAAGACAATTCATGTGAAAAAAAATCTGCCAACCACAGAGACTGTGTCTACTGTATGTCTAGCAGCAACTGCTAAACGGTGAAAAATTTGTTTATGTTCTTAGTCAAGATATCAGATGTGTTTGTCTGACAAAATGTGTGTGTTCCACTTTCAGGCTTGGTCTCCCTCGCTGACATGAAATAAAATGAAATATGATTGCTCTTTGTTGAGAATGTCTCAAGGCTTTTCTAAACTCTGTGTGCTATAATTTGAAGAAACTTGGCATGGTTTCTTAATTTTCCCCTATTATTTTCCTTTGCCTGCATCTCTTCTGTGTTCTGTATCTCATTGTGTCCTCGTTTTTATTGTAAAAGCATGTATACCACCACCAGATTAAAAGTGGGAGTCAAAATAAAATGAAACCTGCAATGATTAAATTAATACTGTGAATAATATCTGTGAGTTGAGCAGAAAAGACTGAGCATAATTACTAATAATAACTAATGCATTTTCCTCTCATGCTGAATACTATGAAACAATAGAATCATATATGTGGCACATGTGCAGGACAAAGGATAGATCACTGAGGGTAGAAATTATTAAATTCTCTTGCACTGACACAAGGTCACTTGTAATTACTGGACATACAAAGGAAATTAGTATATTTAAATACCTGTGAATCCTCACACACCTATATGCACAGACAGGTGCATTCCAAATACCCATCTCCAGTTGCAGCCTTCTCGTTGACTTTTGAATCTCTGAGTTCGCCTTTAGGACCATTTTATTCCTTCTTTGTTCTCCTTCCTAGTCAAAAGCATAAATTGCTTTCTGCAAGAAGGACATTTACAGTTCAAATTCATGGTATAACAATGACATTTTCAGATGACTCCCATCACTGGCAGAAGAAACCTGTTCAAAAAAAAGTTCACCTGTTGCAAGAGCAAGGACTGAAGCTACTTTCAGACACTCTTCTGGAGAAGTAAAGAGAAAGACAAATCTTCTGAGTCTTACAGAGATGTCGCTGTAGTACTGGAGAGTCTCAAAAGAAAATTAATAGGAAAATATATTGGTTTTGTTGAACTCCCTCTCAAAGGCAGTGCTTTCTCCAACTTCTCTTCTCTTAGCTATGATTAATAAACAGTATGTGGTGTGTATACATATTTATACCTATACAGAAAGAAGATTCAAGGACATCACATCAGGAGCAATTGGTTCCAAATTTACTGAGAAAAGGACATTTTTTCTTTCCAATTAGAATTGTTTGAAAGTCAAGCTTCAGTTACTTCTGCTCTCCAGTGTTTTAGATCTCAATCTAATTTGGGCTATTCCTTGCTGCTTTACTGTTAGTCTTCACTAGGTAGTGTTAAGGACAGAGAAACAACAATTTCTTATAGTGCAACACTGGATCAAGTTCAATTTTTACAGACCATAGTGGGAATTTGATGGTCTCCTTGAGTGCATCACTATTGTGGGTCTTCCAGATTGTGTTACCATGCATGCACTGTTGAACAAAATAAAAGAGGATGAGGTATCAGATGGAGACCTAAACTGTCAATAATTTTAGGTGGTAGACGAGTGAGTTCAGGGGTATTATAGTTGCTGTTGTTGTAGGGTGGATGATGGTGATGATGATGGGTATTATTATTATTATTATTATTACTAATATTTCCTTCAAAATTTATTAATTTTTATATTGTGATTTTAAGTATGTCATTAAGTAAGAAGCCTGAAGAAAGAAAAGCCACAACAAAGACATTTGTTAGATGCTGATGATCACACTATGTTCAGAATTTATTTAATATATATATGTTTGACATAGGCAATAGAATTAAACATTCCACTTGAAAGTTGCATCGTCTAAATCACCAGATTAATGGGGCAACTATTTCTGAATTTGTATGCTTTTGAGAGGATCATTCAATTCCTGTCACTTCTTGCTACTTTATGTGTTTCTACAAGTGTGGATGGAGCCTGATTTAGGAAAGACTGTTCAACACTGTTCAGAAAAATATCTGGCTAGAAGACAGAATGAATTGAGAAATAGGCTTGGATTGTTCCTGTAGGGTCATCTCATTAACAGCTGTTTACCAACAGATCTTCATAAAACATCCCTGTTCTTTTTATGGGTTTCTAGCCATGCTCCGCGCTAATAATTTGTTTCCAAGTAAAATTGATAAGGAGTTGATATTACAACTGTTCCTGAAGACTGTTTTCAGAAAGAAAACTCTGCATTTCTTTTTCCTGTAGTTTCTTATCTGTGCAAGCTAACTTTCTGTTTTCAGGAAGTGGTTGTAATTTGTCTCTCAACTGACTGCAATTACCTTAAGTTTGACTGTATCTCTTAAACTAAAAGACTGCAGTTATTTATTTTGACATTATCCTTCTTGTTCTGCTAAATACATGACCATTTATCATATATTCTTGTTGATATAACCTGCATATATAAGTGTTATTTTCTTTCTCTGATGCTTGGAGCTGGGTTTTATACCTATTGAAACTGGTGAGAGTACTCACTGTCTGTCACTGAGGCTAAAACAAGAGGGGAAGCCTTTTGGAAACTTTGAAATGCTGAATGCTATCTGCTGAAACTGCTCCTGTTTGTAAAAATAATGACAAAAGAACAAGAGACACACATTGATAGAAATGCTGGATATGAACACATGTGGTTTTGAATAATATTCTGAGAAAAGACCTTTGGGGTAAATGCTGGCAAGAACACATCTTGGAATCTGAGCAAAGAAATAGTCTCCAGATGTTCGATTCTTCTTATGTAAAAATAAACTCGATTTTGATGATATTTTTTGAAAATATAATAAGCATCCAAAACCTACCTACTTTTAGTAATTTCTCCACAAAACAGAAGCAATTGGAAGTACCAGGGGTGAAGGTTACCCCTTCAGTGTAGACATAATAATTATTGAGGATAAATCCCATTGTTCTTCTTCAGAGGGCTTATTGTTGTTGGGGTTTGGTTTTTTGTCTTGGGTTTGAGTTTGTTTGTTTGTGTTTTCCATATTGATTATTTTAAACTGGTTTTGGTAGCTAATTCCATTTACCAAAGACACATTTAAATACTGATTAAAAGCAGTTATACAAATATAAATTAGTAAAAATGAGAAAATGTAGTGATAAAAGATTCCCAATGTCCTCATAATCACTACAAAACTCTACAGGAACTGCAAGTGAAAGGATTCTATCAGGGTTTAGTGTATCTTCAACCCAAAGACTGATGTTTTATCTAAGATCAAAACAGTAAACAAAAATCAAAGCTACAAGGCGCAATAGGCACGAGGATAAAATTAATGATTGCAATTTTAACTAGGGTCCTACATTTGTAATGTTTTGAATCTGTAATAAGTGGACTTAGACTCTGCATTTAAGAATAAGGCACCATGAGGCAATGCCAAAATCTTATTTCTGATTATGCAAACAGATTGACAGCTTTTTATGATACAGAAATAATTTAAGAAAGTGTATCTTGTGTATGTTTGACTATTCTGGGTATCCAATATCTGTTCAGCTGATTTGAGTTGCAAATCTGACAATTTTAAATTGCATACAACTGACTTGGAAATTATGGATGTCTCTCAGATGCCTTGTTGTTGTTCTTTAAGGGATATAACTTCATGGATATTTTTTTGCTACCTCAGGGAAAAAAAAAAAACAAACAAAAAAACAGGGAATGATAGGGGTTTTGAAGCTAGTGCTCAGAAGTTACTAGAAAATTTTAGAGTAACAAACAATATTTCCTGTTAGAAGCAGGTTCAAGTCAGATAGCTGAATAAGAGGACAAGATTTCTTTGGGTATACATTTTGTCTCTGTGCTATTTAAGAGCACCATGGTATATCCTAGACTTGCAACAAACATTTTCTGAGTTTACTCTAATAAATCTTTCTGGAATAACATTTCTGAATTTTAACAATAGATTGTAAAACATAGGCTACATCTGCTATCAAAGAACAAATAATATTTAAGTAAAATTATTGTGTCAGTCTGCAATCAAACTGCTTTCATCCAAAACTTTCTGCCAAGGCTATGATGAATGGACAAGAAGAGAAACATTAAGGACGGTAAAGGTGCAAGATTGCATTTTGAAAGATGAGAGTTTCAGTCTGGCATATCAGAAATGGGACTATTTAGTGCATATATTTTTAAAAATATTATATCAGAACAGAAAAGTTTAAGGTAGATGTATTAAGAAATATTTAATAGCTGAACTTTTTCATGGTTATGGGGACATGGGAGTGGCCAGCAAGACTGCTCACCATTTAACAGTCTGATATGGCCAGTGCCATAGGTCCACTGGAGAGTGAAGATTGACAATGGATTGTTGTGCCTGAATGAAGTAATACCATCCCTGAGGGCTGCAGCGCTGGACATGTTAGAGACTCAGTATGAAGCTAAACCATGAACCTCCCTGGCTTACTGCCTCTGCTTCCCATAAACAACATGGCTTCGCCCGAAGCCAGTCACTATTTTGCCCTTGTCTGGGAAACCCACATCCAGAGTTTCTTTGGGAAATCTTTTCCTTTGTTGAGTGGTGAATGCCGTTTTTTTGGGTGAAAAACCTCTTCCATTAATATTGATGTGATTTTTGTGATTTGTCCATAAATTGTCATTCCATCTTACAGTCTCTCCTAGCGTTTCCTCCACTGTCAGAAGGGGTAGGGTGGACATCTTGAGTGGGTTTGATTTTCCCATGGTATTTTAAAAACACCATGTGTTAAAATGTGTACAATAGAAGAGAAAAATTGAGCAATATAGAAATTAAATTTGTGACTCTTATATGTGTTAATTTGCCACCTAACTACTGTGTGTTTTTCAGACCTGCAACTGATATTAACTTTTAAGAATATCTATAAAACGTGGTTTAACAGAATGAAGGGAAGTGCTTTCATGCCCTTTGTTGTTCTTTCTGTCCCTTAGCTCCTTCTGCACTTCATCTGCCCTTTGTATCAAGCTCAATTTTTTCTCTCCTTTCATTCAGATCACCCCACCAGCCTACCTCAGGCTGTCTGTCTGATGTATTTCAATGTGTTTTCCTCCTCCTTCTTTTCCCATGAAGCCAGGCTTGACTTCTACTCAATTTCTTTTACATTAATAAGTTCACTGTGGTTTTTAGGTCATGGTTCTAGTTTTGTAGTTCATAGTACCTAAATTTTAGTTATATTTAGTATATTTTTTTGCTAGAAGTTCTCCTAAAGATGGCTTTCTAAATACTTATTCAGTTAAAAACCATAAAATAATAGAATTCATTTTGTGTGATCAAAATATGTAGATATTATATATGTGAGATTGTGCTGTCTTATAGATGCTGCTCATCTTTTCCCTGTGGTTCCAAAATCTGTGAACAGCATTGATTCTTCTTCCAGAGAGACTGACATCTTCCTACATGTATCACTTACACTATTAGCAACTTCTTTCTTTGAATCAACTTAGATTTCAGCAGTGCAGATATTAATATTTTTTCTAAGCAAACAAAATTTGACTGGAAAATATTAATTTATTGCTATATTACATTGAGAATACCTCAGCCCCAGAAACTATCCCCACCTTCAAGGTTTGGTGCAACAAATAAGAATAACTCAAAATGGAGTCCTCTCTCACTTCCTCAGCCAAACATGTATTTTCAGCTTGTTAAATTTCATTTTCCTTAGCTTGTGAGGATATGCTCTATCAAGTTATGTGCTGAGAAAGCAATTAGAAGAGCAGGTGATGTACCACAACTGGAGAGCCACATGGGGTTACATGATAAGAGATTTTAAAAGGCACATGGCAACCAAATAATATTTCTTCTACAGGCATCTTTTCAGCATAAATGTTTCCATGAAAAGCAGTGCCCCAGCTGTTGTGCAAAGCCCTGGTTTCTTGTCCATCCCTTGACCCGTGTGCAAGGAGCAGCTGGTTACCACATTAACACACCACCACCAGCAAACTGAGTGGCATGTGAAGTCATGAGAAAGGAGAAAGGCCAAGGTACAACGCTAGAAATACATGAGACAGTTATGAGAAGGGACTCAACACTATGCATCTTGCAATCATGTGCATGCAGCTTGACAGGTTTTGCATTTTTGCCAGCATCGCAGCTCAGAGCTCATTTCTCTGAGCAGCTGCAAAATTTGGGAAGCTTCCAGCTCACAGGAAATTCTAGATTTTCTTCTTATTTGTTCATTTTGGGTTGATTCAGAACAAAACCCTTTAAAAAAAGTCTGGAAAGTGTAATGTTGCTTTTTAGCCAGCTCGGCTTTACGAACTACTACATGGCTGTATGGTACACCAATTACTGACACTCAGTTTGGCTTGAAAGTGGAATCTAAGTGCTGATGGCTATAAATGTTAATCTCAGGAAGCACTGCCCAAATAAGCCTATCCAAACATTAACTACCTAGGCTGTCCACTCATTATTCATAAATTTTAGTAGATATTTTCTCTTTCTGATTAAAAAAAAATGTCAAGTAACAAAAAAGGAAAAAAGTAAAAAAAAGGAAAAAATTCTCACCTTTGAAATAATGCTCCCAATCTCTTTTATCAAAGAAAAGAATAATCTACACCTGCAGATTCAGATTTTCTGTAAATTAATTAGATATTTTTAAGTAAAATAAAACACTCTATTTAGCATAGATTCGTTCTTTGGAAGTTTTGTTCAGGCCACATAGAAATCCAAAGCAGAAATGGAAAACAGTCACCTTAAAAATTTTCAGGATTTTCACTGGCACATCTATTTGCAACATCACGCTTGATGAGCTATGGAAGAGTAGAAATGCACAACACTTCTCATATACTGAATAAATTCAGTATGCTTCGTCATAACTTTAAACCAATTTAGTTTGCTCTCCTTCTGAAAGGTCAGTCACATTTGTCACGCTTGCGTCCTATATTAACATGAGAAATCTCAAAACCCCCATGCATTATAGCCCCTAACAACCACAACTACCATAGCACTTCTGTAAAACATTGAGACCACAAAGAGATTTCGACAGGTTCACAAGAACTGAAGCAGTCAGTCATCTTCAACACGAATGAGCACAACAGAAATAACATTTCTGAAGGAGACTCATTGAATGGCTGAGGTTTGGAGAGCATCTCTGGAGAGCATCTAATCCAAGCCTTTTGCTCAAGTGTGGTCAGGTGCAGCAGCTTGCCCAGGATCATGTTTTGTTGGGTTTTGAGAATGTTCACAGATGGTGAATCCTCAGCCTTTCAGGAGAACCTGTTCAGCCACAGTTATGGCAAACTTTTTTCATATGTTTAATTGAAGTTTCTGTATTTTAGTCTGTAGCCACTGGAGAACCTGTTCAGCCACAGTTATGGCAAACTTTTTTTCTTATGCTTAGTTGGAGTTTCTATATTTTAGTCTGTAGCTACTGGACACCTGTGAGGAGAGTTTACCTCTATCTTCTTTATTCCTCCTATCAGTTATTTTTATACATTTATAACGTTCCCCTGAACCCTCTTTTCTCCAGGATGAATAGTCCCATCTCTACACTCCTATGTCAGGCTCCAGCCCTTCAATATTTTAGGTTTGGTTTGCTGGATTCGTTCTACACTCTTGGACTCTCATTGCATATTTCCCTTATACTGGTGGGTTCAGAATTGGACACAGCACTCCAGATGTGTCTCACAAATACTGAGCAGAGGTGAAGGATCACCTCCTTCAATCTGCAGGCAGCACTCTTACAAGTGGGTATCCCAGTAGCGTATGCACTTGATTTGGTTGCCTCTACTGCTTCCCTTGTTGTAGAGGCTGTCCCAATAGCAGAAGTTTTCAGCATCAACTTACAGTAATTTCACGATTATAAGCGGC
>VRYO01002297.1:74739420-74768287 GCA_009812075.1 Sialia sialis | reverse complement strand
AGCCACACTACTGGGGTAGGCTGGATTCTTCAATGAAAAAGGTGCAGCTTATAATCATGAAATTACTGTACACTCTTCTAACTTAAGTGCTTATCTCACAGCTCATGTCATGTGCACACAAGTCAGATAGGGTGCTTTGAGTCACCATCCCTGGAGGTACAGACATGGGACATGGTAGAGTTGGCAGTGCTGGTATAATGATTGAACTTGATGGTCTTAAGGGTCTTTTACAGCCTTAATGATTCTATAACTCTATGATTCTCTGAGCAAAGTCACCTGATACTAGAAAAGAAAGAGAACGAAATATATGTGAAGTCAAGACTCCACAGCTATTGCCTGCTTCTTTTAAAAGTATAGGAAATTTAATGAGTTTTCACCTTTCCACAGAAAACTCTGAAAAGTCTAATTCTTGGGCAACTAAATTGCTGTGTAAAACTTATTTTGATGCTGTTGATACTGCATTTATTTATCCTTATTATTGAATTACTACATGAAGAGTTATACAATGCTGTAACTGTGTACATATACCGCAAAAAACCTGTGCTGATCCTCAAGAAGTTTCCTATGGCTGATTTTACGAATGGAAAGTACAAAGATAACCTCACCTTTATCTACAGTAGTTGAAGGAATCTTCTGAAGAAGAATCTTCTGACAAGCAAAATATTCTCTTGAGTGTTAGAATTATAAAATTTAAGTGAAACAGAAGTTCAGAGCAGGAGTTATTCTATATCAATATCTGAAAATGCACTGATTTGTTTACCTGAATCCAAAATAATAAAATCCAGCTAAGTATGTAAGAGTGGCAGAAGAGTAAGAGAGATGTGGGCTAAAACGAAACTGAATCAAAGCAGCAAAAACTAAGCTTCTATGGAAGTCTAGTACCTAAGACTTGGAAAATAAATTGACCTGAAAACCTAGATCTTCTACAGAAATTACAAGAGCTTCTTAGAGAAGTGTAGAAATTGATATTATTGTATTTTAGGTTAGATAGAATACATCACAGAAAAAAACCTGAGATATGTGATTTCAGAATCTACAAAATAAACAAATCTATGAGCACTCAAATCCCAAAACCAGATAAATAGTGCATAGAATGAGTGAATTTTCACATATATTAAAATACTTGCAAAGATTCACAACTCTAGCAGCTAAACGTGTGCAAATCAGAGGCATTATTTTGAACCCACTGGGTCTATGACAACTGTATCAGATGATATTTCCTATATTTGATTGATATTGTTTAGATTGAGAATTACATTTTTTTCCAATTCAGAATAATGATTAGAGCAGAGAACACATACCTATTATTTTCCTTAGTTTAGTGCAGAATTTCCATCACTTTTAATGGAAACATGCTTAATAAATTAATTTCTTTAATACATGGGGAGATGAACAGGCAGATGTATACTTCTGTGTGCTGATATGTGTGTTTTCATAAAATAAAGCATAATACAAGTCTTGCAATAGAAAGGTTCACTTAACATGTTACATTTGAAAGTTAGATATGAAAGAGCGTATTATGCAAGAATTATATTCAACTCAGTAAATGGAGCTGGGACAAAAAAAATATCCAAATAGGTCCTTTTGAAATTTACCAGCTTTGTATTATTTTGAGTTAAAAATTGAACCATTGAAAAAGTGTGATCATATTTGGGAACACACATTTTGCTTAGATTTTAAGCATATAGAATTTCTGTGCATCTTTATCATACTTTATAAAAAGCAGTATTAATTTTTATAAATAAATAATTCATAACAGTGAATATATCTTTAATGAAAATGTACTGGAATTCTTTTTTTTTTTTTAGGGAGAATGCCAGTATTTGTTATTACATATATTTTAATAAAAATGCCCAGGTTTTTTTTATTAAGTCATATCTGAATTCAAATACTAGTTAGGTCTGAAGAAACTATGGTAAATTAATCTTACTTTTCCCCTTTCTATGCATGATGGATATAAAGTTCATCACAGGTTTTAGAAGTTCACCTTAAGTCAAGTACCTCATTGAAACTGTCAACCTGTAGTTTAACTCCAGATTTTAGCAAACAAACACCAGACAACTTACAAGTTAGAATAATTTTTATATTTGTCCTGGTGTGGAGGACAGGTAATAATTTTTATATTTGTCTTGGTTTGGACTACAGGTTTCTGCTAAGAAATGCAGGAGCATCATTTTGAAATGGAGAATGTAAACCCCCTCCCTCCAAATTATTATAATTTTGAAATTAAGGGGCTCTCAGGCAAAGACATGGGAATTAGGAATGACAGTTCTTTACTAGGAAGATTAAAGTACAAATAGAGTACTATAAAGAACAAACCCCAAACACTAACAGAGTCAGAATACAACCTGACACCCCATTAGTCAGGGTGTTTGTAACAGTCCCACTAAATGGTGTTCCTCTTGCAATAACAGATGTGGTTCATTTGAAGCAGTGGTCCTGTAGAAAGGCTGCAGTTTCCTTTGGGAGGTCCAGTGATGATGTGAAGAAGTCTAGCTTTCCTCTGGAGGTCCAGTGGAGAGGGGCTCCCTTAGTGTCCCAGAATCTCTATTTTTATCTTGGTAAGAAAAACTTTGTTCTTCCCCTTGGCTGGAGCAACTCCCAATGGGATGAAGTAATTTTATCAGTCACCCAGTGGGATTCAATGGGCCATTAGCAGAAGATAACTCACTGAAGGAAGGATGGGTTGTGAAGAGATAAAGAACAATGTCCCACCTGGTTTCAATGGATGGCCCATTAGCAGAATATCTCCCACTTAGATAATTATCAGTCCCCCACCCAGTCTCAACAGATGGTGATAGAATAGATACTTTTGATCACAAGATACTTTTGTAACCCAAGACAATATTCTTCTTAGTTGTCTCTGTGAAACATATCCATATACAAGGTCCAAAGCTTTAAGACATAGTAGAATAAAATGAGTAAATTTCTAAAGAATTATGGACTATTACTATATGTACTGCAGCTCCAAATGTTGGGTGTAAGTTGATAACTACTTATACATTCTTTTTTTTTTTTTAAATTTAAAACATAAGAACTAGTAGAAATGCTAGGATATTGACATTCACTCTTCCATAACTGCATTACTCAGCTGGTTATTTTTTAATGCATAATAATTAAGGCTCCTAAATATTTATCAATTTCTTATCTCAATTTCTTATCTGTTCAATGTCCTCCATGAAACAAACAAAAAAAAATTACCATTTCACTGTTAGGGTGGTCAGACACTGAGATAGGTTGCCTAGGGTGGTGGTGGAGTCCCCATCCCTGGAGGTGCAACAAGAGGTGTCCGGATCTGGTGTTAGGTGATAAGGTTTAGTGGTTTAGGATTCACAGTGGCACTGCTGGGTGGCTGGTTGGACAGCATTAACTTAAAAAGTTTTCTTCCAACTTTGATGATTCTATTATCCTAGAGTTCTATTACATTTATCACATATTTATAGGAAGAACATGTTTTTTCTGATGGTGATTGTGCAATGTTTTGTCAACATTCATAAGTTTGTGGAGATTATATAAATATTACCAATTTCTGTATTTTAGCATTTTTTCCCCTCCTACATACATATATACCCTTGTTTACACTATATAGGTTAAATATGCATTCCAGATGCCCTTTGACATACAGAATAATTCAGATGTAAAATGTACTTTTTATTATAACTGTACAAATGATTTGGACTATTAGACAGAAACTCAATTGGTATAAAAAATTGAACAAAAAGAATCTGAAGCTCTTCAGGTTTTTAGGTATAATATCTACATTTTATCACATAAAATGTAGGCATTTAGTCTAGATTACTCACCCTCTCACCTCTAGGTAATAGGAATTCTATCTGCAGGTTAAATATGCTTCACAAAACTTGGCATCCTTTGAGGTTGTTACTATTCCGACAATGAACTCTTAATGATAAATAGTGATATTACACCCGATTAGCTATTTTAGAAAATTCACAGTGTCATGCCATTAAAACAAAGAGGAAGACAGAATTAACATAGTGAAAAATCAGTACATCTATTATTATCCATTTACATGGAGTACGTTGGATTCTTAGGGATTTTCCACAGGATTGTTTTCCATAAGTTCTATATACAAATGTGTCTGCTACTTATCACTGTCCATGTCTCCTCTTTATCAAGTATCACTTTATCATCTGTATCGATGATATTTGAACAAGTAGCAGTTAATAAATCCACATATTCAAACAGTGAGCTAAAATACCGGCTAAAATTGATAATTATCTGTATTCATGTCGGTGGCTATGCTAATTATGAGAACCTGTTTTCCTGAAGTCACTAGTAAAACCTATTTGTGTTGATTTTGCCTGGGATAGAGTTATTTTCTTCAGAGTAATTGGTATTGGGCTATGTTTTGGATTTGTGCTGGAAACTGTTAATAGCAGGGATGTTTTGATTAATAGTGAGCAGTGCTTAAAGAGTTTTCTGGGTGCTTGTGTCCCCAAGTCACTGTTATATGTGAGGGAGCCCTGCTTTCTTGGAGATGGCTGAACACCTGTCTGCTGATGGGAAGTGGTGAATTAATTCCTTGTTTTGTTTTGCTTCCATGCAAAGGTTTTTCATTTAAACTGTAAAGCCATCAAGTTTTCTCATTTTTCTCACTTCTCACCTTCTGATTCTCTCCCTCATCCCACTGGGGGAGAGGATGAGCGGGCACTTGTGGGGCTTAGTTGCAGGCTGGGGTTAAACCAGAACAATATATTGATTTGCAAATCTTCCACTCTTCTTCCCAAGACTTGTAAACACCATTGACAGTAAATTCAAAGAAGACTATAAAACATTTTCTCATTTTTAGTCCTTCAAATACTTGAGAATACAGAATAGGGAGAACTGTAAGGATGAGGCAGAAGATAGGCACATTTCCTGTGAGTAAAGGAGGAAATTTCTGTGTGGACCAGCAAAGCATAGGAACGTTTGCTTGTTTATTTTCAACATGTTAGAAGGTATTGGTTTCAAATTGACTAAATCTTTCTTTGTTCATGGATCATTGACTGGGTAGATTGTAACAGCTCCCCTGGAACCATTATGGCACATTATTTCAATCCAACCACAGAGTGTGTGTATGCAGCCTCCCTGTTCAACTCCACGAAAAGTGTCATTGAAATCATTGCCTGTGTGCTGTTTTTAAACTTTCATCTAATAGTTACTTACTTTTTAAGTATCATAAGCAGTGAGAACATGTTGTAAATGAACTGTTAAAATTCTATGTCCTAAAAACTAAAATAATGATGCAATTAAAAAAAAAAATCCCTCTAAAAATAAAACAAAAATCATCTAGAAACCTTTAAAAAACCTTATTAAATTAAAAAATAGGAATTTTTAAAAATACTACCAAAGTAGAAACACATCCTCAGCCTACAGATTTTGCCAGGATTTCTGGGTATGGAGCCAGTTGTCATGAGCATGCTGAGCACACTATAGCTCTGTACCTTTTCCTAGACCTTCAAATAAAGTCATGATCAGATTCAACTGAGGAAGCTTAAAGTACATGAGAGAGGCCTTAGAGTTAATCAGCATTTGGGAAATCTTAAAAAAGGAACCAAACCTTACTTCACGTAGAAATAATGCCCAACTTTAAAGCAGTGAAGGATGTCCTCCAAAGAAGATATTTCAGTCTAAAGTAGGAAAATAATATATGTGAATCATATTTCACATAATGATAATTTCTAATTTCAGATTTCAGGTTCCTCTTTTAAAACATCTACTTCAGCAAAATTTTCTAAGAGAAAACTGGTCTAAGTTTTCACAGTCTAGCAAATCTTCAAATATCACAGTCTAGAAAATTTCCTGTTTTGCCAGAAAAATCAATTACAGTCCAGAATTTGGATTAATATTCTAAAGTGTCAGCAGGTTATTTTATGATCCTTTCATGATGATTGGGTTCAAATCCTTTCTCCCCTCCTAATCAAAAGGAGATGAAGGAAAGAGCATTAAACACCAGAAAATATATGGTAATTGTGATTTTTAACTAACAAATATATCCAGTACCAAAAGAGATTGAGAAATTATGTTTTATGTTGCAAATGAATGTTTTCTCACAATATTTGACAGCAAGTCATGGAATCATAGAATCAATGGCTTCGGTTGAAAGGGTCTTTAAAGGTCATGTACTTCCAAACCCTCTGCCACGGACAGGGACACCTTCCACTAGACCAGATTACTCAGACCTCCATCCAACTTGGCCTTGAACACTTCCACACAGGATAAGGTAGCCACATCATCTCTGGGCAACCTGTTCCAGCATCTCACCACCTTCGCAGTAAGGAATTTCTTCCTAATATCTATTCTAAATCTACTTTCTTTCTCTTTAAAGCATTTCCCCTTTTCCCACTACTACATGCCTTTGTAAAAAGTCCCTCTCCATTTTTCCTGTCACTCCTATTTAGGTCTTGAAAGGCCTCTTTTAGGTCACCCCAAAGCCTTGTCTTCTCCAGGCGAAATAATCACATCTGTCTCAGCCTTTCCTCACTCCAGCCCTCTTATCTTTGTTGCCCTGCTATTAAGTGCTCTAAAATGTCCATGTTCTTCTTATATTGTGGGTGCCAGAAGTGGAAGCAGTATTACAGGAGAGATCTCACCCGAGTGGAGTAGAGGGACAGAATAACCTCCCTCAACCTCCTGGCCATGCCACTTTGATGCAGCCCAGGATGTGTTTGGCTTTCTGAACAACAACTGCACAGCGCTGGCTCATGTTGAGATTCTCATGAGCCAACACACTCAAGTCCTTCTCCTCAGAGCTTCTCTAAATCCATTCTCCACTCAGCCTGCAGTTGTTGGAATTTCCCCAATCCACATGCAGGACCTTGTACTTGACTTTGTTGAACATCATGAAGTTCACACAAGCCTATCTCTAAAGCCTGCCAAGGTCCCTCTGGATGGCATCCTTTTCCTTTGGAGTGTCAACCACACCACTCAGCGGGTCATTGCAGGCAAACTTGCAGCGGATACTCTCCCACTGTCCATGCTACCAACAAAGATGATTGAAAGTGCTGGTCCAAAGTCAGCCCTGGAAGAAGGATGCTTTTCTCTTATCTCTACTTGGACATCAAGACACTGACCTCAAGCCTTTGAGTGTGATGTTCAGCCACCTCCTTAAGACTGACTGTAGTGTCTTCAATGAGGTTGAAATTGTGATTTAGGAAAAAATATATACAGTAATTTCACGATTATAAGGCACACCGGATTATAAGGTGCACTTCCAGGTGTTGGCAAATTTCCAAACTTTTTCCATATATGAGGCACACCAGACCATAAGGCGCACTTTTTTTTTTTTTTTAGCGAGGATCCACGCGCAACAAAGTAACGAATTACTAACAGAATCGCACGATCGTGGTGTTTCCTGGCAGGTGCTCAATTTGCAAACATTTTTCACATATTGGCCTAGCCTTTAAACACACCCCCAGGCGCCCTCTCCATGCTGTGGGCCCTGGCACTCCCACCTACCATTCTCCCACACCCTGCAGCCGCCCCCAGTGCCAGGCTGCTTGCTGCTCTTGCTGTTTGCAAGGCTCTCACAGCTCATGCAACTCTCGCTGCTCACAGCTCTTGTCTGCTTGCGGTCATTTGATTGTGAACTTCATGTTTGTTGCTGCACAATGTGAAACAGAAATTATTTTGAGATCTCTTTAATACTCAAACTTTCCCCATATATAAGGCGCACTGGATTATAAAACGCACTTACGGGTTTCTATCAAAATTTTAGGCTTTAAAGTGTGCCTTATAGTCGTGAAATTATTTAGATTTGATATTCACAAGTTTTGAAAAATAAAGTACCTCACACAAAACACAATTCAACTTTGAAATAGTTTGTAATTTCCATCGGCTGTCTCCTCTTTTTTTACCTCATAAGAATTGACTGTCTGATGTGGTTCTGAACTGCATATTTACAAAACAATCATGTATTTTTATACTGATTAGAGAAAACACTCATAACAGGATAAAAGCTGAGGCAAAAACTAGCAAGTGGCATAAGTGTTGTATGACCTCTCTGCTTCTCTTCCTCTTGGATTTCCAACCTCTGCTGTCTTTTACTGAACAAAGGCAACCCCATTAGACTTATATTCAAAAGGGTTAACAGTACAAAATGTTGTGCTCCAAAAAAACACCCCAAAAACCAAAACAGCAGGGCTTTGACTTGTCTAGAATTTAGAACATATCATGAATGTGCCTGCTTTTCTGAAGCTGTTACAGATAAAACTTCCAATATTCCTTTGAGATTACTGTATTATTTCTGCTAGGTTTTAGAGCAGAGGCCCAGAGTCATTCATCATCTGTGAATATGGCATCTCTCTGACCAACAAGTCACTTAACAAAATCTTCCAGCTGGTCAGCAGCAGTATATGTAAAGAGAGCAGCAAATCCTGGAGGGAAACAGATCCTTTCCTCTCCCCTTTCTCTTGTCTGAGGAGCATAGATTGCCTGGAAAACAGTTTTCAGGCATCAGTAATTGAATGTGAGATGAACTTCCATGAGCTTTAATGAGGAGTAATATTACTGCCCAGACAGCAGAAGTTAGTGCTCTGCTCAGTGTCCTAGAATATTTCATTAATATTAACCAAGGTTTCCTACTCTCCCCAGGCAACAGTGCTGTAACAGAGAAGAAGGATGCAAATAACTCTCACAGTCACCCAGCTAATCACCAGAATAATGAGTGCAGGAATAACAAGTACATAGGAGTGATGTTTGTCAGGTGAGGGAAATAGGTATTTTACACCAGGAAAAAAATCTTTTGCCACTGTAGTTACAGGTAAATTCCATTTGTATAGTATTTTAGCATTAAAAGTGCACTTTTGTATTGTTGGCTTTTGCACTTTTAAAACAAAAAAGAATTCCAAATACCAAGAAGACATTATTATTACAAATTTTGCATTAGAGGGTATAAACAATAACAAAATCCTTTGTCAGGGCCTGCCAAAGTATTCTGTTCAATGATAGATTATAAAATAATTCAAAATTCAATTTGATTGTAAATAAAAGTACATATAAAGAAGACAGAAGTGCCATGGAGAGTGTTTTGAAGGGCAACTGGGCTCTCAAGGGCAGCAGAAAGAAGACCATAATTTCTAATGTAGCTGTGCAATTTGTTCAACATGTGGCTAAGACATCCTTAAGGTTGTAGAGCCTAAGTACAAAACTACCACACTGCAGAGAGCGAGGCTGAAAGGACAGTGCAGGGGGAATCTTTCCCAGTGACTTGCAGCTGTACTGATTACCAAGGAGTGGAAACATCTGTGTCTGGCCAATCAGTTTGGGGGATATAAAGGAGTGGGATAGCTAGCCACCCTTATGGGTATTTGCAGCTGGAGCAAGAGCAGGAGCCTGCTGGCTGTGCTGTGAGGAGGTAAGGGTGGTGTGGGGGACAGACAAGGTAAGAAGATGCTGTGTAAGAGACAGCTTGGGGTTAGCCAGCCATGAAGAAAGAAGGAGTTGGAGCTATGTGGAATTACCTGTAAGAAAAGGAATCAGTACTGTGTGAAGCTGACAATAAGAGGAGAAGTCAGAGTTATCAGAGAGAGGCCAGTAAGAGAAGGGTTGTGTGGAAAAAAAAAAGTCTGTAAAGGAAGGTATGTGGAGTTTGTGAATAAAGGACTTGTAGGAATTCCAGCCCTGTCCATGTTGACTTAACTGTGGTACCATATCTCATACATGCTATATTTTGAATAGTTCCATTCTAACCTTTGTGTGGAACAACAAGGATGAAAATGAAAAGGCCCATCATGAGACCTGATGTGTATGTATCTATAGGATATGGCTATATGTAAAGTATATATTGTTTGTGAAGTGAACGTGTGCAGACTTTACCAAAATACATGCACACATATGAGTATAATAGACTAATGTTTACTTCATTTTAGTCATAGAGAGTTTATTTTCTTTGGTATTGTTACCTAATAACTTGCACTATTTCAGAACACTTCAGAAAGCTGTCTGGAGTCCCATATGTAAGGATTTTAAGAGTTACTTTATTTTACCCAGTTTGCTTGCCTTGGAGAAAGAAAATGATGACCCTGCACAGCAGCTGGCCTGATTCATAGAATATTTCCAAGCATGGGGGCTTCTAAAGTCATTGTGAAGTTTGGTGATACTTTGTAAAGCATTGATATAAAAACTGTAGCAAGCTATAGGCTCCTACTCACAACACCCATCTTCTAGGAGAACATACTGGATTTGCAAATAAGGAGAAATAAAATAATTTATTATCAAAATATTCTTCAAAATGAATTAGTCGATATGTTAGGTATGCTGCCAGTTACTGTGGGCCAAGAGTGTAAAGCTAAGAAACTGTTGTGTGGAGAAGGAACAGCAGGAGGCTCTGCTCATTTTGCATCTCATTTAGGAATGGCTGTGTGTCTCCCACTGCTGTAACTGCTCCCCAATTTCCCTTTGACTCTGATTCCTTCTTCCTTCTGAATACCCCTGCAATTCTTTCTTTTATCATATCCTAGGAGTAAATTCATCATTGCATTTCCAATGGATTTCTAGGAGCTACCTGGCAGCAAGTCACTTTTGCACTATTAATTTCTTACTTTCTTCAGTCTCTGAGGTTTATGTCTGAAAACTTTCCTACTGGAATGTAGAGGATAAAATAATTTGTTAAAACACAAACCCACATTAGAAAGGACAAATATATGAGTATTAAAGGACATAATTTTTAGCTTATCTATATTAGAGACTTGATCACAGCAATGCTGCTGCAATATCTGAGCACTAGTATCTTCCCTCAGCATCTGAATCACCAGCCTTGAATCACTTGTGGAGGCATGAAGCCCATAGCAACTATAAAAAAAAAAAAGCTGTGCTGGAAGTCAAGAGTGAGGAAAAGTGTAAAGGAAGATTAGGCTGCAATCTTTCCCCTGTGGTACTTCTTCCCTCACCTTACATTTTTAACACAGAACCAAACAAATCCATTGTCTGACTCATCCTTTTAAAGAGCCTCTCACCTGGGGAGGGTGCTGGAGGGCTGGGACACTGAATCTGCTCTGCACATAAAGCTAGGTACAAGGTTCAGTATGACACACATTGCTCAGCCTGTGCTCTTTTTCTCTAAGGCAAAACGGCTCAGTTTTCAGAAGGCCTGAAAATATTCCCGATTTCTCAGTAGGCTGTTATCTGGAGATTGGACTACTCTCCAGAGAGTAAGGAAATATAGATTTATTTGCATATAAGATTTCAGCCATGATTTTTTTTTTATTTTTTCCCTTTGCCCTTTCATTCAGATTATATTAAACTAGCATCCTTGCTCTGTTTCAACCTGCAAAATCTTTGCTCTATTCTAAATATAAGATGAAACTATTTCTTCAACGCCCTTAACAGCTTTTAATCTATTATTTATTATTAAACCACATAATTTTATTATTTATAGCTTTTATTGTAGAATGTCTTGGGATGCATTTTTATGAAGTGCTATTCAAAATAAAATTGTATTGCACTAAAGAACAGTTCTCATTTATTTTTTAATAATTATTTGATCTTGCCTTGATTTACTGAGTCACTAAGGCATCTTATTCCTGATGATTTAAGGGATACTATGGAGTTAAAACTCATATAAACTCAGATCCTCAGCTAATGCAATCGGCAGAGTTCCAATATAATCAGTGGAGGTCTGCCAATTCACACTAGTTCTGTGCTACCATAGTTTGTAAAAATCCCTTCTCATCTATGTTTTAAATGACATTTTAGATGCCAAATAATTTCTTTTAATCTACATTGCTTGTCACTATATAGAGTTTATTTTTTCCATTTCATCTTACTTAGGTAAATCAGATTTGTTTATTTCTAAAAGCATTTCAGTAGTGCATCTGATATAATACTACAGTTTTGAAAGGTTTTTAACTCCTAACTCTGCAGGGAAATGCAATGAAATTGAAGCTATATGTTTTGTCACGTTTTATGGAAATGCTTTTGTCAAATCATTGTCACCAAGAACTTCCTTATTAATATAACATTGTAGTGATCATTCTCAAACACTGTAAGAAGAATGGAGTAATAGATACATATAAAAACCTAATTTTTTTAAGTGAATCGATGTTTAGGTGTCTCCATTATCAGACACACAACTGAGAAATCACAGGCACACCAGAATCATTAAGATTCTGAAATGTTGCATAAATGGTGCATGCAAAGAGACTTGCAGTGTGAGAGGTCGGAAAAAAATACAGTAAGAAAGCTCTTCTTCTGGGTATGAAAAACAAAATAGGCATTATTTTACATTTTTAAACCTTTTTTTGCATTTTCTTATTGGTATTCACACAAAGTTGTTACTAGTACACATGAAAACTAAGAAAATCTATCTAGTGATGTGAAATACAGTTTGCATCTTGATAGTCTGCATAACTTCTTCAGCAATATTCTTCATATCTCCCATTTCACTATTAAGCCCTTGCATTCAATAGTATCTCTAATTTTACCATCCGACTGCCTAGTTATAACTTCAAATCATAATATTTCAATAGTTCCTATGGATTACAAATACAAAATTTAATTCAGGTACAGAATATGTGGTGGTTTGACTCTGGCTGGATATCAGGCGCTCACTGAAGTTGCTCTTTCACTCTTCTAAGCTGGATAGAAAAGAGAAAATATAGTGAAAGCCTCATGAATGGAGAGAAGGAAAGAAGACAGCACTCGCCACTTGCTGTCAAAGGTAAAAAAGAAAGTTATCAGGGAAACTTGTAGGGACTTATTTATTACCAAATCAGAGTAGGGCAACTAGGGGGAAAAAAATCATAATGCCGCTTTCACCCCACCTGTCCTGATTTGCTCTACCTCCTCCTCTCCTCATCAGCACAAGGGTACAGTGTAGAAGCCCAGAAGATAAGGGGTTAATGTGTATGTCTCAATAAAATAGCTGAATAGCCATGGAGCCAACCAAGGACTGTCGGTAAGAAGACACTCAATGAAAAAATTGAATGTGGCTGAAGAAGAGAGCTGTATGGAGGTAGGGAAGTATTTTTCTGCAGAAAATATCCTTTTTCTGGTTCCTGGAGATAAGCTCAAGCACAAGAATGAAACTGAGAAGCAGGCAAAGACAGACCCAGCAGGGGGAAATGACCCCAAAGACCTCCAACCCATTTTCAGAAAGGTCTACAAGAAACTGTGCATGACAATTACAGTAATTTCACAATTATAAGCTGCACCTTTTTCATTGAAGAATCCAGCCTACCCCAGTAGTGTGGCTTATTTATGGACAAATCCCAACGAAATGCCAACCCAGAAGTGAGAGCCGGCCGGGGAGGGCGCCTGGGGCTGCCTTTAAAGGCTTTGCTGGTCTATGAAAACTGTTTGCAACTTGAGCACCTGACACCAATTTGTGTCTTTTACTAATTTGTTACTTTGTCACACATGAATCCTCGCTTTAAGAAAAGGAATATATATATAAAGTGCAGCTTATATTCAGGTGTAGCTTATATATGGCCAAATCCTGGGGTCTACCCAGCTACTGGGAGGTGCGGTTTATAATCAGGTGCAGCTTATAATTGTGGAATTACTGTAATTTGCATAGAAATGAGAAAGTAAGCTTCAGAGTGGAGGAACTTATCTATAAAAAAAGTACCCTCACAAAGCCTGGACAGCCCCCTGGGACCCCATGAGTTGGATAAATGCTGGAGCAGGAACTGGTCTTCCTCTTTTCCTTTCTGTTTCCTTTCTCTTCTCTTGCACCCTACTCCTTATTCAAAATCAGCACCATGCTTTTATGTTACAAGATAAGGAGATAACTTACCAAGTTAACATTCACTGACATGTGCATAATTTAACAATAAAACTTTATAAGTTTTTGCAGACCGGTGGACTTTTATTTTTTCCATTCTTTCCCCTTGCTCCAGCATGGGTGTCTTCCACAGGGTGCTCTCCTTCAGGAGCACACTGCTCAGAATGGTTCCCCCAAAGGGTCCTGACCAGTCTGCTGCAGCATAGACTTCCCAATTCCCTTTGGGCACCCACCTGCTCCGCTGTGTAATCCTCTATGGGCTGCAGAAGAATCTCTGCTGTGTGTGCCTGGAGCATCTCCTCCCCTTTCCTCTTCACTCACCTTAGTGTCTGAAGAGCAGTTTTTCTCATATATCCTCACTCTTCCATTCCACTGCAGTTGCACAGGTTTTTTTCCTGCTTCCTAAATCTGTTATCCCAGAGGCACTACTACTGTTGCTGGTGAGCTCAGCCTTGGCTGGCAGTGGGTCCATCTAAAAGCCAGCTGCCATTGGCTTTATCAGATACAGAGACAGCTTCTCACAGAAGGCAACTTTGTAATTCCTCCACTACCGAAATCTTGCTATGTAAATAGAAGAAAAAGCTCCTTATTAGTTAAGTTGCTTCCTGGTTATCATTATTATTTTCAGAATTTTGACTATACTGAATTACCACAATCAAATACAATGGAAGTTTGTGTTTCAATTTAATAAGTCAAGAAAGAAACTGAATTGCACAATTTATCTTCAGACTAGCATCAGTATAAAGATCTATAAGATGCTTACTTTATTAAAGGCATATTGTTGCCTTAAATTTTGTCATGGTTTGGCCCCACTGGGAAACTAAACTCCACACAGCTGGTTCTCATATCCCTCTGGTGAGATGAGGGAGAGATCAGAAGAGTAAAAGTGAGAAAACTCATTGGTAGAGGTAAAGGTGTAACAGGTAAAGCTAGAGTCATGTATGCAAGTAAAACACAACAGGGAATTCATTTATCACTTCTCTTGGGCAGGGAGGTATTCAGCCGGGAAAACAGAGCTCCATCACTGTCCTGGTTAGAGTTGGAGCTTTTAATAGTGTTTATTCCACCCATGTCATTGCTGGGGGGGCTGGTTTCAGGAGGAAATGCTGGAGCCAGAAATGGGAAGCTTGTCCTTCTTGCCTAGGTCACTGCAGTAGAGAGGGACTACCCTCTCAAACTACAGTGAACTTGGGTCCTTTTACCTGCTGGCTTTTTTCCCCTCTTCCCATTTTGACTCCAGAGCACTGCTATGGAGTTACAGAGTTATAGCAGACAGCTCTGAGTGGTAGCTTGAGAAATCACAGGAGCGTGAGCTCAGCTAGCAGCTGCAGAGCCCCTTTATTTGAATGAACTAGCTTCTAGGTTTTGTCTTGTCACAGCCTTCCTTTGGATTTGGCCCAGGGGGGTGGATGGAGGAAATGTTGAGCTAGGGAAGTTTTCCCCACTATATTGCCGCTGCTGCTGAGAGACAACACTGTATTGTCTTAAAGAAGTGTTTTTCTCTGTTCCCAGTGGTGAATGCCCTTTTGTGATTTTAGTAATTTTTTTTCTTTTAATTTATGATCTGTCCTTAATGTACCTCCATTGTTGGGAAGGGGTGGGTGGGAGGGACTAGCATACTGGGAGTTTATTTCTGAGCTGGCTATTATATTCAGCACAATCACACATAATTGTGACTTGTGGAGACAAACACCATCACTCTGCATTGTCCTCCCTTTCCTTCTTTCCCTGCAGCTCTATGTGCTGAGCATGACCCCATGTTGTATGGGATGTCCCTCTGGTATTTTTGATCACCTGTCCTGGCTGTGTCCCCTCCCAAGTCCTTGTGCATCCTCAAACTCCTCATTGAGGACTTGAGAAGCCAAAAAGACATTGAACCTGTGCTTGCAATAATGAAAAAACTCCTGTGTTACTAGCACTGTTTCCAGCACAAATCCAAAACTTAGCCTCATTCTAGCTACTATGAAGAAAATTATCTCAGTTAAAACACAATGTTTGTTATTTTTCTGTAGAATTGTAAAAAAATATTTTGACAATTTTAACAAATTACCCTCGGGATTTGATTTTTTTTAAAATAAGAGTAATCTTCAGTTGGCAATGTTGTCAATACTGAATTCTTTATTTTACTGGTTTTGTGGGAATGATCAATTACTGCTACTATTTTTGACAAGCTCTTTTGAAACTTGGCTAATACAAAGTCTGGTAAAAATCTCAGTAGGTCATTTTTCATGTAGGAAAACCATCAGACAGCAGAAACATGAATGACGCCAGGAGCTCCTTTTGGTCTTACAAATTCAGCAAGAAAGAAGAATTTTAACTTTTCATACTTGTCCTCACTTCAGCTGGAATAGAGTTAATTTTCCTTCTAGTCGCTGGTACAGTGCTGTGTTTTGAATTCTGTATGAGAATAATATTGATAAAGCACCAATGTTTTGCATTTTGCAGAGTGCTGCATGCCATAAAGGAAGAAGTTTTCAGCGTGTCATGCTCTGCCAGTGAAGATGTGCAGAGGAAGCCAGGATGGAGCACAGCCAGAACGTGAACAAGCCAAAGGGCTATTCCTTGCTGCAGAACATCATGTTCAGCATATAAACTGGGGGGAGTTGGCTGGGAAAGGCCAATCACTGCTCAGGACAGGCTGGGCATTGATCAGAGGGTGGCGAGCAATTCTATTGTGCATCACTTGTTTTTATTTTTCTTGGGTTTCTTTCTTTCTCTCTCTCTCTCTTTGTTTTTTTTGGGTTTTTTTCGGGGGAGTGGGGGTGGGTTTTTTTTGTTTGGTTGTCTTTTACTGTTTTTAGCTTAGCGCACAGGTTTTACCTTTTTCCCATTCTCCTGCCCATCCCACTAGGCTGGGGGAGTGGGCAAGTGACTGCTTGATACTTACTTGGTACTCAGTTGACAGATGGAGTTGAGTCATGAACATATTTTACTTTATAGTATACTAGTGCACTTGAGAATGATATTAAATTCAAGATTGTGAGCAATCATAAAGAAACTAGGTGAACCACTAACATGGTGCATTTCAGAAACTAGCAGATATTAATGGCTGAGCTAGTCACCTCAGGGTCTCTTACAGTAAAAAAAAAATAGGTACTGCTGGCATGCACCTCAACTAATCAAAAGCAGAAGTTTGAAATGGATCTAAAATTTCCAGTCCCAATAAAAGAGTCGCTCAGCTGTTAGCATCTAAGAGTACTACATATCTAGGCCATGATGGAGTTCAAGATTAAAACACTTATATTTAGGTTTCTATGCTAAAGTGTCTAATGACATAGGAGTTGCCAAGGCTTGCATCAGAGACAATGGAGATCTAGTAAATGCAACTGATGATTCAAGAGCTAATTCATTATATGGTGTTTTTCTTAGGATCTTTTTCAAAGGCCCAACTGCTCTCCACACTCCATTGGCTTAGCCTTTAGTGATGTGAAAGTTTAGTTAACTAAGCTAGGACTACCCAGCACCACACAAGCAGTTACATTCTCAGTACTTTATCTCAGATTGTATCTTGAACCTTGGAGTAAGGTTCAGCTACCTGAAAATGGATGTTTGATGTCATTAAAGCACCCTCAAATATTCATGTTGCTGCTCTTGCTGGGTTGCAAGATGTAACACAGGACTTGTGGAGGACTGTGTCCTTTGAGAGCAGCAGCCGGAAGCCAGGAAGACACCCAGTAGCATCTCAAATGACACTAGACATCTGGGTTTAAACTCTTAACTACATTAAAGATCTCTATTATTGATATCCCTATACTGTTGGATAAGGACTTCTGAAATCAAATAGTATGATGAGAAATCTGAGTCTCAATGGGTCTAGCCTAGGCTATGGGGCTATGGGAAGGGTTGAGCTGCATATCTCAGAACTGACCCTTCAGTATTATAATTTTTTTTTTTTGTTTATATATATAATAAAATAAATACTGTCTGTGTACAAGAGACTGAAGAAAATGAGGAACTGTAAATTAAAGTTGTGTGGGGCAGCCACACACACAAAACCAGCATACTAGGGAGATTTTTTTTCTTATATATATCACAGCATACCATTTCCATACCTAAAATAAGTTTATACCTCATCAACCAAGTCAAACATGTTTTAGCTCTTTGGCCTTTGGAGATGAAGCTAATTATCATTTCTAGAAGAGCTCAATAATGGAAAATCAAATAAAACTTGGACTGCTAGTATATTTCAGTTCCATATACAAAATTCATAGTGAGCTGGCACAGAATCAATTGTTGGGCTGCATAAGCAGTGTCCAGTTACATTGGGTACCAGGCAGAAACTTTTCACTCTAGGGTCTGTTTCTGGCTTTTTCTAAAGTGCAGAAAAAAGATTAACAGATTTACAAGGATGGTATCTAAAATTGTGATACATAAAAATGAATGTCCTGATTTAAAGGTTGTGAATCTGCAGAAAGTATTGGTGAGAAAGTGTATTTGTTGTCAAGTTTTGCCTCTACCTGTTCTGATTTCCATGGATCAAATAATTCTGTTTCAATATTCTCTAAAAAAAAAAGGCATGCAAGACGAAACCCTTGCAGACGTGATCGCTAACTTTCAATCAGATAACCCAGGAATCAATTACTATAAATATAGCAGAGTAAAATTATATTTGACAGACTTGAGACTCTTTTTTTTCGATAACTATCTCATGATGAGTTCTTTGTTACTAGAGAAGACTATAACTAGTACATGGACCAATTAAAAAAACCTAATTCAACATATTTACACAAAATTCAGTAAGAAATCTGATTGGATCATAAAATCATGGAATACTTTGGGTTGGAAGGGACCTTTAAAGGTCATCTAGTCTATCAATATACTTTTAATTTTGCACACTGCATGTGTTCCACTTTGCATGAAGTAATTAAATAATCTTTCGGCAACAAAAAGAGAGCAATGATGAATTACTTATTATTTCTCATTTATTTCTTATTTCTTTAGAACAGCCAGCTGGCAGACAGTAGCATGGGTCCCGGTCCCTGCCACATGGACAGCCTTAACAGTAGCAAGGCTGCTTTGTGGACAGGATAAAGGCAAACACCCTGGTGCTCTGAATTCAACATCTAGCTATCTAGTTTGGCATGGTTTAGACCTAGAGAACACCTCAGTGATAATTTTAAAGTTCTATCTTTTGGACCTTAAGGTTTAATGTGTACCACATATGTACATCTACCTCTCTCTCCCCTTCCCCCCTCTGTCTAAACTATTTAAAAAGTAAAATTTCTCATTTAGTCAATCTTTATCACATTGCTAGATATTTACTACTGTAGCTAATAACAGTAAAACTTCCATTTATCTCTATTGAACTCTAAACACAAAGACACAAATTTTACCTAAAGTGACCCCAAGGACATCTGCGGCTTGAAAGCCTAAAACAATTCTGTAAAAATAATGAGTGTCTACCAATTCCTCACTAATTCTTGATTAAAGCAGAAGAGGTGCAGCATTAACACAAAATTAGTTCAGTCCGATCAATTCCTTTGCTGTGCGCATAAATTCATGGTGACAAGATTCTTGTTAGCAAGATATCTCTGAAACTGACTAAGTATGTCAAGTAAACAAACAAAGACATCTGTAAGGAGTAATTTAAAGTCTATTACTTAAAGGAAACCATGTAAGGAGCAAAGGGCCACGGTCTGCATTCAGTGATATCAGAATAAAGCCAGAGTAGTTATGTCAACTTTATGGGTGCTACAACTGTGTTGAACTAATAATTACACTCTTCATTTCCTTCTTCCAGAAATTCAAGCAATCCTTTAATGTATGCCACTTGGAGCACTGAGGCACCACCACTCCCTCAGAAGTCCTTTCCAGGAACACTTTTTTTTGTCCTGGAAGACTGAACCACTTCAACAGCTCTGAGTCTGCCCATCCGCGATCCAGGGATGGCATGAGCTACACAAACTTCCATTGCGCCCTATCTCACACATAGTCCACCTTCAAGTAGTCATAGCCACAGTGAAAATAGGATGGGTGACATTAAAGTATGGCTCCCAGTCCTGCAGATAGGACATGATATTTTTGTCTCTCCCAAAAAAGAAACTATACGTACTACAATAATGATTTTTCCATCTGTTTTCCAAAGTTTTAATATGAAGGGGGCATTGCCCTCTCACTTACTTTCTTCAAAAAGGTATGTTTCCAGGGAAAATAAGCACAATTTTTTTTCCAAGTAATTTGTGCATCAAACAACTGAGAGGGTAAAATATTATCTGTTTACTTTAGTAGAAAATTGTTTATGAATCAAAACTTGTTCAGATATTTCTCAGTCTTAACTGTAGAGTTACAATCTTCTCATAACAAAGAAAACAAAGCTAACTTAGACAAAATTTTAATTATAACAACATTGCAAAACCCCCCACATATTTCACTAATGATGGTAATTGAAACAGTGTTTACTTTGCTCTCACTGTAATTGCACTTCTAAATCCCAAGGAGCCACAGTCATTTGGTTTTTGAAGGTGTGCTTTAATACCAAGAGAATGTAATGTCAGAAAATGGAATAATAAATATTACTTTAGATGCATAAGCCATGCTTACAGAGCTGCCCAATCCTAGGTTTAGCCTCAGTATGACCAAAAAACAACTCTGCTGAAACTGATTCCACCAGCAGCGTATTTTAAGACAAGTTATGTACTGTGATATGACAGTAGAGCATATTCTTTACAATTTTTCCATCATGTCTTTTGTTAGTAACAGGTTTTACACAACTTTGTGCTCCTAAAAAACTCAGATTCCAACACCACTATTACTTTCAAATTATTTCTAGATAAAAGTAATTTCATGATTATAAGCCGCACCCTTTTCATTGAAGAATCCAGCCTACCCCAGTAGTGCGGCTAATCATCAGGTGCAGCTTATTTATGGACAAATCCCAGCAAAATGCCAACCCAGAAGTGAGAGCCGGCTGGGGAGGGTGCCTGGGGCTGCCTCTAAAGGCTTCACTGGTCTATGAAAACTGTTTGCAACTTGAGCACCTGACACCAAACCCCGTGCTGGTGCGATTCTGTTACTAACTTGTTACTTTGTCGCACATGGATCAAAAAAAAAAAAAAAAAAGTGTTTCTTATATTCAGGTGCGGCTTATATATGGACAAATCCTGTGGGCTACCCGGATATGCGGCCTATAATCCAGGTGCATCTTATAACTGTGAAATTACTGTAATGTCATTTTCCAATGTGGCCATTTTCCAATGTGAGCTCAAGGATTTTTCTATTAAGATAGTAATAAAAATATATGTAGACAACATTTATGATCACAAAAATGCATGCCCTATTCGCAGAGGCTTTGAGAAGGTAGTATATAAATACGTAAGGTTCAAAACTCTGCATGATTTTGGCTCCTCAGTTTATTATACATTTGATGCTTTGGAATCCCATCGCTGCATCAGTCTGCAATTTAGCAAGACATTATGGAAATAGCTTTATACACAAAAGTTCATTGCAACTTTCCTACACACTTAAGTATTTCTTAAAGGCTTGATTTTGAAAAATGAAAGAGCTAGTTATGAAATGGCGATTTTAAAAAACTGATGACTGTAATGCTCAATGGAAAGCAGTTTTTTTAAGACCTCTCAATCATAATTACCCAAGGATTGCAAACCTAGTCCTACTCTAAAGTGTCAAAATTTTGTTGCTATGTAATGGAATCTAATCAGGTCCTAAATCTGCTGCTCAGCAGATTGGCTCAGTCTAAGAAACTGTTTTATGGAAAAGAAAGACAGAGCAAAGGGATTTTCAGAGATGTAAAATGTTGCCTTTTGTCATGGTACATTTTGTCTTGGTTTCTGAAGGGGACTGATTCTCCAGTAAATAAAATGGATAATTCTTAAACAAGAGTGACATATTCATGCATGGTTGAAACTTAAAAGGCAGAGAACTATATTTTTTTGCTCAATAGATTTGTGACTATCTCCCATATGGTTCTCTTTATGCTCAGTCCCTTTTTCTTCCTTTCCAGTTCAGCCAGAATATGAACTCTCAAACAAAATTCCTTCTGTTCCAATTTTCTAGATAGTAATTTTCATCCCTCAATTTTTTTTCCTCTTAACAAAAATGTATTATATTACCGGCATTCTGGCTTCTGAAGAAGCCAAAATACCAATGAACATATGTTATGCAGTACATTTAACTCAGTGTTTCTTAAAATGAGTTGAAGTTTTTCTTTTTCCTCTGTAAAAAGCTTTCAAATATTCGGTGTTTCCAGATTTTTTTATTTTATAAAAAGCAAATCATGTACTTACCACATTATTCTTGCAGAACAGGTTTGATCTTTACATTTATAAGGAATCTTCAAGCAAAAAGAAAATAAACATAAAAAGATGAAGGAGCTGAAGTATCTTGTGCTTTGTTTGTTTTTCCTCATGACGAATTATAATAAAGGAGTATAAACTGAAACAATACATATTCATTTGCTGATGTGCTACCAAAATAAGTAATGTATACTTTAAATATACTTTAATTTTTTAATATTTATTAATTCATAACTGCTTAAATTTCTTCCCATTGCTGCTTAAGAAAGATTACAGTAGATGTTAAGTCTAAGGAGGAAGAAAGAGAAGCCCAACCTGGCACTTAGCTAATATTTTAAGACGTTATTTTCCAGTAAGGAAACATGATTTCTTTATGAGATGTTAGTTTTACTGTTTTCCCTCCACGTCCATTCTGTCTGTTAAGCAGATACAAGCACATTTGTGCTCACTAATTTAATCAGGTCACAGGTTCTAAATTTCCTGAATATATCAACCAGAGTTAGGAGTGCTAAAGCATAACTATTATGTGTGAACAGGTGAGGAAAATTCTATTAAAAATGGGGCGGGGAGGCTTCATGGTGACCTTTCAATACTTGAAGGGGGCCTACAATAAAAATGGGGACATATTTACAATAAATTATATTAATTAATTTCTTCCCCAAATTGAGCCTGTTTTGCCTGTGATGGTAACTGGTGTGTGATCTTTTCCTGTCCTTATGCCAGGATATAAGCCTTTTGTTATATTTTCTCTCCCCTTCCCAGCTGAGATGAGGAGTGATGGAGAGCCCTCAGTGGGCACCTGGCAATAACCCACCACCTGATCAATGGTTTCTAAGCCTTAGTGGTGGTTCAAATTTGCATAAATTTGATTCCTTAGGCCCAATGACAATAAAATATTTGCTGAATACAAATTTCAGAAGACAATATTTTTCACTCCTAATGTATTGCCATTGAATTAAATCCATAATGAAATGGAATATGAACTATGCTACCAAATCAAAGTGAAAAGGGCCCAGAAAACAAAAATTGTATGAAGATAGAGGACTGACAGGCTTGATATACTGAGTGACATATATTTTATTCTGAAGTTACTGCTTGCAATATCACCTAGAAGTACTAGAAAATTATTCTCAAAATAGGAAGTGCATATAGTATAAGTCAGTACAAATTTTGTGGTTTCACTACATTGTTCCATGCTTCAGGAACCTAGTGCTAGTGAATTGAATGGAATTATTTGCCTAATCAAAGAAGTGCAGCTTAGCTCATAATGCATGCTCCTCTGGCAGTCTGAACTATTAAGCAGATTTTAAAAGAAAAAAGAAAAAATAAAACTTGTTGATATACTCTGTATATCAAATACTCTGATGCCAAGAAGGCATCAGAAAGCACCTTGAAATAGTTGTCCCTTTACCAAAAAACAGTCCAAGAGTTTATAAAAATACTAAGTATTATTTCAGCAGAATTAATCTCATACCATTTCCCCTGACCTTGAGAGAAATGTTTGAATTTTTCTCTATAAGGTCATAATTCTGCATTCATGTACAACATTAAAAATTTAGATTACAGATGTATAGTTGTAATGTATACAAGGAGATAGTACAAAATCTCAGAAAGTCCTGAGGTTTAGTTTAAAATGCTGAGTTTTGCAAACATTTTCCATTTCCACACTTCCTGTAACTGACTGTTCACTCTCTATAAGTATGAAGAATATCAGACTACAGGTCACTATCCATAACTGGTTTTTAGCCTCATGATTCATCTTCCAAAATAATTTTCACTTTAGGTTGTTCATATATGTGTAATGCAGATGGATGGTGCAAATTGCAAAGTATATATGAAAGTAAGCAGTTACTCTCTAACAGAGAATGCTTAAAATCCATTATCTCTGCCATGTCAATGAGAAATATTGTGTTTTCCAAACTTTTGTTGAGGAGCTGGATCAGTTGTGCGCTCACCACCATTGCAAGGCTACTGATTCTCAAAACACGGACACTCAAAAACCTGAGAGTGTATAGGACAAAAAATGGACTTAAAAATGCCCATTATGATGGCCAATGAAATCTGCTGCTGTTGACAATGGTGTTGAGAGATTGTGATACTAAATATAGAGGCTGTTGTCATTCCTTCCCTAGCAACTTCTCCTGCTCAGACCTCTTCAGTAAAGGACTTACGAAATCAAGCAGTAACAATACAGGGAGGGCTCCATAGGAACTCAACTGACTAATGAAGCAAAGTGTTTATTTTACAGGTAAATATTTAAAATGAGGCATTGATGCACTGATACAGAGAAAAAGAAAGAAAACCTTTTGTTCTTTCTAAATTGTGAAGATGTTTACTCTAGAGTTTTGTTTGCTTAACCTGCTGGGTGACTCATTGCAGCAGAGTTGAGCCCTTCACCTTAAATCATCTGCAGCGTGGTAGAGTGTAAGAATGAATAGTTGGGTGCTGTGATCAAAAGTGCTACTTTTCTCTATAGTGCCTGTATTAAAAAAGTGTTTTACGAGAGTAAGGTTTAAAATAGGTGAAATTTTCACATCATAAAGTCTCGGTATAGGTTTATGGAGTACACTAAGCACAATAGAAAAACAATATTGAATTGTTGCTTGAACATAAGCTCTTGCCAAAAAAAAAGAGGAAAAAATATACAGGAAGGTAAAATAAAATAATTATATAATCCTAATCTTCATATTCTAAATAACCAATCAATAAATTTCTTTTTTGAAGACTGTGTCTATTTACAAAGACAATAAATGGGCCTGACTGAAAGCTTAAGTTTAATTTTTAATTTCTCTGTTCTTTCCAGGAATTAAATACTTCATATGTCTATAATACATATATATATATATATATATGCATATAATACATACATGAATGCATACACAAATGTGTTACTCAGTATACAGACATGCATATTACAGGGAAAGACTACTGTTCATATAATTTTATGGGAAGTCAGCAAAAAGTAGAGTTATTCATAATTTATGGACGCATATCTAAGGATTATATACTTCCTCATATTTACTTGAATATGTGTGGACAGTAGGAAAAATATGAACTATATTAATTTCATTGAAATTACTATGTCATCTACAATACCTAAGTTTTCCGAAAATCATCTGCTTATCATGAAGACCTGGCACAGAATAACACAATCAGGAACTGAACTGTCCTGGAGAAATATACACAATTTTTTTCCCTAGATATCCCAGACATCTTCCAAAATTTTCATACATGTTTCACAAAAAAATAACTTTTTTTTTTCATTATCTATGATTGTCTAAAATAGCTTAATAATTCTTTTTTACTGATGTATTGCTTTTGTCTGATTGAGAGAAGTTTTTCTGCTGGAGAACATAAATTTGGTGAAGACCCCCTGAAGAACTGAATAGATATGCAAAGAGAACAGACATAATAGACTCACAAAAAGGCAGATTGTAGTGGTGTATTAACTTTATAGAGACACAGAAACTTACAGAGATGTAAGCTGTAATTTGGAGTGCCTATCTCACACCCAAAATCGATCAGCTCCTGTTTCTCTCCAGGAGGGACTGACCATGTAATCTTGCCTTTATTATTGCAGGTTGTCCTAGGTTACAATGTAAAGATGTGCCCAAAGGTGTGTATTCAATCACCATCTCCATGAACTTTTAAAAACAGGAGGGGCAGTGTTTTCCTTGCCTCCTCCCCCAGACTATCTCCTGCTAATGGGCCAGCAATGGCCTGCCCCATGAGTCACAGATATCTCCTGTTAATGGGCCACCAATGCCCTGCCCCATGAGTCACAGATATCTCCTGTTAATGGCCCATCAGTGCCCTGCCCCATGAGTCACAGATATCTCCTGTTAATGGGCCATCAATGCCCTGCCCCCTGAGTCACAGATAACTCCCTCCAGGAGACATTCCTGTTTAATGGGCCTTCAAGGAGCCACCATGACTGATAAAATGACATCATCCTATTGTGAGATGCTCTGCCCAGGGGGAGGAGCCAAGCATTCCCACCTGGATATAATGTGGAGCCTGGGAGACAGCAGGCAGCTCTTACCAACTGGTTTCCAGAAGACAGGAGCTACTGGATCACCCTTTTTTTCCCTATTAAATTGTATTTCTGACTTGGAGTCTCACTGGTTTTGCTTTCAAACTAGTACACAGATTAACACACATTACTGATGACCTGTAATTACCCAGCTCTTAAGATACCACAAAACTGGCAGTTGTAACAGTCCAGGACTGTCTTCTCCACTATTTCAGGCTTAGGTGCCAAAGTGCTGGCAATGGCAGGGGTGGAGATCCTATGCTGGAGCAGTGGAAAAGCAAGAAGAAGAAGAAGTGATGGATAGGAGCTATTATGAACTCACCATAACCCACAATGCAAACCCTTCAGTGCTGTTTGATGGAGGGACAAGACAGATATGAGCCTGGGAAAAGAAGAATGAGGAGGAGGTTTTGAGATTCTTGCATTTTCATATTTTATATCACCCTTGATATATATTCGAACGGGGAATTAATGTAATTAATTTCCCCAAGTCAACTATACTTTTCCCACAACAGTAACTGGTAAGTAATCTCTCTGCCCTTAGATTGACCAAAAACTTGTTTCCATCTCATTTTCTCCTCCTGTCCTGTTTGAGGAGGTGGAATGAGCAAGCAGCTGGGTGGGCATCTGCAAGTCACAGTTAACACACCAAAACTGCACAGATACCAGAAGCTGTGAATGGTTGATGCAGATGCCAAGTCAGTGGGTGGTGCTATGGGAATCACAGTAACTTCCTGGAATTGTGCTGTGATGACAGAGACGCATGACAGACCCACAGGACACCTAATGAATAGTCATGCTCCAAGTAAAATGCTGTCATTTTCTTTGATGTGTGACTTCTTCACTTGATTTGAAGATGTGCTATCTCATTTCTTGTTCTTGTTGCAACCCTACAACCTCCCTAGTCATCTAGATACTTGATAAATTCATGCTAATACTAAACAAAATAATTTTTCCCCAAAAAAGGGCATTATTCCTCTTTCTACTACTAGTAGTCATACATCTTATGATACTTATATATTTAATAACACTGTAATTTCCTTTACATTTCATTTAGTGTTTCAAACCAAATGTTATTTCTGCCTCAGTTTTTTCTTGCCCTTGATGTCTTTATTTCACATCCCTAATAGTTTATATTCCTGTCCTCTAAAGTGTCTCCTATTAGGAGTTGCTTTTTTTTTTTTTTAAGTCCACTGCCCAATCCTAGAGGCAGTATGCCAGATGTCTTCCATGCCAAACAAAGCATCATAATTACCTTCTGTGTCTTACAAGCATTATTCCGCTTAATGAAGCAGAAGTTGTAGGGAAAGGTAAGATGTTTTATTAGCCCCGTGAATGTAATTTAGATTATCACAGCTGCAATAATGTCATTATGCACTTTTGTAATGCACTGCAGCATTTTCCTCTATAAAGGAATTATTCCTCATTTATTTGTGCAAATCATAAATAATGCTGCTAATTTACAGTAAGTTTGCAGTCCATTGAAACACACAGTTCTTTTCTGCCTTAAGACCATCTGCCTGGTTAGTCCTCCCTTTTTATTTTACCATTGTATTGTGCATTTTTCCCTTTCATTGCTTTTTATGTCTTTGGCTTTTGTAAATCTTCCCCTCTCACCCCTAGCTGTATTACCCTTTCATACTAATCCTTGCTTTCTCCTTATTTACAGATCATTAAGAGGTCCTAATGTACCATTTAGTTTCTCATTACCCTTCTTCCATGTCAACACACTTTTGTAAGTTTTCAAGTTTCTGAAACTTTTTTTATTTTATTGATCTGTGGTATTTGCTGATGTATTTCTTCTAGATCACTTTCAGGTAAACTGTCTTCAAAGCAGAGTCTAACCTGTTCTGCCTTTCATTTCAGCTAATTATTTTATTTTCTGAAGCAAAGTGATCTCATATATAGTGGAAGAACTCATTTATTATTCATATAGTCAAATTTTAGGAAGCCAACGTATGTCCTTGGGTTGTCTTCTATAGCCAATTAGGGGAGTCTGGTTAGCAGTATGCCTTCTGATTCATGTGTACGGTGCATAACCATGGTGGACTAAAATGTGTTCAATTCCATTTCTTTTGGGCTATACTTCTTTCCTTGCAAAGATCCATAAGTAGCAGATTCTGTATTTCAGAGCCTAAAATAAATAATCATAATAATAATAATAATAATAATAATCATAATCATAATCATAATAAATTAAAATATTTTTGTAAACATTTTAGAATATCAATTCCAGCAAAGTTTTGAATCCAGAGCATTTTGAGGATTTAGGAGCAAATTTGAAAGAAAGAAGTAAAAGCAAGCTTTAGATGAAGATTCAGATGAGCTGTGCAACCAACATGCCCTCTTCCATGAAAGAAACCACACTGTGTCTTTACTGTTTGTATTGTATCCTAATTAAGCCAAACCTCATATCATATATTGCTTTTATTTTACAATTCTATTGCCAGTTATTCTAACATAAATGATTGGAAAGAACATATTTTCACAGAAGTCTGAATGGAGGTGAATTGCACTGTGATTTTACTGTAGCCTCAAGATCCCAGTAAATGTTTTCAGTAGTTTTCAAACTATCTGTGAAATTTCACTGGACTGTTTTCAGAAATTCTTTCTGCACACAGTCAGAGGCTTTATTTGACTTTAGTTATTCAAAGGCTAAAGGAAGATATCTGCCTTTCTCATTGAATATAGTATTTACAAAAGTGTCCTCCTGTGATCTCTTGCATTCACTTTCACTCATCCAGTCTCTGTTGGAACGTCTTTTGATATTTCTCTATCAGTACCAAGTTAAAATCCCAGTAAGTCTGACAAGATTTCTAGGAACTTGCAAATTTCATCAAAATGACAATATCTGTTTAT
>VRYO01002297.1:74718090-74735548 GCA_009812075.1 Sialia sialis | reverse complement strand
GGTTGGCATTTCGCTGGGATTTGTCCATAGATAAGCCGCACCTGAATATAAGCCGCACCACGGGGGTAGGCTGGATTCTTCAATGAAAAAGGTGCGGCTTATATTCGTGAAACTACTGTACTTATTCTCTGCAGAAAATACTGAACTATTGCACTCTCTGAATTTAATAAAATGCCTTGATAAAGGGTTAGGCAATATCTGTTGTCTGAATTTACCTGACAAGGAACTGAACTTCAATTCAAGGAATAACAAGGTAAACCTTAATTTTGCCTTGTTCCAGGTTAGAGAATAATGGGAGCTGGGCATTTACCTGGCAGAGATTGTTTCCCTTCCTCCCTACTCTGATGTCTGGGCTGCCTGGGGCACCTGGAGCAGAGATGAAAATAAAGGCTAACTGCCCTCATTTCTTGCTCTGCAAAAGGAGAGGCTCCCCACCATCAGAGGAGCTGTAACTCAAAGCAGAGTTTACAGAAGGGGCTGTGCTGACAGCACCAAGACACTTCAGCATCTCTTGCATGCATCCTCCATTCAAGGAGAGCTTTTTACACAGTCCTTCTGCTAAGACATACAATCCTTCTCCAGTGACATGTAAACAATGTAACAGAGTTGTAAATTCAGAATGATGCCAGCACAACGAGGATAATGATTTAATTTTCAAAGAATTTTTAATATTAGTATGATCTATCAGTGTTTAATACAAAATTTTGTTAACATTAGTAAAAGTGGGATTTTGCCCAACATCAGCAGCTGTAAATTTGCATAAAGAAAAGCTTTATATAGACAGTTTTACATAAAGCAAAATAGACTTTGTATAAACAAAATAGCTTAATTTTGAGACAGCATTTCTGTCATTAATAAATATTAAAGAAAATTCAAAACTTTTATTTTTTCATAACATATTGGATTCCATAAAATTTGGGATATAAGGGAAGTAACATACAAATATATCTAGTCCTGCCAAGAAACAGAGATTTCTAAACGTTGTCAGAAACACAGATTTATAAACGTGGTCACAGCGAGAAGCAACACAATGAAAATTAAAATTTTTACAACTGACCCACTAAACTTAAACTGATCCATGGAGCAGAGATTTTTCTATTGAGGCTTATTCCTTAAAAGAGAAAATGAAATTGAGATATTGATAAAGTTCACTACAAATATTCAGTGATAGTTTTCTGTCTTGATTTAGAGATCTCATATTGTCTAAACCCAGAGACCTAATCCTTTTTCCAGATAATGGATTTTGTAAACATTCTTCTCTTTTACCTTACTTAGTTACAGAAAACAAATTCCAGCCTCCAATTCAATTGCCACAAAATCATATTTCCATATTTCACCAAAAAAATTCATGAAAGCAAAACCCACAATGAAAATGTAACACACATCATCCACAAAACACCCCAACTGGGTTTTCTTCTACTGAACGATTCAGATAGTTATGTCTGTATTTTACATAAACACCATGTGCAAAGAGACTAGACCCCCTATCATGCACTACTGAGCTTCAAATCTTCAAGAGAGTTACAAATTTTTCCCTTTGCAAGAGCATTTTTCAGTGACAGGATGACTCCATGCTTTCTGTTTCTTCATTGAGACAAGTGTCCTCTCTCATTTAGTAGTTAGATTACTTAATTGACAATATAAATCTCTAGTCTAAGAGGTATTTTCATTATACAGCAAAATTTTCCTTTAACTAAGAGCACAAGACATAGGAACTCTCACTCAACCAATGTCCATTCAACACTGCTATTACCTGAAGTGTCTCTTGGAGCACAGAACTATCCAGCCATAGAAGGTGACCTTCAAATATCCAGTAACATTGTTCTTCCTGTCCAGAATTGTTATCACCTAACCAGTAGTGTACAGATTTTTCTCTTCTGTTCTTTCTGTTTGTTCTCTGACAAGATGTATTTGCATTTCTTGGGGCATATTGACATAGCTTCATATTCAGTTGGAATAAATGGAGTTTATTCCACATTACATGCTTAAGAAAGAAGTTAGGAGAGGGTATTTCGGTCATGAAATATATAATATATTTGTTGCTCTTCAGTAAGAGAAGTGTTTGTCCACCAACTTCTGAGTAAAGGTTTTAGCAAGCAGATCATATTATAAAAATACAGTAATTTCATGATTGTAAGCCACACCTGAATATAAGCTGCACTACTGGGATAGGCTGGATTCTTCAATGAAAAAGATGCAGCTTATATTCATGAAATTAGTGTATATATTCATGCAGAAATTGTTCTATTAATAAAAAATAAAATTCCACTGTACTAGTAAACCACATTTTATCAATGTATATTAAACAGATGATTTAAAATATTTGCCCAGTAAAGAATACTTTTCCCATTGGTAACAATGTTTGTGATGAATATGTGCCACAACTATTATGAGGGTGAATTGAAGATTTTTCAATTTGCACATAATAGGATCTTACATGAGGAAGAAAAATGTATCTCAGGCGTAAACTAAGCAGCAGTGATACTCTTGATGGAATGAGAGAGTATCAGAGCACATAGACACTTAAAACACTCTTCAAGTAGCACTGGATCTCTTCTTCAGTAGTTGTACTGGAGAAAAGAAATCAACAGCAATACAGCTACAAAACTAGAATGTGGATTCATACCATGACTCTTTTGCCATGTAGAGCTGACATGGGAGTGCTGGGATTTTTGTGATATAGAAGGAGCTATGGTATAAACTGCAGAGCTGTGGGTCCTAGGAGCGCTGAGGATGAATCTCAAAGACCTATTGGAGCATCTCAATCACCTGCCCCACCTCTCCCATCTTCCCTCCCACACTGAATTTAAACTCACTATCATTCCTATATAAACTCATGCTGTCTTTAAATAGTAAAAGAAATGCAGAAACAGAAGACAATTCAAAAGGAACTCAAAAATCAAGTACAGTAATTTCATGATTATAAGCCGCACCCTTTTCATTGAAGAATCCAGCCTACCCCAGTAGTGCGGCTAATCATCAGTTGCGGCTTATTTATGGACAAATCCCAGTGAAATACCAACCCAGAAGTGAGAGCCGGCCGGGAGGGCGCCTGGGGCTGCCTTTAAAGGCTTGGCTGGTCTATGAAAACTGTTTGCAAATTGAGCACCTGACACCAAACCCTGTGCTGGCACGATTCTGTTACTAACTTGGTACTTTGTCACACATGGATCCTCGCTTTAAAAAAAAAAAAAAAAAAAAAAAAAAAAAAAAAAAAAAAAAAAAAAAAAAAAAAAAAAAAAAAAGAAAGAAAAAGGTGCGGCTTATAATCAGATACGGCTTATAATTGTGAAATTACTGTAGTCAAGAACTAGTAAATGCAAGCATACATATGCCTGGATACTACCTCTGTGCTGCACTTTCCTAAGCTTATGGGTAAATCTGATTTTAAAATACTCCCTTTAAATTTACCATCTCTTATTTCTTCCTGGATAGTCCCTGACAGTTGCATGCATACCCTGATCTAGGGACTGAGTTCATGCATAAACATGTACTGGCTCACCAGGCTGTGACCCTGCCAGCCTCAGGCTGCCCACCTTGGTGGGTATCCCATCTGCTCCCCAGCTGCTACTCTAGAAGATTACGGATTTTACACAGGTGCCCTGTCATGGCACCTGAATGCCTAAGGTACCCTAATGTACTTCAGACAGCATTTTCTCATTTTCACTCAAAAATGAAAATCTGAGCAAATGAGCCTTTAGAGATTTTCTTTAATGGGGAGACATTATTTGGATCTCATTCTGATGATTCCAAGGAAGTTCAGCCAGGTAAAAACTAGGTCTAACAACATATAGTAGTTGGTTTCCTCTATCTGTGGAAATAAACACAACATTCATAATTTAAAAACTTAAATAGGATTATCAACTTCACCCTGCTAGGTATAAACCACAAACATATTTTAAACTACAGCTTAAATTATGCAAAAACATTTCCAGTGGAAATATTTTCTGCCTCCAAATCCCTTTGACTGACAATCTTTACCTCCAGCTTTCATATTGTTCATTTGGAACATTTTCTAAGGGAAACTTAAATCTTTAGAAAATTGCAAAGAAGGACACTAAGTTCAAAGAGTTTTTAAAATTAGGGCTTTGGACAACCATAGAAATAAAATAAGTCAATAAATGATGCTAACAATTTATAGAAGGTATTCATTAACATGGGTTTGGTCTTGATAAGGATAAATAACAACTGAGCCTATGCATTCCTTTATGTGCAATAGAAAACAACAGCAGAAGAGAAAAATGGATATTGGAAAGTAAATATAATATACTTAATTTATTATGGATTTATTTTTATATGTGTATGTCTCATAGCTACAAAAATACATGTACAGTGTATGATCAATTTGCATTAGTCTTTTCCAGCATGTTTCAAGTCTTATACAAAATGCAGTTTTCAGAACAGTATCACTTAATTGTTGTTGTACTTCTGTACATTTAAAGAAATTCTAAAGTGCGGTAGCAAATCCTGTATCATGCCATTTATATCCTGGCAATGTGGGAAAATGTCAGTGTTTTTCTGTAGAACTCTTGGTTTACCAAGAGTGTATTAATTGCTCTTTTCAGAAAATGGGAGCATTTGCATATCTATGGCAAGGTGTCAGTATAAGACATATCAAGGGAAGCTATGTGAGTCATACCACGCCAGAGTACAAAGCACAAAGTAAGTTTAAGTAAATGCTGCAACCTGACATTCTATGTCAGAAGCAGATACATCATTACCAAGGTAATCCAATCTATGACAACTTCATTATCTCAAATTTTCAATGCTGAAAAGCCATGTTTGCTATAGATTGCAAAGGTCTCTTCTAATTTGAAAGCCTCTGCTTCATGAGGGCAATATTGTAAGAGATTTACATGTCTTGCCCCAGGGCTACCCTTGTATGGATGGAGTAGAATTTTCTTTTTACAAACAAACTTGCTACAAGATAGTAAGATAAAACATTGAAATACCATAAATTTTTCATACATGGAAAATTCTCAAGATGAACAATGCAACAGTGGGAAAGACAGATTTTTTTTTCTCTTTTAAAACTGAAAAATTGTGAATAGTCAAATGTGCACAGCCTAGCATTAATAAACCAAGAAAAGATTCACCCAGCCTTGTCTGGGGAATTTAACTTCGGGTGCTATTTTAGGTACCTACAACCTGTTTAAAGAGTCTCTAAGGCATCCAAAATTCGTGATCCAAAATCTAAAATCTTAGTAACTTACTCTCTTTCTTAGACCCCTAATTCAGCCACCTAGGTAGATGTTTAAGCACTTCCTATTCTCTTGTTTTTTGTGGAGGAAGTCTTTCTAATAGCAAATTTGTTAGACTATACTAAGGTGAAATACTGTAGGATACAGGAATAATCTTATTCAAACACATAATATCTGTCATGATTCCAACAACAATGCCTTTTTGTATGGCTTTAAAGACCTTGTTTTGAGACAGTGGGTGCTGAGTACATTGCAGATTTAATATTTTCTATTAATGTGTTCAGGTCAAAATCCATATACTTAAAAAAAATCCTCAAAAACCTGTGCCTGGGGAAGATCACGGAGAAGCTCCTCCTAGAAGCCATGCTCCAGCCTCTGGAGGACAGGAAAGTGATTTGGGAGAGAACAGCACAGCTTCACCAAGGACAAGTCCTGCCTGACCAACCCAGTGGCCTTCTATGATGGAGTGACAGCACTGGTGGACAAAGGAAGGGCTACAGATGTCATTTATCTGGACTTGTGTAAAGCCTTTGACATGGATCTCCACCACATCCTTCTCTCTAAATTGGAGGGAGACTGATTCAATCAGTGGATTGTCAGGGGAATGGGAAAATGGTTGGATGCATCTGGAGGATAGCTGCTCATGGTTCAGAGTCCCAATGGGCATTGGTAACAAGTGGTGTCCTTCAGGGAATCCATGTTGGAACTGGTGTTGCTTAATATCCTCACTAATATTGGAACATTTAATAATATTATTAGACATAGATGAAAGGATCAAGTGTACCCTCAGCAAACATACAGATGACACCAAGTTTCAAACTGGAAAAGAGCAGGCTTAGATTAGATATTAGAAAGAAATTTTTTCCTGTGAGGATGGTGAGGAAGAGGTGGTTCAGAGAAGCTGTGAAAGCCCCATGCCTGGAAGTGTTCAAGGGCAGTTTGGATGGGGCTTTGAGAAACCTGCTCTAGTGGAAGTTGTCCCTGCTTATGGCAAAGCGTTGGAACTAGATGATCTTTAAAGTCCCTTCCAACTCAAATCATTCAAATTCTATGATGATCTCACAGCCATATCTGGTCATGATGTTTATCAGCCCACTTTGGACCATTCTTACAATTCTATTTCAGAAAGAAAACTCCAGGGAAACCTTCACACTCCTTTTGGAAGTGAAATTGGAAGACAATTGCCCTCATACAATAATCTTCACTTGAGAGAGACAATAGTCTTACTAACTTTGATTGCTTGCTTGTATGTGTTTAAACTGGTTCAACAGATTATGTGGATTATATACTTTTGTTTGTTATTTTGCTTATTTTAGCATAAATGGTCAGAAATTTGGTTTTGTGAGAGCATTACTGGCTGTCTGAAGACCTGTGTCATTCTATTAATATAAATCAATCCAAGGGACAGCACACACACTTAAGTACATGTCTAAGAAAATTTTCACTCTATGAGCACAAAAAGTTTAAGAATTGCAGCATGGACAAACCATTGAAAGTTAAATTTTGTAAGTGCAGTGCTTCCCCAGTCTAGAACTTAGCATTAGCCAGAGAAATACAGCAAACAAGGTACAGCTCAGGAGATCTGCAGTGTCTGGTTTAACAACACTGGAGTTCCTGGGAAAAGGGAAAGACTCCTAAAGGGCTTAAGCTGCCAGCTGGTTTTTTTTGCTTTGTTTTGCTTTGGTGTTGGATTTTTTTTGTTGTTGTTTTTTGTTTGGATTTTGTTGTTGTTGTTGTTGTTTGTTGGGTTTTTTTCAGAGTTACACAGAGGTCACAATTACACTGAACTTCTCTTGTTCGTTGTTTAGGCTGTTGTCAGGTTCTTGATCCCCTTACTATGACTACCAATGCACATGGCTCATATCCCAGGGCAGACTGCACTGTTGTATTCATATTCTTTTCTATCAGTTCAAAAATTAACTGACTCTTTTATCTGGGTACATTTTGTACACGCGCCTGTATCTTGTACAAACTGGTTGTCCTGTTGAGTGATGCTTACTCCCACTGACGTCTGCTGTGATAAGATGGAATGAGTCACACTAGGTGTTCGTAAAGGTTAACAAGTAATATATTCAGAGCTGTAGATAAATCACGATGCCCTTCTATGTGGCAGACGCTACAAAGAAAATTGCCGAGAAATGCCTAAAAGTAGGTAAATAAATAGGTAGAATCAGCGGCTTCAAAATAAATTTAAAGGTACACATTCAGAAAGCTGAGCATTATCCCTGCACAAAATAGTGACACTGAATGTCCTCAGAATATTATTTCATTGTTAAGAATCTGGATACACTATAGATAAAACCACTTTTCAGCATCTTGTCACTGTGTGCTGCCAGTGTTATATGTGGTTCACATCCTGATTTTGCAGCTTTTACACCTGTCTGATCTGCACCCTCCCTAGAGGATTTTCTAGCCAAGACAAATTAGCATTACGGTTCTGCTCTAGCTCCCTGCCCCTCTGCTATGAGAGTCAAAGAGACAGTAAAATACACTGGGGGCGTTTCTTTTTTTCCTTCTTCCTCTCTTCCCTTCTGTATTAAAGAAACCAAGGAAACCAGTGATCATCCCATGAACAATTTGGCAACTCTGAAACACCACTGCAGAAAGGTTTTAGAGCAATTTGGAGAAGTTTACTTAGACCATTTTCCAGAAGGTGTGGAAATATACTGGTGTTGCTGCAGTCACTACAGATGACTGCACAGAATCAAAATAAAGGTATTATCAAGCCACATGCTAGTTCTTACTACTTTTTTATGTCAAAAAATGTTTTCATCAGGTTTCTTCAAGTATGTTGCCAAATTTCCTTCCTAGAAAAAGTCATATAGTTCTGCCACTAGAGTAAAGGCTGATTTGTTCTGTCCTTGTGTTTTCTGTATTCATTAATGAAGTAGCAGGGCTAGCTCTCCTCCACCCTTCCTTGACATGGGAGTAAAAGATATACCATCAAGACTCTGGGTTTTCTGTGCTGATGTAATGGCCCATAGAACATCATTGCAAACTACTAGGCATCTGTTCCCCAAAGCAAGTAAATTCTGATGGAGGAATATTCTACTACACACTCACATATGCTAATTCTAATACACCCAATATCCAGTGCTTTGTTATTTGCTGGGTCTACACAAGTCCCTGTGCAGTCTATGAAAGTATTTTATCATTCTATGGTTGTACCTATCACTGAGACTCTATGATTGTTTTTCAGAGACAACCATTTTCTCTACTGATTCGACAGGGAGTCTGTCTGTTCAGCTAAGGTGCAATGAGTCAGGATAACAAGACAGCAATCCATTCATTAGACATTGTGCTATTGGCTTTGGGTGAAAATTCTACATTTCAAAATGCATATTATAGTACTTATACTGAATTTAAAAGCTTTTACCTGTACAGTTATAATGTTTATTGCAATATTTTATTGTCTAGGGTTCCATTCAACTACTAAGTCTCAGGGTTCAAACATAAAGCTATTTTCATCTAAAAATCTAAACAAACTGAAACATTGCTAAATGTAAGATTTTCAGAAAAATGGTGTGGGGGAAAAGGGAATATATGGAGAAGAAAAAGTTTCAATGGTCTTACTCCATCATCACTAGCTCATCAGCTTCTGTCCTGCTGCTGGTTTTGGTCCTGGTTTTCTCTGTACTTGTATTTCAAGACTCCATTCTCGATAAAAATCAGTACCACTATTACTAATTTTGACATCATTGCTCCTCTCTGTGTTTTCTTCTTCTTCAGTCCTAAGGAGATGGAGCAACAGAATGCCCCACTGCTTTGCCTGTGAAGGACAGGTTCTAGGCAGACAAAAGCTAAATCAAATATAATTTTTAATTTGCAACAGCTTCCTGTAGTGGATAGTATCTATTAATGTAGGTAGTATCTATTAAAAATATTCTGATTTTATATGAGCTTTTGGTGAGGCAATCTTTCCCTTTACATAAAACTAACAAAATTTTTTTTTTATTTCATAATATTAGCTACCCATAATAATAATACAAAAAATAAAATAAAATTCTTCAGAACCCCATAGTCTTTCCTTTACCTGATGCAGCTTGTGGCAAGGAAAACATTCATGTTATACTGGTTTCTATGAAAATTCTTTAAAAAAAAAAATAATAACTTGAAAATAATAACTTTAAAATACAGTCATCAGGCTTTGGCCTTCCTTTTAGTAAGGCAGTGACCATACATCAATATCATTTAATTACTCCATTTTAAAACCTTTCTAAAAAGTATATTCTCTGCTTTGAGTAATGGTGTACAAAAGCAATCCACCTCAGCAGTTAAACATTTTAAGTGAAACAATCAATTTGAATGACAATCTGTTATTCACCCATAAAATGTATTAACTAATGAAAAATAGACACCTCTCCACAATATTATAGTCACACATTTCAGTGAGAGACTTGAAACAACTGGGACTTCACAACCTTTTGATACAATTAGATAAGTGTATGGCTAAATCAGCAGTAAAGTGTTTGAAGTCTATCAAGGTTGAATGAAATAGCTACATAACTAGATGCTATGAATAAAATGAAAGAAGACAAAGACTTAATCACTAGTCAATTCCTTTGTGGGCAGAGGAAAAAGAGTCTAGCTATTTGACAGATTTTATTTATCCAAAGGCCAGAACTAAGAAATAAAAATTTTACAGAAGCATTCTTTCAATAGATCAGGGAACATATTTCTTCATATATTTGTGTCACAAAGCAGCATTCATAAAACATGGCCCAGGCTAATGAAAATGGAAAAGAAAAATATTCTGTGTAAAGGCAGATTCAGAGTCAATTTCCTGTTCCAGAAAACAATTTTACCATATTTGATTTAGGACTGGATAAACAAATTCCATCCCCATTGCACCAGGGAGTGCTATAGCATGGCCATTTTGAAAGTTACAAAATCACTATTTTAGGAAGGTTCTGATAAAAATATCTAGATTTCATGTCATTTTATGTAATAAAAACTTTCAGCCTCATGGTGTTTTAAAACTGCTATTTTAAGACATTTTATAGTTTTGCTTGTTATTCTGACAGAAATGTCAGGTACTGAAAGAAAGAAGTAGCATGAACCTGCATGAAATAGCATGTCAGCATATCTGTAAAGGCTTTTGTGCACCCAACAGCTTTACTAGCAATGCACTGATGGGCCATTACTCATCGCAGAAAAAAGCACCTGTGAAGACTGCTTCTCCTTTAGGCAAGGGAGCAGCAGCCAAGTAACAGGATGAGGCATGTGCTGTAGACTGGAAAATAATTTTTTCCCAGGTTCAGGTACTGTGTAGCTCAGGGTGGTAGCCAAAGACTGGAAAGTGACTTGGAAATCAACCATTTTGTAAAAGAACAAGATCTTGGACTTGGTGATGGCTAAGAGTGAGGAGGTGTTTACTTAACCTCTTTTTATTAAAGAGCTTTTGGCCTGGTCATCTGCACTGTGGTGACTGAGGACATGAAGTATTGTTGCCACCACTGCTAATTACACAGGTCAACCCCGTGCATTGAGTACTCACAGCTAATGTTGAGTGTGCTGGCTGGGTAGTGTTGGCTTTGAGTATGTAATGATAATGGTTAATAATGAGAACAAAAGATTTGCACAAAATATGTTGCTAATTAGTACCAGTCTAGTAAAGATTTATTTTACCATTACAGGCACCATTTACAATGGTTTTTAAACATACCCTTTACAGTGAAATCTGATTCCTAACTCTTTATTTTTTTAGTGTATATGTATGTATGTGTACACATACATGTATACATAATCATATACAATAAAGTGGTTTCATCCCTAAAAGTAAGATGCATTAATAGAGAAATGAAGGAAAGCTGTTCCATGGTAATGAAGGAAAGTTCCTACGTGATAGCAAGTATTTCTAAATGAGTCCCTTCTAAGAAACCAGAAGCTTGTAAATATTTGAAGAGTGCTGTGCATATGAACCATATCTGTCCATGAGGGAATAGAATCGTTATTGACAGACTTCAGCCACTGTGAACCTGTGCATGTTCACTAATTTCAGAGCAGCCTTGCCTGTTTATCATGGCTATAAATAGGGCCTAATGATTATAGGACTATTCCTGGGCCAAGAATTTGGTAAGGAGAAAAGATATGCCTGTAGCATAAATAAAATAGTTAAAGAGAATTTAAAATGGTTAACATTTGCACTGCACTTCCTAATGCATTATGTCTGAAGTTTTATGATTATCATTTCTAACTGGCCATACCCAAGAAGTTCTTCTTGATTTTCCTAATACTATCCTGAAACAATTTATACTGAAGATCTTTAGATCAGAAATGTGTTTATTTTTGCAAGCAAAAAATTTACAGTCACAAAATATAAAAATATATAACATATAAATGATAGCAGACTTAAGACATTCCCTTATTTTTTATCAGCATCAGCTTTTAAGTAATTCTGTGTCTTCAACACTTTAATATTTTTCTATTGTTAATCACTTCCAGTACTTAATAAAAAGATAAGTTATATTTTCTACTTCTCTTATATCCAGGGAATCAATTATTCTATCAAATAAAGATATCTTGGTATTATCAATCTTTTAAAAGATGGTTTTGATTTTCCATTAATTTTTATTTCTAGAATTAGTACTTCCTAATTTATTCCAAAGGTTTATGCACTCTTGAATTTAAAACATAGGTCCCTCTTTCTCAGGGTTATGTTTTTATACATATTAATAAAAGTAAAATTTTAAAGTTTATTATTTTACAGGTATACTCTAAGTTTGATAAATCAGTTACTCATCAAAATTTTAAAATGTGCCAGTTTTTCATTCTTCTGCAATAACAATCCATAAATGTCTTGATCAGAGCACATTAAAGTCTCAGTTTTCTTTCCTCCTCTAATGTGGTGATTTCCATTTCTATTCTGACACTGCCATTAGCCATCCTGTCTCTGCCCCTGGATACACTTTGGTCTTACTGAAAGCGAAGCAAAGTTTTAATAACTTTGATTATTCGTAACTTGAATAATTTTAATCTCCTTCCAAGCTTGGTCTCAAGCTTGTGTCTTACATTTTTCTATCCATGTCTGAAAGAACTTCAACTCTAAGTGAAGACCAACAATATCTCACCCCTGCTAAGATAACCAGTGATATTCCTCTTGAAAGAACCAACCTTTGTCTACAAATTATTGGAAAACCTAATTGTGGTTAATTTAACTGTTAGTTGACATAGATTTATCCATAAGGATTGACAGTTGAATAAACAAGTAAGAACAAGGAAAATAACTGTTTACATATAAATTCCCAATTCTTCCTACTACAGTTGTAGTCCCAGGTACGTGGACTCCATCCAGTTACCACTGGATGCAGTGACAAACTTTTTTAATGAACTTCACTAGGGAGAAAATTGGGATGGAAAATAGGCATAAATTTCCCAGTGTTTCAAGTAGATTGCTATACATTCAAGAATCTAAATAACAGAAAAAATCCATTCAGAGTGGTATATAATTCATCACTTGAAGTAACAATTCCCTGCTGAATTTCACATGGCTCTACATAGGTACTTAGAAGATTGAATCATACATTTTGAACAAAGAATATTAATTTGCCTTAATCATTCATATTTTATAGAATAGCTTAGTTGTTCACAGAAAAGGTGTTTGGGAAGTAGTAGAGGAACAGTAAAAGGATTTACAATTATTAGCCATATCAATTGCATTTCTAGCGTTGTCATCACTAAAAGCTGGTAGTGAGAGCAGCACGAGGAAAATTTCACTTTTCACCCAAAATAGTAATCACAATACAGAATTATAGAAGTATTTGACCGAGGTTGAGATTGCTATGGTTTGATTTGGTACTTGAATTTAAATTAGAAGGGTTCAGACATGAGGAAAAGACTCAACAGTATGGAAAAAATTACAGCTTTCCTTCTAACATTTTGAATCAACATTGCTAAAGGAATCAAATTAAATCTGTTGTTCTGGTCAGCACACTGTGATTCTGACAAAGATTAACTTTTTCAAAAAAACAACCACCATAGTAAGCCAAAAATTTTTTACAGTAATTTCACTATTATAAGCTGCACCTTTTTCATTGAAGAATCCAGCCTACCCCAGTAGTGCGGCTAATCATCAGCTGCGGCTTATTTATGGACAAATCCCAGCGAAATGCCAACCTGAAAGTGAGAGCCGGCCAGGGAGGGTGCCTGGTGCTGCCTTTAAAGGCTTTGCTGGTCTATGAAAACTGTTTGCAGCTTGAGCACCTGACACCAAACCCCACACTAGTGCAATTCTGTTACTAATTCATTACTTTGTTGCACATGGATCCTTGCGTTTAAATAAATAAATAAATAAATAAAATATTGTGGCTTATATTCGGGTGCGGCTTATATAGGGACAAATCCCATGGTCTACCCGGCTACTAAGATGTGTGGCTTATAATCAGGTGTGGCTTATAATTGGGAAATTACTGTATTATCTCGTCATTGTGAACTACTAGATAGATACTTTATGGGTTCATTAATTGTATACATTTGTAACTGTATATATTTGTATACAATCCACTTGGAGCAGTATCAAGGAAAAATAGTGGTCAGAATTAAAGGAGGTTAACATATCATCTTTTCAGCTGCTAAATTAACACTTGTATAGGCCTCAGTTTCCAGCACAACTATTTCAGCACAATACCAGTAGAGAGGGTGGGAACAAGATCCGTAGAAGAAGACGCAAAGCAGGCCAGCAGCACTAAGCCAACCCATTGCAATATTCCTTCTCATCTGCCCAGCTCTAAAGCATAAAGTTCAAACAGATTTCCAGCTGGTGGAGAAGGAAGCTTCCCTTTAAGTGTTACATCTATCAGATCCATGTCATACAACTGTTAGAGGAGCAATAAGTTCACCCCACCATCCCTTAAGGAAAGAGGAATGACACTGGAATAAAGGAATACAAACTGGGCATTTTTTTCTACTGCTGTTATTTTTCAGTATTTTTACATGTATAGATAACGTTTGTCTCATTAGCTAATGATCTTTGTTTTCTCCTTAATATTTTCAACTCTTTCTTGAAAACTGTTCATTGATAGATTTCCTCAAATTTTTCACACAAAATATTTACTGGAATGTCTGGATCTAAGATAACTACTGTTTGAAAACAACAATTAAGAATTTTAATAGGTAGTAGCAAAATTATTAAACTAACTAGAGGTTAATGTGTACCTGCCACTTCATGCATCATATATATTCTTCTGTCTATACTTTAATTGAAAAATTTATGAGAATTTTGGCTATGAAAATTGAAAACCACAGATAAAAATTACAGTTGGATAAATAGGCTCATCCTACAGTTACTGCTACAATGTGAACATGAGTCATCAAAATGTTTACTGTAGTAAATAGATATTAAAAACTCTTTTATTTTATTCTTGGCACTTATCTAGCAACCTCCCAAGGAGTTATCTTGCTTGTGCTGATGTAAAACTATTCTGTAACAGTCATGACTATACAAACTGTAAGTGTAATCAAACTAAGTAAAGAATACCAAATCCAAAAGAAAACATTAACAAAACCCCATTAACTTATAGGACTGTGTCATAAAAAACACATGGTATACATGCAAGCAGTACATATATGTATTGCAACAAACAGCCTTTATCTAAGTCCATACACCTGTAGTTTATAACTATCCAAGGCAGTACAAGTAATAATATTCTTTAAAAATTCTTAAGTAAACATATCACCTGAACAAAAAACCAAGAGGATAAAATCAATTTTCTTTGGCTTCAGGAAAGTCAGATCTTCATCTAAGAGTAAATAAATTAGATCAATTTTTATTAATAATAATTTTCACACTTGTCACACATACTGAAACAGACAGACTAATCTTTTTTCTTGACTTCCCATGCCTAGAGACAGAAAAACTTAGAGAAAAACAAAGGAAAAAATAATTCCAGCATAGATTATGACTATGTTAAAGACTAGAAAGCATTCATAGTTTCCTGACAAGTCTGTGCTAAATAGTAGAGCATCTCTTTTCCAATGCAGTGTATTTCAGTTATTTAATTATTGCAGAAAATATTAGTCCTTGTGTGACTTATTCAGATACCATGAAGATAAATAAATTTCAATTTCTATACGGAGTTTATAGTAGCTCTGCTGGAATCAGGCCCTTTTCATGTTGTAACAACAGCACTGCAGGCACCAGTCTTCAAGGATAAACAAAATTAATTTATTTTTTTATTATATATATGTATGTATGTTTGTGTGTATATATATAGATAAAGTATACTGTTTGGCATAATGTAAAGGACACATGCACATAGACAGACACACTCAACTACCTTGGCACATTCTGCTAGCCAAAAATGATTCTTGCAAGCAAATTCTGGCAAATCCATGTTATGCAACTAATTGAGGTAATCAAGGTACTCAACATCATGAAATTGTACCTATTGCTTCCAGAAATGATCTTCTGATTTCATTAGCTTTTAGAAATAGTACTTATCTTTGACTTTAAATAGACTACAAGCTCTGTACTGTGCATATAAATGTTCAGTCTGTCTGTTTAATCATTCAGTTTCAGTATTTTGCATGATGCCATATGTTCCTGTGACTAAACAATCTGCAGTTTCTATTCTGCTGGCTTTTATTTTTGAGATCTCTGGGATTTAAAATTTCTCCACCAGAAGTGCCATTCCCTCCATACTCTGATCTGCCTCTTAGCTTTACAATCAGCAATCCATTTTATATTCCCTAAAAGAGAATATGGATGGTGTCATTTCTTCACATGATGATGTTAATTACTGTCACCCCATCACACTCATTTTTTCATAACAGAAACTGCAGGGACACATCAAATTAACTTTTCCTCCTCTGTATGCCTATTCCAAATCCAAGAAGCTTTATTTCTAAATGACCTCATCTTTGTATAAATATATGTAGAGTATTTCAAAGAGAATGTTTGAAATTTAGAATGCCCTTCTTGTCCTCATAAAATTTACATCTAGTTATCTTTTTCCCAGGTTTTATTTTTATCAAAATTATATGATGTGTCGGGTTGACTCTGGTGGATGCCAGGTGTCCACCAAAGTGAATTCCCCATCTCAGATGGATGGAGGAGAGAATAGTATAAGAGAATGCTGGTAATTCAAGACAAGGACACAAAGAGACCACTCACCAGCTACCATTATGGACAACATAGACTCAGCTTGGGGAAATTAGCTTAATGCATTGCTACTCCACTCAGACTAGGGTAATGAAAAATAAAAACCGAATCTTAAAAAACCTTCCCCTACTCACTGCTTCCCAGGCTCAACCTCACTCCTGAATCCACCTCTGCCAGCAGCACAGGAATGGGAGTTCTGGTCAATTCATCACACATGGTCTCTGTTGCTCTTTCCTCTGCAAGGGGATGACTCCTGAGACTCTTCCCCTGCCACAGGAGACAGTCCTGCATAAAATTCCCTAACATGAGTCCTTCCACAAGCTACTGCTCTTCATTAGATCTCCAGCATGAATCCCTCCCATGGGCTGCATTCCTTCAGGAACAGAAGGCTCCAGCATGTGACCCTCACTGGGCCAAAACTTCTCACCACCATGAGCTGGTGGTTCCAGAGGACCACAGGTTCTGCCAGGAACCTGCTCGAATATGAGCTTTTCATGGGGCCATCAAAATGTCCCTCAGGGATCCATGCTCAGGTGTGGAATGCTCCAAGAGCTGTAGAGAGATTTCTCCACCATTGCCCTTCACGGGCTGCAGGAGCACACCTGTCCCACCACGCTCTTTACCATGGCCTGGAGGGGAATGTCATCTTCTGCATCTGAAACACCTGCTCTTCCTTCACTGACCCTGGGGTCTACAGAGCTGCTTTCTCTTGTATTCTCCCTTCTCTCTTTGCCTGCAGCTGCCCAGTTGGGTTTTTCTTCTCCTTCTTGACTATGTTATCCTAGAAGTGCTGCCACCATCACTGATGGACATAATATTGGCCAGCAGTGGTTTGTCTTGGAGCCATCTGGCATTGAGTATGTCATACATAGGGGAAGCTTCTAGCAGCTTCTTATAGGCCTCACTACCTAGACCTTGCCAAGTAAACCCATCACATATGATCACTATAAGGAATGATAAAGTCACTCAGCTGCAAACAGATTACAACCAACTATTAATTATACCAGAAATACAGGTGCCATCACTTTAAAAATCATAGAAAACACTAAGTATGTAAAACATCAATGGAGATGGCAGTTTTTCTTCATACTATGCTTGAAATGGAAAATATTTGAAATATTTGAAATATTTTCCTTGCCTCCTCCCCTGGACTATCTCC
>VRYO01002297.1:74650187-74680068 GCA_009812075.1 Sialia sialis | reverse complement strand
TGAAATTACTGTATTTTTCACTTGGAATGGCAAGCTTGATTAAAATGTGTATTATGACTGGTTTTCACTGTTAGCTACTCATCTGTCATCAACATTCACACAAAAGGATAGAGAATCAGAGACACAGACTTATGGAGATTTGATAATACAGACTTTTAATGACAGCACATTCATCTGTAGCAACCTTTAAGTGGTAAAGAAACAGCTCCATTTTATTAAAGCAAAATTCAAATGCTTTTCTGTGATGTTGAAGGTGTAATAAGCAAAGTTATATGAATTTTCCGCACACCAGAAGGACAAAACATATTTTAAAACTGTCAATAATTATTCAACAGTGATTTTTAAAGTGCTAAATTAAATACATTTGTAGGGTTTCCTCAGGGAAGGTTTTCTCTACTTACTGTATATTTTTTGCAAATATGGGTATGATCACATGACTGAATATGGTTGTATTTTCATGGCTTAATAAACTATTGCCTAGAAACTGAGACAGTTGATCATGTTCATGGTTGTAATCGGTGGCAATTAAAGCCATGTTTATTGTCTTCCATTGGATTTCATTATATAGTGTAAGAGAAAAAGAAGTGTTGAGATTATAAATGCACATGCAATAAAATGAAGAAAAGGCATATCTTATGAAAGAGGTACAGCCATTTACTGGGCTAAAATGAATAGCTAGCTTAAAAATCCACATTTTACATCTAAGAATAGCTTTTGTTTATGTAAACTGGTAAAAATATTTCATCAACATGTCTTTTGAAAGCTTGACAAATTAGAGTGTTCTATTATTAAATAAGATTCATATGTAAAAATGGGTGTAAACTTGAAAAGTATTTATTTTATTTCCATGAGTAGTGCATAATATTTTTAATAGGGGTACATACCTCCAGGAATATAGAAGAATTAGAGAATGGCAAAAATAGTATGTGATTGTTCTACTATCCTCTCCAAGTCAACAAAGCAATATAATGCAATGCGCGATAGTGAGGGGAAAAAAGGTCTCTCATGCCTAAGCTTTAAAATTATTCTGCGGTAACCTACAGAAAAACTATGAAAAAGCATGAATAATATCTTGACTGTGTTTAACTATGTAGGCAAAGAAAATCCCTGCCTACCAGCTTCAAAGAGATATGATTTTCTCCAATAAGGGGTGAATAACTACCAGAACTTTAAAAAGCAATATTTAAGGCAAATATATAGTTGTATATATTATTTATGGAAACATTTTATTTGACATTTAGGGGTCTCTTAGTACAATGAATGTAGGACATGAGAAGGAAGTGATCATTTCTCTTGGAGGTTTTTCTATCAGGATCACTAAAACTTTAAATACAATTTCAAAGACCTTCACTTTGCAGAAAATGTTCTCAACTTTTTTAATGAAAAGGGCCTCATCCATAACAGCACTTACTGGCTTATTATATCTGTGACTTGCATGGAAACCATATATTTTATTTTTACTTTAAAAATTGCCATTGATTAACAGTATTTACAACATACTGTGGCACATTCAATCAAAAGTTGTAGACAAGAATAAGGAGAGGACATAGGACACATGTATTCTGAAGGAAAAGTTATCTGTATAAAAGGAAGTCTTTATCAAACCAGGAGGCTAAGGCCTCACTGTACTTGCACTAGCCCTTTTTGTTTCTAACACACCTCTTCTAGTCAATCCTTTTCTCTTCAAATGGTGTAACATGTAGGCTTCATTTTTGCTTCAGTTGCACCAGAATATGTCACCCTTTCTTTATTCCTTCACAACAGCTTTTAAAATTATTCTTTTAGCATGGACATTTTAATACTATTTTCTACACAGCTCAGAATTATCTTCCTTCTGTACTGCTTTCTTCTCTTTTTAAAGGTCATTTTTCTATACAGGGGTGTCATACTTGCCTTGTTTAGTATTTTGATATCATGCTTATTTTCTAGTCATTCTCTTGAGCTACTTAAAATTTTGGCTGCCTGAAATTTTGAAAGTTACCTTGTGTCAAAAGCAAGCATTCAAAATGTGCTTTGAGAGCAATTTCCATGGTGTGTTCAAGATCTCTACTGTGTTCTGTGGTGGTTAGCCAGGTGCCTTTCAGAACGTCAGGAGAATTTGTAAAGTCAGCCTACATAACCTCATTTCTGTCACTTTTTGCTATAGTAGGGAGGTGAAAGTGGCAAAATAAAAGCAGTAACTTTGTGCTATGACCAGCAGATCACTGGGTCTTTGGCAGGACTTTTACTTTCTTATGAAGCTTATGAAATTCCTGTGGCGAGGTTCATCTTCAAAGAAGGTGAAAGGGAGATAGACAGCATCTTGTGTGAGACAGTAGCTTGAAGAACACTCACTATCATGGTAAGTGCAACCTCTGGAGAAGGAGGGAATCTGGTGGGTTTTGCTACCAAAAGGAAGGCTCTTTCCTCATCTGTGGGTTTACAGATGCAAAATAGGCTCACACTCCTCAAAACTGAAGAGCTGTCAACTGTGCCTGCAAGTAAAGAACGTGGCTCACCTAACTCTAAATCATGCAAGACTACCAAAAAGTAATTTTGTGTCATTGTTACAGGTGACCTCTTGCTACAGGGGAAGGAGACATGAAACTGTCAACCAAATCAACAATCTAGAGAGGTCTTCTGCCCACCAGGGCCCAAGATCCTGGATGTTTTAGGAGGACTATCAAAGCTATTCTTCTGACTATGCCAGAAGCTGTTCCCTGTCCAAGAACTCAGCATGCTGGTGTGCTTGTACACCAGTATATGCAATTATGAGGAACATGTGATCAGAACTTTGCACAGATGCAGGGCTTTGATCTTACTGGGATTGGGAAAACATGGTGAGATGGCACCCATGACTAGTGTTGCAATGGAGGGAAGGATGCAGTCTCTTCAAGAATGACACTTTCTGGTTCTCAAAGGGGAACTTTTACCACTCTGTTGTCTGCTGGAGGGACAACACAGCTGGACATAAGTAGTCTAGTAGGTTACTGAAATGCATCAATGATAATAACTTCCTCCTCCAAGTTCAGACAATGAGGAGAGGTGATCTGCTGGTTCTTATATCACCAAAAAGGAGGAGCTTGATGGGGTGTGAAGATCAAAGGCAACCTTTGTGATAAAGTTCCTCAGAGAGAAGCAGAAAAGCAAGATCATTACTGTGAACTTCAGGAGCACAGATTTTGGCTTCTTCAGAGATCTGCTTGGCAGAGTCCTGTGGGATAAGCCCCTGGAGGGAAGGGAGACTCAAACAAGCTATCTGGGTTACTATTCAAGGATCACCTCTTCCACGCTTGAGTATTCTAGTCTAAAAAATATGGTCAGGCAAAAATGTCCAAATGCCTGTCTGCGTGAAAAAAGACATCACGGGGAAAGGCTAGAATGAGAAAGATGCCAGTGAATACTTAAGCAAACTGAATATACTCAAGCTTGCAGGTCTTGATAGGATGTACCCACAAGTACTGAGGGAACTGGCAGATGTCATTACAAGGCCACTCTTTATAGTTTTTTGTCAATTGTGGCAGCTGGGAGTAATACCTGGAGGAAAGCAAATGCCGCTCCTAACTTTAAAAAGGGCAACAGGCAGCCACAAGTCCCTTTCACTCCAATCTTTGTGAAGGTGATGGAACAATGAATCCTTAAAACCATTTCCAGCTCCATTAAAGATAACTCATCAGGAGTGCCAGGAGTACCCTAAGGGGAAACCATCCTTTATCAGCTTGCTTAATGTCCACAATGAAATGACTGGCCTAATAAGCAAGGGGAGAGTAGTGAATATTTTCTGCCTGGACTTCAGGAAGGCCTTTGACACAATCTCCCATAAGATCCTTATATACAAGATGTTGTTGTACGGACTGGATGAGCAGAGGTGAGTTATTAACTGTTTGAATGGCCAAGCTCAGAGAGTGGTGATCAGTGGGCTCCAGTTAATAACAGTGTACCTCTGGGGTCAATGCTGGCACATTTTTATTTTTTTTTTCCAAAATCTTAAATTATCTGTATGAGTGTACCCTCAGCAGTTCTGAAGATGACACAAAAATGGGAGGACTGGATGATATGCCAGAGGGATCTGCTGCCATCCAGAGGAATCTCAACAGGTTGGAGAAATGGGCTCACAGGAACCCCATAAATTTTGACAAAAAAAAGCACAGAATCCTGCACCCAGGGTTGAGCAATTTCCTGCCACCCAGTTGGAATTCAACCTTCTAGAAAAAGACCCAGGCAGACACCAATTTGAATGTGAGCCAGCACTGTGCCCTTGCAACAAAGAAGGTTATACTGCTCTGCAGTAGGCAAAGTACTGGCAACACGTACAGGGAGGTGATTCTTACCCTCTGTTAACTGGTGAGGGCTGTGATCAGTTCCAGGCTCTTCAGTATGAACCAAACAAGGGGCCACAAAGATGGCTAAGGTACTGGAGGCTCTCACCTGTGACAAAAGACTCAGAGCTGGCACTGTTCAGCCTAGGGAGGGAAGGTTCAGAGGGATCTTATCAATGTGTATGAATGACTAAATAGAGTGCACTAAAGGGTTGGAGCCAGGCTCTTTTCAGGGGTGCCTGGTGATGGGACCGGAGGCAATAGGTACAAACTGGAATTCAGGAGCTGATGTCTAAACATCAGGGAATACTTTTTCACTGTCAGGGTAGCTGAGAAATAGCACAGGTTGCCCAGGAGGGCTGTGGAGTATCCATCCTTGGGGATACTCAAAAGACATCTGGACATGGTTCTGGGTAACCAGCTCTGGCTCCACTAGATCTGGGTGTCTAGACCAGATGACTTCCAGAGGTAATTCCAGCCCCAACCAATTTGTAACTCTGTGATAATTCCTTCCTCACTCATTCTACCTATTTATGTAAGACTACTGTCTCACACCTCAGAGACCCAAGCCTGGACACAAACTTGGATCATGACAGCTGGCAGAATACCTAGGGGCTTTCCAAATAACTCTTTTTAGATGCTTTTTCACAGAAAAAAAAATCTAATTCACTGGAAATATGTCATTTGGTAAGTTAAAGCACTTATTCTTCTTTCTCAAATACCTCACCAGGTCCTAACAATGGACCCTTTTGTCTGTAAAGATGCTCTTGGCAGGACATATCTGTGTCTCCTTGCCAAGTACACAGTGATCTAGTGGCTCACCTGAGCTTCTCCAGCCAGTTCCTCTTCAACCTATCAGTCAAAAAAGTCAGATTGCTCTTAATGGGGGCATAGCCATTTCCTCTTCACAGAATAATTCATCTTCTCTCATTTACTCAAATTATAGCTCCAGCATAAATCAGCACAATTGATGCACTTGTTTTCTTCTTTTTGTTATTTAAAGCAGATGGATTTTTGCTATGATAACTTGCAACACAGATTTATGGTTTTTATTTTTAATTTATTTTCCATTCCTTGGTGTTCCTGTTGGGTGCTCCTTCATCCTGCAGGAGTGCTGAAAACAATAGAGCAAAAAGGTAGCATGTCCAGTCCCACAGAGCACTAGAGATTACAAAGAATTTGTGCTTTATAATTCAACATAGGAAGCCAGTTTTGTACTGGTAAAACACCCATGAGATGGTTTTCCACTTTTGGAAGCATGAAGACATACTCAACAGTCACCATTTGGCTCCATCATTAAGACAAAGAAATGCTTACAGCTGGCCATGGCAATATATTACTGTCATTACATCTGACAATTCCAGTACCTCTCCTTGCAAATATTCTGGGAGTTGAGCCTTACAACATCCTCATAAATCATGCAAATATCTCATTTGAAAGATGAACAACCTTAGGCACAAAGCTCTCAAATGATTTGCCCAAAGTCACACAACAAGTTAGAGAATAAAACCTAGGAATATTGATTCTCAATTGTGTATTCTAGCCACTAAACTCACTCTTTCATTTTGATGCACCCAAACTCAAACACACTAAGACTGTTGACCTGATTAAATTTGAAAACACTCATGGTAGATTTATGTTCTTCTTTATGCATAACTTTGTTCTTTGTGTGCATACAAAACATTTACCACATTTCTGTTTATTAGCAATGCAATTGTGTCCTAATATGCTACTTTTGCAGAACATTAATGTTACATAATAGTTGTTGCTAGTAGAATGCTGTCGTGAAACATGTTCTGTTAAGCATGAGAACAGTGTGTTCAATCTCCTAAAGCAAATAAATTAGCCACAGATGGAGTTTATTGTTTGAGGGCCATTTGCTCACCACGAAGATACCCCCATATTTAATGCTTCTGTTGTTTGCTGTGGGAAGAACCATTTCACACTTGTCTCAGTTGTAATAGTGTAGCACTGTGAATATTCAGGTAGTTGTTATTTTGGAAACATTTATTTTCTTCTTAGACACTGAAAATTATGTTGTCTTCCAACAATAACATAGCAGGCTTTTTCTTACCAGTCATTATTGATGCTTGAACCAAGAGATTTTGGGATCAAAGCCACCAGAGACAACCTACTGGAGAGCATTATCAAAATCCCAGTTTACTGACATATCTAAGTAGATAGACAGTATCACCATTTTTTTCTACTGAGTGGAAGGTTAGGAATAGTTTGAATAAGATTTTCTGTGACTTTACCTTTCTTCCCTTGCTAAGCAGCTACTACGCAAATTGACTGGTTCACATGTGCATGTCTGAGTTAGCAGTGGTCTTTTTTCTACAGTGTCTCACCACTAGAGCCAGGTTTCACATTAACTAGAGAAGGAATTGGCTGCTCTGAAAAGCAGTAAGGATTATACAAGCAACTAAATCACACTTTTTTTTGGTGATTTTCAAATCAGAGCATGAGTGTCTCAGTCCTATGTAGTTTCTAACTTCTCACAACAGCTGTGGCATAGTAATAAATTAAATGTGTCACCTTTTTTTCACATTAAAAATTGTAAGAATTTGTTGGCTATAAAAAATGCACTGTGAACTAGAGTAATACATGTGGCAAGGGCCTTTTTTAGTCTTTCATTATATGGCTTTTCGTTTCATTTCCATTTACTCTATTCTCACATGGGTGAAAGGCAGGGAATAAGGAGGTAAACATCTGCAAAATGAAAGGTTTTTTAGGCAGAAATAATACTTTAACTTTCTTTTACTGAGGACTTCATGTGAGTACTAACTAGTTTGTTCTTTCCTTTTTTTACCATAAAGAGAAGCAAACATTTTATACCACAGTAGTTTTAATTGCTTCCCTCCTTCTATCATCTACTTCTTTGTTTCCAGGTATTTGTGACTTATCACTCATGACCTCAGGAGACTATTGTTCTTTCTTAGTTCCAAGGATACTTTTATCACAGAAAACATGACGGTGAGCATGGCTTCTGTGTTTGGGAAACTGTGGTCTTTAAACTTTTAATTTACCACCCATTTCACAGCTAAATTACGTTTTCCAGGTTGCAAAGTTTTTGCATTTCTCATCATTAGAACTCAAGAAGAAAAAAAAATAAATTTTTGTTTAACCTGACCTGGGATGATCTCTGATTTGGCAGGAGAAACTTGTTACATTTTCATTGGTCCCACAGCACTGCGGGTAAAGTGTTGTTACTTTTCTGCCTTTCGGACAAGTACCCTGGCCATTGACACGTTTAGGGACAAATCCTGAGAAAGCAGGTGTTACAGTCATGGATGCCAGCAGATGCATTCTCTGTTTCATTAATGTTTCCCACTACAGGAGAATTTCAGCAAATGGAACTCGGGGAATTTACACTGAGTAGTACATAATTTAAGTTTGCCACTGATTATTCCTTTTGTGTGTAAATTCAGCATATTAAGTCTTTGGATAAGGGATTGTGAGATGTGGGCCACAGCAACCAGAACCATTATCCCTTAAGCACTATAGAAAGAGATTCACAGAAATTTTGCAAGATTGGTAAACCTTCAACCACTCACCACCAGGAAGAGTCTGGAAATATCCTTATGACACCCTCCCTTTAGATATTTATGTGCTTTATTGAGATAGTGTGAATGGAGATATGAGCAGTGTATTTTCTGCAAAAGAGCCAGAAAAGATCATTCTCAGCCATGCCTTAGCCATGCTAAACCTCACTAAGATCTGTCAGAATCTCTTGACCCAGAATTAGTTGCCACTGATGGCTGGCATTTTCAGTGTCCTTCCATAAAGGTCTTAAGTCAGATAACAAACAGGCTTAAAAAGCTTCCAGGACTGTTTTGTGGTGTGGTCAGAGGAAACAATCACACCAGGCTTTTTGACCATAAAAATTATAAGGATTTGAACACTGCCTTAACATTTCCCAGAGCAGCTCTCTTCTTCATTTTCCCATCATATCTCCACAGTATAGGGAATGTTATAATGTTATGATCCCCCAGAGGAATATCATAGTCTAATGATCAAATAAGGAAAAATAAGAGAAAAATCTTAGCAACTGTATAAGGAGTATGAAAATGAGTTAAGAAGTATAAAGTATTTAAAAGATTCTACTGCACTACCATCCCTGTCATTGCTATTTTTTACTTTGTTAAAAAGGGAGTCATTGATAAATGTAATGGCTTTCTCTATTGTTCTTCTCTAAAGTTGCATCTACAAGTTTGCTGACATATTCCACAGGCAAATAACCACTTTCCAAATGATGCTGGCAAAACCAGTATTACAGGAAGTACACATAGACACACAGACACATACTAAATAAATTTAAAAATTCAAAGCCAATTTATTTTTTACTAAAAAGATCTCAAAAAATTAAGACCACATAAAAAATGGCAAAGATTTAATTGAAGAATTGCTATTATATCATTACTCATTTTATCTATGAAACATTCAAATAAGGCTCAAAGTCTAAACTGATTATATTCTGTGAGACTCAAATGGACTGACTAAAGATTTGAAACTCCTAGGTAACTAAATATCAAAATCCCATCTCATGGTAACCATAACAGTTATTTCAAGACTTGACAGAGGTACATATTTCTGACATTTTACAGAAAGGTAGAAGAAAATCTATGTGATACAGTGAATGTAAAATTAAAATAAGTATCCTAATATAGCATTAATATACTTTTTATAAAGCTTTTCATAATTCTGGGGAATAATAAAACGATATATTTTTCCTGGGAGTTTTCTACCTATCTGTCCCATTTCCCCATCTTTTTACTAGCATTGGTATTCCTGCACCCTGATGCTCTGATTCTCTCCTTAGCTGGTCATAGGGTTAGATTTAATTCCTGATTCAGTCACCTGCCAGATAGGTGTCAGCATACCACTCATGTTGGAATGGTGTCTGCACTCAAATATTAGGCACCCAGACTTATCTGGTGCAGGTCCTGTTGGAATATGTGCCCTTGGGGAGAATGGAAGGTCCCTGGAGCAGAGACAGAGTGCACAGTGGAAACATTCTATTCTCCCTGAGGAGCAGCAAAAGTTTTTTCAGAGTTTTCAATAGCAAAATCAATCCATTTTATGCAGACAAATGCAGAAAAAACACACATCCCATGAAAATAATTTCTGTAGAAAACTCTTCATCAATTTACTATGGGGGATTTTCTAGGAGAAGAACTTCGATTTTTCATTGCTCTGACACTATTATAGAAATGCAGACTTTAATAAAAAAACAACAAAAAATATATGTAGAGCTTATGACATGTTTTTGGTGACAACAGCCTTATCAAGCAGATTTTGCATAAAAAATAAATTATGAAGCTAGAGAACCTGCATGGAGAATTAAGCCTATTTGAAGCATGCTGGACAGTAGCCCTTTGAAAAACTCATCTTAAAGGGAGGCTGTTGCTAGGATACTATGACTGCTGTCATCAGCATAATGTGGTGGCATATACATTTGTATGTATGTGTAAATTTATTTATTTATTTATTTATTTATTTATTTTTACTTAGAGATCTTGACCATTGAGCAGCACAAACTGTAAGTAACATTATCAAACCTATCAGGTATGTCAAAGATTGAACAGAACTTTATATTTAATGCTGAAAAGACAAAGTAGAGTTAGTCTTCAAAGTGAAGCCCATCAAAGAATATCACAAGAAACAGCCACAATGCTTGTTAACTGCTTGAACAGAAGAACTCAGACACACGGCTCAGAAGCGAGCTGAGAACAGAAGCCAGAGAGACTAAAGACTGAACAGATGCTGCTGCTGAGGTGAGGGAAGTGGGTAGACATTTCATTCTGCTGGAATCAAAGACTACTAAAACAATAAGAACCAAAAATGACCATAAATGGATGCTGAATTAGTCCTCTGATTGGGAATGGCTAATTAGTAGAAATGATCAAAGTGGAGGATCAAAGGAGTATGCAGAAACTATACAGATCTGAAGTCAAATTGGTTTATGGGCAAAATTATGACTCTGTTGAGACAGCACAACATCTCCTCAACTAGAAGAGGCCATTAGATAGTCTTCAGCACATTTTCATGTCAAAGTAAGTGTCCAAGACTCTCCAGGCTATTCAGGTATCTATGATATCTTAGTGCAGTTTTGCCTCTGCGAGTCTGGCCCTGCAGTCAGAGAAGAAGAGTTCACAAAGAAAATCAGCTTGCGTGACAAATTTTGTACTCTGCCTGAGGAAGAGTGCAAAGGTATTCTCTCCTAATTAAAATATGAATGCTGTCATCTGATAATCTTCCTTGTGAAAAATAACAAGCTCACTAATTAAATGTGCAATTTCTTGACATTTAAACAGGTCAATTCTCTTTTCCATGTGTCTGATCCTTTATTTGAGGTGCTACTTTCAGGCATGTTTATTATACTAACCAAAATTAATAACCAGCATAACAGAGCCTTCTAAAACAGAAGGGTAAGTAAAGTAGTTTTGTCATTTTGCTCAACTGAAGTTATTTTAATATGGAAAATATTTATAATTAAATAGAGGATAGATATTTAATTTTTAAGTTCTCACCATCTTTCTGGGCTTCCTGTGTATGTTTTCTGATAGCTGAATTTCATAAGGTTACATCTTTATTCCACTTGGCTTTAATGAATAAAATATTATTGCATAGAACTCAAAGAAAATGGCAAGACAGCCTAACTTCAATTTAGTGATATAATTTCTGAAAGACAAATTTCTGAAAGATTCTGTAGATAGATTGCTAATTCTGGTATGGATAGACTGGAAGACCTGTGGGCATAGACCTTTATTTTTAAGAGCTTATGTGACTTCCAGAACTCTAATAACACAAAAGAGATCTTCATTTTTAGTGCAATAGCAAGAATACAATAAATTATATTGTAAGTATAGTTTTCAACAAGTCAGTACAAAATTAAATTTTCTTTTTCAGAGAAAATTCAAATCTTCTTGAAATTTCATTTACAGTAATCTCGCGATTATAAGCCACACCTGATTATAAACTGCACCTCCTGGCAGCCGGGTAGACCACGGGATTTGTCCATATATAAGCCGCACCTGAATATAAGCCACACCTTTACTTTATTTTTATTTATTTATTTATTTATTTATTTATGTGAGGAACCATGTGTAACAAAGTAACAAATTAGTAACAGAATCACTGCCAGCTGGGTTTGGTGTCAGGTGCTCAAGTTGCAAACAGTTTTCATAGACCAGCAAAGCTTTTAAAGGCAGCCCCAGGCGCCCTCCCCGGCCGGCTCTCACTTCCGGGTTGGCATTTCACTGGGATTTGTCCATAGATAAGCTGCACCTGAATATAAGCTGCACTACTGGGGTAGGCTGGATTCTTCCATGAAAAAGGTGTGGCTTATAATAGTGAAATTACTATAGTCTGAATGGGATTAAAGTGTTTGAGTTTTCAAATATTTTGCATACCAAAATTTTAAACGCATTCTCTTTTGAAAACAGCAAACCCAGTCCCTGTGAAATTACTGAGATATTAATCACAGAATCACAGCATCAGCTGAATTGAAAGACACCCACAAGGATCAAGTCCAACACCTGGCTCTGAACAGCACCATGACCAAGAATCACACCATGTGCCTGAGTGCATTGTCCAAACACTTCTTGAACTCAGGCAGCTTGGATGCCTTGACTATTTCCCTGGGGAGCCTATTCAGTGCCCAGCCACCCTCTGGAAGAAGAACCTTTTCCTAATATCCAGCCTAAACCTCCCCTGACACAACTTCAGGTCATTCCCTTGGGTCCTGTCACTGTCAGCACAGAGCAGAGATCAGTGCTTGCCCCTCCTGTTCCCTTCATGAGGAAGTTACAGACTGCAATGAGGTCTCCCCTCAGTCTTAATGAAATATAAATTCCTTATTTCATAAAGTTATTTAGATGTATGAAAAAGTTGTATGAGTTAGAGATCTAAAGGTTTTGAAGTAGGGAATGGCCTTTCTCACCAGATATCAAAAGACAATCTGGCATTTATTACCACCTGCTTTGTTCTTCAGCAGTATGAACTTAATTTATGCCATCCTTCTGATGAAAAAAAAAAAAAATGCATGCCCTTCATTGCTTTGACTTTAATGGTTTGGAATTTTTAAATTTTCTTTTTGTTGGGTTTTTTGGTGTTTTGTTTTGTTTTTTTCCCCCCATAACTGAGATACCTGCAAAGGCTTCACCTGTTACCTTCATGCTGCAATTTATGAAGAGGTCACAATAGTCAACTGCTTGTTAGCTTGCTGCAGGGACATGGAGTAGGCAACATTTCTATTATGTAGCATTGCAGTTCTCAGACCAGGATGGTAATTGCAATTAGTGACTGTTTGAGTTCATATACCAGGTTGTTAACTGAAGCAGAAAGAAACAGATACAGCACTTGCTTAGGACAGAGAGCTAGGGCAATAACCTCATACGCTGCACCAGTGGGAAATGGCAAAACATGTCAGAGCTCCCAGAAATTATAATTTTCTGTGTGTAGCTGAGGTCAACTGTTGACTTTAGTATAATGAAGAATTAATTACTCAGAATAAAAGTAATGTTTTATTTTGATTTTTGATCATTCTAATTTTAATGGGTGATAAGAGACTACACATTTTAGCATCTGTGGTATATTTCATCTTTTGTCTTTACTGTCTTCTTTAAACCTTTAAATTTATTTTAAACTTTTAAGGTTTGGAAAGGTCTTAATTTTATAGGTCTTTCTCCATAAATTGGTGACTCGAGAAAGATTTAATAACAGCCTAAAACAGATACTCAAATTGGGCAGAACAAATCCAGTAGGTAAATAAACACTGAATTGCACTTAAGCCTCATTTCAACTAGGCTTCAGTGAGAATACTGGCAAATAAATTGACAAGCTCAATTGCCAAAACAACACTTAGTGCCATTGAGATTTCCTAAATTGTCTGAGATACCTGCACACAAATGATACATATGCCACATGACTGAATTGAAGACCTAATTTCGGTATCAATATTGAATTGAATCCTTCCCCTATAATTCTGATGGCTGAAGTTAAATGTTATAAAAATCCATCTAAAAAAGACAATACAGTTTACTAAACACAGCTCCTAAAGCCACTTGCAATAGCCAAGATATCTGCATCAGGTATGCACAGGCCCTACAAAGGACCAAGTCAAATTTTGGGCCGGTAGCTGAAAAGCTTGAATTAAGTCTCTCACAAAGAAGTCTTAAACATAATTTTGAACCACCTTAAACCACTTCAGATCCTGCTGTCTCTAGACTATCACATAAAAATATAAATATTGGTAGAAGGAGAAATGCACACTGTGTTTATTATGTTGCAGTTATTAAATATTACAGTAATTTCACAATTATAAGCCGCATGTCCCGGTAGCCAGGTAGACCATGGGATTTGTCCATATATAAGCCGCACCTGAATATAAGCTGCACTTCTTTTCTTTTTTTTTTTTTTTTTTTTTTTAGAGCAAGGATCCATGTGTAACAAAGTAACAAATTGTAACAGAATCACTGCCAGCTGGGTTTGTTGTCAGGTGCTCAAGTTGCAAACAGTTTTCATAGACCAGCAAAGCCTTTAAAGGCAGCCCCAGGTGCCCTCCCCGGCTGGCGCTCACTTCCGGGTTGGCATGTCACTGGGATTTGTCCATAAATAAGCCGCACCTGATGATTAGCTGCACTACTGGGGTAGGCTGGATTCTTCAATGAAAAAGGTGCTGCTTATAATAGTGAAATTTCTGTAAATTTACCCTACTTGGTTTCAATAAGATGCAAGCCTGGAAGAACTGAAGATTCAGAAAGGAATTATTTCTTCTTGGATAACATGTGCAGTTTCAAATTTTTCTTTTTGACCTATTTATTTCAGAAGAAGGATTTATTGAAATCTCAGCTTTGATAGATTACAAGTGTTCCCTATGTAATACACTGAAAATCCTGACAAGGTTTTGTGTTTCCTTACATGAAAATTCATCTCAAAATCCATAAAGGTCAAAATACATTGCTAATCTATATATATCAATTCACTTTCCTTTATATCTAGAAAACCCTATTTTGTACAGGGTAAAAAATAATGATTTTTATATATCTCAGAGTTTTATTCTGTGTTCTGGGACACTCATTCCAATATTTAATTTAATTTGTTAATGATAAATATTGCTATCTGAAACTTCTCATCACTGAAGAAAAATTACCAGAAAAGGAAGAGGTCTGACTGAAATACATGAGTTATTATTAGCTAAGAAGACACAGAATTAAAGCTGTTAATATGCTATGGAATGCACAGAAGTGCATTCTTCCTGGACTTTGTTGGCCACACTACTGCTATGGAGCACAGTGGGTTGACAGGTAATGAAGAGAAATGTGGTCTTTAAGATAACAGTGATTCAGCACACTGACTATTTGAAAAATAAATTGGATACAGAACTGACATGATTGTAATATACATTGGTCATTTTTTGTAATATGCAAAGGACTGTATTAAAACCTAAGATAAAAATAGTGACAAAATTAGAGATAGATTCTATATGCATAGAATCATAGAATAGTTTGAATTGGAAGGAATTTTTTGAAGGTAAACAAGTATTTTTTTATCTCTAAGTCCCCGTTTTTAATCTTGATTTGTAATTTTCAAATGTTTAAGATTGGAAACAATTAATTTTTGTAGGATTATTTTTGAGCCAGGCATTGGTAATAAATAATTAGCTTTTGTGAAAATTAAAAGTACACAAACTACATAAATATACCTCCCTAAGTGCATTGTTTTTATTTATAAGTTACGGTCTTTTTTCACCCTGTGACACTCCTTACTTTCTCTGCAGATCAGCCAGGGCATAGTAATAATGAAAGCACATTTCAGTCACAACAGTACTACAAAACATTGCTGACACCTCTGGACCATGCTACATTGGGTGGAAGAGCATTTCCAGAGACACATGAAACAGACACAGTGCACAAAAATCCTTCTAGGGAATGACATTCATCTGTGGCACCTCAAAAAAGGGAATTCAGGTACTAGACTCCCAGAAAAACAGCTGCTGTCTCTGTCTATTTTCTCATTGAAAAAAACAATGGAAAATTAACTGAAAGTAATTCAGCAATGGGAACAAGATCACAGTGCATTGAGCTGCCAGCCAACAGGTAATGCCAGACACTGCTTACAAACCAATACCCCAATTTAAATGTTACACCCATCAGAGTGCTGATATGCAAAATATATTAGTTATTTGCTAGTTTTGCACTAGAAAGGAGGACAGGAATTGAGCAATATAAATGAAAGTGTACACAGCTGCAGTGATTCCCATCTCCCAGATGAAGTCAGGCAGTGCTGTGCCAGGACCATGATTCCACTAACAGATATCTATTTTTTATGAGACTGAAGCCCTTCTCCATTGACTCATTATTGTCAGTATTCCAACATTGCTGATACTCACATGCTCTGTTATACATTAAACAAGATCCTGGAGCAGCGTTTAGAGGGAACATCCAACACACAAAAATCCCACTGTATATGTGGATAATTCCTGAGCTTTCTAGCCAGAGGGTTGGAAGATGCTGGAATTCCTTCCCTCAAAGGAATTCATGGGTGCACAGTACTTCCTCCAGTGGGCTGCAGAGCTCATCTTGGTGCTAGCCTTGTTACTGCTGTTCCTGCTGCTCTGAGAAAAGGTGGAAGCATGACTGGGATTTTACCTAGTTACAAAATTCAGTGGGGGATGGATCCCAACACAGGCAGAGTTACCCCTCTATGCAGCAGTTCTCTAAGTGTTTGTGCATGAACACATGGGTTTGTGCAGGCTGGGAAACTGTTCAAAACTGTTAAACACCTTTATGAGGTCTGATGCAATATGCAGATTTGCCAATGGATAAAAGATTTAAAAATAAAACATTCTTGGCAAGTTCCAGCTCCTGCTTGCCAACTTGGAAACGAGAAGAGTGATTGGGGTAAAGTAATTAAACATTTTTAGCCTTCCTTTTCCATGTTATTGTCTTCATTTTATTGCTCAGTGTTAAGTTAGCCTAAATATTGCTTCAAAGCATGAGCTCTGAGGTCCTCCCCTCCTTGCACTCACACTCAGGGTTCTCAGCCACAGTCTCTAGTCACCACTTGTGAGTAATCACAGACTGGCACAACTACCACTAAACACAACAGAGCACAAATCTGGTTAGCAGAAAAGACTGCACTTTATAGCCTTTAGCTCAGCAATAGGATGTTTTTGAGATTCCTCCTTGTACAGTGCATTGTAATGGGTTGTGTGATTAACAAGCACCACTGCCAATGCAGTCAGACACCAGAGCAAAACATTTCCCTGCTCTTGCCAAGCAACAAATTTAGGGCCCAATTCAGTTTGAGTACAGCCAGTTTCCTTGCTGCAGAAGCTGGCCATGATTTTTACTGAAATAAGCCCTTTACTTTTAGAATGCAGATGAGCATTTAAGACAACCTAATTAAAAACATCAATGATTTTTTTTCAATTGCTGTTTGCTTCTGCTTGACATGATTTAATGTCAGATAGCTCTGAGCACCAGAGCTTTTCTAGATGTATGGCTGCAGCAAAGGATTCTTCATCCCTCCCAGGAACCTTCTGCTAGATGACTTTTTTTTCTTTTTTTTTAATTTTAGAAATGTAAATCACTTTTTCCAAGATGATGCTCATTTCCTATTAAGCTGCTACTTTCTCAAATATTCACCTCGGCTTCCCAGCATAATAATAAAATCACCTCTTAGCCTCTACAAAATATTTTTATAGTCAGTTTGTTTGGGCATCATTAGCCTGGCACAAAAATACTCTGCAAGCAAAATATGGGTAACTCACAGGTATACAGCAATTCTTTATTGGCCAGTACACATAAAAGACAACTGGTACTTAGTGAACTGGGAGGTTAAGCACAGGTGTGCTTACACTCCAGTGCAGCAGCTGGAAAGCCTTCAACAGGCAGGCAGGTGCTGCTGAGGAGTGAGGGCTTGGTGGCCACGGCTCCAAGAGCCACCATGGGGGCACAGCTGCTCCTCCCTCTTACTCCACCAGCACTGACGGATCAACCCCAGCCTGGCAGCTCCTGACTAGACCAGCCTCCAGCTATCTTCATCTCTTTTCAGTAATGTGTTAGCGTTTCACGTTGGTGTTTTCTCTGCTGAGTCCTTGGTCTCCTAGCAATCGCATATCAGCAGTCCTACCACTCTCTGTAATTTTTTACTTTTCTTATCCCAGTACCGATGGTCTCACAGCTCTGCTCAGCAGTCTGAGTCAAGGTTACACAGCTGGAGGGTATCAGAGCTGGACCCCTACTCGAGCAGCTAAAACCCCAGCAGTGGGGGGCTACAAAGAGAGGGTAACAGTGTGACATGGTACTATATGGGATTCTTTCTCGGATGCTGTTTTATTCCCCTCACACCTCATTCCTGATTACTTCCCTGATCATTCTGACTCCAGTTCCTGTTTTCCTCCCCCAATATGGAATTCTGGAAGAAAAATTACAACTACAGTAATTTCACGTTTATAAGCTGCATCTTTTTCATTGAAGAATCCAGCCTATTCCAGTAGTGTGGCTTATATTCAGGTGTGGCTTATCTATGGACAAATCCCTTGAAATCCCAACCCGGAAGTGAGAGCCGGTCACGGAGGGCACCTGGGGCTGCCTTTAAAGGCTTCGCTGGTCTATGAAAACTGTTGCAACTTGAGCACCTGACACCAAACCCAGCTGGCAGCGATTCTGTTACTAATTTTTTACTTAGTCGCACATGGATCCTCGCTTTAAAAAAAAAAAAAAGGTGCGGCTTATTTTCGGGTGTGGCTTACATATGGACAAATGCCGTGGTCTACCCGGGTACCAGGATGTGTGGCTTATAATCAGGTGCAGCTTATAACTGTTAAATTACAGTACTATCTTTCTTCAATTACTTTTGTTTTGTAACACTTACTATCCAGAGTTGCCACCAACTATTGTGTGTTGTCTGTGCAGTACCGATCTGCAATCTACTATTCATAGAAACAATGTTGGGCACAAGCTTCTCACTGTAGGATTATAGTTCTCTATCAGTAGGAAAGGGATAAAATTCTGGACATTTTCCCGTATGAGTAAGCAGAATTTTAGCCAAGGAAATATGTTTTCTTCTCCTTTAATCCTCTTCACAGCAAAATTTAAGAGGAACACCCAGAAAGGACACCATATGCTTGAGAATATGCCATCATATACTTTGTGAGCCCTGTAGTTGCTGCTGCCCTTTAGCCATTAAAACTGCAAACAGCAGTGTTTCTAGGTAGCCAGATCATGTTTATCACAGTGCATAAATCCTGTATGTCCAAACTGATCATGAAGTGCAGCAGTCATTTCTCTGGGGCTTCCTGAAACCTTCAGCAAGTCATCAAATTCCTCTTTCCTGGGCAGGGAAAAGGAAAAAAATTAAACACAAATGATATATATACTTACATGATAAATGGGGATCTGTGGTTGAATCTAGTTGTAGGATAACTTCCAAACTGTGTTGTGTAGTCAGCCAAGATATAACATATATTCAGACAGTGTGATATTGATCTGAAGTGGTTCACTGTGAATCCAGAAAATTGTGGCTCACTTCCAGCATTTCAAACATATAACTACATAGGAAAAGTACAACTTCTATTCAGATGCTTAATTTGAGTCTAAAATTTTTTTGGACAGAAACTGCATCAAAATAAATCAACTGATGTACTATTCTTCCTCAATTTCACAATATTGTCTCTGCAGTCTTTTTACAGAATGCAAAAAGAGCAGAAAATACATATACAATGGAAACACTAAACTGAATTTATGCCAAAAAATGAATGCATACTGCATAAACATCAATCCTGATTTGACTGTTTTGCTCATCTAAGCAGAACAAAGCAGTCAGTAACACCTTTCAGGAACAATATCCATTGAGTAATATAGCACATAGCTATCCCTGGGGTCTAATATGAAGGTCATCTCCACCTGACTTAAGGCACAAAATCCACATTTTTGCCTCCACAACTTTGGACCCATGCTAGCGTGATCCACAATCTGCTTTTCAAAATCCTGTTGGGATTAGGCCTTCTTTCTCTGTCCCCACTTGCTCTAATCACAAGCAAAGGAGAAAGAAATAAAAGTTTTTAGAGGTCTAGAAAGGATTAAATTGCAGAATCACCATTTCTGGATTTTCTGCAGCTACAAAATTTCAGTATACGGGTGAATTTCATGTACAGCAGGAGGGACCAATAGACACCACTATGTTGCACTTCAACATTCCCATACTGCTGAATTTGGGGTACAGCCATGTGCTGGGGACTAGACTAAGGTAAGTTTTTGTACGCAAGATCAGCAGCTATACACTTACAGTAATTTCAGACTGATAAGTCACACCTATTTCACTGAAGAATCAAGTCGATCCTGGAAGTGTGGCTAATCACCAGATGCGGCTTCTTTATGGACAAATTCCGGTGAAATGCCAACCCGGAAGTGCGAGCCAGCCAGGGAGGGAGCTGCCATGGAGCCGCTGCCTGGTGGGCAGCAAGCCGGAGCCACTGGTGAGCGGGTGGCAAGTCATCACCAGCTTCGCCTAGTCAGCCACTTTTGAGTGGCGCGGGGAGCTGCCACTGCTGCCGAGCAGGCGGAGAGCCATGGCAGCCAGCGCTGGGGTCGGGAGTGCCGGGGCCCGTGGCACAGGGAGGGCACCTGGGGCTGCCTTTAAAGGCTTTGCCGGTCTGTGAAAACTGTTTGCAAATTGAACACCTGACACCAAATCCCGCGATCGTGCAATTCTGTTACTAACTCGTTACTTTGTTGCACATGGATCCTCGCTTCAAAAAAAAGTGAGGCTTATAACCTGGTGCAGCTTATTTATGGACAAATTCCGTGGTCTTCACGGCTATCCGGAAGTGCGGCTTATAACCAGGTGCGGCTTGTGAGTGTGAAATTACTGTAAATATAAATTTATGATTAAACCTAACATTCAATATAGATGTAACTAGACCCACGCAGATAAGTACAGTCTTATATTGGAGAAGAATTTCTTCTTCTGCAACATATTCATTTAAACAACCTACTATTTTCTCCCCAAACTACTTGTCAATTTAACCCAAATTTCCCACATAATTTTAGATGGAAGAATCAAGAAGCTATAACATTCTGGAGGACTGATTGCTGAATGATCTAACATTATGTTCTTTATTTATTCTGTGAAAAGTGCATACCTTGAATAGTAGCAAATAATTTCAGTTTCTTTTTCCAGTTGAGGAAATCCAAAACCACAGCTCACATTAGTTATATGAATTCCCTAAATATTAACTGATTGTTCAGTCATTGATCAATGCAGAAAAATGAACCACATTCCTACTTCTTCATTAAGTACACTCACAAGAATACTGTTTACCATTACATGGCTTCCCCAGGCATTGAAGCAAAAATTGGTCTTTGAAAAATACCTAAACGTATTTGAGATAGATAGCCCAGAGCTTTGAAAATTCACCTTGAGCTCCAAGTTACATAAAATAGTTAATTATTTCAGATATGCAGAGGAAGCAAGTTCTTGTTTAGAGCTGCTCACTAGAAGACAAGATTAAAGAAGTAGTTCTGTATCATTTGGTTCTGCACATTACTTGTGTATATTAATGTCATTATTAGTGCTAACTCTAGTAATAATTTCAAATACTGATTTCATAATTTCAAAACAAAGCGTTAAAAATATTCATACTCAATTTGTTCTTAAATAAGAGTTCAGCATTTTATTGTTAGAATTCCAAGAGAAATAAGAGACTTCTTGGGGGTATTTAACATATATTCTCCCAAAATATTCCCTCAATGCATGTATTCTAGGCTAATATATGACAATGAAATAAAATTTGAACAGTACTGGTTTATTATTTCATTGCCATGTGTAGAGCTGATGAAATTGAACTGTTGTGTACCATGACATTTTGCCTGCATAATGCAATAACCGCTTTATGGAAAATAAGTTGAGAATCTCATTACTTGACCATGATTTATGATGGAACTTGTAAATGTATTTGCTTTCAATAAATCTGACAGAGATTGACCACCATCCTTGTTAACATTTTGATAGACATTCTCTTTTAATGGCATCTAATTACAAAACAGCCAGTGCAATATTGTACTAAGTTCAAAATTCAGTCTAGAAATAGTAATAACTGCCAGATTTAACTCATACATTTCTTTTATGGAGATCAGAAATAGCCCTTCTCTTTTCTGACATGCATATTAGAAAAGCTGCTCAAAAAAGATCTGAACATTTTCTGAGAAATTATAAAATCCATCTCATCGGTTTTTCTGAAGTATTCCTAAAACGTCTACTTCCATTATGTCAGTGTGAAGAGCTCCCCTGCCTGCCTCCAAAGGAAATCCTATGCTTCCTATTACCAGGTGATGCTGTGGTCTGCAAGTGAGCCATTCCTGGAAAAGGCAAAAATAAGCTCAGATGATATATAACTTGCAATGTAAGATATTGCATTCATTCTATATTCTGGAGATCAACCTATTTTACTTAGTTTCCTCAAAATCCTTTTCCTCATTTTGTCTCAAAGTATGAAGTTGTTGGAGCATACCTTTATTTCCCATAGTGGTTATTCTCTCTGTTACTGGGATTGGTGGACAAAGATCAAAGCCATGAAACTGCCTTTAGAATTTAACCCTTTTCCTAGAAAATTCTCATTTTTATAAATACTGAGGATACCAACATAGACAAAATTCCAAACTGATAAACCAGATAATATGTGTTGCATTATTAATATATTTTGGCAAGTGCCCAACAAAGAAGTGTTAAGAGAAAGTTAAATACATTTCAGAGTTGTACAAAAGGTTTTTTAAAAAACAGCCTTTAAAGTGCACTTCAGTGGCACATGTTTAAAATCCTTTATGCATCAGTTCACAGGGGAAACAGATCACTTCAGTAACTGACAAGTGTTTCTGCAAGGGGAAGTTTAATTCAGATGTTTCAATTTCTTTATTCAAATGTACAGTCATGTCTACCATGGCTCACATAGACCGAGTGATGCAGGAGTCACACAGGTGAATACAGAAGTAATAAAACATGAGAAGTTTTAAAATGCAAAAAAATATAGAAACAAATGCAGTCATTTTTGACTGAATGATATTTATTTTTAAAGGAAAAAAAAAAAAAAAAAAAAAGCCTTCCATATCTTTAACTGTTTGGGGCCGTTTTTACATTAGTCTCAAATTCATCTGTGCCATCAAGTCCTACTGGACTCTCTTATCTTTTCATGTTAGTTAAACTATCCTATCCCATGAACAGACATTTTTCTGCAAGTTTAAATCTTGTTTCATCAGGACAGATTGATTAGTAACTAAGCCATGATTAATCATATATCTAATTACACTGCATCATCTAGGGCACAGATGAAGCCTCAGGGTTTTGGGGACTTTGTTCTCATCCTTCATAAGTTGCTTTTCTGTTTCCTTCCTGACATCTATTTTCCACAGTCACAGGTTCAGAAAAAGAAAATTTCTTTATTATTTTGTGGTGGGTTGGCCTTGGTTAGTTGCCAGACACCCACCAAGCTAATCTAGCACTCTGTCTCCTTAACAGGACAGAGGGAGAATGAAGATGGACCAAGGTAAGGGAGATCCCTTACCAACTGTCATGATGAAAACAGACTGGACTTGGGAAAATAAACGTAATTTATTGCCAAGCAGAGTAAATTAATAAGAAATAAGAACAAATATTACAATAACATATTCCTCCCACCTTTCCTTTCTTCCCAGGCTCAACTTCACTCCCAACTCTTTTACCTCCTGACCTCAAGCAGTGCAGTGGGATGGGGAGAAGGATCAGTTGCAGTCATTTCATAACACTCCATCCATGTTGTTCTTCCTCCTCACACTCTTCCCTTGCTCCGTCATAAGGGCTCATCCATTGCAAACAGTCCTTCATGAACTTCTCCAACATAAGCCCTTCCCACAGGCTGACTGGTCCATGGTGGGTCCTGCTGTGGAGTGCTGTCATTCCTCACAGGGTCACAGGTATGGCAGCAAACTTGCTCCTTTGTGGTGTCCTGTCAATGGGCTGCACTCCCTGTCAGGAGTTCAAGAGTACAGTAATTTCACGTTTATAAGCCGCACCTTTTTCACTGAAGAATCCAGCCTACCCCAGTAGTGCGGCTTATATTCAGGTGCGGCTTATCTATGGACAAATGCCAGTGAAATGCCAACCCAGAAGTGAGAGCTGGCCGGGGAGGGCGCCTGGGGCTGCCTTTAAAGGCTTCTCTGGTCTATGAAAACTGTTTGCAGCTTGAGCACCTGACACCAAACCCAGCTGGCAGTGATTCTGTTACTAATTTGTTACTTTGTTATACATGGATCCTCTCTTAAAAAAAAAAAAAAAAAGTGTGGCTTATAATCAGGTGTGGCTTATACTTTTGAAATTACTGTACTTCATGACTCACAGCTGCTTTTAAGGGCTGCTCATCTGGGGGTGTCTACAGGCAGCAGGTGGCTATTTGCTCCACAGTGGATAACCATGGGATGTAAGAGAAAACCTGTCACTACATTCCCTCTGCAGGCTGTAGGAGAGTCTCTGGTTGTATGCCTGGACTACCTCCTCCCCCTCTTTCTGCACTGACCTTGGGGCCTGTAGTTTGTTTCTCTGACCTATTCTCACTCTCTATCCCAGCTTCTGATGGGTAGTATTTTTCTCTTTCTCAAATACACTACCACAGAGGTGCTCCTGCTGTTTCTGATAGGCTCAGGCTCAGCTTTACCTAGTGGTGGGTCTGTCTTGCAGCCAAGCTGGATCTCTCTCTGATGTAAGGGCAGCTGCTGATGTCTCCTGACAAAGGCTTCTCACACAGTCCCCAGCTACCAAAACTTTGCCACATAGATCCAGTTTGTTTTTTCCATTTGTTGCACCTTACATAATAAGGCTCTAGAATGGGGGAAAAAAAAATAAAAAAAATAAAAAAAAACAAAAACCAAACCAAACCAAAACAAAAAAATGAAAAAAACCACCAAGCCCAAAGCCCCACAAAAACAACTACAACAACAACAAAAATCTTTAAAAATGTCTAAAATGCCCATGTTCATTGATGGCAATACCAGACAATGCTATTTTTTTCATGCAGCCTGACTACTAGTAAAAATGGTTATTTAATTTCATCCTTTGCTTTGAAAACTCACACCTAGTTAATTACTTAAAATTGATCTGTTTACAAATCAAAATTACCAGCTTTTTCATTAATCACCGTACTTAAACATAACTATTCATTGTGACTTCTGACAGCAGCCAAAGTTCTCAGATTCCTCTGCAAGCATGAGGAACATTTCCCATCTTGAGGGATCTGCCTTCCTACTGTAGATGAGATTCATCTCACTTCTGTTGACTAGTCTAGTCCTGGACAGAGACAGGAGACTTCAGGCAGGGGTTTATCTGCCTTAGGTGCCATGGGTTTAGATATCTCTCCTTATCTTATGAAATAGTCTAGGAGAAAAAAATGACTGAGATAAAATCCATACTGTCGAAAGCATTCCTCAGTGGTGAGTGAACACTAGCAAATCAGTGGTCCTTAAAACAGGTTAATTTAAATCTCTCAAAAAATAGAATATTACAAATGTATGGACTTTTATATGTTATCATAGGAAACTTCATGTCAATGTCCTAAGGTGAAGGCAAAAATATTTTTAGCATATAGATATAATTTGCAAGTATCAGTCTTACCATGTAAGAGGGCTACACAGTATTGCATACACACAGCATACAAGTCTGTGAAATACACAGGGACAGGACTGCCCAGAAATACCAATGGAGTTACTGTTGACTATAAAAAAAATGGAGGTTTTCAGTCAACAGTTTTGCACTGCAGAAGTTTAAATGTAAACCAGCAGGACCAAAGGTCTGTGGGATGCTGGATGTCTATTATGTGTTTTTCAGATGTGCTAGACCTAATGTCAGCAAGGATCTACTGTGTGTTTGATCACTAAAACTCCTTAAGAGTATTAGACATAATTCCACAGTTCATCTAATCTTTGCTGGAGTTTAATGTAAAGCCTGTTATGTTCAAAACATCCATCTTTTTGCAGTGCTTTGCACATTAAGAATACTAATTTTAAAGTTAGCACTTCCATCTAACATGCAGTTTAAGTAAGAAAGTTGAAATATGAAAGTGCACAGGCCATTTACAAAGCGTTTATACAAGAATATGCTGTTAGGAAAGACAGAAAGCTGCTTTCTGACACTTTACCCTTATTATGTCCACAGACACAACAAAGATTTCCTTGGTATTCTGCTTTTACAATTTAGGTTAAAGACTAAAACCAACAAAACAATTTAGACAGTTAAATGAGCAGAAGTTGTATGCTAAAGGGGTATTCATATTTAAATGTCTTGCAGATGAGACTATGCCCAGAAATACAACAGAAAACAATTTTCCTGGTTCCCTGAAGCTTAGAGTAGCTTTCAAAAAAATGCAATTTTTATTCCTCCTTTCAGATAATCCATCTGCCCACTGAGAGGTGTATTAACCATCTCAAGACAGTTCCATTCTCCTTAGCCCTCATTATCATTTCCCATCTTCTTCTCTGCAGAATTAAACCAGCTAAAACAACTCACAGAACAAAACACTGTCGAGGCAAACTGCTTCTAATGTTTTTCATTGCTGATCCCTGTACTTGCCTCTTTACTGTGAAAGCCAGCATGGTAGATGCTCCTGAAACTGCCTGATGGGGTGTCTCTGCAGGGCTTGAACTCCTTCAGTATAGAATCTGTCTCACATAAGACTCTCACAAGTTATTTATGAAAACAGTAGACTTTCCAAACATAGAGCATTCTCTGCTTTTCAAGACAACAACAGAAAACTGAGACTTTTCAGCTGAGGCACTGTCAGTACCCCATGAGAGGCTGTAATATTAGGTTAGTCATCCATCTAGGAGTGTGGAAAGGTGTTCTGGAAAGTTCTAACAAAAAAAAGAGAAAGCGATCAGTGCACAAATGCTCTTGTGTCCAGTTTCTTTTTTACATAAAAGGAATTTAAATTAACTTATTTTTCATGCAGCTAACCTTCAGGTTTTTTTGAAAAAAAAAAGTGATCAAGACAATTTTAAAAGTATTTTGTTTGAAAGTAAGTTAACACTGGAATTCCTCGGTCTATTTAAACTTGTCATCTTCAATTGTTCATAGTGACAGATTTCCTAATGCTCACCAGGCACTCACGCATTTTATGTTTGTTGGAGTGTGCATCTTGTAATGTTCACAGCTTCACTGATTCAATCATTCCTATTTTTGCTACTGATTCGGAAAGACTCACAGTATGAGGGAGAACAACAGGAGTGAATTGGTGATGCTGATTTCATCCAGGCATTTTTTCAGGATTCATAAATATACAGAAAGCTTAATCTCACCATTTTCTTGGAAGTGATTTAATTTTCATCATTCTCTCATCTTGTAGAAGATTTTTTTATTATTGATACAAAAAAAAAGAAATAAAAATAATACAACAGCCTCTAAGCTCTAGATAAGCATCTGCTCAAACTGTTCAACTTTGTCTAAATAGTTCCATACCTATATTTTGCAGAGACTTCAAAGACACCCTTTGCCTCACCCATTTTCATCCAAAAAATGCATGAGCTTCCAAATAGCATGAGAACTAAGTAACCATTGAGAGTGGTTAACCCAAATTTCTAGTCCAGAGTGTTTCGTCATTTTCAGTTTGTTTACCTGCATAAATTTCCCAAAGGAGATGTGGATCCGTTCAGAAATGTCACATGTTTGAAAGCTTCTGCAGCATATGGGAAGTTGGCTTTCTATTTGCTAGTAGTTTTTTTTTTTCTGAAAACCACAGGGGTCTACAGAGCAAAGGCTGAAAATCAGTGTTCTGGTCTAAATCAGGCATAGCAGAGATGTGAGTTTGCACTTCACCGTTTACACTCCAGGGCTTTCCTCATCAAATGTTCACACAGGGCTTGGCTTATGAGGACAAGATTATGAATCAAATGCTGAATGGGCAGGGAGGAAACTGGTTTATGCATCAAACAGGAGGCAAGCACTTTGTACTTTTATTTTCCTAAAAAAAATTCCAAAGGCTATGATTTCATATGACTCATGATAGGAAAATTTTAACATGTGTATAGAATCCTATTTTTCATTCAGATCTGGTTACAACCTTGTCACACAATTTGATTTGTTGAGAACTTAGAAACTCTGAGATCTTCAGGGACAAGAAATACATGGGGCACATTGTGGTTAAAATGCAATTTAAAATATTTCTGGAATTTCTTAGAACTCTCTATTTAAAAAAATATATATTTATTGTACTTACAGAATTCTGGTTTTGGGGAAAAGGAACAGAAATATAGATTGGGTTAGGAATCACATACAAAAGTGGTGGTAACTTCTAAAAATAATGCAATTAAATAAAGAGATCCAAGCCTCATCAGTGCATCTATCAGTGTATTATTCAGGTCCTGACTTTAAATTAAAACAAATTGGGACTTTTTCACTAAAGATGCCTATATCTATCCTTCTATTCACTGAAAGCATGCAACTTCTTTCTTTACTGCACAATACACATAGACACATGAGCCATATTTTGGAGTGGAGCTATGAAGAAAATATCTTGCTGCTATTAACACAAATCTGAAAGGAGACTGTAGTGACAGCTGTGGCTAGATAGATTACCTATCTAGAGGGCTCTCTGAAGTTTATTTTTCACCATTGCACATTTGGTCCTTTCAGAACTCAGGTGAATAATAAGATTATAGAGCTGTCTAACATGCATTCACAAATCATGGAAGGTATTTTTATCTAAGTGCCTAATACAAGAGTACACTAATTTCACAATTATAAGCCACACCTGATCATAAGCCGCACGGGTAGCCGGGTAGACCACGGGACTTGTCCATATATAAGCCGCACCCAAATATAAACCACTTTTTTTTTTTTTTTTAAGTGAGGATCCATGTGCGACAAAGTAACGAGTTAGTCACAGAATTGTGCCAGCACAAGGTTTGGTGTCAGGTGCTCCAGTTGCAAACAGTTTTCATAGAACAGTGAAGCCTTTAAAGGCAGCCCCAGGTGCCCTCCCCGGCCGGCTCTCACTTCCGGGTTGGTATTTCGCTGGGATTTGTCCATAAATAAGCTGTGCCTGATGATTAGCCACACTACTGGGGTAGGCTGGATTCTTCAATGAAAAGGTGTGGCTTATAATCGTGAAATTACTGTATTTTTATCTAAGTGCCTAATACAAGAGTAATTTTCTTTCATACACATGAAACAGCACTAACGTGGCCTAGTAATTATACAAAACTCAATTGAAATAAATCTGGTCATGCACCCACATAGCTAAACCCCCAAATACACTCACAGTACCAGAACAATAAAACAACAGAAGGCTAATTAGTAATGCTACTAATGTATAATGGAAGGTCAAATGATGATAACACAATGCCTGTCACATGCACAAGGCAGTGTAATTATACATACTCAATTAATAATTTTAAAATTAAAACCAATAGACTATATTCTCTTATTTAAGGAAGTTTAAGTGAAAGGGCAAAAATATATCTTAAATTAAACTAGTGTGTTTAAAAAGTAAGCTTAGTATTTCCAGGAAGCTCAAACAATATATTTTTCCCCTGTATTCTTTTAGAGCATAAATCATTAGGAGAGTTAAATGCAAAACAGCCTTTAAGGGAGCAAGACTCAGTCAATGAGTTAAAGAGGCAAGTAGCATGCAAACAGGAGAGCAGTTAAAAGTAAAGATTCATCAGGGATCTTACCTAATGAAGACAGAATAGACCTTGGAGTAGCTGGAGTAGCTGCTATTTGATGTTTTCAAGGACAGGCTAGTTAGTGTCAGCATTTGTCAACAATGACTGAGGTACAAATTATTCTGTTTTCTGTATGAAGCTTGCATTATTTTGTCTCCCACAGCCCCTTCCAGACCTCTTTTTGTAGGAATGCATGAATTGGATTGTAAATTACCTAAGGTCTTCATGTCATAGCAAATGCTGAAAACTGATTTTTCTGCATCTGTTCCTGCATTGAACAAAGTACTGGAGGACTTGAGAGCTTGATTTCTCACCCACATCCCAGCGGATCTCAAGAGAAAAGTCAGGAAACCAGGTGCAGTTTTCTGATCCCAGACCACCACCAATGTACAAGAAAGGACTGAGTTTCTAGATTCAAGTTGTGGGTTTGTCTTGAAAATCCCTACTCTATCTTTGCACAAGATACTGCCCCTGCCATTCTCTGTTCCTGGCAGAGGGAGGCGAGGAATAGGAGAAATAAGCTCCATTACCCACTATTTGGATCTTTCCTACGAATTAATATAAACTCTTTCTAATTCTTAAAGTTTATTTTAATTTATATTTATTTTAGAACTACATCCCCATTCCTAGCCTCATTTTCCCCAGGTGTTTGAATATTTATGAAGCTATATAAACAAGAATATATGGAGATTGAATATTCCTTTATACAAACACAGTGGTAAGACTGACAGAATATTTGTGCTTTTCAGTGACTGATGTTGAAAATTGAAAATATAATTTTCCCAGAAGGCCCAGGTTGCTCCTGAAAAAACTGACAGTTATATACTTTACATTTGAGGGGGAAAAAAGAAAGAGAGAGAAAGAAATTAAGAGGGAAAAGAAAGAGAGAAAAGG
>VRYO01002297.1:74632730-74649187 GCA_009812075.1 Sialia sialis | reverse complement strand
CTGCACTGCGTAACAAGTCACAGAGTACACAGTTACAACAATCACCATCAGTGTCAGGCATTTTGCAATGACAGCCTCACGCATTCTTTCATGCCATCCTTGTTGGGAATAATCCGATGCTACAGCACTGCATGGAACAGCTATGTGCATGGCAACAACACAGATTTAATTTTCTTTTTTTCCTTTGTGTCATGCCATTAAGTATCTACAGCTTCCCTGCAACTTACCTTCGAGTTCTCTATAGCACTAGGTAAAGCGTTCTGCTGCCATTTAATTCTCAGAGTTGCTGCTGGCAGAAATTAAAGGACACAAATCATGCTCACTCTTGAGCTGCTAATTCTGTGCTGATGCAATGCTAACGACAGGGTAAGTTCCCCTGTAGTTAGGACTCAGGAATTTTTGCACTGTGCTACCACTTAGTCTTTTTCTAATAACAGTGCTGAAAATTTGGCATGAGGTTTGTTCATGCAGATGCAGCCACAGAGACCTTTCTTTTGTGCTTCATTATTACTGTTTTCCTTAATTCAAAATTAATTCATTCTAGATTGAACATAAATGTTTTGTTCTTTGAGTATGGAAACAATGAGATGACAATCCAAGACTAATCACATTTTCAGTAACAATAACTGAAATGGTTTACTCAGCATGCATACATTTTAAAAGACAGTTTCGTAACTGCATTTTACTAGAGGGCAGTAAAACCTTCTGCTTCGCTGAGCAAATCCTGTGTCCAAATCTTCATTTACATCCCTGTGTGGGCTGTTACATTGCAAACTTGGATCTGAGTGCATTTTCCTCCCACCTTCTTCTTCTTGGAGCCATTAAAGTTTATTTGAAGAATACCACTAGATCTACATTAAGCTAGAAGCACTATTGCTACTTATGGGCATCTTCTGTTTTCTTGCAGTCTTAGTTAATCTATGTACAGGAATGCATTAACTTTTTTTATTTTGGTGGATTGTTCATTGATTTTTTTTTTTTTTTTATTCTGAGCGTCTTTGCATTGAAACACCATTCAAACAAATTCAATTTATTTATAAAAGCAAAAATATCTGAGAGCTTGCTCTAAATACCATATATTATGGACAGGCATCAGTTTTTTTCCCTGCACCATATGATGTAGTTAAAGAAGACCCTTTTCACACAGGCATCTTACTTCCATTTGCATTTTGCTTCTTAACTGCTGGGTAATTATATTCAAATACAAATTTTCTGATTAAGTGACTTGTAATATGCTCCCCACATGAATGAGACATCCTCAGTTATGCATGACAATCTTCTATTGTTAGGGTATTTTTTCCCATTACGCAATACCAATGTTGAAATTCCAATGTAGCTACATTAATTAGCAGAAGAACAAACCAGTTTTATTACCAAGAAAGATGTATTTTGGAAGCAGTTGGTTACTTAGCAACAGCTTCAGGTATTAAAACTTCTTTTACTAACAAGCAGAAAAAAAAAAAAAAAGATACTGCTTACTACAGTACATTAGATCAGCATGCTTTGTGTAAAGGATTTTAACAGTCAAGAGATGTGACTGTGTTTAAGATTTCTTTTTCCAGTCACTAGTTCATTGTCAGCAGCAGCTACAGAGCAGCTTTATGTGCATTCAGAGACAGCCAGGAAATTAGTTCTGCATGACTGACTCAGCTCTGTAGCACTGAGAACCACTCTCACCCATTTCCTTAAACAATTGTTTATTTCTTGGGTGATAACAATGTTAAATATCACAATTCTTGAAGAAAAAGCTCAGATGCTTTTTTGCATTAAAGGTAAAAAAGTGCTAGTAAAGTGAAGTCCTAGCTTATTTCTGGCATTACAAGACTTTTTTGCAATTATTATTGAAAGTTCAGAATGATTCTAGGTAGCTTGTTTAGTGTTTTCTTAGATGCTAAATGGAACTGAGAAGCAAAATGCCAGCAAACTAAAATAAAATGAAAGTAATAGTGCCTTATCAAAGGAGAAATCTAAAATTAAATAGAAACTTTGAATCAAAAAGAAGATCTATTAGACTTTTCATGACAAAATACCAAGTCAGTTCTTTTAAAGACCTATATGACAATTCAGATTATTCAAGATAAAGCAAAGCATTAATGTTCAGATTATGGGTAGAAAAAACTGAGAACAGAGTGCATCCAGCATATTGCCTCCCTACACAGTTGAGTTTATGAAAACACATGGTGTACTCAGCATTCATAGTGTTGAAGCCTACCCTGAAAATATGAACTCTAACCTTGGTTCTTGAGCACTATCAGGGCTCACTCATTTCTTTCAAAACACATCCAGAAGAAACCTCTCATTTCCCGCTACCAGGAAGCAGAGGCTTGCAAAGTTTATGAAATTCCAGAGCTAAGTAGCAACGCAGTGGTTTCTCAGCAACACCATTTTGGATTTAGACAATGCATTCTCTCCAAGGCCTGCTGAAAGGGCATGAACCCTTTGGACCCTAATAATTTCTGCTTTCTTTGTAGTTATTAAGTTAATCTGAAAATACTGTCTGTCAGTGTTTAGTGTTGCTCTTGTCTTAAAATGGAGAGCTCTTCAACTAGAGGTTTGCTTTCTGTAATAAGTTTCCACAAAGTGTTAGTGGATAGGGCTAAAGGACTACTAAAAGCAGCATGTTTTCCAGTAAATCTCACAATTGCTAAAACAGTCTGGCTTCAGCTACATGTGGAATATTTTTCAATTTGTTTCTTGGCTAAAGCAAAAAGTCAGCTCTTATTTATGGATTTATCTATTCAGTTCGGTGCATTTGTTTCCTGTAGCAACATGCACTGATTATTATTAGAGAATGAAAGAATATTGCTTTCTGTTGTGATAATTTTGCATTTCTTTGATGTCTGATAAGAGATTTTTTCCTATTAACCTCTGGGACAATAAGACAATTTCATGCTGTCAGTAAAATACTGACAAGGCTGGGCTCAGAGTTTCCTTTTTTATATCTTGTTAAAAAAATAAAAACAAAATAAAATAAATATCTGATCCATAAATATAGATTTCATGAAACATAGAAAACATTTCATATTGGTTATATGCAGTGAAGAAAGATAATGGCACATTAGTTTGTTTTTTAATACATTTTCCTGATATAAGTAGCTGAGTAACTTCAGTTTTCAGTCTTGAATGGGTTAGTAAGGAATTCCCAAGTGATGGAATAAGACAGATATGTGAAGGATAAAAAAATGTTTTAATGTAAGAAAGATGTGTTATGTGACAGGAGTGAAGATAGCAGTTTGAAATTTATATCATTCTGTTCTATCCAGAATGTCTCCTCTGAAATGTGTCTGCAATGTGCCTTTGTTCAGCAAGGAAGACATGGCATTACAATGGGACCACCCTCACAATTATTGCAGGTAAATGCACCTATCCAGGAACATGACAAAAAAAGGCCAGATGGAGTAATAAAAACTTTGTCAGATCATCATATTAAACATTAAAGCTAAAACCTGTGGGCCATACATGGTTCATTAAGATCATGCATGTTATATAATTGCTGACACTGACATGCTTTCAAAGCTTATAAAAAACACAAAAAAACCCCCTGACATAAAATACAGCTGATTGTAAACAGTCATGCATACATTTCAGAGCACTCATTTCAGTTTGAAAGAAAAATATAAGTTGTTCATGAGTTTTGTCACCAATCAGTAAGACACCATATTGAAATAAATTAAATTCTCAACTAAGCATCCCAGTGTAAAATCAAATTAATGAGTCAGTAATGTGCTCTGAAGGAAGAAAGGTCAACAGTATCCTCAGCTTCATTAGGAAGAACATTGCCAGCACTCCTTTACCTCTGCTCAGTACTTCACTCACTTCTGGAGTAATGGGTCCAGTTCTGGAGTTCCTGGTACAACAGAGATACAAAATAAAGCAAATCTAGGGAAGGGTCATGGAGATGATCAAGGATTGAAACACCTGATGTATGAGTGGATACTCAAGGAGCTCAAGCCTTCAGAAGAGAAGTCTTAAGGGAGATCTCTTCAAATAAATCCTTGATTGGGAAGAAGTGAAGATGAGAAAACCAGAATCTTTTCCGTGGTACCCAGTGGCAGAACAAAGGACATTGGGCACAGACTAAAATAAAAGAAAATAATATTTTTGGGGGTTTTTTGTTTGTTTGTTTTAGAAGATGATTGAATTCCAGAGTAGGTTTCTCAGAGAGCCGAGGGGTCTCCATCCCTGGAGATACTCAGAACAACTGAATACAAACAGAACAATCTTGCTGTAGCTGACCCTGGCTGTAAGTGGAGAGGTTGATTGACCTGTTATTTGATGAGGATATTCACCTCAGAAAGAGTCACACAGACAAGGCAGAGGGGTTTAATGCTTTCTTCCCTTCACTCTTCATCACCAGTGATGGGCTATGGGGGCCCCAGAGACCTGAGCTGGTGAACCATGGCTGTGAGAACGACAAAATCTCAGTCAATCCTGAGATTTTGCAGTAACTAGAACACTAGGTGTATCTCTATGAGTCTATGGTGCCCAATGGGATTCATCTCAGAAGACTCAAAGCTATGTCTTATATCATTACAAGGCCTCCCTCAACGATTTTTGAACAGTCTTGGGAATATGAAGAGATCCTAGTTGAGGGAATGATGAAATTGTGTCATGGAAGGTTTAGGTTAAGTGTCAGGAAAAGATTCTACACCCAGAGGTTGAGCACTGGAACAGGTTCCCCAGAAAACAGTCATGGCATCAAATCTGCCTCAGTTCCAGAAGCATTTGGGCAATACTTAGTCACATGGTGTGATTCTTGGGGCTGTCCTGTGTAGACCCAGGAGCTGGACTGGATGATCCTTGTGCATCCCTTCCAACTCAGGATATTATATGACTCTATGGTCTCCAGAGATGCTGCAGGAGCCATTGGAGACAGGTTTTGTCAGGGAGTGTTGCAAGAAGACAAAGGATAATGGTTCTAAACCAAAACAGAAGGAAGAATTTTCTTATGATGAGGGTGGTGCAACACTGGTTGATCAGTGAGGTGGTAGATGCCCCATCTCCAGAATATCCAAAGTTAGGTTTGGACAAGGATCTGAGCAACCTGGCATAGCTGAAGATATCCTTGCTCATTGCAAGATCATTGGACTGGATGGCCTTTAAAAGTTCTTTTCAAACCAAACTATTTTACAATTTCATGATTCTATGATTCTGTGATTCTGTGAAAAGAGAACCTCAGTTTAGGGTCATACCTAGAATTCATCATCAATGTAAAATTTACTAACTGAAACAAACACATGAAAATGATATGACATGTGACTGATGTCATTGAAGCACTAATTTTGCTAATCTTTACTAAGATCCACTGCAGTAACCTGATTCGAAGCCTCAGTCCAGACCATGATTCAATCTGTAAGTACAGAAGCCTATACACAGATATATAGATATTTGACAGTATGAAGATTGATGAGAAGACTCAAGTTACTTAAAGACTAACACTCAGACCACTTCTTCCTGTGGAAGTCATTAGTGGATCAAATGGGAGAAAATAGGATTTGTAGTACCTCAGAGTGTGGGCCAGGCAGGAAGCTGAAGGAATTCAAGTCCAGGAAAAAAACCCAAGCAGCCTGACTGCACTGCAAATAATGGTAGACAATGATCCTGAAATGTTTTTGAAACATAAAATGCTTTGGGTTGCAAGGGATCTCTCTAAGTCATTTTGTCTACGTGCTTCTTAAAGCAGGATCATGAACAAAGTTGGGTCAGGCAGTTCAGGGCCCTGTTGAGTCAAGCTTTGAATATCTCCAAGGATGGAGTTCTCACAGCCTCTCTGTGAAAACTGCTCTAATGCTTAATCACGCTCACTATGAGTTTTTGACTTTTTTTCTTTATGTATCCTGCTGGAAGGTCTTTTGCTGCAATTTGTGTCTGTTTCCTCTTGTCCTTTCACTGTGAATGGTTGTCAGAAGCCTGGTTATATCTTTTCTATAAACCCCTTTAACTCTAATAGACTGCAATTAGATTTCCTTGATCTTCGCCAATCTGAAAAACTCCTATTCAGTTTTCTTCACCTCCTGCAACATATGCTCCATTTCCTAATTATCTTCCTAACCAAATATTGGACTTTCTGAAGTTTATCAATCTCTCTTTTGTAAAGGAAGGAACAATAATGGGTAGAGTACCATATATATGGCCTGAAATAATCAAAGAGGAAGGAATAATTGACTCACTGACTCCACTGCTACTGTCACAGTATGCACTGAGCTTTTATTGATGCAGGTGTTTTGTCCACCAGGGCCACACAATCCTTTTCTGCAGTGCATCTTCCTGGCTGGCAGGCTGTAATGTTCCATGAGTTTATTCCATCTCAGATTGAAGGATTTTTGGTCTCTCCTGAATTGCTGATTTTCTGTTGGACTCTGTCTCTAGCATGTCAAGGTTCTGGGAAAGGAAATCCTGCCATCCAGTGTATCAGGCAGTCCTCCCAGTCTGAGCTCTCACATCAACCTCATGATGAAGTATTCTGTCCCCTGAACAGGCTGGATACTCCAGTATTACCCAAGAAACACCATTCACAATTAGTTGCCAGTTAGGTTTCAAACCATTAATCTTAATGGCACAGTAAATTTTTCTTATTTATGATTTGCCAGTCTAGAACGTATCTCCCCAGCTTGGTTACAATGATGCTGTGGGCAATGTTGTCAAAGCCTAGACATTGATAAAGCAAATGTCATTGAGTGATCTCCCTAGTTCCAGCCATCTCCTCAGTGAGGGCACAGGTACAGGAGTGTGCCCTTACTAATGCTAATTTTTCCAGACCACCTTCTTGACCTTTATGTGTCTTGAACTGGCTTCTAAGAGAATTTTCTTAATAATGTCCCAGGGACTGAACGTAAAATAAGGTTCAGGACTTCAGACACTCTTCTGTGTCTTTCATTAGTGAAAAAACACCCATCGAACACGCTAAAATTGTTCTTTGATTCTCCTTTTGTTTCTGATGTAGCTTTAAGAGCCTTTTGTATTCTCGGTCATAACTTATTTTCCTCCCAATCTTCATTTGTAACTCCCTCTGAATTTTTATCTTTCAGTTCCTTTCAGCGTGCTCAGATCTTCATTGTGTATCCCTCCCTGGTATCCCAACCATGCTTCCATTTCCATATCTACTTCCAGCTCCTGTGTACATAGGCAAGTATATCCTGTGGCTGATCATAATCCTTCAAACTAGCCTTAGGATGGCAAGATCTTGGATTATGGATCTTCTTTATAGTAGTCACGAGAAGTATGATTTCTTGTCTATCTCTCACTGTACTTGTTATTCTAGGTTGCTTTTGTAACAGAAGGCCTCTGAAGAACTGAACAAATGGAGCAAAACACATAATCCTCTCTCAAAACATATTTACATCTAGGCTGAAGAATCTAACTTTACCTGCAGTCACCATAAAATTAAAAAAACCAGTCAGATCTTTCTGGCAATTCTGACATAATATCCTTTTTAACCTTGTAACAGATGTGCTTTAAACATAACCCAGGAAAAAAGAAACAAAATTTCATCCTCACTGAGAAACAGCTGGAATGCAGATAATGTACACTCCTCTGGTTTTCTATATACATTGTGGTTAATGACCTAGTCAGTACAATTTTTAACTTCTTCTATACTTTACACATACCTAGCCATGTCTTCATTTTCTCAGCATTTGCTAAAATATCTTCTGTCTCTTTCACTTGCAAAAAGATTCTTATCTGGTCCAAGAAACATAACTTTGGAAAACCAGTCCTGTTTAGTTCCATTCTGATAAAAAATATTTTATTTTAAAAAATAAAGACATTTCAATACAAGGGAGCTGAAGCTTATACATACAAGACAATTTAAATAACCTGTTTTCTTCACGTCATTAGTCTCACCTTGATATTGTTGTCAGAGAGGAAGGATTCAAAGGGTAAGGAGCAGAATTGAAATAGCAATGCTGGCCCAGGCGTAAGGCACAGAGACCTTCAGGATCATGATGTTTCCAGCCTATGGATTTTTGAACAAACATGACCACTATGGAATAAAGTTTTTCTGATTCCCTTCCAGCTCCTTTGAGACAATTTATAGCTGCAGGGAGTACTGAAGGAAAAATTCAGTGAACTGTCCAAATGCATAATTGAAACTGCATAACCATAAGATTTTGTACAGCATCACAATGGTGGTTTTATATTTTACCCCTTGGCTCTTAAGTGCTTCACTGGCTTAGATTTTATAGAATGCAAATGTTGGAAAAAGGGTAAATAGAAGGAGTTGCAATTACTGTTATAGGAAGTTCAATGTTTTGACAAGGATCCAGATGTGGCAAATTGGATGTATACACAAGCAAAACCGAGAAAGTTCAGATTTAAATATCAGAAAGCTGATCTGGAAGTAATGTAGAGGTCAAGAAAAGTCCTTTAATCTTATACACAGAAAGACTTCATCCTGAAAGACCAAATAGGAAAGTGAGATGCAGTCAAACAATGAAAATGAATGAGGTACATTCCTGTGAAAATGGAAGAACAGACTAATTAGAATTGAGTGTAATGATGTTTGACTTCCATACAGACTGGTTGTTCTCTGTCATAAACCAGCCAAGACTGAAATGAGCAAATAAAGACGTTTTACTGTAGGAAGCATTGTGGGGTAGTGTAGATTAGAAAATCTGAAAATCACTATTAATTTCAATAATAATAATAATAATAACAAAAAAATGAAAATTTGAAGTTGTAAATTAAGTCTTGTCATCTTTTAAAAATATACAAACAGGTAAGATTAGCTTTAAATTTGAGCAGACTTACGTTTTATGAAAATTCAATAGCGACGTTCAAAATAGCTCAAAGACCATCCCAAAGCTCATGTGGAGATGAGGAATGGCATTATCTCTAATGACTCAATAAACTTGCTTGAAAAGGCTAGTTTAACAGTTGGCTAATCTCAGTCAAAAAATTCTGAAGATCAAAATTCTTCGTTCAGAAGGAATTTGAAGGAAGCTAATAGATAACTAGTTATCTGTGATTCTTATGACGAGTCAAAGTAAAAATGTAAAAAAGCAAAAGTAGGTAGAGACCATACTATTAGGTATGGGATGCTTGTCTGTTATTCAAAAGGGAATGGATGATTCACTAAATAAGATTCAGAGAGCAGATGTCTAAGTAAGTGACTGAAGGATCAGACACAAGCAAGGAGTGGTTTAGCAAAAGGAAAGCTGAGTTACAGGGAATGTTCATTAAAAGAAAGAATGTAAACTGTGAGATACTGATGAATTTTTGTACCAATTTACTGTCAGTTGAGCATTTTAACCATACACACCCCACACATTTTTTAATTATTTTTCTCACATGCCATGATTGCCCTTTTATGATAATACTGATGTATTCCACAGGAGTATTGAATATAAACTTAAATTGAATGTTTTCCCTTGGAAAAATAATTAAACTTCTTATTCATTTTAGAGCATATCATGGTGCATTTTAATTTGGAAAGAAAAAAGGATAACAGCAAATTACACTAATAACCAAAGTAGTGTTAATAATTTTGAAATGAAAGAGATAAGAGTTCATTGATTGTGAGCAATTAGTCTCTAACAGCAGGTAGCATGAGATTTCATTTCACTGAAGAATTTCCTTTTTTTTTTTTTTTTTTTTGCCTTCAAAGGATTTAGTTTTTATGCTTACAGGAATTAAAAAAGAATCCTGAAGTGCCATAGCATGTACACACACATAATGTTACAGTAAACCTTTGCCCTTTCCCCATCTACATCCACTTCCTCCGTGACCTTGACTGCATACAGCATTTAGCTTGTATGGTTTCCAGGGAAACCATTTATTCTTCCTGCAACACTTCATGCTCACTCACACCCAGGTATATTCTTGGACCTGAACTCCCAAGAGTTGCCAAGATCACATGTGCATACCTACAGTGGGTGGTGGTTTGACCTTGGATGGCTGCAACCTCCACCATCTTCTCTGTCAATCACTCCCCTCCTCAGCAGGACAGGGGGGAGGAAGTCAGGTGGAAAGCTCATAGGTTGAGATAAGGACAGGGAGATCACTCACCAATTGCCATCATAGGCAAAACAGACTCAGCTTGAGAAAAACTAGTTTAATTTCTTGCCCATTACAAAAGGGTAGGATAATGACAAACAAAGACAAGAACTAAACAATGTTCCCCTCACCCCACCTCCTTCTCATTCTCTCACTTTGGCATTTGCTCTGCTGTTTCTCACTTTTTCTGTTCCTTCCTTCTCCCTCTGTGAAGTTTTCATCTCTCCTGAACACCTTTTCCCCAAGTTGCCCCCAGCTCAGCAGTGGGCTCAGTTCAGCAGTGGGAGCTGGCTGGAACAAGATATATCCAGCACAGGGACACCCTGGCTTTTCTTCACAGTCACCCCACTGTCAGCACTGGGACACCTGTACCCTCTACAGCTCCAGAACCTAGCCCAGCTGAAACGCACCCAGATTTTGCACCAGGATTTCTGAGGTCCTAATAGAGAGCAGGGGCTTCCCAGCTGTTCTCCGTCTGATAATAGGCTTTGCTTTTACTCTCAGCATTTACACTCAGGCAGTGGTCACACCCTCATCACCAGAGGTTTCTGCAGCACCAGAAAGAGATTCAGTGTGGGTCTGGCTGAGGAGGAGCTCATTTTCTCCACAGCAGCCCTGACAGTGCTGTGCTTTGCATTGGTAGCTAGAAGGGTGTTGATAACACAATGCTGAGAAGCGCTCCCTCAGGGTCGGTGCTGTCCAACATTCCTCCCCTTCATCAGTGAGCTGGGCACAGGCAAGGTGTTGGGAAGGGACACAATTAAGACAGCTGACCCAAATTGACTAAAGGGACATTCCATACCATAGGAAATCAACTTAGATATAAAAGCTAAGAGAAGAAGAAGGAAGGTGAGGCATTCATTATTTTTGATGTTTGCCATCTGGAGGAACTGCTACATGTGCTGAAGCCCTGCTTCCCAGGAAGTGGCTAAACATGGCTTGCTGATGGGAAGTAGAGAATAAAAGTCCGGGATTTATTTTCCCTCTGCATGTACATGTTCAATCTTTCACTTTCACTTTAGTAAATTGCCTTGTCTCAACCTATGAGCTGTTTTCCATGTTATTTTCTCTCCCCTGTCAAGCTGAGAAGTGGGGGGTGAGAGAGTGGTTTGCTGGGCAGCTGTGTAGCGGGTTGGTGCTGGCTGAATGCCAGACACCCACCAAAGCCTCTCTATCACTGCCCTTTACAACTGGACAAGGGAGAGAAAAATAATTAAAGGTTCATGGGCTAAGGACCAGGAGAGATCACACATCCAACACCATCACAGGCAGAATAGACTTAATTCAGGGATATTAATTGAATATATTGCTAACAAAATCTGTGCAGGAAAATGAGAAGTAAAAGCAAATCTTAAAAGCATCCTCCTCCCATCCCTCTCTCCTTCCCAGCTCTGCCTTCTCCCTCCCAAAGGTGCAGGTAGACAGGGAAAGGGGATTACAGTCAGTTCATCACACACTGTTCTTCCCACGGTTCTGAGAGAGGAATACTTCACCTGCTCCACTGTGGGGTCCCTCCTACAGGAGCAGTCCTGCACAAACTCCTCAAGCATCAGTCTATCCCGCAGGCAACAGTTCTCTAAGAATACTGTAACTTGGGTCACTCTTCCATGGGGTGAAATCCTCCAGGCACACCCTGGCCAGACTGAGTCCATCACAGGCTCTCAGGTTCCAGCAAGAGCCCTGCTGCAGAATGGGCTTCCCTGTCCATCGGTGTGCAGGCCCCTGCCAGTAGTGTGCTCCAGTAGGGGTTTCCCTTATGTTCTCAGCCTCTTCTCAATCATTCTTCTATTCCATCATAAGTCTTCCCTGTGGGCTGCAGGTGGATCTCTGCATTCCCATGTGCCTCCCTGGGCTGTAGGGGCACAGCTGCTTCTCCATGGGCTGCACCAGGGGCTGCAGGAGAATCCCAGCTCTGGCACCTTGAGCATCTCCTGCTCCTCCCTCTGCACGCACCTTGTTGTCTGCAGAGCAGTTCCTCTCACATATTCTCATCCTGCTTTTCACTGGCCACAATTACAGTAATTTCACGATTATAAGCCGCACCTTTTTCATTGAAGAATCCAGCCTACCCCAGTAGTGCGGCTAATCATCAGGTGCGGCTTATTTATGGACAAATCTCAGTGAAATGCCAACCCAGAAGTGAGAGCCGGCTGGGGAGGGCGCCTGGGGCTGCCTTTAAAGGCTTCACTGTTCTATGAAAACTGTTTGCAACTTGAGCACCTGACGCCAAACCCTGCGCTGGCGCGATTCTGTTACTAATTTGTTACTTTGTTACACATGGATCCTCACTTTAAAAAAAAAAAAAAAAAAAGAAAAGAAAAAAAAAAGTGCAGCTTATATTTGGGTGCAGCTTATATATGGACAAATCCCATGGTCTACCCAGCTACTGGGAGGTGCAGCTTATAATCAGGTGCGGCTTATAGATGTGAAATTACTGTACATCTGTGCAATACCTTTTACTTCTTCTTAAATATATTGTCACAGAGACATTACTATCATCCTGATTGGCTCAGTGTTGGCCAGAGCAGGATCTATCCTGGACCTGTCTGGCAGCATGTTGCAGAAGGCACCTCTGCAATCCCCACACTTTGAAAACCTGTCCACGCAAACCCCATGCAACACATCAAGGTGAACCTACAACTGATGCACCAGCAAAGACTGTGAAACTGCTTTGGAATTCTGTTATTTTAATTATCCAGTCACTTTCTGAGATATTTTCCTAAGGCTTCCTACAGCACTACTTTTAGTCAGTTCACCTGTGACATTCTGAGATCTGCATACTGTTGTCTTTGGCTCCAGCACACACTAAGCTGCAGGAGCTGCAAAGCTTACATGCTCTCTTGCTATCTATGTTTAGTAGCTGTTTAGCAGGATGTAGGAAAATTCTGACAAAGACACAGAATATTTTCTGCTTCTAGATCATTAACAGGAATTCATTCATGCTTACAGTAAGAATATGTCATTACTTCCCATATGCAAACTGGAACACTTGAAACATGAAGGCTTAACCAAAAAGCAAGATCCCTTTGAAGTAATCATGCTTGTGGTCACTTATCCTAGAGAGGCATTTATTTGATACCCATCTCTACAAGGTTCCTCAAAATATTTTAATGCCTGAAGATTTCAAATGCCTCTTCATGATCCTTGCTTCTTACAGAAACTGCAAATATAAGTAAAATTCTGCTGCATTCTTCTGTGTGGCAAGACAAAATCTAGTAGTTTCTTGGCTCATCGCAGCAACCCAAATGATGCAGCATTTTCAAAATCATGCCTCTTTCCATATCTTCACCAGTTGTAAGGCTCTGTCAATATCTCATGCAGTTGAGTCTGGAGTCGAAGCACATACACATTGGATATAAAGATTTTACATGGAGGCAGTTAGGAGGAAGAGAAAAATAAAACACAGGTTAAAGGTGAATTATAAGGTTTTAAGAGATATATATGCCTGAGCATGACAACACTGTGTCAATAGTGAGGAGAATAAAAAATGTACTGCAGTGGCTGGGAAATAAAATTAGCTTCCTCAGGATCTAATTTGAGTATACTTGTTTGTTTTACGAGAGCTGTGTTATAAATATATTCTGAAGAGTGCCAATCACTTGTAAAGCAATCTCAGAATGATATGCATTCAATTACAAAGCAATGTCCTGGTGTGAAATCTGGAAGATTTTTTCTTAAGTCATTTTAAACTGGACTATATAAATATCTAGACAGCACTCTGTAGAAAGAATCATACCCTGAGAAAAGCATTACCTTAATGATCCCATAGATGCTTTGATTTTATAATTTGCATGGCAGTCATTTGATAAGTATACATAACTGGAGGCCTGTAACAAATACATGTACTTTACTTACTATATTTAGTAACAACCTCTCAGACCTGCAAATTTTAATTTCCTTATTCTTTTGTGCTTATGAAATGTTTTTCACAGTATTTCAAGGGCTGTATTTACAAATTTAGGATCTAGATATAATCTACATTATTCCAGTGATAATTATTTGGTTAGTTACAGCAATTTCACGATTATAAGCCACACCTTTTTCATTGAAGAATCCAGCCTACCCCAGTAGTGTGGCTAATCATCAGGTGCGGCTTATCTATGGACAAATCCCATGGTCTACCCGGCTACCGGGACATGCGGTTTATAATCAGGTGTGGTTTATAATTGTGAAATTACTGTAATAGGGAGTGGAATTATGCAGCATCTTTCAAGCAAGGCACAATCTCACACCATCTCTGGGGAGGGTTAGGTGTTTATTACAGGTCTACTTGGGTCTTCACCAAAGACAAGGAAAGGTCCTGTTGCCTAAGTCATTCCTGTATTGACTTAGACCTGAACCAGAATTACATGTGGAGGAGTCTGGAGAACAGTGAAATGGGTTTGAAGCTTTTGAACTCCAAAAGTCCCTATGTTTCCCATGCCACACAACAAAACAATTTACTATAAAGTAAAACCTCTAGTAGTTGTCCAGCATGGAGTTTTTGTTTTCCATTATTAATCGTCGATTTTAAATATAATTTTGAGATTCTAAATATGCCATTTACTCAGTAAATAGTAGAGGCTGCAATATGTGCATAAGTTCTTTCACGTTTGTGGTTATTTATCTGGCTCAGCCATTTAGCTTAAGAGATATGGGTAATTTTGAAAAGGAGCTAGCAGTAGGCTGAGAAGCTGTAACTATTTTGCCTATATGTATTCTATATAGGAAAAAAATTGCCAAAAAGGAAGTATAATATACAAGCATCTTTCTTTTTACATGTAGATACAAGATTTCATTCTAAGTGGCACAGTATTTTAAAATTGTTAACTATAATTCCTTTCCATTCTTATAGGATAATGAAAAGTAATAAAAAAGATATTTCTATGAGAAATTTTAATTTATGCACATTTTAGAAACCAATTTGGTAAATGAAAAACAGCAAGGCATCTTTTTCAGCATATTTTCCAACTCCAGGGCAAGTCTGATGCTGCTCATCCTTACCATTACAATTTAACACTTACTCTCTTCAGCTTTCTCCACATTTTACTGTTTTGTGTATGTACTTGATCTAAGTAGGTCTCGCATTTCTTTCCCACTGATGTTATTAGTCATGGCAATGAACTTATCCATGACAATAACTCCATAATGTTTTCATCCCTGTTACTATAATTCCAATTGCATCTGGGTGGAAATATGCTAAAATTACTACAGTTAATTTTTTTTCATTTACAAGCCTTACTAACATTTATAGGTAGTTTTTAATAGGGGGTTTCTATGGTACCAAAAATATGGAAAGTGTTTCCCAGTCAAGTAGCAATTGCTAATCCATCTTTCTATGATGTATCACTATATACATAAAAATAAGTTGGCAGACTTATGAAAGAATAGGTATGAATGCCTATGTAAAACTCTACTGTTTCTATGAAAAGTTTTTAAAATATATTTTTATGCCATTTTCTACCCTTTAAAATAATCAAGAATTATTAAGATTTTTAAAAAAGAAACCACAAGGCTTGGTTCTTATTTGAGTAAATGTTTAACATTATGTTTTTTCTTAATCAAGCCAAACTTATAACTATGCAGATTAATGATAAAAGAGGACAACACTAACATAATCCCATCACAAAATGAGTTATACAAACTGCAGTTCCTACCAGGTCATTTGAAAAATAGAATAGTTCTACAAGTGAATTTTCAGCTTGTTCAAAATAGTATTAAAGGATTGTTAAATTGTATTCTTTACACATCCTCTCTTTCACTGTGGATTTACAATGTGGGGGATGGAACTGATTTGACTATATTCACATCCTAAATTCATTAAAGAATTTATTGAAGACACTCTGTGTAGACTATTATATTTAGGCTTTTTGCTTGTTTTCATATTCCAATGAAGAGGTGATTTTCCAATTATTACTAACAATGCCATATTACCCTACATACCATTATTAATAATATTTGGTCAAAGGTGCTTGTCACAAGAGATCATATTATGCTTATTCACATATTACACTGGTTCAACTCACTTCAGAAATTATTTTTCAGTTTCAGCTCTTTTCAGAATGCATCGTATATTTTTCAACTTAGTAAAATCTTCTGGATGCTATGATAAATGGATATCTGTAACAAAAGGTTAACAAACATGAGGTCCTTTTCATAAATCTCCTGATTTCCCTGACATGTAAAAACATGAAAAAAAATCAATGGGTCAGGGAAAAAGGTCCTTTTTGTGTCCATTTAGCCTAGACTGCCAATCACCAGAATTCTTTTCAGGGAACCAATGAACCTGAAAATCCTATTTCTTCTAAAAAATCAGCAATCATCCTGGATATTTTCTGTGTATAGTTTTCCTGCTTTGTGCAATATTGCACTGAAGCTGCTTAAATGGTCAGCTCCTTCTTCTGCTGGTCCTTCCCTAATAAGGCAATAAAGGAATACAGTAATTTCACAATTATAAGCTGCACCTGACTATAAGCCGCAGGTCC
>VRYO01002297.1:74612067-74631730 GCA_009812075.1 Sialia sialis | reverse complement strand
AAGATGGACAAAGGTACAAAGAGGGACAAAACGTACAGAGATGTACAGAGAGAAAGGAAAGCTAATCAAAATGATGCATAAATGTTGAGAGGGCTCAGAGAGAATAAAACAGAGAGAATAAAAAACTCTAATTGAGGTCAGCTCCTAAGGGATACTAAAAGGATATCAAATCTATCATGGCTGCCAACACAGGAAAAAGCTGAGAGCCATGGTAATGACTCACTATGCTCACCACCCTCCATGGCATCACAAGGAATCCTGTCCAGGCTACCTCAGTACATACCTGTTAATTTTTGAATGTTGGACAGACTACCTAAAAGGTCTCAGGATGCAAAAGTTAAGGATATAATCATCTGGTACTGATGGAAATGCAGTGATATTTAAACTGCTGCTTTGGTGCTGACCACAAGGCCATACTACATGATCCCATAAATGAATGACTGTGGTGGGTAGACCCTGGCTGGATGCCATGTGCCCACCCAAGTGACTCTTATCATTCCCCTTCCTCAACTGAAGAAGGGAAAAAAAATTAAAAGAGCCTCACAGATTGATATAAGGGTAGAAAGAGATCACTCAGCAGTTCCTGTCATGGGCAAAGCAGGTTTGACTTGGGGAAATTAATTTATTACCAGTCTCATCAGGACAAGGTAATAAGGAATAAAACCAAATCTTCAAACACATTCTCTCCACTTATCCTTTCTTCCCAAGCTCAGCTTTACTCCTGACTTCTCAGGTAATGGGGATTGTGGTCAATTCATTATGCATTGTCTCTGCCTCTCCTTTCTCCTCTGAGGAAGAACTCCTCACACTCTTCACCTCCTCCAGTGGGAGGTTTCTCCTATGGGAGACAGCCTGTGAACTTCTTCAATGTGAGTCCTCCCTGTAGGCTGCAGTTATTCACAAACTGCTCCAGTCTGTGTCCCTTCCACCAGGTGCAGTCCTTCAGGCATACCCTGCTCCATTGTGGGTCCACTGGAGGATCACAAGTCCTGACAGCAAACCTGCTCCAGCATGGGCTCCTCTTTCCACAGAGCCTGCTCCAGCATGGGATTTCCATGGGATCAGAGCCTCTGTTGGGCATCCCTCTGCTCTGGGGCTTCTCCCCAGATTGCAGGTGGATCTCTGCACCCCCGTGGCCCTCCCTGGGCTGCAGGTGGATCTCTGCCTCTCCATGGCTCTCCATGGGCTGCAGGTGGATCTCTGCATACCCATGTCCCTCCCTGGCCTGCAGGGGCACAGCTGCATCTCCATGGGCTGCACCAGGGGCTGCAGGGGAAAATCAGCTCTGACACCTCAATCATCTCCTGCCCCTCCCTCTGCACTGACCTTGGTGTCTGCAGAGCTGTTCCACTCATGTGTTCTCACTCCTCTCTCTGGCTGCAATTGCTCCCATGCAATAACTTTTTTCCTGCTCTTAAATGCATTTCCCCAGAAGTGCTACCGCCTTTGCTGGTGGGCTTGGCCTTGAACGTGATGAGTTCACACTGGATCTGGCTGGCACTGGTTCTATTTGACAGGGAGCAAACCTCTGCCAGCTTCTCACAGGAGCCACTCCTGTATCTTCCCACTATCAGAGCCTTGCCAAGCCACTACACTGTTTAAAAAAAGCCTGGACTTTTTTTTCAGGGAAAGAATCATATCAATATGTAAAATTAGGAAAAGGTAGTTCTTTTCACTGTGTCCAGAAGAATTTGTAAAATCAGCTGTATGACAGAATAATCAGTCATGGTGCACCAAAAGTTTCATCAACTGATCATTTTTAAACAGTTTGTTTTTCAGCAATCAAAAGTTCTAGTATTTGATTTTATTTCCTTATAAGTCTGTATAAAACATTTGACACTTCAGAACAAGGGCACAAATCTATTATAATTTTTTGGGGGAACAAATGCTTCACTACTTTATTAATGTTTTGATTTAGAACTTGGGTTTCTGTGTTATTTATTTATTTTATTTATTTAAAGCAAGAAAAACAATAAACACATGCACATAAATGCCTTTTGGACCAGGAAAAGCTTATTTATAATTTTCACAAAACATCTCCAATGAAAATTAAACAAGAATCAAGTAAATAGGCATTATACTTATATTTTACATGAACATGGGATGGAGAATCTCTTTCATTTGGACTGTTAGTCTCCCTGATATCTTCAGATGGCGATGGAGAGCCTATGTAAATATATAAAGAAGCAGAAGGATCAGTTTTGTTTCAGATGAAGGGGTATTACACCATGGCCTGTCTAATAGAATTGATGTATTTCTGAGGAGCACCATAAAGCAGCATGTCAACCATTAAAGGCCTCACTGCAGCGCTATAATATGAACAAAAAGACAATACATGCAAATAAATATTTTCCAAGTGAAAAAAGGGACAAGAATATTATATTTTAGCAGTAAGTTTTATCAACATATTGTGATGGAAAAAAGAGAAAAGGCTTCTACTAACTATCTTTGACTAACTAAGAAAAAAGTACAAAGTTAATTTTTTTTTCCTAGATTAAGGAAATAGAAAACATAAATATCGAGATACAGGAATATAGTGAAATCTTGCATATTCTCAAGATTTTCTGAGGGGAAAAAAAAAAAGGCAAGTAATAAAGGTCAAAGATGGAAGTATTACAGTCAGTTAAACTTACACTGCAACAAGAAAACCAGAATTTCCTCAAGTGGCACAAAGCTTACAGAAATAATAAAAACACTACCTTTATCAGCCATCTGATGCTTGCCTTTACAGAAAGAGATAAGGACAGGAGAGATATTTGCTTCTTCCAATACTTCATTGATTTCAAGTCACAAAGTTTGCTTGTACCAGAGGTACAACAAGATGTTGTTGACCTCACCCTGGAACTGCAACTTGGAGTCAAACAAAGGGTGTCTATGGACCTCTTTAATGCATTTTCACCAAAAGTATTTTTTCCTTCAAATAATAGAATGTATAGAGAGATATGAGCAACTTCACAACAGCATTTTTCTCTCAGACACATACAGGCAACCAACAGAGAACCACTATCATCTGAACAAAGCACATTTTCCTTCCTTTCTCCTAAAATTATAGCCATTCATAATCCCAGAACTGGTAAGTTCAAAATATAAAAGAAATATTACATTATTTAAACTATCCTTTCTCAGTGCTAGACAGTGAATTTTTTTCCGTTTTTTTTTTGTTTCAATGGTTCAATTTTTTTTTTTTGTTTTAAAGTTTCAAGTCTAAGTGATATTATAATGAGAAAACTATTTGTCTTTCAGTCTAAATTTTCATTTTTTTAATTTCCCACCTTCATGTTTAGTCTTAATTCCTGCTGTTATTTTTTAAACTACGTTTTTCTATGAATTTACAACTTGCAGACAGATTTCTTCACAGCTGCCTTAAAAAACATCCTGAACCAAATGAATCAGTTTTGTAACAAAGTATTATATGGTAAAGCTGTTAAATAGCAGTGAACTTAAACCTATACAAAGGACCAGTTCTTCTGAGTCAAAGCCTGACTGCTACAAGGCCTAATTTTCACTTTTCTTTGGTTACAAATCAAAACTTATTGTACCTCTCTGCAAAGACTGTGTGGCTTGTAAAAAATGGAGGTGTTATCCGTGCATTATGAATGATACATGTTATGATTTTTCCATGAATCCAGAACCTTCTTTTTCAAAAAACTTGGGGAAAATAGGATGATTTTATTTGATCAGAACATAGCTTGCATATGAACTATTATTACATCCCTTCATGCTCTGCAAGGCAAGGGAGTCTCTTTATAATCTGCATGTGCCATAGCAAATTTCTGAAAAAGAACACACATTGACAAAAGGTAATGGAATCTCACATAAAATCGTGTCCTTGTGATATCGTCTGAAACATGCAGATCTGCAACCAATTTATTGAGCGTAAATTACTGACAATTTTGCTTTGAATAACAAAATGCTCCAGAGATTTCTGAGATATGTAGCTATTGGGAGCTGTCTGATGTTCTTTATACATGAGGATTTTTCTATGTTTCTTTAATACATCTTTCAATTAATCAGATACAAAACATGCACAACCTAGCATTCAGGGAAATTATGTAGGTTTGTCACATTTCCTGAAGGACTTTGGGATCCATGAACCAGTGAATGGATCACACTGAACCATGAATGCAATTTGTTCATCTGTAACAGAAAAAATATGGATATTTGCCATACAATGTTTCAAAATCTCAGAACAATAAATATTTCTAGCAGAATTCAGTTTAAGTTATTCACTAAAATTTATTAATATTCCCTTTATTTTTCAGAACAGAGTAAGATAGCATGATAAAACTGTAACAGGCAGAACTGGTAAATTGTACTGCTGAATTATTATGCATCTCCTAATTGTAACAGTTCAAAATCTCAGATGAAATACGAAGGCAAAACCTCTATGTGTTAAAATTCCTGGTAAAAAATACACTGATGGACCTCTTTCATCCCTGTAGCCCACATTTGGCATTGTTTATCACTGATTATAAGTATAATCATTTGCTGATAAAAAAAAAACTTTGCACAGCAGTACACATATTTTTTAAAAAATATATGGTGAACTTTCAAAAATAGACTTTAATTGTGAGGATTGAGGATTTGATTTAATTGAGGATTTTTATGCACTGATTTTTAACAAACATAAAAGGCAAGGCAATATAAGGAAAGGAGACATTTAGAACTAAAATAACAGCAAAAAAGTAAGATCTGCCCTCAGATGCTGCAAATAAATAAACCAAGCTAAATAATTATCTGAATCACTAATGTGTTGAAAAAGTACAGCTCTTTTCAACTTGCTGGTGAATACAACATCACCTCCCTTGGGCAGCCATCAGGTCTTACCAGGTCAAAAGTATGTCATGCAATAAATGAGAAACCAGACATAATTTTGTAAAGCATACCAGATCCTCTTGCTTATTTTGTCAAATTTAACAGTCCATGTATCAGATTTGCATTAAGATGTTCTCAAGAGTAATTTCGCACTGATAAGCCGCACCTATATCACTGATGAATCGAGCTGATCCCGGAAGTGCGGCTAATCAGCAGGTGCGACTTATTTATGGACAAATTACAGTGAAATGCCAACCCGGGAGTGCGAGCCAGCCGGGGAGGGAGCTGCCGTTTTGTCGCCTTCGCACGAAGCCAAGCCGCTTTGCCGCCACTTTTTGCCGGCTTCGCATGAAGCCGCTGCTTTTTGCTGTTACATTTTGCCGGCTTTGCTTTTTGCTGCTGCTTTTTGCCAGCTTCGTGCGAAGCCGCCGCTTTTTGCTGCTGCTTTTTGCTGGCTTTGCATGAAGCCACCGCTTTTTGTCATTGCTTTTTGCCACTGCTTTTTGCCGCCATTACGCGGCCAGCACACCCTGCTGCCGCTTTTGAGCAGTGCGGGGAGCTGCAGCAGCCAGCGTGGGGGGCGGGAGTGGAGGACCCGTGGCATGGGGAGGGTGCCTGAGGCTGCATTTAAAGGCTTCGCTGACCTGTGAAAACTGTTTGCAAATTGTGCACCTGACAGCAAACCCCGGGATCGCGTGGTTTTGTTACTAACTTGTTTCTTTGTTGCACATGGATCCTCGCTTAAAAAAAAAAAAAAAAGCAGCATGGCTTATCACCCGATGTGGCTTATTTATGGACAAATTCCGTGGTCTTCCCGGCTACTCGGAAGTGTGGCTTATTACCCAGAGCAGCTTATGAGTGTGAAATTACTGTATTTTAAAAGTGTACATGTACAGTAATTTTACAACTATAAGGCGCACCCTTTTGGCTAAAATTTTGATTGAAACCCTGAACTGTGCCTTATAATCTGGTGCGCCTTATAGTTGTGAAATTACTGTAATCCACTGGATTGTATCCAATGTATGCTATTTTAAAAACATAAGAGATTGAAATTACTCAAAGACTTTAAATTGCTTTTTTTGGTAACCAAAATATGAGAGGTAGTTTCTTCACGGAATCTTCCAACCTACTGAAAAGACAATTTTATTGTTTGCTTTAACTTCTTCACTTCGATGTAAAAGTTAAACCATTGACTGGCTCTGGGCAGTGAACACTGAGTAGCACCAGATGAGAAGACCAAGCTTTGTGACTATGCCCAGGAAACTGGAGGAGACCATGAGCAACCTCGTTAGAGATGAGCTGCTGAGAGGAAGGATTGTCAGAGCCCCGGCTAAAATCAGAGCTCTAATGAAACAGACACAGCCACTGTAGAAATGGGGATGGGGAGGTGATGGGGTGGGAAGGATTAACTGAACTCGATTTTTGCAGAAATCCCACATTTCAAAAAGTAGGATATTTTGTGAATTTGGGTCAATTAATGAAACCTGAAAAATAAAAATGTGTTATTTATGAATCCTTGTATTAATATTACAGGAGTTTTATCACACTCGTTTGTCTCTTCACCTGGAATAATATTACAGGAGTTTTATCACACTAGTTTGTCTTTTCACCTGGAACAATACTGAGTTCAGGAATTTTCATCCTGCTGTCACCAGTAGGAAAGAATAATTAAAACTACAGAACTGAAAAACACATTGCTTCTGTAAGTTTGTGTGGAGTTTAGAACTCAACAGGTGCTTGGACTCAGAAACTCTGTCTCTTAGACAAGCATGTCATTTCTGTATCAGTAAGAAATTCATTGCCTCCAGCTACCAATTACTTCAGCACTTATAAGCCTCATGTCTCTCTCTTGGGCAGCATTTTACCTATGTGAAAACAGATGTCTTGGCTCTCAGCTCCTTCTAACTGAATTGGTAGCCAATTCCTGCTGAGTGTGGAGCCACACTTGCCTTTTATGTTTTTAACTTCAAGCCCGGAAGATAATTCACAATTTGATTAAACCAGACCAAAATTACTATAAAATTATCCCCACACAAATTACTGGATCACAGTTTTGTGGTTTTTTTGGTTTTTTCTCCAAAGTAACTATACCATGACACGATTCCTTCCTTAATTTATGAGACTGAAGTACAGAGGTTGGGCTATGAAATCTTAGATAAACTGTTGTTCATCTTAACTGTTTAAACAATGTCATCCAGGTGGTAAGAAGGAGACCTCACTCCTCCTCTTAAACCTTTTATGCAACCATAATGACAATGTAGCCATCAGGACACCCTAAAAATAGTGTTCGCCTTCTCAAAAGTGGTTGGGCAACCCTAGTCCTGTGTCCACTCTAAAACAATTAAAATAAGAGCAAGGAGAAAAGGAAAAGGATTTTATTTTTACCTGTGAACTGTAAATATTTTATTACTCATGTATTTTACCTGTGTATTTAATTTAAAAGCTGTATTTTTGGGGTTTTTTTGTGAGCCAGGCTGTGGGGGAAAGACAGGACTTAAAACAGTCCCGGCTAATTAGGGGTCCAGCAAACTCTTTGTGTACTGATCACACTTACAATAGTTTGGGGAGAAGCTACAGATTTTTATAACAGCAGATGAGGAGCATTTAACCATTGATACAACAGAGAGAAGGCTGCTGCTTAGGGAACCCTTAAAATACTTGCTGACAAAATGTTTAAATTTTGTGGAGAGGACAGAGGTGATTCTACTTTTCAAGTTTTCATATATGCAGATGACATATAGCATGTATAAATAAGAGTTGTTTTCAATCACATCCTTAAAAAATCTGACGAATCTGCTTGTATATGTGTTCACAAACACACACACACACACACACACACACCACACACACACACACACCCACCACACACCCACCCACCACACACACACACACCTGTGGAGTGAAGTCTATGTTCTAAGTCCACATAGAAATTATATATGGATAGACAGAAAAGCAGAGTGGAGAGGAGAGAAACTACGGAAAGAGAATTGATGAACTTTAGACATGGTTTATCTCACCTCATTTCAACCATCTAAAACACAGATCCAAAGTAGTTCACTATAGGCTGCCCCTATGCTGCTATGATGAATGCCCCAAAAAAAGAGGAGTCCAAGGAAGGGAGACAGCCTGTGCTAGGACTTATATGATTTCATGATTATAAGCTGCACCTTTTTCATTGAAGAATCCAGCCTACCCCAGTAGTGCGGCTAATCATCAGGTGCGGCTTATATATGGACAGATCCCAGTGAAATGCCAACCCGGAAGTGAGAGCCGGCTGGGGAGGGCACATGGGGCTGCCTTTAAAGGCTTCGCTGCTCTATGGAAACTGTTTGCAACTTGAGCACCTGACACCAAACCCCGCCCTTGTGCGATTCTGTTACTAATTTGTTACTTTGTTACACATGGATCCTCACTTAAGAAGAAAAAAAAAATTTAAAAAAGGTGTGGCTTATAGTCAAGTGCAGCTTATTATTGTGAAATTACTGTAATGTGGGTAGGTGACACCAGACACCCAATTTTGCCTGGAGTCCTCCAGGCTGTTCCCACCCTCTATATTGTTACTATCATTTATTATCTAGGATTCACTGTCATGTTTTCTGAACACATTGAATATTTGCCATTTTATTAAAATTTGCCTTGAAAACTATTATCAACCATTTACCAGGATTTTACCTATACAGTGTCACATTTTGCAGGACGTTCCCTAAAACGGAACCACTGAACAATGTCTGTGCTACAAGAGTGGGTTAAGCTGGCACATAAGAAGAAAAAATTGTATTAGTTTCATGAGCATTGCCTTAGCAGCTCCCTGTCTCACTGCACACACCTTTAGCCTCTCTAGCAGAATGCACTGCTCTCAGAACGGATGAAGGCCTCCATCTTTCGGCTCCCGGAGCGCTCTCCCTTTATCTTCCTGTCAGCCTGTCTCCCTAAGCAGTTTGCAACAACTGACCTTCAATTTCCTAGAAATCAAAACATATAAGGGTATTTGCTAACTGTTGTATCGCTTTGAAGACTATCTCTGTCAAACCTAAGTTTGCACCTTGTCAAAACCAGAACCGCTGACACTAAGAAATTGCAATACTGTCCTTCACTTAATGTCTTGGGAATGCTGACAGGGATGGATTGTGCACTTTGTTCACTTATTTATTTATTTCTGCTTATTTTGCACATAGCTTCTATTAAGTTAATCAGCCTAATACTACAGGGACTGTTCATAATTCACCGCAGATATAGAGCAATGGGATTTCAGTGACCAAGGCAAGAATAATATGAAATGTCAACAAAAATGCAATGCCCAAGAAATTTTGATCAGTATTTCAGATTAAACATTAAAGTCTAGTAGCTTCATATCTGTCATAACTTTCAGTGTACTTCTAAGTCTCTCATAAAAAGTGAGCTTACAAAAATCCAATTTTGCAATTCTTTCATTATTATAGATGTTTATTAATAAAGTAACCTGATAGAAAAAATGCTGAGTGACTTCTACTGGTTCTTATCCCCTCAAGTATTATTAATCCCCTCAAATACTGCTATATTGTGTGTCCTAAAAAAATCCCTTCTACATCTCACCGGGGGTCATAACAGAGATTCAAAATTATGCAAACTTATATACAAAATTAATCATAATCAGCATTTTGAACTGGCTTGTTAATTTAGGTTTTAATGTTAATTTAGCTGTATATTAATTTTGTCATGCAATATTTTCATGGGCTTTTTTAATAACCATGTACCAGATGGTGTTCTCTTAAAGCTACCACTTTAAACCACTTACATTTAATCTTTTCAAAGGTAAATTTAGTTATATCAAATTTTACCTTGAAAAATGGCTCGCAAAATATATTAAAGTAGTTCAAATAGACAAATTAGCAAAAAAGACATGAGTGAGAGCTCTGTAGAAAAGCTGAGTGTTTGTGTACTTAAACTAAAACTTACTCTTTATCTAGAAGGCAACAAAGGCTTTGATGTCTTGTTTGTTATAACTGTGTGCTGTAACTTTCCCATACCCATGGATTTTCATAGTGCATTTCATTTTTCATCTCACTCACTGGTTTCATCTGTTTCAGATCAAATTGCAATCACCCAGTACCAAAGACAAGGACTAGCTGTTCCCTTATAACAATTCCTTATGAAGGAAAGGCAATAACAAAAAAAAAAACAAAAACAAAACCAAAATCAATCAAACAAACAAAAACCCCTCCAAAAACAAAAAGGAAAACACAAAACAAAGCAAAAAATTACAATCAAAAGTTAAGAGTATGGGCTCAGAAAGAAAACAGAAAACAACTCTGATAATGTTCATATTATTCACAATGCTTTCATCCTGAAGTCACTTAAATCTACGCTTTATGTACCAAATGAAGAAATTTATTCAGTTGTGAGAAATTACTCCCATGAATAAAATTTAATGTGCATAAAGGTATAAAGAGGTCGGGGTATCCATTCCCTTGCTATTACTGAGAATTTTAATTTTCTTGAATGTCATCTATGAATGCATCCCAGCTTTTATGCATCCATTGTCATAGTTCTGCACCGAAAGCACCGCAGGTTGTCACTGAAGAATAGAGTAAGAAAAAGTTCTCTCTTCTCGTTTTTATTATTGTTCTCTCCTTAGTTAACTCAGCAAAGTAATTGAACATTTTTGTGTCTATGGAATGTAGTTACTGGGACATCTTTCGAAACACTGCGAATCTATAATTGGAAAAGGTGTGCTTATTCAATGTAGTATCATAAATACAGTACATGAGAGAAGAATAAAATGGAAAGAAGGAAAAAATATTTAAAAATAAACAATTCCAATGAAAAGAGGGGAGTGGGGGGGAAGATAAAATAAGGCAAGTTTGCTTCATTTTGCTTCATTCACAGTATCTGGATGTTTTCTCCCTCATGAAATTGAATTTCAGTGAATTTCTTTCACTCCCCATCCCTCATTCCTATGAAAGAGATGATCTTAACACAAAATAAAACAGAACAAAGTGACATGTACATTGGCAGAGGTTGAGATGTGCCCAATACTGAAAAAAAAATGAGGAAAAAGAACACTTAATTCCAGCTGAATGGCAGCCCTCTCAGAGAAAGAGGGTGCATACATATATTACTCAAGCAACCTTGTCCATTGTGTATTACCACTGATTAGAGGGTTTTATGCAGAAAAGTACATTAATTAGCTGGGTTGCCTGTGACTATGTGATAGGATGCTTTAACCACTTTCAAAAATCAACCCCATAAAGTGTGTTCTGTTCAGGCCTCCATGATCATACCAGCATATCCCAAGCACATCTAGAGCTCAAAAAACAAGTTTTCAGATATTATATCTCTCCCATAAGGTCTCACAGCACACCTGTAAAAACCTCTGGGATATATCTGAGAGATTTACCCTCTGTCACTGCATGGGAGACGCTGTTTAATTTTGTACCAGCATCTTTGACACCATTTGGAAACAGAGGAAGAAACCTTGACTGGTGAGTTTTTCCTCTCCCTTCCACTGTCTTCCAAAGGCCCCTTGGTGGTGATGTCTGAAACTGAAGATATGCTTTATCTACAGACTGTAGACTCATCTCACCTGAGCTCTTGAACACTTTAACCCAGCCTCGACTCCCACCTTTCATGACTAAGACACACCAAAATGTCCTGCGGTTACCTTCTCACTGTCTCTTTTGAATGAAGACTAGAAAGCTGCTCAATTTACAGACACCCAGAAACATATCACAGGCCATGCAGAGGAAAGAATGATGAGGCAGAAAGTGCTCTTCTGGACTGGTCATGTGAATGAAGTGCGTGTGCATATATGGTTCTAGATATGTAGGAAGCAAAAGATTTAAGTGAAGGCCTTCCTTCATGGTGTCAGTTTAGGAGACAGTACTGGTTTTGTTGTTGGTTTCTTTTTTTTCCCAGGGGATTTGAAACATAGTAGAGTGAAATACCTTCACTGTGACTCAGGGACCTCATAACCAAAGAACTGATAAAGGGCTACTGGGATTTAGTGTTCAGCTTCTCAGTGCCCTGTGATTCTTCACAGCAGCTGCTCAAGATGTCATGCAAAGGACTCCACTACCTCATCCAGTCAGTGCTCTGGAGCACTGACTGCTAAGTCAGCAGGGAAGATGAAGATTGGAAGAAAGTCAACATAATCAAGAGACAGGTTTTTCACTAGAAATCCTTTGTAGAACTGGTATATGCTCCTAAGCTTATAGAAAATCATCCAAAGGATGTCATAACTAATCTGCTCCACAAGGTAATGCTGCAAACCAAGATTTGTCCACTCAGGTTTTTACACAAAAAGAGAACTTCACAGGGCTGGCTAATTTATTTAAGGAAAAAAAAAACAAAAACATAAGCAAACAATAGAAGTTCTTCACCTATGCTTAAAGTTCTTTTCCAACATTTGTGGTTTTTTTGCCTCACAGTGTGTCCTGTAACTTGGCTCTTCACCTGTTGTAGGGCTGGGCCACTCAAAAGGTCACTTTGACATTGGTCCAACACAAATCTGTAAAAGGGCATTCTGGGAATGTGTACCTGAGGCAGAACGCAGTCCACATCCACCTACTGACTAATCTATAGAGCATTGCACTAACTGTGACACTGTTCAATCCAAAGATAATTCTTGTCAATTCCCATTCTTCAGAGTCATCTTACATGGAAGGCATAAAGCTGAGGCAAAGTCAAGAATGTTTCAATTCTTTTCCTTCATGCTATAGCAACATAAAAAATGGAAATTTTCAGGATGGAAAAGTCTGGAACAAGCATCTGCCCACAGTCATGGAGGATGGACAGGTTGATTTGTTGAGTGGGAAGAGAAAGAGGGGCCAATAGCCAAAATCCTGGTGCTGCAGAGTTTTCTAAATGATTCTCTTTTTCCTGTACATAGGCCCTACACAGGTATCTTTGGCACTGCATTTGAAAATGCTAAAGAGATGAACATTGTAATAAGACAGGGCATCTGCAGCTGCAAGGAATACTTAAGAAGTCAAACATTGCTGTGATCAGAGTAGGGTAAATATTTAGTAGTTGCCAAGACTGCTAATCCAGTGCTTTCCAGATAATTTAATTGTATGTAAGTATACTAAATTCTTTGAAAACGTTTGTGTTCATTGGTGCATTATAAAACTGTTACTATAAAATACACTAGAACAATTTCCTTTACTTTTATTTCTGACTAAAACCACCTGTACTGCTTAGCCTTGCATGTCTTCACTGCAGGAACTCCATTAATCCAATGGTCAACAATTTGTTTGTCCATTGCTATAGCTTAGTCAAGTAGAAACTATCAAGTCAAAGAGTGAAGGACAATAATTAGAATTTTGTGTCATGGGCAGAATGTGCAATGTTCTCAATGGTAAAATGCTGTTGTAAGAAAAATTATTCTGACTCACCTACTTAGGTGAAATATTTCTGAACTACTTCATTTCCCTTCTCATTTCAGGCAATCATGCCTGTTTCTCTCTTCACTTATTTCTCCATCTTATTTGTCAGGAAACATAAAAACTGTGTATGTTTCACAGTCATCTTGTTACTCCAAACTCTCAAGATTTTACATTTATGTTCACCTTATTACCAACCAGCTGGAATAAAAAGCAAGTGAGTAAGTGTTTCAACTTGAAACACAGTAAGTTAAGATAAAAATGGGGGAAAAGCTTTCCTTAAAATGAAAAAGAAAGTCATTGACCTGTTGGAATGACTCCATGGAGAAACAGTAAGTTGATGACAGGACTGGAACACCATTCCAGTAAGGAAAGGCTGAGAAAGTTGAGGTTGTTCAGCATGAAGAAATGGCTTTGGGGAGATCTTATTACAGCTTTCCAGTATCTTGAGGGGGCTTGAAAAGGAGGGAGAGTGCCTTCTCATAAGCAGATAGTGACATGACGAGGGGCAAGAGCTCCAAACTGAAAAAGGACAGGCTTAGACTAGATGTTAGGAAGAAATTCTTTACTCAGATGGTGGTGAGACACTGGAACTGGTTTCCTTGAGAAGCTGAGGACTCCCCATCCCTGGAAGTGTTGAAGGCCAGGCTGAATGGGGCTCTGAGCAACCTGGAGTGGTGGAAGGTTCCCCTAATAGTTAAAGAATTAGCAATGTTACTGTTTAAAAATGCCAATGGTTATTAACTGAGCTTTAAAATTATTTTCATTTTGAGCTTATAGAAACACTTCAGATTTCTTATATATTGAACTTGCCTCTATTCCTCTTTCTTTGTAGCAACTACAATTTTAAAGTTTCCTAATTAACATCCTGTGTCTAAAAATACAACAGAGAGAAAAATCCACATGAACATTTTAAAAAATACATTTTCATAAGAGACACGGCTTCTATATTAAAACCACAGAGGTAGTAGGACTTTAGTGCAAAAGTTCAACTTCATAATTAATGCCAGTTGGAACTCACAAGACATGCCACCTACATCCTTATTTCTAAGTGCTCAGCTACAGTTACTATATTAAAGTTAACTGCTCAATGGCATTTTGCATAATAAAGATCAAATTGAAGAAAATGTGCATATTCCGATTTATAAAGAGTTAATTAATAAGCAATTGAGACAATTACTCATTATTGTATCACAAACCGAACCTTTTAAACAACAACAAAAAAAGTATTTATGGTCATGCTCTATCAGTTACCTTTAAAGTGTGAAGATTATTACTAATTATTGAATATATAGTTAGCGAGCCCGACCTTTGCAGACCATGACCCTTGCTCTACTCTCAAGTGGACATTTTCAACTGTGGCCACGTATGTGAATGCAGTTTTATTACATCTCATATCTATATTTAAATTTTATTCTAGCATGGTAAAAATCACTTCTACACCACTTCTTAAGTTTTAACAAGATGTGTCCCAGGCCCCAAAGGGTTCATGGCTTTAAAGAAACTTGTTAAGACATGTTGGAAGTCAATAACTCAAGAAAGAAGACAAAGGCAGAAGAGCACTGCATTAATGAAGACAAGCAGAGAGAAGGAGAACCCAGAATATCATCTGTTTTTAACAGACTAGCAGTAAAACAAACAAACAAAAAAGACATTGGCTCCTGCAAGCCCTTCTACAACAACAGTTGGTAGAGTAGGTAACAGAACCCTTCATATGAGCTGGTATGTGAATTCCTGACTTTAAGTGTGCCACATACCTCCTGAATTCAGTGATATATGTGAAGACCTTAAATAGTAAGCATTCCTCCTCCCAAGCACGTGATCAATGGTCAGCTATCTGTACTTTTGATTTTTGGTAATTCACAAGCAGTGTTGTAGTAGCAGATGGTTTCCAGGCATGGAGGATCCCAGAGAACAGACTGGACTTGCCTAAATGGTCCCAAGCCAGTGGCAAGCAGCTAGGAACAGGAATGGGATGGTGATTTTCAGCCATGCACCTCTGCCACGCTGGAGGAGGGGGCTGCAAGCACTGCAGCGACACAGAGATCCTGCCCGAGCCTCAGCACTCCCCTGGGTTTCTGCCGGTCATGCAGCCCCATGCCTGCATCTCTCAGCTTCCTGGGGGCAGGAGGAGTCAGAACACAGTCAGAACACTGCCCCCAGACATGCAGACAGCATCTTGCAGGAGGGCATGAGTGTGACCCCACTGCTGCAGTGATGCCCTAGTCCAGCTTGGCGTGGGGCCACTGGAAACACCAGGAGATACAAGGTGGAAAGTGAAGATGGAAGCAGTGTCAGAAAAACTATGCTGCTAGAAATAAAAGACATGGAGAGATGTGGACACTCTTATGATTGCTTACTAGGACTTGGGAGGATATGTCCTCCCCCTAGACTGAAAGGAATGGATCTTGCATCAGAGACCTTCCTCGATGGATTCAAAGGCACTACTTAAATATGTCTTGTTACAAATAGCAAGTCTCTAGCAGAGAAATTTTATAAAAGGTCTAACTTCCATTCAAGTTAGATCCAGAAACAGATTTAGGGAAGGGGATACCCAAAGAAACTGGGAAGTCAGATGGAGAATTAACTTCACCAACCGATGACAAGAGACAGCAGAAATAAAGTTTATCTCACACAACCTCAGAAATTTACATCAGAACAGGGAAAAGAAAAATTATCAGCATGTGAATCACCTAACTTAATTCTAAGATCCACAGCAAGATTCAATGAAAAACATTATTAGAATCACTGTTGCTGTTTGTTGACCATACAAGGGCAATAAGCAGCCTAGATATACACGTCGGCTTTTAAGATATCCTCCATCTACCTACATTTCAGCAGTCCATCCAAAATTGGGCAGATGGATTCCAGTCCATATCCCATTAATTGGAGTTTTCTGAGGAACGCTGGGGAGAAAGGGACTGAGAAATGCTTCCATCTTGTAGGAACAGTCAAGGAAGGAACCTTGTTCTTCACCGTCAGATGTTCTTGGTAACTTAAGAAAGTGGTTTGTTTAAATAATCAATATCCTTGAACCTTTATCTGCATTTCCAATAGCTGAAACGATACTTTGGGGATCAAATTCAAAGAGCAATAATAGATTATAAAATTAGAATATGGAAAATAGTCTAACAATACAGATGCTTATAGGAAGCCAGTAGCACAGGAATAAGCATGAGAAGAAATACTGAATACATACAAGAGAAGAAAGACATGGAAATACATGGTTGAGAGAGAAAAATGAGAGCAAGAACTGTATAAGAAAAAAGATTAGGCAAGGCTGTGTAAATGGGATGAAAGTATTGTATTAAATATACTAAGAGACAAGAAGCCAGAGGAGGCATATAAAAGACAGGAAGAAAAGAGATTAGAACAGCTTCTTGTCAGTATATTTGAATATCATGTTTTAGCAGTTCCATCATTAAAAACTTCTCAGTCTCTCTCACATACTTAAAATGGCTATAAAATGGAAATATGTTCATATTTAAGCATTTTACTGAAAACAGGCTACTGTTTTTTTAAACCCTGTGTCACTTTTGAATATACAGAACAGTGTAGTGTTTGAAACTACATCCATTTGTTGGCTTCCCTTCTGCACAGTAATGGGCTTATTTTTAAAAGCCTGGCATTTATTACACAAAATATAAAGCACAGACTAAAGTGTAATACTAATGAACAAAAATAAGGTTTATGAATAATCGCATTATAAATACCTTTACCATGACCAAGCATATTTTGAAGCTGAGTTGCTCTGTGTGAAGGTGACACCCTCTAAAATTAATTAAATCTAGAGTTAAGCCATTTTTAAGGAACCTATACTGAGACACCCATTCACAATTTGTTTCAAGCACACAAACGACTTTATCAATTATGACTCTCAGGACCAGAATCCATACTGATTAATTCAGCATAGATCTGCTGACTTCAGTGACACTTACTTACATTTACTGTGATAACAGTCAGCAATGTTCAGCAAGAACAGAACAATAAATCATTCACCAGAAATTTTTAGTTATATCACTTCAATAAAAGGTCTAGGATTCACTGATTAACAACAGTGAAATAACAGATTCAAGTGTGCATACAGGAAGGAAGAGAGAAAGGCAAAAGAGAGGAAAAAAAGAGGGAGAAAAAGAGGGGGAAATATTTTAGTGCAATCAGACTCTATTGGCAGGAGATGACTGAGAACATTGCCAGAATTTATGAAAGACAAAAACCTAGGGCTGTTAGCAGTAGGTCTAATGCATTTTGTGTAGATGCTCTGTACTGTGTTTGGGTTAATTCCCTTTATTTATTGGCCTTTTTGGATTCAGTAGAATCTATAGATAGCTATATAGATAGATAGCTATACAAATTAGCACATCTCTGTAATTTCTTTTCACTCACTCACCCTTAGTTATTCACCCTTAAAAACAACAAAAACCCATCCTCCAAATACTCCTTTCTTGTGCCTGAAAATTTGTGAACAACTTTTCTTGCAATCTCTCGTATTTTGCATAGTGTTATCAAAATGTGTCTCTTCAGAATGAAGACAACCACCTGTGACTCCTAACAGTAATACCCCACATTTTCACAGAATATTTTGCCCTTCAGTAATATAAATGTGTTTCTCTCCTCTCACCCTTCAGTTTGAGCCCAGGGTACATATCAGGAGCATGATTCCATTCTCACATATGTTTTACACTGATACAAGGCCATTGATATGAGCTGAGCTACTGCCAACACGCAACTCTCTAACTCAGGTTTTACGTTTCTTTAGAATATTAAGCAAACTTAGCTATTCCTCTTTAATTCCATGCCAGAAGACTAATGCAATGACCTGAAACACATATTAAAACACATCCAAAAAGCTGCATTTCTTAAAATTTGAACAATACATTCACATCTGTTTTCCTCAAGCAGTTGAGCTAGATGGCACCTCCTTGCAGAGCTGCGGATCATGAACCCCTTATTGACAGTCGTATGAAAAGTCCTCACCGTGTCAGGAAGCAGCATTTGTCATTCATGCCTTTGGCTGTTACTGTCTGATGGTTCCTCTTTTTCAGATATTTGAATAATTTTTACAATAGGATGTCAAAAGTGTGTTTGACAAGTATATAAACTTTTAAACAAACTGCTTCAATGAAACAATTTGCTCTGAACATCTATCGTGCAGCCAAGGAAATTATTTGGTAAAGAGAGCATATTTTTTTCTTCTCCCAAGTACTCTCTTCCAAAACGATAAAGTACATTCCCAGTTCTAAAACATTTGTTTAGCTTAAGATAACACATGCTCATTCAACCAAATTTTAGATACTGGACAATTTTAGAATAGGATATAGCTTCTTCTTCCTTTAAGACATGGGAAATTGCAGACAATGTGTTTACAAAACTAATGGTATTTCGATAGAGAAAAAAGACCTTGAGAATTTCCTCCCTGGCTCTCAGCTTGATCTGAATCTGGACTATATCCTCAAATTTTTAAATGTGAGCACTCATTTAAGGCAATTATGGGCACTCGGCCAATAAAACTGAAATAGATGTCCTGATATTCTAAACAATAATGTCAGTCCTTGCTTTCAAATTTCTGATTCCAGGATGTATGGAAAAAAACATCTCAGACTTTCACCTCTGACAATCTACCTCTCCATCACTATTAAAATATCCAAAAAGAGTGAAGATCAAAATGGTCATACTACCTAAAGCCCCACATACTGTTTCAGAAGTGACTATAATTGCTGAAGGAGGCTCAAGATTCTCCCCTAAGATATTTCCAACCTCTAATTATTTTCAGCACAGGGGAAGTCCTGAAATGGATATGATTTTGGACACTTACAGACAACTCCTACCACCATCACCAGATTTATCTTTCATATGCTTGTCCAGTTTGCCCGAGTCCACAAAAATTTGTATTATATTTATTTTTTATTTTCCAAAACATCCTTTGGCAAGGAGTTTCAAAGGTCAGTTACTTGCTGCATGAGCAACTCTTCTGTTTTGAGCACGACTCCTTACAGCTTTTTATGATGCTTGCTGTTCTTTTGCTCGACAGTAAATTATCAATCCTAAACCTGTCTTTCCTTGTCAATCTTGACTCTGTAGTACCACAGTCTCATAACACATCCCTTTTCTTTCCCAGGGTAAAGCTTGCTTATTGACTCAGCTAATCCTTGAATGGTCTTTCCATGGAAATACTGGGTATTTGAGAAAATACCATCTGTAAAAACCCAATATTAATTTATTTTTTCTAAAAATGTATACATTTGGATCAAACAAGCATGCAGGGGAGGACTGTGCTGAGACTTCAATTTCTGTTCTTTAGCATGGAATTTGGAGGTCTAAGCTAGAATGCAGCTTTTTGCTACGCCAAGTTTCTTGGGAAGAGCTATGTGTCTCAGGAAGACATACAGTAATTTCACAATTATAAACTGCACCTGATTATAAGCCGCACATTCTGTAGCTGGGTAGACCACAGGATTTGTCCATATATAAGCCACACCTGAATATAA
>VRYO01002297.1:74574697-74600775 GCA_009812075.1 Sialia sialis | reverse complement strand
TGTTTTCTTTCCCTTCATGTGGTTGGATTTGGTGGATCCGGAGCCAGAGCTGATTTTTTTCCTCGGTGGGGTGTGCGTGTGGCGTGCGGGGATTTTCTCGCTGCGTTTTTTATCTTCTGCTGCTTTTTTAAATCTTGGTTTTGAACCTGAGCCGGGAAAAATGGGAAACGGTGCTTCCGTCAGAAGGGGAATCTCTCCATCACTGTTGTTGGGACGTGTGCCTGTGGTGCTAGTCTTTTAGAGAAATAGCCTGACAGCTTTCGGAGTGGAAGGTAAGGGTGCCCGGGGCATTTCCATTTCCCATTTCCAGGGATTACGACTGGAGAGCTTTTAGCTTGGGATTCCGGGGAGGAGGCGGCGGAGGAGGGGGACAGGCTGTTGCTGAAGGATAGAGAGAGAGACAGCACATACGAAATGATCTCCGCATTTACTTCAGCGCTGCAGTTTAAAAGTTAGAGAAGTCCGTCTTGCGACAGGTCTGCTTCCCTGACAGTAATTTCCAGCGAGACCGAGAATACCTGAGGTTTGTGCACGATTGGGGTAATTTGTATGGGGGGTGGGGGGAATTGTTAGGTTAATAGGAAGTTAAAATAAGAGAAGTCAGTGGGTCTTCTGTTGGGGGAAAAAAAAATAAATGGAGTGATGGCGCCGTCTATGTTCGGCTAAACTACAGTGTCACCTAGAAAATCAGTTCGGGGAATATCCAAACTAAATGCCCGTTTCTTTTCAGCAGAAGGGGATTCTCCCCCTTCCCAAATGGGCAGCCTTGAGCCTCTGTGGCCATTCTTTAACTCCCTCCTCCATGGAAGAGAAAGATCTTTTTAATCGGAGTGTCTTAATCCTTCCAGCGAGCAGGTTCACTCTGCATCTAGCAGTGCTGCAAAGTAACTGAATGCTGCCGGCACGCTCAGTTCGTGTGTGTGTGCATGTGTGCGTGTGTAATGCACACAGGGAGACAGGGATTAAGACAGCGTTCTGTTTCAGTAGCCGTGCATGAACAAATGCACAACTAAAATGAGGGATGTTTGATTACATTTCTTCATAGAAAACAGCCTAGCACTGCAGAGGTCTTTATTTTTCTAGTGCAGATATTACACAGGATGGAAAAAAGTCAGAGGCTTTTTTCCTTTTCAAACAGGAAAGCAAATAAGCTCCCTTTCTACTTTCCCGATTATAAAATTAATCCTTTTTCATGGGTGGAATTCTTAATTTAGACACTTATTGTCACATTGGCTTTCAACGCCTACACCATCCTGAATAACACTGCGCAGAACTGCATTGCCTGCAAAGTGCTTCAGCAAAGGGGAAATTGTTTCCAGAATTCCCAATAAGTTTCTCTTTTTGAAAACCTTAAATGCTGTAGCAGCCCTGTTTGGAGAAGGAGAACCATGTTATTCATTGAGACGGATGCTCAGAAAGGAGAAAATCTGACCATGTGGATAGACCCAGCAGCAGCCCTGCTTTTTTTTTTTTTTTTTTTTTTTTTTTTTTTTTTTTTTTTTTTTTTTTTTTTAAAAAAAAAAAACCCCTCTGCTGTAAAGAGGGTTAGAGTTGGCACTGCTTTTTGCCCATTTCAGGATTCAGAGTTTGCATTATAATCTAGGAGATACGAAAATCTCTTCAAGGGAGCTTAATCCGGTGACTTGCTGTGTGTTACGCAATGGGAAACAGAAGATGTCTTGCTGTTTAGTGAGGAGATGAAAAGCTAAGCAAAGACACACATCAAACTCTGTAACAGTGCCTGTGTGTGTGTGTGCCTCTGCTTATAGAGCAACAGTGGAGGAGACTGCAACCTAGAGAGTTTTAAATTAGGTTGCTATCACTTCTTTCTGCTTGCATTTAAGAGCAGAAAATGAACAATTACTCATTTTTAAGAGATCAGCAACTTTTCAAAGGTTAATGCTGAAAAACTTCAACCTGAAATTTTTGGATATCATTACGGAGGTAAACGTAACTCAGGTTTGCTGTGTGAACCTAGGCCACTGTTAAAAGAACAGAGCATGTGGAGACTGTGAGGGTTGGCAGGTGCACCAAAGCAGCTTTATTTGGAGATACTAGCAGAGAAAATGTAATATTTTCTTTCATTGTTCAAGTGCACAGCTGCAAAACACAGGAGCTAATCAGACAGTACAAGTAATTTGTAATAAGAGGGCGAGTGCAGTCCAATAGGTGCAGAGATCCTGCTGTAGCACAGCCAGATATATAGAACTGCTGATTGTAATACTAATACTGTGATCCATTTTATATATCCTTAGATGCTGAAGCACATTGAAATTATTATCTTCAAAAGGTGGCATTTAGTGATCTGTCAGACCAGGAGTAGTTGTATCCATCTGTCTTTGTTTCTTTCTTCAGCAGTGTCAGAATGTTATTAATACATTAATCTCAGTATTTTCTGCCTTTTTAGAGACCTCTGTGTACTAGGCAGCCAGGGGGAAGACATGTAGGCATATGGGAGATAATGTTCCATCTGTAACAAATAGTAATTGGTGCATTTTTAAATTATAGCTGTAATAATTCAGTTACTTCTCAGAGTTAGGAAAAAAATAATATCTATCAAATTCTACCAGCTTTCTTGTTCTATTCTGGTGAAGTCTTGCATGTGCACGTAGTATATGCACATACATAACTATAGCCGATTAATTATTTACTTTTTGAATAAATAAATAAATAAATTTTCTCCTCTCTTGGTCTGTCAGGTGAGGTATCTAGGTTTTTTACTTAAGCTGAGCAGTTCTAGTCCACGCCATGATGACTAAATCCTAGAGAGAAGAGGACATTCCTATTAATAATCTAATAGATGTTGAGTTTTAATTTGTCTGTGGAAGACGTGTCTGTGGCGATGGCCACGTGATGGCGCTGTGCACACAGCGGCAACCCCGGCCCTTGCGTTATAAAATAAAAATTACCTGCCCTTCTTTCTGAAAGGGGCTCTAACTGCAAGCTTGAAAACAGCTGGCTCGAATATTGGAAGGAGTTTGGTTTTCTATGCGTGAAGAATTCTACTTGCATTTTTATTTCATTTCATCTCCTGCAGGCCAAATGACATAGGATGAAGGCTGTTCGTAATTTGCTGATTTATATATTTTCCACCTATCTACTGGTTATGTTTGGATTTAATGCCGCCCAAGACTTCTGGTGTTCCACGTTGGTGAAGGGGGTCATTTATGGATCGTATTCTGTAAGTGAAATGTTTCCTAAAAACTTCACAAACTGCACTTGGACGCTGGAAAATCCAGACCCAACCAAATATAGCATTTACCTGAAATTTTCCAAAAAGGACTTCAGCTGCTCCAACTTTTCCCTCTTGGCTTATCAGTTTGATCATTTTTCTCATGAAAAAATAAAGGATCTTTTAAAAAATAACCATTCTATAATGCAGCTCTGCAACTCCAAGAATGCTTTTGTATTTCTGCAGTATGATAAGAATTTTATTCAGATACGTCGTGTCTATCCTATCAACTTCCCAGGATTACACAAAAAAGAAGAAGACCAAAAATCCTTCTTTGAATTTTTGGTGTTGAACAAGGTGAGCCCAAGCCAGTTTGGGTGCCATGTGTTATGCACTTGGTTGGAGAGCTGCTTGAAATCTGAAAATGGGAGAACCGAGTCCTGTGGGATCATGTATACAAAATGCACCTGCCCTCAGCATTTGGGAGAATGGGGAATAGACGACCAGTCCCTGGTGCTGCTCAATAACGTGGTGCTGCCCCTCAATGAGCAGACGGAAGGCTGCCTGACCCAGGAGCTGCAAACCACCCAGGTCTGCAATCTCACCAGAGAAGCCAAGCGGCCGCCAAAAGAAGGTAGGTGCTTCTTGGAGGGGGGCTGAATGCCATGGCAGTGTCTCATCCTGCTGCCAGCTCTCCTTAATACTCACATTCGTTTCAGTTGCTCTCCACTCTGGCTCTCCTCTACACGAGGCAAGAGGGCTGGAGAAGATGCACACTCTCCTTAAAGGCAGGGAAGGCTGCATTTTCATTTCTAAACTGGCCTAACCTACAGCATATAGTTCTGCTGAGCTTTGTTGAAACTCCTCACAAGTAGGATCCATCCGTTTTAAGGCCTCGCTCACAGTAATGCCCACAGGTGGTGAGCCAGAAATCACTCACCACCTCTTTACAGCAACTACCCAACTTCTTGAAACGATCCCTCGACTTTGCAAGGAAAACATTTCCAAAGGCATGCAGGCAACCTGACCAAAAGACCAGGAGATTTACCACGTTCAGGACAGCTGCTCCCTGGGCCAGACCTCAGCAACCTACAAAAAAGCCAAGAGCAAATGCAATTCCACAGGGTGCACCTGTGCCTGAGATGCCTGGAGAGGCGAGGCACTGTGCAGGCAGGACGTGCTGGTTTCACCTCCCGGGAGCTCTGAGAAGCGGCACGGGCTGCTCCTGCACCCATTCTCCAGGCAGCTTCAGCTCCCGGAGATGCAGGCTCAGAATCTCACTGCAGTATTAGCAAGGAGGGGGTTGATGTGTCATTCCCAGCAGCTGCTTCAGTCCCAGCAGCTGCTTCATGTCCCCGCTGGAGAAATGGGAGGGGGATGTTGTGGGAGGGTGGGAAGACAGGGGTCCAGCAGTTAGCATGGCAGCCCTCCACCTAGTCCCTCTGCTACGTGCCTGCTGTTTTAGCCTGGAATTTTGGGGAGCTTGGGGCAGGAGAACGATTTTTAGGAGGACTTTGAAGGGTTGTGAGGCAGGGAAAGCGTGGGTTGAACATAGATAGGAGCTCTGGATGCAGAGCGAGGGGGTCCTTCAGAGCTGCCCTGCGGGAATGGGGGGAGGGGGAGGCAAAATCATCGAGCCTGGGGTATTGCATTTTAATGCAGGAAATGTTCCCTCTCTCCTTGTTTTTTGCATAGCCACAAAGCTCTCAGTCTGTGGCGAGGCAGTGCCAAGCTCCCAGCCCCCCTAATAGAAGTTGCTTTGTGGAGGAATGTAACATTGACACGTTGTTAGGAGAGGATTTTCTTTAAGGGCAGCCAAGCCCCAGTGCTGTGGGAGAAGAAAAGCTGAACTTGCTCCAGCTGCCGCGGTGCCAGCGGCCAAGGGCAGGGCCGGGGGAGGGGAAGGCTGGCGAGTGGGACGCTTGGAGCATCCTGCAGCTCCGCGCTCTCCCGCTCCCGGGATCAGAGCGGCTCCAAGGGACGGGGGAGGCCCGGCTGCCGCACACAGCTCCTAGAGCAGCTCCTTCGGTGGCAGGGATGGCGTTGAACACGGTTTAGCGCTGATCAGTGGCCAGGCGGGCGGGTGCGGTGCGGGTGCGGGGCTCGCACCGCCCGCTCCAGCGCACACGCACAGCGCACAGCGCGGCTCGCTCCGGCGGGACCCTGCGGCAGGATGCAGTGCATCCCCCCCGCGCCAGCCCCCGGGAAGCACCGGCACCACCGCGATGGGCGCATCCTTCATCCCTGCCCCGCATTCCCGTGCTCCGGCAGCGGCTCCCTCGTGGGGCTGCGCCTTGGGTGCCGGGAGCGCTCACACCTTGACCCAAAATACACTGAATTCCAAGGGGATGAGTGTATCCAGGTTAAAGCGTCTGCTTCAGAAATGGACCTAGTTGAAAGGACAGGAAGCTTAGGGCAAGCGTTTCTTTGGTTTGGTTTTTTTTTTCCTTCCCTTAAATTTTGAAACATGTTTCCAGCATAATTTGCTTCCGATTTCAGGCGTATTTTAATTCTTGCCCCTACTCTTGGGTTCTCCTGCATATGAGCTGGAGAAATGGCATTGTTAGAGAGGGTGGAAATTTAATTTGGTAGGTGCAAGGTTTGATTTGCTTGTTTTTCACTCTAGTGGGGCCAGTTTTTAATTGATGGAAATTTTACGGTATTAGAATTATTTCACTATTTTATTTAATTGCTTTCATGCACTTTGCAATTGTTCATCATATCGTTAATCAAAGTTATAATCAGTTTGCAAAGTAAGCCTCACAGTACTCCTCAGTTAGCAGTAAGCATTTTGTTTTCCACTCAGTGTCTAAAGCATTTTTTTCCCTTTCCTCAGAAGGTTAAAAATCTGCGAGAGAGGTGTGTTCAGTCTTTGCTTTCTGTAGATAGTGTTGCATTCATTAAGCACATCAGTCAGGTGTATCTGTATGTAGGAAGCTGGTTTGTGATTCAGATCAAGGCCTTATTGAGGGATCAAAACGTAGAATATTCTTGCTACAATTGTGATGCGGTTCATTACTTCTGTCAGCAAACATTAAGGCACGAAATACAAATTTTGTTTTCACAGACAGTCTAGTTCATGTTAGATTGGCACAGGTAGCATAAACAAGGTAGACCAATAACTAAGAAATGGTTGTTAGTTGTAGTAGCAACTGAAAGTGCAGCTTTCCTAGTGTAAGTTGAGTTTTAAGGGAAATGGAGTTTACTGTTGAGAGAGTGCTCTAGATTTGGTAAGACTGTGTTTTAATGAGTTTGTGCATGATTCTGAGGTTTTGTACTGACATTGCCTAGAAGTGACTTTTGGAGAGGAATTGCAAAGACCTGACAGCTTTCTAAGTATTATGCAAACCTTCCCGTCCATCAGATTTGCTTTCATCAAACTTGACTGTATGAAGTGTAAAATCTTTTCCCAAAACTATTTCAGTCACATTTTTAGAACCCTTATGTAAATAGAGAGCATTTAGATTAAAGCCAACTGTTTCTATTTTGAACCTCTCAAGATTTTTACAATTTTGAATATGATAAATGGCTTAGGAAAATGGATGAAAGTCGATATTTTTCCTTTTTAAGAAGTGTTGACTTTTACAAAAGATGTGACAAGTATACAATGGATCATTGTGTTTCTAAATGTGCTGAAGTGTTGAACAATGAAAGGATCTAGGTCAAAAAAGTGGAAGCTGTAACGATTGATTTTTAGTAAAATGCTTTGGAAATATGTGGTTTGTTCAGCATTTTTTTTCTGTAGGAAGATCATCTTGGGTGTAATTGATTCAAGCAATATTGAAAATCTCTACCACTTCACTTAGACCCAGTTTCCTTGTATCTAGATTCTTTTCTGTGGCCTTACATTTGAGATGCTTATTCTGGATCAAAGCACTGGCAAATAGATCTCAATGAATAATTTGGCAGGGTCCTAAATTTAAGGGCTGTGGGGAATTTGTCCTCCTGATCTTTAGTGCTGTAACTGAAGTATGGCGTGAAGTTTCTGTCAATAAGACAGGGCTCAGTTCCAAGTCTAGCAGACATGTAAAGACTTTGCATGTAGTCAATCCAAGAGAGACTCCTAAATTCCCTTTTCTTATAGTTGCCAGAATATTATTGTAGAATTTTGTAATAGTTACTTAGAGAGGAACTATAGAGAGTTTCTTGTTGTGTTTACTGCCAAGTCTGATGGGGTTCCTCCTAAAAGAAAGGAAATAATTCTTTGTTATTCACATCCAATAGAAGAAGAGAAGGAATGTTCACATTTGTTGAATTTCAGCATTTGAAGTTCCAGGCTTAATCTTGTATCTCATGATCAGATAGTCCAAAATAATTTCAGTAGGGATATTTTATTATGCTAGAAATGTAGCATTGGCCTACTTTGTCAGAAATTCTAAGAGCTCACTGTGTACCAACGTCTCAGTATTCAGCAACTGATTTCATTTTTTTCCTGATTTCAAATCTGAAAACAACACTGAGATATTAACAGAGTATTTACTGCAATGGGTGTGTCTTTAGAATAATAGTTTAAGTCACACTGTTGAATAATAGGAAGATGTGGGATGCAGACAGTTTTGTAGAACCTACATGACATGTATCCATTTATTTATTTGCCATTCCATGAATGCTCACTTCCTGTTGCACACATTTGAGATTAATTCATAATAATCATCACATAATCAGAGGTCACTCACTCAGAGTGGGCTGGGCATCCCTAGTTAGAAAGTCATAGCCAGTAATTCCATATCATGGCTCCATCACCGGATTAAAACTGTTAAATCAGCGATTTATCTAGTAAGATCCAAAATTACAAAATGGAGTCTAGCAACCATATACTTTGAGAGGAATATTTAATATTTAGGGTGCAACAACTATTTGAGGCTAAAGTAAAATATAGAAAATCAAAAATAAATAGAGCATTTATCCAAAATATTGAATGAGTACAGTAACATACTTGAAAGAGGCTTAATAATTTTTATATCCTTCTGCTTGCAGAGGCCCTTTTATTCATGCGGTTGAGGGGACAAAGGAGGATGAGCACTAAGGGAAAAACACGCTTTTGAATTTTGTGTGAAGTGTATTTTTCATTATGTCTTACAAGATATTGTTTAAAAACTTTAAACTGACATGCTGAAATAAGTGGTCACTATGCAGGTTATGAGCAGTTTTAAGCAGTTTTGTTATTATACTGTAAGGAGCAGTTTGATCTCAGTGAAAAATAATTTCAGACAGAAACATTTTTCAGAAACTGTAAAATAATTTCTTTCTCAGAAAGAAAAATAATTGCACTTAAAATACTTTTTTTTTTAAACATAAATATTGTCCCTGCTAAAATGCTCATGGCCAAAAACATCATAGAAACATTCATAGAATCAGTTAAAGAGATCATATTTTGAGTCTGGTTCCCCATGGAAGGTTATATTTTAAAATCTCCTATGGATTCCCCTGTCCTACATAAAGCCTTATTTTGACTTGACTTACTTTGCTAGAAGAAAATGATCACCCTGAAACTTTATTATTTCCGTACATATTTGAGTCATTCTGAACCACTCATAATAGGGTGCTTTATCACAGTCATGTGAATTTGATTTCAAAATCTTTTTGTGAAGTAGTGCACTGTAGAAAAAGCACTAATGATCAGCACCTCCTTTAATCAATAAGCCTTACCTTTGTTTTTTATTATTATATGTGATTATCACTAATGACTGTACTTTAGTTTGTGCTGTATTGATTATTTCCACCTGATTACTTCAGTAAACTATGAAGATTCTTGTTTTGATGGAAAGTTTAGAAGTTTGAGTGCAAGAGTAATCAGCACTTCACGTATGTGTGTGGAATTCAGTGGGATTTGAATCAATCCGTAAGAATTGTCTGATGCTTTGAAAAACGAAAATACCTAGACCATTTCCTTTATGGTACAGGAAAGTCTGTATAAATGGCTTTGCTTCCAGTTATTTAAATACTTTATTAGTAAATGTACTTTTCTTTCTCTAGGTGGTCATTTCTTTGGTATCACCGATTGTATAAGTACAGTAATTTCATGATTATAAGCCGCACCTTTTTCATTGAAGAATCCAGCCTACCCCAGTAGTGCGGCTAATCATCAGGTGCGGCTTATCTATGGACAAATCCCAGTGAAATGCCAAGCCAGAAGTGAGAGCTCGCCGGGGAGGGTGCCTGGGGCTGCCTTTAAAGGCTTTGCTGGTCTATGAAAACTGTTTGCAACTTGAGCACCTGACACCAAACCCCGCTGCCAGCGATTCTGTTACTAACTCGTTACTTTGTCGCACATAGATCCTCACTTAAAAAAAAAAAAAAAAAAAAAAAAGTGGCTTCTATTCAGGTGCGGTTTATATATGGACAAATCTCGTGGTCTGCTCGGCTACCCGGATGTGCGGCTTATAATCAGGCTTATAATTGTAAAATTACTGTATTTTGTTCAGCACTTCTCACACACTGAGATGGCATATTATTTTTTGGGAAAAATCAGCCAGCTTCAGTCAGATGTTTACCTTAGGAGGGATCACAGGTGTCCTGTATAGGATTTGAATTGCAGTTTTTCATCAATTCACTGCTTGTTTAGAACATTCATGCCTTTGGTTGAATAGTATGTTATAACCCAAAACCAGGATTTTGGTTTCTCAACATGTCATTTTTGCTTGAATTAAATCTCTGTTTGTGCATATGATTGCACTCAGAAGACCTGCTCTCATCTGGGCATAAATGCTGCTACAAACCTGTACTCTGAGAAACAAGAGGCATAAATAGAAACCAGTGATAAAGAATGGGCAAAGTATAGAAACAAATTAAGTGTTCAGAAGGAAGTCAAAGCACGTATCCAAATTAGAAGCAGAATTCAAACTGTCTTGCTGCTGCCTCCAGTGAACAAGTGCTTGATACTATTGAGTCCACTACTATCAGGTATTTCACACCAGTCGTGCCTTCTTTCTTGGCCTTCCTCCTACCTGTAAGCTGTGGCTTTTGTCTTCAGATTCTTCCAACTACCCTTCTCCTGTGTGGAAAAGGCCCACAGTATGTTTACTGTATTTTGGACCTTGCCCTCTGATGATCATATGCTTTTGAAAAATGTGGAAGTATTCCAGTGTAGAACAGCCATTAGCAGAAGTTGATGTAGATTCTGCTTACATAGTGGGATTTCAGTTGTTAGCTCTTAGTGACATTATATGAAATTATATTGTGACATAATGCAGGTACTGCATTTTTTATTATTATACCTACATGTTTCTATTTCATGCGTTTATATAATACAGTGATTATATGATGATTTACATTCAGTCTGTTCTTCTGTGCTCTTTTTAAAGCAATTTATCCTCTTCTGTTCAAATCTGTCCATATTGCTGTTTTGTTTAGATTTCTGCTTGCAAAAGCATGGAAAAATCTGCTTTGTCTGTGGGTATACACAGAGGAATTTTCAGAGAAGACTTTCTTTTCCTCTTCTTAGGGAATTAAAGTTATGAAGTTTATTCAGTTGTGTTTTATCAAAGGATTCCAACTTCAAGTTGTTGTAGCTCTCAAATTGGAGTTTAGTTGTTCATTTATAAATATGCAGTAATTGTAATAAAACAAAGGTCATTGCAGGATTCCATTGAGAATTATTTGCATTCACTGTTAACAAGAAATATAAAACACTCCTTAGGACAGAGAAAGTTGTACATGATATAAAATACAAATTTACAAATTATGCATTGCTGATTTATGAATATTTCAGAGTTTCATCCCTTTCTGATGTTAGTTTAATCTCAAGAGGAAGACAGTCAAATTTTTCAAAGTCATTCTTGGTTTTGTTAATCTTTTAGAGTAGTTATAAATAAAGTTTTTGTCAAATTATGGGCGCAGTTTTCTGATGGAATATCCACCATCAGAATTAATAAAAACAATCAATAATAACAGGGTATGGGATCCATGTTGTTACTTTGCTCTGCAAAGGCCAAGTTTTTGTCCTTACTCAAGACCAATTCAGCATTCTGTCAATGTAATTCGATCTAAATACAGATGATATTAGATCCCAGAAAAGAGGTGTGAAACGTTTTTGTACTACTAAAAGCAAATGATTTCTTAATTCTTATTTATAAGTTCTTTTTCCCCTGTAGTTTTACTTTAAAACCCATTCTTGACATTTGGTGGAGCAAAGCAGATGTACTTTCAAGAAAACTCAGTTATGCAACTTCTTGCTGCATTTCTTTCAGTTTTAGCTGCTCAGTCTGTCTCTGGGTGCTTTATTTCAGTTTCCTTTTCGTTATTTGGAAGGGAAAAAAGGCACATGATGCACTCAAATTAGTATTTCTTTGATGATGTTGAAAATGTGTGCAGCTGAAATTTGGAAGCAAGCTATTTTCAGTAATTGGGTCCAAATTTTATTTATATCTCCTAGAAATGGCAGAAACCATAACAAAATTCTAAAATTTTAATAGCATCTGTTTTCTGGTAGCTCTGATAGAAAATTGGTGACAACGGGGTGAACATGTCACCCACTTTTGGGCATTTTCATTAATTAGCTCTCTTTAATTCTTCAGGAGATATGAAACCTTTTGGGAGCTGACTGGTACCTGTTGTTCTCATTCATCAGTTATGTAGGGATACACCTACATAGTTATTACTACAATACATTCCTTATGTTAAACAGGAATTTTTTGACCATTGTCACCAACTGAGGTATGCTGTAGCAAATTGCTTGTGAGAATGTGAGGCCCCATTGTGGCTTTATTTCTCTCCCTTTGCCGAGTAATGTCAGTACACCAGCCAAGTAGAAAACTATTCACCTTAGATTTCTTAAATCTGTGATCCTAATGTTGGGCAAGTATGCTATAATGGCCCAGCTAAGCTTCCATTGGAACCTAAAAGTGGCACAAAAAAGAGTTGAGGGGAAGCAGTGATGCTGATTCAGCTCAGTTTGAATTTTGCTTAGGTAAAAAAGTCTATCAAAAAGTGATTGATACATGTTACCCTTGCCCGCTCTCTTGGACAGGATGGCAGCCAATTACATAATACTGTGTTTCTAGGCAGTTGCACCATGTTTGATTACAGTATTACTGGCAGATCCTTCAAAATAGAGTCCAAGATATGTGTTTATCCAGGGCTTCCCACTGACGATGAAAGAGTGGTGCAGATTACTACGAAAGTGTGCAAAGAGTGCTTGGGGAAAAGTCAGCAAAGCCTTTGTAGCTCATTCCAGTAGTGCAGTTAGAAAAGGTTTAAATTACAGATTAGAAAATCAGAGAATCTGATTCATGCTGTTCATTGGTTATGAGAAGTAATATTGCTTCATGCAGGAAGACTTTTTCCTGAAAGGCTTTTGGGAAACCTTAAGTCTGAATATTTAATGTGAAATAAATCTTTGAATCCTAAATGGTTCCTTATTTTTTTAATAGTATTTGCTTCTCTATCCTATTTTTTCCATTCCCTTTTGTACTGTACACATAGAAAATTTTAATTATCTGCAAAGCTGGGCACTTCAGCTTGAACTGCAACAAGTTGTGTTTTTATCCTTGGAAGTGTTTTGTTTGTTCTGTGGCATTGGCCAATATCTGCAGTAACTGGCAAACATACAGATGCTCCATCCTGGTGTGTTTGAAGGTTGATGGATGTGCTTCACACTGACAAAGGAGAAGAGGGAAAATGTTCAGCGCTGCAGGTGTAATGTGAGTACACAGCCTTGTCCAGCTGGTCTGTCTGCATCAAATGTCTTGGAAATCTCTAATACAGAGAGTATCAGAAAGTTTCACTCTCCTTGGAAAGGAGGAATTTGCCAAGGCTGGATATTAGCCAATCCCAGCAACTGATAAGGTTGTGAGAGTTATGTATGGGGCCATAGGGCTTCAGTGGATTATGCTGTTATTTAGGTTTGTAAATGCAATAGATACTGGTTATACCTCTTGAAGCAGAATTACACTCGGAAAAGTTTGATGGTTATTGTCCTCGGAAAGTTTCATGTACCTAAAAATAATTGGTGCCTGCTCTGGAACCAATGTTTTCCTGTCTCGTAAATGAATTTGAAATTATGTTTTCACTGAATTTTTAGTATTTTCATGAAAATTGGAGAAGTTTCGTAATTGGGAAAAATCAACAATATTCCTAATTCTTGACCAGAGAGAAACTTTCGAGAAGCAGAGCCAGACTGCTCCAAGTACTGTAATTGTTTGCAGGACATTCAGGTCTGGCTTGAGAGGTTTTACACAGAAGATTACAAAAGGAGGATGCCGTCCCTGGTTGTGTTTTGTGCAAAGCTTGGTTAAGCTGCTGTGATCCAAGACCACCTCTTGGAATCACTCTGCTCAGGAGTTTGCTGCTTCTCACAGTGAGACAACACCCAGACCCTTGTGCGCACCTTGCTCAGGTTGCCTCAAGGCTCTGAAACACCAGTGAGTGTGGGCTGCCCTGGGATGAACATTTTGGAGGTCCTTATTGTAAATGTGGCTCTTGAAAGTGATGAGGAGGCATGTAAACTTACTTGATTTCTTTTTTAAAGGCTTTTAAATGTTCCTTTCCCCGTGGTGTTGTTACAATAGTACTGCCTTGCCTTCTGGTAAGATTAAGAGGATAAGTACGTTCAAGTTTTCTTGGCAATCAGTGTCACACTGTTACCCAGCATATATAGATTATGCCATTACTGCTAAACCTGAAAGTCTTTTTTCCCTCATCATTCTGAGGAAAGTCAAATCCACGTTTTCCCTGAGTATTTTCTGGTGGTTGAAGCGAACGTGTGAATTTATTGGTTGCTTTGCAGATGAAATAGATGAAGAGAATGAAGGACTTCTACATTTATCTACTATTTCATGTTGTTAAGCTTTTGGATAATGGATTTCTGTCCATGTGAAATCTGAATTGTTGCAAAAAATAGGTTTTTATTTGGTAACATTGCATGTACAGTAACTTTGCAATAACTGAATTTCTAGAATAAATAAGACATGACAGGGTATCCAAGCATGCCAGATGTAGCATCTAAATATTTTTCAGACATTACTATATTCCCGCTTTTGTGTTCACTTGTACATAAATAAACTCATTGAATCAACATCATTATTAATGTAAATGAGATTTAATTAAAAGTAGGTTTGCTGGTAAATGCTCTCAACTGGAGATGTGGGTTCCTGAAATTTGTCTAATCAATATTAGAACAGGAAACCATTATTTTGTTACTAAAAATATTTTCTCTAAATATTATTAGAAATTAATCCCATCAACAATAATAAATTGCAGTCAAACGAATCAATATCAGTAAATATCAATAATAACAATTAATTTACTATCTATGGACTGCCTTACATAAGCTCAATAAATATTCCTTGCTTTTGTCATCCTGGAGCCCAGTTTTGTCTATTTCTCTGATTTGCACTGGTTTAGGTGATCATCAGAGTGTTACTCATTAGCTCTGAGATCCCCAGAGCAATTTTCTGCCTTTCACTGGCCCTTCCAGACCTGTGCTCCCCGGCACTGCATCGTTATGCTGGGGTAAAATAGGCACATCGTTCTGTGCAGACCAACTGCTTGTTGCTACCCTCTATGAAAAGGATATGGTTCTACAAAGATAAGCAAAATAAACAAATCAGGCAGTAGCATGTTAAACAAGCTGTACGGAGCTCCAGGAAGAAAAAAACAAGTTCAGACAGTATTTGACATGTCCTGAGGCCTTTTAGTGGCAATTGCAGTGATACAGGGCTAAACTAAAATACATTTAGAATAATAAAGAATGGCAGTGGTTATCATTGCTTTACTTTTTTTTTCCTTTTCTCTTGAATGTGTCCAAAAACCACCATGGAATTTGTTTCAAAATTTTAGCATTTTAAAAAAAGCATCATTTTTTTTTTTTAGCTAGATGAAAAAAGGGGTAGTGTCACAGTTTTTTATTTATGTTTTACAAATGGTATCATAGTAGACACATCTGGATAAAACCAGGAATTTCTTTAGGAGCAGTTGGCTGATGTTTGTCTATGAGTGACAACTGCTGTAGAAATAGATGCTTTTTACTTCTTGTTGTTCTGTAAATTTGGGGTTGTATGTGTCTCTAGAATATGTGTCTGAACATAAAGTTGACAGTCATTTGAGATGACAGCCACTGTCAGGGAGTTCATCCTAGGAAGAGGACATTAAATTATGAAGTGTTGGAAGATAATATTTATTACAATATGAACTGTGGAAGAATGTATGCCCCTAAAGGATGTTAGGATATATAGCAGAAGTTATCAAAAAATACAAAAACGTAATCTTAACAAAAGAATTTATAATTTGCTCAGATGTCAAGCATGCAAGATGTTTTGGCAATCTGCAGAAACATTGTATAGCAATTATTAGGGTTCAGAGACTAGTAACTGCCATTTAAAAAAATCCTGAGTGTCTTGCAGTAACTCTGTGGCATAATTTCAAATGATTTTTTACACATCTTAAGGTTTGTTTTCTGTTGCTTGTATACTTCAACCCCAGTATTTCACTTCAAAGAGGGGGTATAGAAAAAAATAGAAAATAATTTTGCATGAAAATAAACATAGAAGATCTAGTTGCTATTATTCTGATAAGACTGATCTCAGAAAATGCAATTTATTTTGCTAGCAGCACAGAATGTTGTGAATTCCATAGCTCTGTTGACATAGATCTTTTTTACATATCTGATACCATCCAAAGTTTTAGAAATCTTGTCCAGTCTTTCATCACAGCTCAGTTACCATTACAAGTCCTGAGCTGATGTGTCATGACTGCTTACGGACTTTGTACATTTTAAAGGCAAATACTGTTAATGAAAGGCGATCTTTTTTGTGAAATTTAGGAGAATCCCTTTTTTATTCTGAAGTCTGTGCAGATATTTACATGGAGAAAATCAGATTTAAAATTAAAAAATGAAAATTTGGAAGGTATTTTTTTGTTTTATGTAGATTAATTAAAAATGCATTAAAAATGAAACAATGGCGAATAGACAGAGGGTAGACTGGAGGTTTCTTTACGAAAAAATACTGGAGATGCTAAATCTTTTCTACACTATTGCGATATGACACCAAGATTGTGTCTGGTACTGTGATATAGTTGGGAATTCTGCCATTTCAGGACAGGGATCCTTTTGGCACGCAGTTAAAAAGACTCCCGGTATTCTTCTTTGTTCCTTTGGCAGACACACATTGCTCATGGTAGCAGCGATGTGCTGGCGAAGACACAAAGTGCTGTGTTGATCAGAGAATACATTATGTGCATGCTAACTTGAAGGATGATCGCACACTGTTCCTCTCATAAGACAGACCCTCAGGCCACAAAGTCCATTTCAGCATATTTGGTGTTTGCAACTTGTAGTTCTCTGTTAGAAATTGTCACTTTGCCCCAGTGGAGCTAAATAGTGAGCATGCTTCTTGGTTTGCAGCTCCTAACATGAGGTTTATACATGCTAAGCTTCCCTTCAAATTATACTAGCTCTAAGCATGATTTTTGATTTTTTTTTCCCCTTTGGTCTCCCTGTGCTTTGTCTGTGTCTAGGTTGTTAGCCCTTCACATTAGTCTTTCAGCTAAACCCTCAGATTTCCCAGAAGCTTGCGCTTTCACAGACCTCCAATCTTATTAGTACTCTAAACTTACAGTTTATCACATCTGGGGCGTTAAAACAGGTGAAGTAAACAAACACAGAAGCTCCATAGGAATTACAAATGAATAAACCCTGAAAACAAAATAAAAACTTGTCTTATTTCAGCTGGCCTGAGAAGTGGTCAGGCTTGAAGAAAGTAGTAGAACCCCCTGAATTTTGTCTCATCACTCCCGTCACACAACCAGTTGAAGTCACTGAGGAGTCCAGTATTCCCAGCCCTGTACTTCCTCTGTGTTCTTGGCAAATCTGTTTCTTTTCTCCCATTGCCCTGTGCCATCTGCTTTCAATGGTTTTCTCCATTGTTTTTATGCACAAAAAGGGTTTCAGTTTCAAAAGGCAGGATATGCCTTCCAGCCCATGCCTCATTCCTTTCTGCAAGTCCTGTTACTGCTCTCAAGGTAGAGCGCAGGCAGGAAACCAGATTGCAGTGGGCTAAGCTGGGATGTTAAATTAAATGTGTGTGTGTCCGACAGCCTAGGTCAGGAATAACTTTAACCTCCAGTACATAGTGGGGTTTCCTTTGCCTTGCTTCTGCAGATCCCATGAAGTCTTGCTTTCTTATGTCATGTAGTGCTGTAGTTTCACAGGAATTCCAGAAACTACTGACACTTAACATGAGCCCTTTGCCTGCTAGTGAGAACAGTATTCCAGAAGAAACAAGGGCTTAAGTTTCCTCAGGCTTTGTATAACCACAAACATGCAACTCCTCCTCCTATACGTGAAGAGTGTATTCCATCATTTTCTGGGGCTGGTATTTTTCTAGGAAAGCAAAAAGTCTTTGGGATCAGCTCAATATTCTCAGCTATATAGCATTGCCCAAGAGCATGTAGAGGTTTGGTCAACAGCAGGTCATGTACCTTTTTCTGTCACACTGCAGACTCGTGTGTTCACCTTGGTTCCTGACCGAGCTCAAAGAGGGAACAAAGTTCAGTGTGAAGTCCTGAAAGCCTTTCTTTAGGTCACAGGGAGCAGGAATGTCCCCACGTAGGCTCTTCAGTAGCTAATTTCAGATCATCTGCACCACTTGCTTGAAATGAAGCTTTCAGTTCTGCTCAACCCTCTTTTAGCAGGTGTCTAGACCATGTGCAAAGATTGTGAGTTAATCCATTTGCAGTAGCCTTGAAGATTTCAGTTATGTTGCTTGTCAAGCCTTGCTTGTGTTGGTATTTAATGTCTCCTGATGTCAGTAGGATTGAAGGAAAGAAGGTTAGTCATAGAGTCTTTCATGTTTTTTGGTTTTGGATGCTTATCAACTTAAGCACAATAACTACTAGGAAGAATCACACACTTTCTTAAAACTGAAATTCACAGTAAAATTTCTAGATTTTTTAATAGCAATCATTAATGTCTGTGTTGATATAGAAGCACAGTTACAAGCTAGTTAGTCATTAGCATAAGTCAATGATTCAGGTGTTATTTAATCAAGGTTTTATTTTTCTTACTGCAGTTGTTTCACTATCACAAGTAATTTTAATGAATCTGTTGTGGGTAAATGCACTGGAGTCTACTCAAATCTGACAATAGCTTAGTTTAAACAACGTAAGACTCTGAAATCACATGAATTATGAACAGCATGAAAGTACTTTCATTTGTGGGTAAAAATGGACAACAAATGACATGATTAAAACAAACAGTTCAATATATGTTGTATGTTTTTTGTTTTAAATTATTTATAATAGAACTCAATATAAGCTCAGGGAAATTGAAATAAATGTCTACATAGAAACATCATTTACAATTTCATTTGGAGGACCTAGGTGGTCAGGGACCATTGAAATCAGTATTTTTTCACCACAGAATCATACCTGTCATCCTTCAAGCCCATTGTGGGAAATTGTTTAGATTGTCCCCTGGATTTCTGTGGGATTGGCTCTCCTTGGTTTGAGGATTATGGAATGTTAAATGCTGTTAGGAGAGAGTAATCCATGTGGGCTGGCTGTCACCTCTGCCAAAGAAACAGATGGACCGATGACCTTTTCAGGGCAATGTTGCATCTATGTGCTTTTGACTGGCAGTGGTGCTAGAAGCACTGTTGGGCTTGGAGCTGCCTTTAATCAACTAATCTTCACTTTTATTACTGAATAGCTGCTTCTTTTTTTTTTCATTCAAGAAAATGTTCTAAATTCCCCCTCCCTTTTTTTAGTCACCCTGTCTCCGACACATTGCTGCATGTAAGTAGTCTTATTTCTCCCAGGTGAATATTTAGTAGCATGAATCTTGAACTCTGGCCAGATATCATATATAAATGTCTTTGTCCACACGGGTGTCCCCTACAACATTTGAGTGCACATATCTATTTCCAAGAAATTTAATTTCTGTGTACACTACTGATTAATCACATGACAAACACAGCCACACACAACTCAGTTGTACAGTTCTAAAAATTATGTGTTCCATTAATGTACAAATCCATGTTAACCTGTTAAAAAAATCAATGCCAACTCACTGAGAAAAAAATGTTTAAACAGATTTCCTAATGCCATTAAACTAAATTTACTTTTCCCTGAATTTGTTGTCTGTATTACTCCTTTATTTGTGCGTTAGATTGTTTCCTATATTTTTGCCTAAACTGTTGATATGCAGCAATCCAAAGGCAATTTATGCCTCCACCAGTAAGTCTGAGAAGTTTATGAGAACAAGAGTATCATGGTATCTGAGGCCTCAACCATTTCACCACTTAAAGAATAAATTAACAAAGTGATAGTGTTCTTTGCAGCAGTTCTGTTTCTCCATTTCGAAAAATAAAATTTTTGTAAATGTAGGTCCTTTGCTTTTTGGGGAGGTTATTTTTTTTAAAATTATTACTATTTTCTTTTTGTTTTGTTTTGTTTTATTTGGTTGAGGGGCTGGTTTTTCCCGAGGCTTCTGGGGGATTTGGTTTGGGGGTATTTTGGGGACTTTTTGGGGTGGCTTTTTTGTTTGTTTTTTTTTTTTTTTAATTATTATTATTTTTAATTTTGGTTGCTTTTTTAGATTCTGCTCTGAATGGATATAAAGCAAAGCTAGAATTGGGTAAACTCTGGAAAATATTGATAAGTCGGGTTGGAAGCTTAACTCATTTACAACATCAGCTGGGAGAGAACAGTTAGCTGGACATTTTTTATTGCAAGGGAGCATCTAGAACTAATGGCAGTCCCTGGAAGATCACTTAAGAGTCCATAATCAGGATTTTGTTATATTTTAGCATTCCCCTGGTCTGATGTGGTGCACGAGATTCACGTTTTGAGCACTCACAGAAGAGAAGAGTTCAAGTTTCCCAGCTTATGACTGAGATATTTTAATATATGAATGGATGTTAGGATTTTGGGGTTCTTTCATGTTTGAAAGTAGTTCACTGCATTCATATTACCAGATGTGATAGTAAACTGAAGAGATCTTAAGGTTGGTACCTTAAGGCTAAAATTTTACTTTTAGACCCAATTTGTGAATAGAATAAAAAATGCTTTGGAAATTATCTGATATAGACTCATAGGTAAATTTGGGTTTGAAGGATTCTGATGGTCATGTAGTCAAATCCCTTGCTCAGGATGAAACTAATTGAGTTGTATATTTTATTTTATTTGTATACATTTTCTCTTTGTTTCATGGTGAGGTTCTTTTGATCCCTAATAGTTTGTACATATGTCAGACAGCAAATAACCAGACCCATAACTGAATCTAGTGTGTGTGCTGTCAATGAATTTTGTTATTTCTGTCAGTTACTGTAATGGACCATGGGTTTTTTTCAGTTGTTCTTTGTCATGCTTCAGGTTGTACTGTTCTAATTATTAGAAAAATGACCTAAGCTACAATGACAGCGTGCAGAATGGCCAAAATAGCAAATCTGAAAAACAGCTAATAAAAAACTCTAGAGACAATTTTCCAGGAATAATTATGGCTGAGTCATCCTTAATGTACAGATTCTTGAAGCCATTTGCTATTTAGCAAGTCGGGTTCAGTGATGCCAAGAGGTTGCATTAAAGAAATAAAATAATAGTTTCTTACAGAATTTTACGTCATTGTCACAAAAGGAGGCATGTTTGTGTGCCTTCCCTTTTGCTTGTGATATGTCACAGCTGTACTGTCCTGTTGGTAGCTTCTGGCACTGAAAGACAAGATAAGCAATCACTATTGAATAGTGCTCTGGAAAAGGAAAAGAGAAGAGGCAGCCAGACAAAAATATTCTAAGTTGAAGCTTGTAGGGCAAAGATAAGGCAGTATAAAAAGAGAAATGGATTAATGCTAGCCAAAGGGGTGCAGATAATAAGGATTTTCTAACAGCATCATAGGGAAGAAACAAATACCGAAAAGACTGAAAGGGATGATAATAATCTCATTTAGAATATCTGAGTTTAAAAGTTTCTTTTTAGGAATTAAAAATTAAGGATTAAGATTTTAGAACAATTAAAAGCAAGGAGGAATTGACAAACAAAAAATAGGGTCATATGTGAGAAATCTGAATATGCAGAAATACAGTGTTACAGGGAATGTGTATTATATACTATTAAATAAATAACACAGGATAATACAATCTTAATATTTAACAAGAAATTATTTAACTTCAGTGTTCTAAGAATCCAATTTCTAGATTAGTAAAACTATTAAAAGACCCTGAAAGGATATCACTGTGTGAAAGTAACAAAGTGTTTGTAATTATAATGTGTTTTTTTATTTACTTAATTCTAATACCATAAATGTTACACAGCTTTACACAGTATTAAATGAGAAACTATGGATATTACTCATATTTCTATAAAGCTTAATTCATATTGGTTTAGGTTTAACACATTTAAAAGTGGACTGGGGTCTAGATGAAAACTATAAATTAATATTAATGGTGTGCTGAAATATGCATAAATTAATATTTGAACTTGCATCATAAGAAGCGATTTAACAAAGAAAATAATTTACTTGAGGAATCTTGAATTTTAGCAATGTGATAGGAGGAAATGCAAGTACTAGTGGGGACTGTGATAAAAGAAGGCTTTACAACTGTTAGAAACATGGGGGACACATATGATAATATAATTTGGAATACTGTAAAATACCATAGTATTCTGTCTCAGACATAAATTGAAATAAAATGTGAAGGGGCAATCCTGAAAACACTAGTAGTGAATGATACTGGGAGACAATTACAGAGAGCAAGAGAGGTCAAGAGTGATTTGGAACTCATAACAAAAGGTCCCTATGTAAGCAAAGAATGAAAAGGTCTAGCTAAATTTATTGTTGTTTGTGAACTGGATATATGTTTACAAGTCTTTAATTTGTATAGAATCATAGAATAATATAATATACAGTAAAGTTTAATTCAGCACTTCTCTATTTTTCCTAATCCTAGACATTATTGCGGCACATTTTTAACGCAATAAATAAACTTATTATCTCGCTATATATATATATATATACATTCTATTCAAATCTCTATGATCAAATAGCAAAGACTTTATATGATCTCATAGATACATATTTTAATTAAAGGAAATTTCCGTTCTCTGAACATGAAGGAATTACAATATTGTAGGCACAGTAGGCTAATTTAATTCCTACATTTATTTGGTATTTTTCCTCACAGAATCATACAATGGCTTGGGTTGAAAGAGATCTTAAAGATGACCTGTTTCCATCCCTCCCACTGAGGGCAGGGACACCTTACACTAGACTAGCTTGCTTAGGGTCCCATCCAGCCTGGCCCTGAGCACTTCCCTGGATGAGCATCCACAAATTCTCTGGGCAGCCTATTGCACTGCTTGAGCGTCCTCTGAGGAAAGGATTTCTTCCTAACATAAAATCTGAATCTCTCTCCTTCTAGTTTAAAGTCATTCCCACTTGTCCTGTTGCTATCTGCTGGTGCAAAAAAGTTGTTCTTCCCTTGAAGTACTGGAAGGCCACAATTCGTGGAGTCTTTGTGGAGCCTTCTCTTATCAAGGCTGAACAACTTCAGTTTTCTCAGCTTGCTTTAGTCAGAGAGGTGCTCCATTCTGCTGATCATCTTGGTGGCTCTCCTCTGGATTTGCTCCACGTCCATCCTGTGCTGAGGACCCCAGAGCTGGACACAGCACTCAACACTGAAATCTCATGAGACAGGAGGAGAGGGGCAGATTCACCTCTCTCAAACTGCTGGTCACTCCTCTTGTGATGCAGCCCAGGATGCAGATAATGGCATTTTAATGACAGATAAGGATGATCTGTGAATAATAGAAGGACCAGTGGGCAGGAATGACACAAACCTCATTGTGGGTGGGAAGGCTTAATTACTCAGGGGATGGGAAATTGGACCAACCATCCCCACTGCCCCAGGGTGAGCCTTTCTGTTCATTGAGTTATATGAGTATTAAATTGTCATTTATTTCAAAATAGAAAAACAGCTCAAGAACTGTATATTTCAGTGCTTACAGCAAGAGCGAAATGGAACCTATCTTGTGCATAAATATTTTTCCAGAGTCTCTGATGTAAGGTGAACTCTATCCTAAATATCTCCAGAAAACATTGTGGGCCTGGAAAACAAACTTTTCCAGGGATCACTGTTTTCTCATTTAAAAATCAGCTCACATCACCCTGGAGACATTCTTAAGGGGTCACACGATACTCAGAAATCCAGGGTATTTTTGCAGGACTTTTTTCTCTGCTATTAAGGTAAAGGCAGTCTTTCAGTCAGCCTCCAGCACTTTTTCTTGTTTTTCTTCTCAATTTCTCGGTGCAAGATTAATTCCTTGAAGACTAGAGAAAAATGTACTCTGGGGAAAGCCTGCAATGATTTCCTATGTCACCCCTAGATTGTCTTAGGGCTAAATACACCAAGCATGTCACACTGAAGCAAAGAATTAATTCACTGAGACTGAGATATTGGCAAAAAGGATTAGACAGATATAGGAATAAAAGAGAACATCCCCAGTTATACAAGAGAGAAGTTTAATTCGTTTCTTACGGCACAGAATAAATTACTTTTTAGATGTTTGGAAAAGACTTGTCTGCTTTGGATTTCTTCAGTCGTCATAAGACTTGTCTTAGATTTAAAGTGTCTTTAGCAGGTATATTCTTATATTTTCCAAAACTCAGTGCTAAAGAAAACTTAGGATTCTGACATGACAATTGAGTTGCATTGAAATCTTTGCTTTCTTAGTATATAGAAAGTTCAAATCTCTAACACATTTAATTCCTTGGCAGGACACTTCTAGTAAGAGAATACTAAATTAGGTATACTCTTCTCAGGGAATACGCACACACATCCAACATGGTATTTCCTAGGCCCCTATGAACAGATTTGTAGTGAGGCTGTGTTTGAAGACAGAAGAAATCTTTATTAGAAAAAGCATTACAATAGATTACGGTCACGTATTTGTTCACAAAAATCTGGCTTTAAACAGTGTACTTACTTTTTCCACGAGGGAATATGAAATGCCATTTATAAGGACACAATGGATAAGGACACAATGGATTCTGAAATGAAAAGGATGTGAAAGATGGAAGTATGAGTCCTGGAAACACTTTGATATGTTAAGAGCACAGAGAGCTGCTTTCTGTGGAAAATTTTAACTTTTCTGGTATTCTTGCAGCCATTCAAAAGACCTGGATATTTTTCAGTTCTTATACAAAAGAAATAAACAAACACTGCTAGTTTCCTGAAAAAAAAAAAAAAAAAAAAAAAAGAAAAAAAAAGCAACAAAACAGAAATAACAAAACAAAATTGGACTCTTTTGCACAGTAGTTTGCTGGGGAGACATAAAAATAAACTTTATGCCTGAAGGAATGTGTTAGAGTTTGAAAAATGTCGAAAAATTAATTCTTTTTCCTTTTTTTCCCCAAACATTCTGTGTTCTCTATAGAAGAAGCATGTAGAAATTTCTTAATTTAAGAGAAAATAAATCTTTCTGAAGTATTTGCAGCAGATAAATGCCAGATCTCATCTTTATAGCAGATGTCATTGAAATTCCATTTCCAAAGTATACTTTATATTGAGAGCCTCATTTACAGCTATAACTCATTAGACTAGCAGAGAAATATTCAAAGAGCATTTTGTAGTTATTTTTGGTTTTCACACAAGTTACATTGTGTTGTTTATTCTTTGAGAACAAGGAAAAATTGAAAAAAAATCCATGGATTTTAATACAAAATATAGGTGCATATATCAAAAAAAAATTAAAAATCAAGCATTATATTTAAGAAAAAATAATGAAGTTGTTTTTTCCCCTAGTTAAATATCATTAAGTAAGAGTTTATTTTTTTCCCCTCATTGGCATGGTGGTTGTTCATAAGTAGAATTCCACTTCTGCATTGTTGATTTATTCTCAGATAAAATCCTACCTTGGGCTCTTGAGGTAAAAATTTCAGCATCTAGAATATAAACCTCCTATAAAAGGCCTAATTTTAGTCTGTACTACTCTTCATACTCGGTTCAAGAGAAGCAGGCTTTGAAACAGAGCTGAAATCTGACATTAGGTTTTATACGAGGGAATATAGATAGCCTTTGTAGACTTTTTATTGAAGAACATATATTTAAAACACAGTAAATAAAATTAATCATCAGATTGCACAAAAAAATCCTGTAGCTTACATAATAGTAAGACTGCTAATAATAAGAATAATATACTAGCATATTTTATTTTTGGCTGTAGTTTTTATCAAATCTGTTGTTAAGCAAGTATCCTATGCCACTATTGCATTGATTCATAAACAATTTTGATAAAATTCTCAGCAATTTATGAATTTATTTTTTTTTCTGAAAGGTTTTGCAACCTTCAGAAGTGTTATATAACCTTTTTAAAATAAATCCCAATCCTGATGTAAACTGATTGTTACTCTTTTTCTTCCCCACAAAGGCAATGATAGTAACATTTGATGCCCTAATGTGCAAGTAAATTAATTTAACTTCTTACAGATAACATTTATTAGCAAAATTCAGGGAATGCTTTTTAATGAACAAGTTATACCTATATATATTTATATTGGTGAGTTTCACCCTCTCTTCTCAAGTCAAGATTTTGACCCAGTCAGGTTTTTACTGAATGCATTTTTTTTCTAAATACCATATTGTTATTTTTCTTACCTTTCAATCTTTGATTTTATCCATTTTCCCATGAATGATTGCTTACCTAACTAACATATCATTTCTTCTCGTTCTTACTTGGAAAAATTTAAAAACCATTGAAAAAATAAAACCAAATAATTCAATCAAATCATTAAAAACCCAAATGTGAGAATGTGTGAAATGCAGTGTATGTGTTGAAGTATATCTTTATTTCACAATCCAAATCTTCATTTTTCTGTTGGTGCAACTTGTCTTTGGAAATCCTGAGACATTAAATTTCACAGCTGTTGTTCTCTCTCTCTGACTCTGTCTTTTAAATAACCAGTAGTAGAAGAAAT
>VRYO01002297.1:74521486-74573697 GCA_009812075.1 Sialia sialis | reverse complement strand
ATTACAGTAATTGCCCTATGCCTTACTTTCTTCGGTATCTCAAATCTGTAAAACTTAGAGCGCCAGTAAAAGCAGCACTGCTGTCTCTACTCTTGCTCCTGTGAAACTCCCCCAGTCATTCTATACAGATTAATGCTGGTCTGTTCCTCACAGGTTCTAGACTTCTGGTAAGTTTGTTTCCCTTTCTGCTGTCAAAACTACTTGCATTTATAATCAGAGTTTACATGAAGGGGAAAGACAGTAACTCTCTAGTCCAATAATTATGAAACTTAGAGTAAAAAGCATTAGCAATTTAGGGATGTGAATGTGATCTCCCATATTAACTGGGATTACTACAATCAAACAGCAATTTCTGTATTGTCTGTTTTTTATGGGAAATATATGTATATCCTGGCTGCATGTACAAGCAGGGGGAAAAAAAAGAAAAATAAAAAAGAAGTTTGCTTTTGAGTTGGTTTTTTGTCTACAGAATGCTCTGAATTCAGATTATGTTTTCATTAGATTTAGTGACATTTTCTCAGAAAGTTGAACTAATCAGTTCAAACTGACACAGTCAATCTGCATTCAATATACAAGATCTTGATTGTCCAAGATCTCTTAGATGATGTATAGACTTCAGAGTAAGGGTAGAAAATAATAAATGTATTACAATGCTTATGTTCTGAATTTCTGTATTTTTTAATTTGCTGGTTTCCAAACAGAATATCCAGGCATGTTATGAGGTGAAATATTTTATCAATTTATCCTACTTAATACTTACATTTCATAGGGGTTGGAGGAGAAGATGTTTATGGCATATCAGAACAAACTAGTTATTTCTTTTAAATGGTCATATTTGCAGTTCTGATGTACCAGCTGTTACACATGGGTGAAGTCTCACTGCACTATACAGCAATGCACTTTAGGGTAACTCTGAAGGGACTCTGTACTAGGAGAAGTGTGTCTGAAGTTTTTATGTTTTTACAAAAGATATTTATGTTCTATGTCTGAAATGTAGCACTTTGTGTTATATAACCTGATGTGCTTTCACTACCTTAGTGAGTTGGTTTAAATTGAACTGTACTAAAGAAGTCAGGAGGATCTTGGGAATTTATTGTGTCTTTCATCTTTCCACCCAAAAAAAATCTCAACCTGATCTAAAATGTTCCTGAGAGATGTGCATCTAACACATTTTTTAGACACACAGACCTGTGTTACTAGCTGTCCTTAATAATTATGTTTTGGCTTGGTTTTGTTTTTTAAAAGATTTTTCTTATTAACCAGCTCCTCTATTAGTCATTGTGAATATAAAGAAAAAATTACTTCCTTCATTTTGGTAAGTTCCTTTTATGTAACGGAAGACTGTAAACACCCTAGATAGAACCTTGAAAAAAATGTGTTTAAAGAGATCCTTCCATCCATAATTCTTCCATTCCCTGGGCTAATTATCTCCAATCTCTTCAGCATTTCCATGCAGATCACTTGCTATAGCTTTAGAATTCCTGTTTTTCTCTTTTGGATTGCCTCCAAATAAACCACTTTCTGCAAGAGCAATTCTCAAAGCAAGATGCAGAGCTTAAACCACCTGCTAGTTCAAACAGATTACTCCTCATGTCTTTCAGATGACACAGATGACAAGTATTACATTAAGTTGAGAACTACTGCATATTGCTGGGTCTGGTTTAGTAAAAATTCCAAAGACTTCCAGATTTCCTCCTGCCTCGTAAGTTGTTCCTCCAATTTCTTTGTAGGTATTACTCAAAGAGCACTGTAGTTGCTCTTATTTATCCCAATAAATTTGGGAATTCTGATTGTTTCCTAGCCTCTGAGAGTTATTGAATGTAATATTTAGAGTTATGCATGTTATTAAAATATTAATAGAACCAGAGCCCAGAGCATTCTGCTTAATAAATCTTTCTGCTCTGCAAGTGATGCTATAAACTGATACCACTACTTCTAAGTACCTTTTCCATTATATTTGGCATTTGGTTTATCATGTTTGTTTTATCATGTTAGTTTTATCTGGACCTTTTTCTTTCTTCTGCTAATTTACAGAATCATATAATGGTTTTGGTTGGAAGTAACTGTTAACTATCATGTAGTTCCAATCCATGGGCAGAGACACTTTCAAACAGACCAGGTTGCTCAAAGCCCCAACCAGCCTGGACTTGAACAGCTGCAGAGATGGGGCATCAACAGCCTCTCTGGGTAACCTGTTCCAGTGTCTCACCACCCTCGTAATAAAAAATTTATTCCTAATGCACAATCTGAATCTACATTCTTTCAACTTAAAATGGTTGCCTCTTGTGGCAACCTCTCTATAGACCCTGGTGAAAAATCCTTCTATCTTGCTTATAAGCCCCTGCCTCTAAGGACTGAAAGGCCACAATAAGTTCTTCCCACAGCCTTATCTTCTTCAGGCTGAACAACCTCACCTCTCACAGCCTTCCTTCACAGGAGGGGTGTCCCAGCCTTGTGATTATATTTGTAGTCTTCCTCTGAATGTGCTTTAGCACATCCATGTCTTTTGTGTGCTGGGGGCTCCACAGCTGGACACAGTACTCTGGGTGGGGTATTTTGAGAGCAGAGTAAAGGGGGAAATAGCCTCCCTCAACTTGCTGGCCATGCGTGAGTTTATGCACCTCAGAATTACATAAACCAGCCACAGCTGGTTTCCTAGACTGCAGGTGCCCACTACTTCTTCACATCTAATTTCTCATCCAACAGTATCACCAAGTCCTCCTGTGCAGGGCTGCTCCTAGTCCAGTCATCCCCCACTCTGTATTGACATTGCCTCGACCCAGGTGCAGGACCTTGCACTTGGCCCTGTGTAATTTAATGAAGTTCACATAGGTCCACTCCTCAAGCCTGTCAAGATCCCCCAAGATTCCCATTAGAGAATCAATTGCACCCCTGAGATATCCACAAACTTGCCGAGAGTGCATTTAGTCCCACGGGCTATGTCATTGATGAAGACACCACACCTGGTTCCTTTATAGACCATGGGAAGGCACCACTTGCTATTGATATTTGTTTGGACATTGAGCCAGGACTGCAAATAGTTTTGAATACCAAGTTGGATTTTCTTACCCAGGATGAATGTCTCTGAGTAGGTTTTTTTTTTTTGTTTGTTTGGGTTTTTTTTGTTTGTTTGTTTGTTTGTTTGTTTTTTTAATTTTTATTTGTTGTTGTTACTGTAGATGTTGAAGACAACTTTATTGACACATAGAATCATAGACTGTTTTGGTAGGAAGGGACCTCAAAGATGATCTAGTTCTATCCCCCATGCCACGGACAGGGACACCTTCCACTAAAACAGCTTGCTTAGGGCCTTGTGCAACCTGGCCTTCAATGCTTGCAGAGATGGGGCATCCACAGATTCTCTGAGAAACCTGTTCCAGTGTCTCACCACCCTTACAGTAAAGAATTTCTGCATAATAGCTAATCTAAACCTACTCTCAGTTTAAAGCCATTGCACCTTGTATGCACAGCATACCTTATTCTCTTGTTTTGAGTAACAGTATGCAATTTATTAATATGATTTGAACTTTAAAAGACGAGCAATATCCCTATTAGTTGTCTGTTTTCATGCAATGGGTATCTGCTTGTCATAATGTCCCGTTGATAGGGAATAATTAATACATGATTTATTTATTAACAGTTTTGCAGCCCTGAATATACTGCAATTTATGTTGCCTGAAGCTTTTGAAGTTAACTCCCATTTTTGTTAAGTAAATTATACCATAATTTTAGAAGTTGTTAGTGTATAGGATGCTTATTGACTCTCTGCACTGGAGTTTTATTGTACCCCAGTTGCTCTCCTGTGGGAAAAAAATACAGTTGTACTGTCAGCAGAAGCAGCACAATGATTTCAGGCACATCCTCACGAATGGATGAGGGGGAATCTGAGATCCACTAGTTATGCTCTAAACTCTCTGGACTTGAGCCAGCTGTGATCCAAAACCAAAATGAATTTCTGTGCATTTTTGTAAAGCCCTTTTGCTGGAATGGGCCATTTTTCTGATGCAACTGAATTACTTCTGGGCCAAAATGGGCTCATGCCTGACTAGGTGGAGTATGAATGGAGTCCTGTCTGCATCCATCCGTACAGACAAGACCTTAGGCAATGAACCACACACCTCAAGTACCTAAGTGGGAGCAGAGCAAATAATTTCCTGGACTGTAATGAGTACATTCCTATGAATGATAGTGAAACTTGAGAAGAGTGTTATGTTTTTCCACTCTCGCTTAAAAAATACATTTTTACTTACATTTGTCAGAAAATCTTCTTTTAGTAGGCTGCATAGATATCCAGAATATAATTAAACATGATTTTTTGCTCCACTGATATTCCTGGGCATGGTTATGATGAGGGTTTGACTGTGCTTTTTTATTCAAGTAAGTGGTTTGGGATTGATTTCTTTATACATATGAGCTAGATGAGTGGAAGAAGGGGAAAATATTAGTATTTTTAAGTGCTCCTACTTGTGATACCAAATACAAAGCAATTTCTCTAACTTATGTTCTTGATCATCACCATACCTTGTTCTAGTAAGGATAGTTAACAATGCTGACAACTAAAATACCTATCGATCTCTGTTTGAACACTGAGCCATGACTGCAAATACCAACTAGTTTTGAACTATTGTTTTGAACTTCTGTATTTAGCAACTTACTGAACTCAGTCTTTTGAAGACACTTTGGTATTTGTTTTGCCCTTATTTCCTGGAGTACTGTCTTCAGCTCTGAGGCCCCCAACATAAAGGACATGGACCTGTTGGAACAATTGCAGATGAGGACCATGACAATGATCAGAGAGCTGGAACACCTCTCCTATGAGCAAAGGCTGGGTGAGTTGGGACTGTTCAGCCTGGAGAAGAGAAGACTTCAGGGAGACCTTAAAGCAGCCTCCCAGTGCCTAAAGGGAGCCTACAAAAGAGATGGAGAGGGACTTTGTAGAAAGGCATGTAATGTTAGGACAAAGGGTGAGGGCTTTAAACTGGAAGAAGGTAGGTTTAGATTAGGTTTTAAGAAGAACTTGTTTACCATGAAGGTGGCAAGACACTGGCATGGGTTTCCTAGAAAAGTTATGGATGCCTCATCCCTGGGAGTGTTCAGTGGTTGGATGGAGCCCTGAGCAACCTGGTCTACAGGAAGATGTCCCTGCCCATGGCAGTGAGTAAAAGACCAGGAAATTGTGTAATCTGTCTGATGGCCTGTCCATATCATTGGTGGGGACTGGATGGGATGGATGATGCAATACAACAATATTGAAGATTTGTTTCTTGAGACCAGCTGAGACCAGCTTTTCTTCCTGTTGCCCATCATGCCAGCAAAGAGTCCTGGGATTTTTTTATTGGGTTTGGGGAGCATATTAATGCTTAGTTTGCTGGCATATTAAATCTGATCTATCTTTGATGTCTATTAGGCAATAAGTAACTACTTTATACTTTCAAGCTCTATCTATCCTCCTTGCCATGGGTGAAGATGTCTGCCCAAGCCGATCTAAACAGAGATCATGAAACAATCTCAGGAAAAAAACCAAAAGCCTTAAACAATTTAGTCAACACAAAAAAGTGAATGTAATGGCGTTCATCTGCTATCATGTACTTTTTCCTAGGCCTCACTTATGATTTTTATGTAATGTTGCTCATATTTTTCTCTTTTTTTTTATTGATGTCTAACTATAAAAAATAATAGTTGCAGCATTATTGGTGGTATTTGCAGATCATTCCACTGAATTTATGAAAAGGACTGAAAGCATCCCTCTTTCAATAACTGAAAACTCTTCAACAAATTTGATGAAAATAATGCTATAGTTAAGTTGTTGTTACTTTGTAGTTTGTACAGGATGTTGAAGGTTTTATGGAAAGTGAATTATCAATTTATTAAACAAAAAAAGATTAGAAATAAACCTCTCAGATTTAAAAAAAATCATAAATTCAATTTCAATTTTTTTTTGTTGTTGTTTATTAAAAATAAAACCCCACAACCACAAAAGAACCCTGCCACTCTTTAAAGAATTCATACACAGAAAAAAAACTACGTAAAAACAATTAGAAAATAAGTGGAAGAAGTCAAAACCAGCTTTGGTGGCTTGTGCCTCATCAGGAGAGTCTGTCTCCTCATCCAGTGATCTGACAGGCACGTCAGCAGCTCACCAGAAATATCCACGGCACAACTGAGTGGGGAAAAGGTCACGATAACACAACAATCAATGTGTAAAATGCCATTGAAGTTCAGTGGCACTGCTTTACAACTTTAGAAAATCCCATTTTAACCCTAAAATACTGTTTTGGTGCAGTTTGCCTTACATGAGTAACTGTTCAGTAGTTAGGGGACAAGTGTTAACATAACTGCTACCTTTTCCAGCCTGATCTGCAAAATAAAAGAAGGGAGATGACTCTATTTCACTGCTAATTCCAATATGGTTTTGTTTTGTCTCTTTATTTTCTTTACTGTCTCTTTAATTACATGCTTAAATATCTTTCTGATAGCTAAATCCACATTCTTTCTCTTGTGTATATATTAAAAAAAAATCAAGAAATTCTTTATATTATTAGAAGTATCAAAAACCCTATCAGCCTTGTGTGTAAAAGTGAAACCTCTTAATGTATTCAGCAGAGCTACTCTTCAATAGCTTGGTGAGCAGAGCTGTGTTTTAGTAGAGCTTTTGACCTTGTGTCACTGTCACTTCTGTCACCATCATGTCCCCCTGATTTTTCAGCACTCCTGACTTTAATTCTAATTTTAAAGGAGCACTTTAGATGAGGGGCTGCTTAAAGGTTCTTTTATGTTTTCCTGGGATAAATATTAAAACTGGCATCTTTATGCTGGCTATACTGTGCAGGATGATCCAGACAGCTGAGTGGTTGCTTAAGGATCTGAATGACAACTGGGGACAGCTTAATGGATGTTGACATTATTGCTTCCATCTATTTTTGCCACCTGCACTGCACAGATACTGGACTGCCTGTCAGTCAGCTGAGGAGCTGTCACAGCATCCATCAGGCATTTTATGCCGTGCCAGTCCTGTAAACCAAACTGCTGAACCATGTGGAGACCCCACAAAAATGTGAGGTGAAACCTTCCTGGTCACTGTGGGCTAAGCTGTGCCTGATTGCCACACAGTCCTCATTCCTGGTCATGAAAGTAAAAGGTCATTCTGGACTAGAGAAAGGTATTTTGGAGGACAAAGGAGTATTTCTGCCTTGCTTGATCCTCAGAGCAATAGAGACTAATGGGGTGACTTTCACAGGAGCCATTTTACCTCTTAAGAAGCTTTTAAGACATGCAAAATGGAAATCAGAAGTTAAACTCGTGCCAGACTTTGATGTGCATTTAGAAACCTCATTGATAGATCTACAAATGATGAGAAGATAACAAAATGTATGCAGATTTTCGAGTGCGATAAATTATTTTATTTACTACATCTAATAATTGTTATAAATTGCCATGTACTCAGAGTAAAGCATCTGCAGATGAGAGGTTTTGGTACAGTCTAATTTAATTTAAAAACACAAGAGTCAATAGAAAAACTGAACTGTCAGTAAATTTTACTTGAAAATCCTTTCAGGAGATAAGATTGTAGAGAAACTAAGCAAAAATAATGGAAGATTTTGGGAGGGGTAAGAATATTAGTAATGTAACCCAATTTGGTAAGGTATAATCGAACAAAGAAAGTGTTCAGTGATCAAATGTATTGTTCGGACTATTCAGTGTGTTCTAAAATTAAATTAGGTGGTGTCAGTAATTTCCATTCATTGAAAAGACAGGCTTGTCTCACATAGTCTAAGCTTCAAACTAAGCGTGATTCCTCAGGTTATGTAAAAACCTGGCTATTTTTTTATGTATTACTAAAGAAATAAGACATAGCAGTAATATATCAGATACTGAACTGCAGTAATTGTTAGTAGACACTGGGTTTTTAATAGTGTCCTCTTTACAGAATAAAATGCAGTTATGTGAAAGATTTCAACCTTTTTTTTTTTACTTGTGTTCTTCCCTTTATCATCTTTGACTACCCATAGGCTGTTCCAGGATAATTTTTAATCCTCTATTTTCTCTTGTGGAAAAGCAGTGTAGCAGCTGATAATACTGTGGCCTTAATTAGAAAGCTGTGTTTAATTGGGGAACTTTTTATTCCTATTAACAGTGGCAAGAGTAGCAGAAGGTGGTATTTTAATATTAGTATTTCTGTTAAGGCTGAGTTGCAGATAGTCTACTGAATTTCTGTAGAAGTAAAAATGGATGTATGAAAAAGACTTGAATCCATGCCAGAAGCTGAGTGGCTTTTGTGATGTTCCTGGCAATTCTTCCTAGTGTGTGGCTGCTAAGTTTGAAAGAGCTAAAGAGAAACAGGCCATAGTTGGATGATTTATTATTTTAGATTTTATCACAACAAAAGAAGCTTCTATCAAAGAAGTGAATAGACAGGAGAAGCATGAGAGGGGGAAAAAAATAGGCAAACCAGAAGTGGCAACTTTGCATCAAGAGCTTACTAGCAATGCCTCCATTAACTGAGGTTACCATTTCCTTGTAAGAGATATTGTTTATTATCAGATTTACATCTTTTCACTGAGAGAAATCCTGACTAAAACGCTTTTATCCAAAATCCTAAGGGGAGTGAAATGCTCCCATTACCTTTGATGGCAGTTCCACATTCTCCTGTCTCTCCAAAAGCATTGGCTAATTTATCATTTGCTTGCTTTCCCTCTGAATTCTGCTTTCTGATTAAGTACAGTGTTTTATTTGGGAATGAGATTGAGCACACTCTTAGAAAACTGAGAAAATCAATTTGTGTTAAGAGTGATCTACTAGGTAATTACTGTGCCTAGAGCAAATCAGGATATACAGTAAATTTAATCTGAAAGTACATTGTGTACCTATACCATTATTAAATAAATAAAAACATTTATTGGTGTTATGACATTAGTAATTGCTACTGAAGTCTCTAATTCTAATTATCTACTATCTTTAGCATAAGTAACCTTTTAAATAGATGAATTTTTAGGGCTTTTCCTAAGAGCTGAGAGGAGAGGTTTCTCTCGAAACACAGGATCAAGCAAAAGATGATTCCATTAGGGTAGCCAATGGGTCCACTTAAATGTGATTACCACCCTGGCATTGTGGAGGCTGGCTGTGTTGATGGGACTGCAAGCTATCTACCTGGACTGTAAAAGAAAATTTAAGAAACAATGTTCTCCTTTAACTGTCACTGAGCTTAGTTGTCTTTATGTGCTAGATAAGAACTGCAGGATTTTAACTTTCCTGCTGTGAGATGAGTGGCAAAGACCAATATAAGGCCAATCTATCAAAAACAGGTACATAGAAAAGGAAGGGTAAGGAAGAATGAGTTAGCAGTGGGCTCCACAATGTTTTGAGATCATTTGCTAGATATCAAGAAAAGATAAAGGATTAATTGCATGTACACTTACGTGATGGGCTGTCTCCAGGAGACTCCCCAAATGTATTTGCCAGCTCCATATACTTCAGTGAGCATGGGAAGTTTACAGATACTGTAAAGCAGGAACTGAAGGTGCATTATCAAAAATGGGTTTCTTGTTGTCTCTACTTACGTTGTAAATCTCAACTCATCAGCTATTGAACCACTGAATGAAGAATAAAGACTAGACTCATTTATTATAGAACTCTTCAGTTTAGAACAAAAAAGATGGATTGAGAGCTTCCTCTAGGCAGGAGAGAGAGAGAGACCATCTATATCAATTATTTTCATTTAGTGACAAGGACTCTCTGTGTGTCCGGCAGGAGAAAAATCAGAGTATCCTAATAGCCACCACTTAGGATATTTTAACTTCTGGGATGCTGTTACTGCAAATTTCCTTTGACTGCATACATGGCCACAGAAACTAATTGTTTATGAACTGCAAACCCTGTGAATGTAGGAACTTTGTCCTTCTGCCAGAGTCAGGGGAAGGTAAAACAACTCTGAGAGATGGGTTATAAAAGGTTTAATGAAAGGTCAGTGGGAAAATTTTGAAGTAATTGCTGTTGAGAGAGGAAAGACATCATGCTGTTGTGAGAGTGATGATGAATCGGTGCTAAATTTTATTTTTTTAATTTACCGAGGAGAAAATTGGGAATTGATGGTTTTGGGAAACAAACATGCAATAATTGCTTGGAATTTAAGAGTGTGTCTTCTAGTTCAAAATGTAAATGTATTCTCTGTAAGGCGAGATTTAGGTACAAATCTCTGTCTACCAGCTTGAGGAATGGGTTGTGTTCAGAGGCTTGAACTGTGGTAGTCAAGGTATTACATATTGATGCGATACTTTTTTCTCAGCCATTCCAACGAAGCCATTATGTCAAACATGCAGTTCCATTGTGGGCACAGGTGATGTAATAACTTGGCTTAATCAGGAAGAGAGAACCAAACTAGTTGAGCAAGTGCTTTTGAAACACTAATCTTAAAGAAATTAGGATTTTAGCTAAAAGTTAGAAGAAACTGGGCTTGAGATAGTTACCTGAAACTTAAATAATTGATTGCCTGGAAATTTATGTTTGCTCAGCTGTGCTTGCAATGGGAAAGGATGAAACCAGTAGGTAGGTCCAACGAACAAGAACAATTGCAACCAGAAACTCATTCTTTGCAAAACTGGAGTTGCCCCAAAAGCCATTTGTATTGTCATTAACAGAAAAGGTTAGGGCAAGGAAGACTCGCCTTACTTCCTCCTTTTAAGACCCCTCCCCACAAAAACGACCCCAGACTTAATTTAAGAAACCAACCACGCATGCTTAATAGCTATTCAAGCTAATTACCATAGGAAGCAGAGGATGGGAGGGGCTGGTGTTATGAATATGTATTTGTTTGAACCTTTTGTCAATAAATAGACTCTGTGATCACCTCTAATTTTGCAGTGCGTATTACAGGGTTACCCCACACTGCTGCTCAGTGCTGAATAAACAGACACTTTCTAACTTTAAACTGTTAGGGAGTCTTTTGTCCAGCACAGTTGAGTATCGGGGTTAGACAAACACTCATATTTTGGTAAATCACTTTGACAGTTGGTAGACACATGAATATGCACTTTGGGAGGAGAAATCTGAAGACTTGAAAAGTGGGCTCAAGGGACACCTTATTCCTCTCTACAACTACCTGGAAGGAGGCTGTAGCGAGATGGAGGTCAGTATCTTCTCTCAGGTTACAAGAGACAGGCCAAGGGAAATGGTTTCAGCTTGAATCAGGGGAGGTGTAATTTATATACTAGAAAAAAATTTAAATGGGAAAGCTTGTAAAGCACTGGGACAGGCTGCACAGGGAAGTTCTTCAGTCACCATCCCTGCAGGCATTTAAAAGAAAATAGATGTCACACTTACGGGCGTGGTTTAATGATGGACTTTGCAGTGCTGGCTTAATGGTTAAACTCAATGATCTTAGAGGTCTTATCTCCCTCAAATGATGCTATGACTCTATGCTGCTACAATTCTACAGAATTCTGGTTTAGTTTGCTGCATTCGGATTCTCACCTGTGTTTGCTCAGAACAGAAAAGATCCCCACTAAACCTATAGCTTATAGTAAGGGTTACCACCACAAGAAAAAATAAAGAAAAAACAAAGGGTGTTTCAGAGTAATGAAAAGAAGTGAGGTATAAGCCTTTATGCTTCAGTACTTTGGCTGACTGCTGCTTGAAGGGGACCAGGAAGATGTGAAATGTGAATATTGAGAGCTTCTGATGTTTTCATTCTGAATGCTGGACTAAAGCGATACTGCCACATGTCCCAGAGACTTTGTCTTACTCTCTGATACTTAATTCCAAGGAAAGAGTGACCTGCTTATTGTCAGATCATTTGGCACTCCTTTCAAAGTAATGATCATGGTTTTGCTGCTTTTCCCTTGATTCCTTCAGATTCTGAGAACTGTTTTACTAAGGCAGAGCATGCCACTGTCCATTCACAGAAGTAAGCAGACAGAAAGATCTTACCTGCCACATTATCATCATCCTGTGCTCCAGAGGTGAACATCGTGATGTGTTTTAAGCAGCAGAATGTGTCAAATGCATGCAAGCTCCTGACTTGTACAGCCTCATGTTCCTCTTTTGGGTCCTTTGCAGAGTCTCACCCCTTCCTATGAAAATATGATTTCGTGCTCCTGATGTGACAGACTGTGATGGTGTGAGGCTGCAGAGAGGGTGTTTGTTCCTTCTGTATTTGTTCCTTTCAAATTCTTTAAGTAGCTGAGGGTTAAGTAGAGTATCAAGCATTAGGAGATGTTGCAGTGCCATGATAGTCTCCAGACAGCAGGGGAATTGCAGGAATACAAGGCAGTGTGCTTGTAATTCACAATAGGAGGTTACATCTTCTCCTTTGATCACCATCATCAGTGAAAAAAAAATAGATAAGGGCTCTCTCTGGTTGACAGGTGCTGCTTGTTGACAGGCGGGGACAGAAACCTTCTCCTTCAGGAACAGAAAACCCTTTTGTAGACTCACACAGTGTGCATTCATTGAGGTACTCTAAAATTCACAATATTCCCATTAGACATACTCTTGTCCTTATATTTAGTGTTTCAATAGCAAATTAATGTGAAATTGTTACACCAGAATTTATTTATGTAATAAAATTAGGTAAGTTTTTTAAACTGATTAGTTTCTAGACGAGAGTATGATTAGGTACTTCAAACACATTTCAGTTTTCATATCACATATCACATCTGATATGTAGTCATCACATTTATACTGTATTCTCATTTTTTTCTTCCTTTTAACGCTTCCATTTCCTTCACGAGTTTGGGGATTTGCGAAGCCTCTTCCCCTAAGGAAGATATTGTTGTGGTGCAATTTTTAGTAAGCCCTACTTACAAACAGGTTGGGGTTTTTATAAAAGGATAATTTTTCACATTTGCAAACCAATGTAAAGGACCTCCTCAACTAATAATTAAAATTATTATTTTGTTATGAAGTCATTAAGAATGTGTGCTCTCTAGGGGTATTCTAATTTTATGTGTGACAGATGTTTATGTTTATGTTTAAATTTCTTTTGATGGCATTCGTTTGTTCTTAGCATTTTGTGTCTGTTTACTTTCCTAGTTTCTAATTATTTCCATCTATTTTTTTTCAGTGTGGCCTACATATGTTTCTTTTTCTTGCTTTAATCTTTCTACTGCTTGATGAGTTACAACATCTAAAATTACATAAAGTTATACTATTAACATATGATAAAAGCTTATGCGATGAAAGAATATCAGATATTAATCCTTGATCTTCATGATTAAAAATAACTGCACTTATATGGATGATGAGATCTTATACACTTGCAAATTATATACTGAGATAAAATAATATCCTGTCAAACCTTTTTTTGTATTATTCATCCTAATAAAAGTTTCTGACCTCTGAATTCTAATACTGTATGTCTCATGAAAAGCTGAGCATATTAAATCTACAATGGTAACTAGAATTTTTTATACAGTTCATATTACTGGTATGGATATGAAATAGATCCTGTGAATAAAAAAATTTACAGTTTTTCAGAAGTTAATATCAAAATAACATATTCATAACAGTTCCTTAATGAACAGCATTGGACATAAACTCTTGGTAACTGCTTAAATTATTTTTAAAAAGTGAAGTTACTGACAGTTTATACTCATATAGTGCCTAGTGATGCTGTTGATCCTATGCAAGGATCGCTAATGTCAAATTTGCCATTTCCTCATGCTTATTCAGCCTGGTGATGCTTCTGTTTTACTTCATGCGTTTGAATGTTTGTGTAATGCATGTGTATTTTAACCGTGAAAATAAGTATGAGAGCCTGGGTTTCTTTTCACTTAGTAATTTATAAACAGCCTTTTGGTTTTCTATGGACTTCTAACTACAGTTATTTCACAATTATAAGCTGCACCTGATTATAAACCACATGTTGGGGTAGCCAGGCAGATCATGGGATTTGTCCATATATAAGCTGCACCTGAATATAAGTCGCACTTTCTTTTCTTTTCTTTTCAAGCGAGGATCCGCGTGTGACAAAGTAACAAATTAGTAACAGAATCTGCCAGCGCAGGGTTTGGTGTCAGGTGCTCAAGTTGCAAACAGTTTTCATAGACCAGCAAAGCCTTTAAAGGCAGCCCCAGGCACCCTCCCCGGCCGGCTCTCACTTCCGGGTTGGTATTTCACTGGGATTTGTCCATAAATAAGCCGCACCTGATGATTAGCCGCACTACTGGGGTAGGCTGGATTCTTCAATGAAAAAGGTGCGGCTTATAATTGTGAAATTACTGTAATTTTTAAAGCCTTCTTGACATCATTTTTTGATTTGAAGGACAAATCCTACTGTTCCCTTTAGCAGGTAGAGATAGATTAAAGGTACCCATACTAACTACATTTCTAATTAGCTAGGTTCACAGGTCCTTCAGTGGCACTGAGGCACCTCAGTGAGAACTGTGCTTTTGAGGCTTGCACTTACAAGCTATTGAAAGTTCTGCCCAGCTGTAAAACCATTATTTTCTTTTGGAAGGACTCCCATAAATCATCATGAGCTAAATTTACAGTGCTGCTGTGTTGTGACACAAGAAGACATTTTGCATGGTAGCAGTGTAACTTCCCTTGAAAGGGGAGGCTTGTAGCAGTGATCTCTAGCGTGGCAGGCCAGTGGCTATCAGTGCAAGGGCATGGCAGGCTATTGTTCCACGTTTCTTTATCTTTCCTGGTTTGTATTTTGCTCTTGAGTAGAGAACTTGGCAGCAATCCCTATACTCCCTTGTGTGCTGGCTAGGACTGCTTCAATTCTGCATTGCATTTGCAGAGGTCTTAGAAAAAGAGGAGACTCCTTTATTCCCTTCCTACTTGAGGTTTCTTGAGTGTTGTCCAGGTTCCAGATACACAGAATTAGTAGTGGTTATTGTTTAACTAATGAGGTTGACCAGACATCATATGCACACTTCATGTGTATTTGTGATTTGGTGTAATGCTTGAAATCATTTTTACTGCAGTACAACATAAAAGCTATGTAATTTTACTCAGATTCAGAATGCATATTTTCTTCAGCTGAGTGATAATTTAAGATGAGGGCAAACTTGAATTGGGACTATTAGACCTGAAAGCCCAAAAGTAATAGACCACTGCACAATAGAAAACAGGCAGGGTAGGACATCTGCCACCTCCACACCACTGCTAAGCCTTTTTTTTATATGAGTTAGAACTTGCTGCAGACTTTTTAGAACTGCATTCTGTATGTTTTGGTTCATAAGGAAATAGAACATATCAGTGAAGGAAATCTGAACAGATTAGGGAATTTGCCCTAAAAGGAACTTCTATAGTAGCTCCTGTGCTCAAATCCATGGGTTTTCCAGTACCTTTCTGCTGTGTTGAATGAAGGCACTTTTGGGGTGTTTAAAAACAATTAAATGCAGTGAACTGTTCATGATAGAGTCTATTAACTTTCCAAATAAAGATATATCCACTGAACGTAGAACAAAACTAATTTTTTCTTAGTGTGTCTGATTAGTTCTGTCTCTGATTTGCTCTGCTTTTGACTTTTGCTTTATGCTCCATGAAGGAGACAATCTGGCTGCTTTAATAACTTTTACTTTCTTTTAAAATTGTTTAATTTCAAGTGCAACAGAGAGTATCAAAATATTTTAATTGACTCTATTTCAGCACTGTCCAAATATATTTTTCAGTGATTGAAAATAAAAGAAGAATTATTTTTCTGACCTTTTCAGAAGTGAAAATTAATGTTGTTGATCCTGGAAAAATGTGATAGCATTATGGCATGTTGCCTCTTGCTCTAAATATGCTCAAGCCTTCTGCTGTGCTTCAGATTTGAGGCAAGGTTGCGTATAACTGTGTGCATTTTGTCAGATAAGCAGGTTCGATGGATGTGTGTAACTGAATGGAAGTGGCTACAGAACTAATAACCAAGGAAGCCATATGTGACTCAGAGACTTCTGACAACTCTGGCACTTCTCACATTCTATATGTTCTATATATGATACTTTAAAAAAGTAGGATTATAAAAAAAAAACCTACAAAATATTACTTGCTGTCCATTGTTACTCAGTAATGCTTCAGATGCCGTAGTTTTCAAACACACAACTGCAGACATCTCAGAACAGACGCATGAAAAACATTGTGAAGTTGTGTAATATTTTAAATACTGTATTTCACAGACAAAAAGTTGAATGTATAACCATTTTTAATACTGTAAGTAACTGTTGTATAACTAATGCTGAAGCTGGGATATTCCATGATCACAAGATTTCAAACCTGTCATTTTATAAGCAATAAATATTGTCCATATTTGCATTTTAGTTGAAGTGTGGTGGCATTTTTAAAATTTATTTTGGTTGTACATTAGAGTATTAGTATTCCAGGCTGGAGGGAGGAAAAAAAAAAAAGAAAGAAGAGAGAGAGAAGTAAATCTGTTTCAGTGCTACTGTTTTCCCAAAAATAGTGTGTTTGTAGGGCCTAGCCAGATGATTAGAATATCAGGCCTCATCTCTACAAATTTCAGATTTCAGATAAGATAGCCAAGGATAAAAGAAATGGAAATACCATGTACATTATATGATGTGTGTATAGATTTTGTAGTTTTCTCGTGGCAGAGATAGGATTCCAGCTATAACACATAACAGATACTCTGTCTATGTTATTATAGGGCTGCACACCATAGTATGACATGGCAATCCCTGAAGTATTTGGAAGAAAGGGTGCTAAAGCTCAAGGACAGCAAATCACCTCATTTAAAACTGTAGGTAGAACAGACAAAATTATATCTAACTCTAAAGGCTCTTCCAAGTTTTATTTTGGATTCTTTGGATTTTTCTATAAAAGACATAATCAAATTACGTATTCATTATATCTTAGCTTTTCACGTGGGTACCTGTGGAGTGAGTGGTGGAAGTCTCCCACAGGGTGTTCATTTTTAATGAGAACAAAGCACTTACACTGTGTATCGCAATCGGATCACTTGTCATTCTGTAACAGGACAAGTACCAACTGAGCTGTTCTCACAGAATGCCTCTTTCCTTTGGGCTAAGAGGTGAGCTGTACAAATCACTCGTCAGGTCTTTTTTTGTGCCCTGTGTACAAATTGTAATCTAGAAAACAGCCATATCATCAAGTTGGTGTTCATCTTGCCCACTATTTAAGGTTTTCTGAATAGAAATTAGGATTCTTATGTCAGTTTTCAGGCAATAATCACTTTGGCTTCTCTTTCATATATGGATTGTTATTGAGGGCTTATTATGACTGATGCAAGCTCATGCTTTTAATGATCAGGATAGGCTTCTTTAGCCATCTAAACTGACATAGCTCTCTTGATGTAGTAGACCAAGTTTATATCAGAGGAAAAATCAAAATTTCAGGAGTTTTGTAGGGTTGTGGAGTCACAAAGGGATGAGATACAGCTGTGTAGCACTGTAGCACCCAACTTGTAATCTGCTGATATCTAAATCTGTGTTATTATAATACAAAGAATTCCTGTAGAATGTATCAGAATCTGGTGTCTCAGAAAAGGGTCTGGTAAAAACATCATGCTGAGCAGGGAGATTGAGCTAGCCAGTAGGAAATGCTGAACACAGAAACATGTCTTAAATTAGATATCTCTTTGAGATTTAAGCACCTTACTCAGCACTATTGGGAAGCATTACTGTGCTCTGGGGATTTCGGTACGGAGTCATCTCCTGACCTAAGTGTTTCTTCAATATATTAAATACACAAATACATAAATAAATGGTCTTAATACTTTTGTTCTGGGAGCTAACCTCATGACTTCCCATTTTTCTTCAACAGTGTAATGTTTAGCTCGTTCCAGTGTCAAATGAAATTCAGAAACATGCTCCCAATTTTGAGGAGAATGGCCTAGTGATCAGGTATAGATATGTCTGGGATGGGGCTGAACTATGTGTTTATACCCGTTTCTGATAAAGCTGTTGCATTTTACATAAAGGAATTCAAGATCTGTTGGTTCAAGAGAAAACTTCAGCAGTGTTAACAAAGATCTGCAGTCTGAGAGGACCTTTCAGTCACCTGAATGAACCAGAATTTTATTACTTTAGGTTTAAATATCTATGATGAAATTACTGTATTGTATAAGAAGTAGTGTAAATGCCAATATTTTTCAATATATGCTTTTACTCTTTATATAATAAAATCTGTATAATATCTAGAGAAGACAAAATGTCCTATAATGTTTCTAAACCCATTTTATATTCTATTTCTCTGTTTTAATCAGTGCAATATAAATCTTTTTACTATAGACTTTGGACAAAACCCCCTCATCTCTTGCATCCCGAGTGTGCAGAATTGTTCTGAACATCCTCTTTTTTAATGTATTGTGCATCAGTAGTAGGTAATTAAAACTTCTTCAGTGATTTTCTTAGCAACACTTTGATTTACTCACATAAAGAAGTTTACAAAATGACCACAGGAAAGCAGTTTTCTGCTGAGGGCAATAGAATGAGAGTTAATAGATCTGTCACAGAAATCCTATGTAAAGACATATTGAGTACTCTTTTCACTTTTTCATCCTGACCGCTAAATTGGATGCTTGCTGAAAAGCTGCAACAATAAATGCTTAGACAATTAAGGAATTGCTGTCTTCTCAGGAGGTCACAATGTCTAGGCAACTTACGCAAACAGATCTTGTAAAGAAAGAAAGAAGGAAAAAAATCATCTTTATATGAAAGATGCTTTCTCAATATGCCTTCTAATACACGTTCCATTATGAATGTCATTCTTCTACAGTTTAGAAATACAAAAGTTGGGAACATTAACATTATGAAGATTATGATGCACGAAGAGTTCAACCTCAATTTTCCTCAGTAATAAACCTTGATAGTAAACAACATAGTTTTTTGGGGTTTTTTTTGTCATGAGAGCTATGCTGTATCATTCTGCCACCCGGCTGGTGGTCATGGCTGTGCCAAGATCACTGATGTTCTGTGTTTTGGTGGCTGCATTTTCCTGCTGCTTCTTTACCAAGGAGGACTTTTATCTAGAGGACCCATGATTTGCTCATTGTAGTTGAAGACCTCATATGAGGAAGCCTAAAATGAAGTTTTCACCTTGTTTAGCTTTATTTCCCTTTTTGATGTTGGTCAAAATATAGTTCTAAAGACACAGGTTTTATGAAAAATATAATTTAAAATGGAAGATATTTTCGGCCATTAAGGAGCGAGTAGACCAAACAAAATTATTACCGTTTTCTGTGTCATTACTTTCTCAGTTATCAAATGGGGCATAATACATTAATGCAGGAATCTTAAGGATCCTTACCCAGGAAAAGTTCCATTAAATTTAGAGGAAGTTTTCCTATATAAGAAGTAAGTGAATCTTTTAGGAGATGACCTTAAAGCCAAACAATTTGATGGACCTTAGATCATTACTCATAGAATAAAATTACAACAAGGATTTTCAGAAATACCATTTTGCAAAATCTTTTTTGTTCTTCTTGAGGAAATACAATTTTCAGCAATTACCTGTACTGTTCAATTTTAAGGCTTTTTTTTTTTTTAACACAGTATCCGTTATAGCCATGTAGAATGTGATTTTTAAAGAGAAAGTAGTCTTACTATTACTCTGTCTGTTACTCATGCAATAACATGCTTTTTGTTTGTGTGGCTTATTCCTGCCATGATATTTGAGCAATGTAATAGCTCAAATCTTAGGATATTAAAAAAATGATCCTTGAGCTAGGTAGACCAAAGTTTAGTAAAGAAAATTGAAGAAATGCTGGAGGAACATATGGCAATTGCTAACTCAGCACACATTTTCCCCATAAAAACTTGGTTCAACATATCATATTTTAAGCAAATTATATCTAATAGTATTTTTGCATTAATTTTAATTATGTACAATGATTGTTTTCTTGCATATAACAAAAATGCACTGATTTTTAATACATTTGTATAATTTGAGAAATAAGATATATCTATTCAAAAGAAGTATCAGTTTTTCATCAGTTTTAAAGTTTAAGAAGCAGCCATTGACTGCAACTAATTATAATTTTATTATTAAGCATTTAGCGACAAATTTAATGGATTTTGAAAAGGTATGTAGACATTTTGACTTTTAAATATGTTGCTTATAGCATGTTTTAGCAAATATTACAGTAACAATCAGAATTCAGCCAGCAAACAAGGTAATGTTTATAGTCCTCTCAAAGTAAGAATTATTTTCTGTTGTCTTTTTAGTATAGAGAGTGTTTTTACTTTGAAAAGTTAATCCTTTTGCTTTGGCTTCATGAAACATCCCTGGTTCAGTGTTCTGACAAAACAGCCGTCTTACAACATGAAAATAATTTCTTTCAAATAGCTTCTTTCCTTTTTGTCCTTGTCGATGTGTAGTCTTGGGAAAAAAAAATCTAGTGGGGTCACTGTTTCAAAGTATGGAGGATTCCTTTCAAAAGAAGTAATACGACTCTTCAATTACATTTTTCTATGTGCAGAGAAACTTCATTATGAAAGTGGTAGTCAGGTCAAACCTCTTCTGTCATCCTGTCAGTCATTAGGATATATTGTGCTTTCAAAAACAGCTACACTAAACCAGCTACTGAATCTTTATATAAGAACAGACTGTAGCAAATCAGTGAAAATAATGAAATTAATTTTATTCTACCAAATTAACAGAAAGAAAACAATACATGCTAGATTATAATAATTTGTTTGATACATGACTTCCATTTATTTTTGTTTTGCAGATTCATAAACAAGCTGAGGATTGATTCCATGTCATGAACATCTCATGTTTATTTGTTTTGGTTTATAGCAACTTGATAAATATAGAGTGTTTGTGAAAGATGTGCTTAAAAAATACGTCTTTTAATTAGCTTCTGATGGCTTGCACCCTGTTCAGTTTTTTATGGTATTCCCAGCTCAGGATTTAATTTGTAGAACAGATGGAATTAGTGACAAAAGTAACATTTGAAACATATTTCAATTTAATTTTGCTCATCCCAGAAGTACAGTAATTTCGCATTTATAAACCGCACCTGAGTATAAGCTGCACATCCGGGTAGACAGGTAGACCACAGGATTTGTCCATATATAAGCTGCACCCAATTATAAGCCGCAGTTTTTTGTTTGTTTGTTTGTTTTTTTAAGCAAGGATCCATGTGCGACAAAGTACCAAGCTAGTAACAGAATTGCACCAGTGCGGGGTTTGGTGTCAGGTGCTCAAGTTGCAAACAGTTTTCATAGACCAGCAAAGCCTTTAAAGGCAGCCCCAGGCACCCTCCCCGGCCGGCTCTCACTTCCGGGTTGGCATTTTGCTGGGATTTGTCCATAAATAAGCTGCACCTGATGATTAGCCGCACTACTGGGGTAGGCTGGATTCTTCAATGAAAAAGGTGCGGCTTATAATCGTGAAATTACTGTAAATTTAATTCCTGTATATTTGTAAATTGTTCCCCCATTGCTTACCAAAAATGTCAGATGTTACTGTTTTTTTAAGCTGCCCTTTCTTGGGAGAACTACAATACTGATAATTCAGTTAGGTTGTTTTTTCAGAAACCACAGTATAGCTTCTATGGGCTGCCCTGAGGCCATAACCTAGAGGAAATGTGTATCCAATGAGATCCCCACTTACATCTGCCTTTACTGAAACTCCAGCAGAATAAATCCTAGACCTTACTTTAAGCTTTCTATTCAATGCTTAGTCGTTCACTGGAACTGAAAACTTCTCATGTCTTTCCTTCATCTTTTGGTGCACACAGGGACTCTAAGGTAGCACCAGGTTAAGAATGTTCCTGAGAAATGTTAACCAGGCTTCTTTGGCATCCTGCCTCCTGCCAGCACTATGGCAAGAGCAACCTTCATGCATCATTTGCGGAGTTATGGCTCACTGGTTATAGAATGACCATTCCTGCCGTGAGGACTGGGAGGAGAGAGCAGCTGCTGCTAATCAGACCTCCTGCATAGCGTTAAAACCCCAGCTGGAAGTTGCACTTGAATTATTGTTTTGGAAAAAAAAGAGGCCAAATGGCAAATATTATTCTTGGTCTCAGTCACAAGAAACAGGTGGAAATTTGTGATGTATTTTTTTTTTCCTTTTTTTTTTTTTTAACAAAGTTTTTACCTTGAACTACCTCTTGGAATTATGGCATAAAACACACACACACACATACATATAAAATAAAAGGTAGAAATTCTCCTTACCCTCTTACAACTCTTAGTTCCTGTTAGATCTTTAGATCTAGATGAAGACAAAGGTTGAATAATTTACCTTGAACAGAGGAACTGCAGTCAGATTATTGATGTTAATTTCTTTTTGTGTAGGTAAAGTGAGCTGTGTAGTGATATTTTTCCTTTTGCCACTGTTACTTATAGGATGGAAGCAATAAACAGATTTGCCCAGCTTGTAAGTGGGGGCTGGCTTTTCAGTCCTGGTGGGAGCAGGGTGGCAAAGTATTCCAAGTTCTTCCTTTGGATGCAGGGAGGGAGGAAGAGAGAGGCAACACTCAGTGCAAATACAACCAAAATTAATAAAATCCTAGGATCATAGAATAGTTAGGGTTGTAAATGATCTTAAAGATTATCTACTTCCAAGATCCCTGCTGTGGGCAGGGATGCCTCACACCAGAGCAAGTTGCTCAAATCCCCATCCAGCCTGGCCTTGAACATTTCCAGGGATGGGGCATCCACAACCTCCCTAGGGAAACTGTTCTAAAGCCTCACTACCCTCCTAATATCTAGACCTGCCCTCCTGAGTTTAGAACCATTGCCCCTTTTCCTGTCACTACCTGCCCATATAAAAAGTTGCTCTCCCTCCTATTTATAAGCCCTCTTAAGGTACACAATAAGGTCTACCCAAAGCTTTCTCTACTCCGGGTTGAACAACCTCAGCTTTCTCACCCCTTCTTTGTAGGATAGTTACTCCACTCTTTGAATATTCTTTCTGATCCTCCTTTGGACCTGCTCCAACAGATCAGGATCTTTGTTGTGCTGTGGAACTGGGTGCAGCACTCCAGGTGGGGCCAGGACACTCTGACATACTGTAATTAAAAAAAAGGAGGTGCTGTGCTAAGTTTTAGTCTGTGCATGCCACTGCTGTCCCCCACTGATCGATCTGCAAGTGGTTTTAGCAGTAGCCATGATAAAATAAGAGCGTGCCAAGTCCCTGCCGACAGCTGGAGGCTGGTGGCTGGTGTCTGATTTCTGCCACTCTGAAACATCTCAGAGCCATGTGGTGTGTTTCTGCAAGAAAAACAAAACAGAACAAAACCCTGAGCTGCTTGTGTTTTCAGTATTTCTCTGTCTGAAGCTCCGTTTTGACCACTGCTGATGTCACTGCAGCAACAGTCGCAGTTTCCATGGCAGTTAATATTACTGCTAATATTGTTAAAAATCTCATGCAAACGGAGAGACTTTTAAAAGGCTGTAATACATCTGCAGAATTCCCACTCGGTGCATTTGATGGTTTTGCTTGTTTGTTTTTGCTTGTTTTTCTCAGAAAACCATTAAGGAGGTGATTTGGTGCTTTGGGTGCTGCATAGCTACATCATTCAGAACTAGTGTATGCTAAGCCGAAACAAAAAGAAAAAGAATTGAAAATTTCTCATCACTTAATTACAGTATTTTCACGATTATAAGCCGCACCTTTTTCATTGAAGAATCCAGCCTATCCCAGTAGTGCGGCTAATCATCAGGTGCGGCTTATCTATGGACAAATCCCATGGTCTACCCAGCTACCGGGAGGTGCGGCTTATAATCACGTGCGGCTTGTAATTGTGAAATTACTATAATTATTTCATTAAGTCTTTTCTTGCCCATCACATTTATGTGGAGACAGGAATTTATTGTTAGCCTAACTGGAAAGAGACCATTCACATTGAAGTACGTCCAGACAGAGTTTTTTTCCAACAACAGTCAAATTGGTTCAGTACCCAAGTAATCAAGTACGGCTCTACTAGGAATAATACTCTCAAAATTATTATACAATTATACTTTTGCATATCTACCCTTTCTCTGTGCTGCTCTGGTGTTCCTTCTGGGTGACAAGGTCAGAAACACCAGTGCTGCTGGAGGGAGAGGCTAGGGAGCTGGATCTTTCCCAGAAGAAGCTCTGACAACCTTTACATTCCAGCCCTGCATCCACTTGTAGCTCTTCTTCTGTTTCCCTGTCATAGCCTGCAGGCACACGGGTCTGTTGTTTGTCAGGCAGTCACTACACCACTATAATTATGCATGGTAGTGTGATAGAATTGAAAGCTTTTGCTCAGGTGAAGGACACTGCTGGACAGCTGTAAATCAAAAAGATTTTAAATCAAAGCCATGGAATATTGGCAGCAAGTAGGGAAATGAGTGTGACAACCCTTTGCAGTTTTGACATTTGACATTTTTGCCAGATTTACCTCGTTCTGATTCTATTATTCTGGATAACTGAAGCTTGGATTTCTGGGTTATGGATATATTGGATCCATTGTATCTGATCCTATTACTCTGGACAATTTAGACTATACTTGTCTTACGGGTAGATATATCTGATCCATTGTATTGCCTTTCCTTGCTTAGCAAATAAAAGGTTTTCTCCTCATATGCACTTTACGTATTCTGAATTGCTGTCCTACCGGCACTTCTTTCTTGCTATATGAGGAGGCAGGAAATTTAAATTCTTAATGTCTCTTAATACAGTCTGCAGTGAGCTAGGTGAATGCCCCTTTTCTGTCCTCTTATGAGTGATTCATGCAGTTTGAGAGTTTTTGAGGTAACATTGCTATAACCTTATCAATTTTTTCAAAGAAGTTCTCAAGAATTCATTTATTACAGGACAATCCTTTACAATTTTATATCCTGATTTTGCAGTCCAGTACAGTGCTGTGGGCCCATGCATAGTTCATAAATAAATTAGAAAGATTACAAATGAATAAAAGTTCATCTTCATAGATGCAGTTTGCAAACTGGAATGAAATTACTTACACATTGAATACTTTTATTTCCCTATGAACCTGTTACTCAGAAATGGAATTAGCAACCTGGGACAGGATATGGGTGTTTAGAATTTTTCAGTAGTTTGGAGTCTACCACAATCAAAGTAGCTTTCTAGTGTGACACATGAACTAATAAGTTGCTGTAGCCTATTTTTGGGGAAGCAAAAAAATGATCTTAAAAATATTTTAAAAAATGATCAGTTAGTTTAAATGCGGAGAATTTGTTCCTGTAGTTTCAGAATGAGAACATATATTAAATTTTGTATAAGTAGCAGAAGGGGACTATAAATTTCCAAAATACTATTCTTAAAATAAATACTCTGTGAAATGAAGGGGGGAAATAAAATGAAAGATAAGAGAAGAAGATTGCTTAAAACAAAAGCTGGACAGTGTTTCTGGCGACATGAAAAGATAACACCTCTTGCAATGATGTCACCTTTGGGGAAACAATGCATCAGGATGCAATGTCTAACAAACTGTGGAGTAGACATTCATCCAAGAGAAATGTCATGCCCAGAGGTGCTGCAATTCTGACAGGCTGAGAAAAACTGTAAGTCAGACAGGAATGCTCACTGTTGTGGAGCAAGAAACTTTTTCATTTCCTTTCTTTATATCTAATATGCAATATCAAAAATATTTGAATATTTACAATTATATGCATTTCTATTACTAACTATTATTTCCGAATATGGTTGGAAGTAAAAGTATCTTAATTGCTGAGCTGTAGTTGTAGTGTTCTGGTAGATTACTGCTATTCATGAAGGTAAATGCGATTTTGCTTTAAGTAGGCAGAAGAAAGGTGAGAGTCATCATTTTTTAGTCAGACCATGTGCCTTTACTGAAAACTGTGCTACAAAGTTTTTAGCATAAGCAGTGGGTCTTTCCTTGTTTTGTGTAACAACTACTTTCAAGTATTCACAAAACAAACTTTTTTTGACAGTTTTTTTTCTTATAAGAGTTTTGAAAAGGTCAAAGCTTTTTGACCTTTTCAGAATGAAAGACCTCACTTTTTTTCACCAACAAATGACATTTTGAAAAATAAGCTAATCCTAGTGAAACAATTTTTTTAAAGGTCATAACCAAATGACCTAGACAAAATTAAAAAAAATGTTTCCTGAAAATTTTAAATGTTCTCTCTTTTACATTCTGTTAAAAGACAGGAAATATATTTGAAATATTTGAACCATTCACAGGATAACAAGAGAATTCATTTTCCAGTTGCACTGTAATATGTGGAAGATTCAGGTTTAGACATATTAAATACACTAATTTCACGATTATAAGCCGCACCTTTTTCATTGAAGAATCCAGCCTACCCCAGTAGTGCGGCTAATCATGGACAAATCCCAGTGAAATGCCAACCCGGAAGTGAGAGCTGGCCGGGAGGGCACCTGGGGCTGCCTTTAAAGGCTTCATTGGTCTGTGAAAACTGTTTGCAACTTGAGCACCTGACACCAAACCCCGCGCTGGTGCGATTCTGTTACTAACTCGTTACTTTGTCGCACATGGATCCTCGTTTAAAAAAAAAAAAAAAAAAAAAAAAATGTGGCTTATATTCAGGTGCGGCTTATATATGGAGAAATCCCGTGGGCTACCCAGATGTGCAGCTTATAATTAGGTGCGGCTTATAATCATGAAATTACTGTATTTTTTGGTTTTCCAGCCAGGAGACAGATTATATCAAGTTGCTTAGGGTCTTTTCCATCTGAGTTTTTAGTATCTCCAGAGGTATATCTGCCACCCATCTGGATACAGTGTTTGCCTACACTCATGGTGGTTTTGTACATAAAGTTAGAATCATCTGTTTCCTATGAAGTAGACCCGGGAGAGTTGAAAGTTGTTCACCTTGGAGAAGGCTCAAGGAAGACATTATTGCAGCCTTTCAATAGATAAAAGGGTCTTGCAAGAAAGATAAAGTCTAGTTACCAAGGCCTGCCCTGCTGTCAATCCCAGAGATGCATCCAGCTGAACTTGGTGCTAACAATTGCAGCCCTGTGAAGCCAATATTCCAGCCAGTTTCTTTCTACCCCCTTATCTAGTCCACATTTGAATATTTGGCTGTAGCAATATTATAGGAGACAGTGTCAAAGGATGCCTTGTTAATATCAAGTCATGGGACATGCACTCTACTTCCATCCATGTATCATGGATCACATGATACAGTCTGGGTTCAATAACATGATAGAATATTGTATTACTTGCAGTAGTTTTGGAGGCATAGAACTGCACTAAAATACTTCAGTGAAAGGCAATTGAAGTTTTTCTGTGTAAATCTTTATAGCTCATTTCAGCTCTCCAAAACACATTTTTAAAATTCAATTCTTTTAAAATAGGACCTCAAAGAAATATCATTTTGATATTTAATTCAGATGCTTCTGAGAACAAGTGAGCATCGGAATTACAATGAAAGTTTGTAAATTTGTGAGATATGTATCAATTTTATAATTTAACTTCTTAAAGGAGAAAAAAATATATTTCTACTGCACTGAGATCTATCATATTACCAGAACTGTAGCAAGAGCTTTAGTGTTCAGGGCAGTTTAACTCCAAGCCTATATGGCTTTTGTGTTAGACCCCATTAGTGTCAGTGTTAATCATGATCCCAGTAAGAAATGGACTCAGGCTCTATAAGGTATTTCGGAGAATCCCACTTGTTGGAGCTAACAGAGTAAGGGGAAAGACACTCGATAGCCTCATGGTCTTTCCCATTTGAGAACTGCAATTTTAGTGTCACAGGATGCGTTGCTGGTCAGGGCACAACACGCAGTGTTTGCCAGCGTTGTAGTCTTTATTGGTCTTCTGGCCGTTTCTTGGAGGAAAACCCTTCTGTTCACAGCTTCTACCATTTAAAAAATGGACTTTTGCAGAAGAACTTGCAGGTTCACTTTAAGGCAAAAACAAGGTCACACAACTGATGTAATCTCCAGTACCAACTCTGAGCTGCCTGCAGCCTCCTCTGTTACATCCACTCCTCTAAGTTTGTCCTGCAGCCAAGGAAAAGTAACACAACACAGACCCGGGGCAGTGCTGTCCGTGCAGTGCAGCACTAGAGAGCTCAGCCTGAACATGGATCACTAACTCGTCGGTGTGTGATAGTCTCATTTTATCTCCCATGCTCCATCTCATGTTCTTTGGGCTGCTTCCAGCTATGCTGTGATATTGGTGTCCTTCTTCCAAAAGCAGGAGAAGCAACAATTGCAGCTGAAGTACAGACAATATATACTCTTTGGCCTTCTCCCTAGATAATGCTCTTGTGTCATTCTAGATTTGCCTTGTCCTTATGTGAAATGCTAAATAAATACACATAATCTAGAACAGGGTGTTTTTTTCCCTGTATGGAGAAGGAATGAGCACCAAATAAACGCCCCAACTGCTTTTGTCACTCTACAGCCTATAGAGAGGAGTGTCAGTGCACTGGATGGCTTCTCCAAGGAATAGTGTTGAGATGAGAAAAAAATTAGTTGGAAAAGTTCTGTCATTTTCTAATCTGCAACACTGGGGTGCTTACCAAGAATTCCAATAAACAGACACGGATGAAATTCAATAAAGTAGACAAAGTGTGGGCTAAATTTTTATTCTTCTTGCAGTACTTGCAGTAATCTGCTCATGTCAGAGTACCCACTGTAATTTACACTATATGTGGGGAATAGAAGAAGGAATAGTTGGAATCAGGTTTAGTAGGTAGCAGGTTTATTTGTCTATCTTCTCTTTTGCTCCTTCCAATACACCTTTTTTTTTGTCCCAGTAATTAACTTCCATGGGTATTTAATTTAATTCTCTCGGCATCAGCCTTTCTGGATTATTGTTTTTCCAATATTTATTCTCTGTATGATGGCAGTCCTGGCTTGTGCAATTATCCTTAAGGGCATTTCAGTTTTTCTTACTTTTTTTTCGTAATGCTTTACAGCCAAGCACTACAAGTTTGATTAAAGTGGCAGTTTGGTCTGACTCATTTATGGGCTTTATGTGCCTTTTACTTCAAGTGCTACAACTGAAAGCTTTTAGTGATGGGCAGAATGCGGGGAGGGGGTTCTCTATTTGTTTTGAAGTGTAAAGACTAATCCTTAAGCAAACAAACTTTAAGTGAAATTGATGAGTAAATACTGCATTATCTGTATTCAAATTAATGGATTTTTCATGTTTGTGCCATTAGTTCCTAGTAAGAACAGTAGAATAAACTGGGATGCAAATGCAAAATTGCGTAAAATATTTTATCTTCCATCCTTTTGGTTTTGATATCTTATAATGCCATAAATTCCTGTCAGTGTTACTTAACAGGGAGAAATTGAGGACAGGATTAGGCTGTAGCAGTAGAATGTAGCTGCAGAAAGAGCAGCATGACAAGGGCCAGCTTGAGATTTAGCAGATCACAGACTCTCCTTAGCTGTTTTTCTTGACAGATATCCTTCATTGTTCACACTAGAGTGAAAGCTGGCCCGTTCCATACTGTAGCCCTGTAGACACTAGTCCCCTTCTGAAAAAAAAGTGAATTGTTAATCTATCTCTGCAGTAGATCTTCTGAATTAAGAACATTGTGCTCAAATTTTAAAAAAAGGTTCTAATTCTCATTTAAGCAGTGGCAAATGAGAAATAATTCAGAAGGAACTAGAAGTGTCTGTGAGAAAACAGGGAAGAATTTTAGCTTAGTTCAACTTAGTAATAAATACACACTGAAAGCTTACCCTCATGCACTATGTATGTATTCTTACTCGTTCAAGTCTCATATTTTGTAAGGGCAAGGTTTTAAAAAGTATTTCTGAAATTCTGATTTCGTTTTCTTTCTAAGAAGCCTTTCTATTGCATAATAAATTCTGAGAATAGTCTGGAAAAAAGGCTGCTTAGATTGTGAAAGAGGAAAATCACATCTGCATATTAAGTCCAGAGGCTTAAAGTAATGACTTGGCCTTTGGTGGACAAATGTTGAATGACTGAATCATTGCCCCTTAAGTTAAATAGAGAAATACTGCAGATGTAGCTTTTGCCAGTTATGGCTTTCAGATATTCCTTGAGACTCCTGTGCCTCAAAATGCAATTGTCAACTGACCCAGAAATATCATGGCTGTTTATATAATTAGGTGGCTCACTCGTGATGGTACAACTGCCACCAAATACAATAGCAAACAAAACTATTTTGTTTAGTTTGTGGTTTAGCAAGGGATCATTTGAGTAGCTGAAACACTAATCTTAAATAAATCAGGATTTTAGTTAAAAGTTAGAAGAAAATGGACTTGAGATAGTTACCTGAAACTTAAATAATTGATTGCCTGGAAATTTATGTTTGCTCAGCTGTGCTTGCAATGAGAAAGGATGAAACCAGTAGGTAGGTCCAACGAAAACGAAAAATTGCAACCAGAAACTCATTCTTTGCAAAACTGGAAGTGCCCCAAAAGCCATTTGTATTGTCATTAACAGAAAAGGTCAGGGTGAGGAAGACTCGCCTTACTTCCTCCTTTTAAGACCCCTCCCCATAAAAACGACCCCAGACTTAATTTAAGAAGCCAACCACGCATGCTTAATTGCTATTCAAGCTAATGACCATAGGAAGCAGAGGATGGGAGGGGCTGGTATTATGAATATGTATTTGTTTGAACCTTTTGTCAATAAATAGACTCTGTGATCACCTGTAATTTTGCAGTGCATATTAGGGGGCTACCCCACACTGCTGCCCAGCACTGAATAAACATACCCTTTCTAACTTTAAACTGTTAGAGAGTCTTTTGTCCATCACAGTTGAGTATTGGTGTTAGACCAATACTGATATTTTGGTAAATCATAGCAAATAAAAGTAGGGAGATTTTTACTTATCCAGGGATTCTTTCCATGACAGATTCTCTTACAATACGGGCCAAGCAATATTTTGGGCAGATCTTAAAGCAGAAGTTTTTGGAGTGTACAACTTCAATACCATGAAGTTCCAGGCGAGGTTGCATAAGGCCTTGAACAACCTGGTGTGGTGGGAGTGTCCCTGCCCATTGCAGGGGGAGTTGGCACTAGATGATTTTTAAGGTCCCATCCAACCCTTAATATTCTATCATTCTATGACTCTAAATTTCTCTTGACTTAAAAGTTTGTTTGAAATCAGAAAGAAAAAACACAACTTCTGTTAGAAAAATGCTGAAAATATCTTCTGACAACTTTGAACATTCTGTGATACTTTGACCTTGATTAAAAATTTGGGAAGAAGGTAAATAGAATAAAATTGAAAATTTTGGCTTAAAATAATGCTTCACAAAGAATTTTTTGTTTGTATCTCTCTTTCTGGAAAACATTGCAAATCATGATTATTGTGAAGAGAACTACAGTAATTTCATGATTATAAGCCGCACCTGATTATAAGCTGCACATCCAGGTAGCCGGGTAGACCACGGGATTTGTCCATATATAAGCCGCACCCAAATATAAGCCGCATTTTTTTTTTTTTTAAAGCGAAGAGCCATGTGTGACAAAGTAACGAGTTAGTAACCGAATGGCGCCAGCGCGGGGTTTGGTGTCAGGTGCTCAAGTTGCAAACAGTTTTCATAGACCAGCAAAGCCTTTAAAGGCAGCCCCAGGCACCCTCCCCGGCCGGCTCTCACTTCCGGGTTGGCATTTTGCTGGGATTTGTCCATAAATAAGCTGCACCTGATGATTAGCCGCACTACTGGGGTAGGCTGGATTCTTCAATGAAAAAGGTGCAGCTTATAATCATGAAATTACTGTACCTTTATTATCAAGGGTAATTCTGACTGCCTTTTGAAGCAAGCACATGTAAATAATACTATAAAGTCAAAAAAAAAAAAAAGTTGCTTCTTTATCTACCCACATTGGAAAATATAATTAATATGAATCAAATAATATAGAGGAGTAGAGGAATACATGAGATGATAAAGAAGTTGAATAAGTAATGCTTCTAAAGGATGACAAAACTCGTGTATGCTGAAGTGCTTCCTAATCAAATGAAGAACATCAGTGTTAATGGTGTAGGTGAAAAGAAACTGCAGTTTTTTCCAAACATGAAATCTGAGCTAGATGCAATCTGTAACTTATGCTCAGAACAAATAATGTTCCTTCCACATCACCCAGGGAATGGTCTGTCATCAGAATTTATGCATGTAATTATACAGAAATATTATCGATCAGCTGTTCTCTCAAACCAGATAATACTGAAGAGGTGTCTCTGTCAAGTGGACTTGGAAGGTAAACTGAAGTATCTCAGAAATATAGGGTACTTTCACGGTCATAACACACTGAATAACTGGAGTTTGTGAGATCAAGGAAGACCAGCAGTTGTAGCTGCAAATATTGATATTTGAAAACTTTACAAAAGCCGATGACATCTTTGCATAATTACTGTTTTCTGTCTCTTATATTTTGTGTATTCATGCTTTCATGCTGTTTTTCATATCTATATTAGGGTGGTTTATTTTCAAAGGGAGTTATAAGACCTTGATGACTTTAAGAGAATACAAAACTTGGAGTTTTAAGGAAAAACTATTATTTGAGTTATGCTGTAAAACTGAAAGACTTTGAGAAATATCAGGATTAATGAGTAACCTAATTTTAATTATTGATGGGAGGATCTATCAAAATTAATATCACTTTCATATTTGTTAGGGGGTTTTCTGAGCTAAAGAGAATATGTTACAGGATTTCTCATGTGGATTTTTCAAAATTATGATCAACGAGATCACATTAGACTCTCTGTCCAGGCTCCACTGGCTGTACCAGCTTCCCAAGGGCTATCATCAGGGTTTAGATGCATTACTCAAAACTAGACACATTTACATTTACATATTCTGATTTGAAACTGAGACCTACACAAAGTGCTGGGAAATTCTAACTCCTCCTTTTTTCCTTCTTTAAATATTGCAATATATTAACTGTTTCAATGTGTGGCGTAGCCTTGCTGTTTTCCGTTGTGGTAGACTTAGATCAGGTATATTTTGCAGACACTTCTTAAGCAAAAAAAAAGCCTTCTGATGGATATGAAGAAGGGATTTTTGCCCATTTCAATTTTTAGATATTTTTTGGCAATGAATATGAATCAAGGTTTTCCTGTTAGATTTTATTAGTTGTCAAGTCTACTTTTGTGGTTTTCAGCTGTCTAAAATTGCTCAAACAGAATGGCCCCTTACACAAAAGAATTATTTCCTAGGGCTATGAATAGCAGGACACAGACCCTGAACTGGACTCTGAATTCAGAAGGAACTAGCACAAAGAGAATGCAAAAGTGACATGTCTGTGATGATCCATTTTGTCAAGCACAATGCAGTGCAGTTAAACTCTACTGTTTTGCACTAAATGGAATCTTTTTAAGAAGCTTGTCTCCATTTCTGAGTATGAGGTACAGTAATATACAAACCAAGGATGAGTGTAACAGCCTGTGAAATATTATTTCTGGGTCAGGAAAATTAGGTGAAATTCAGTATAACAAGGGCCTTTTTCTTTGCATCATGTCATTTTGTTTATGCTCAGGTATTTTTAGAAGATGAAATATGTTGTAAGAGTGGAATAGCTCTATGTGTGTTTTGCATTTTAGCCTGTGTTATTTCATCATCCTTATTGACTCCTGCACTTACCCAACCCATCCTCCTAGCTACTGATCTAAATGCAAACTTGAACTATCATCAAGAAAAGAGATACCTCCACATTGTTTGCATAGAAATTCAGGTGTTTTCTTCATAGAAGCTTACTAAGGTTGTGTATAAATTTTAGAGACACGCACTGTCCCCTTAGTATTTTAAAATCTTTATTTACTTTTTATTAGGAGGATATTTTAATGTATGGCTTGGTTTCTTTATCCATGGTAAAAGAATGGTGAGAACTATGTTCGGTTTAATGGTATTCAGCCAAATTGCAACAGACTTAATGAGGGGGTAGTGAGCATCAACTGTTTGTATTAATTAGAAAATAGGTGTCCAACTGTTGATGCTGCCACTTTGGCTGCCTGAAGCACACTACCTGCACATTTTCTGCTGCTGTATCTCAGAAGTGGCAGGGAAAAGGGCATGCTGATTTTACAATAATTAATCAAAATCTAGTAAGAAACACAGCTTATGTTGACTAACATCATGTTGAGTAGTAATGGCCTGTTACTTATCCCAAATTACTGTTAAAATCTCAATATACATTCTGTTAATAGAATACAGTGAAATAACATCCAGGAAGAAAAATATTAAAGTTTTTGATATAGGCAAAATTCAACTGAGAATACTACAGCTTTACTACATTTGTAATTATGCTTGTCAAAGAAAAGAAAAATCTCTTGGAAGAAAACACTGGTATATAGCCTATCAAAGAAACCCCTCTGAGCCTGACTGAAGAAACTGCATTTCAGTGACCCTCAGAATGCTGCCAAGGTCATCCAGTCATCCAGCCCTTCGCTTCTGTGCTACAGCCATTCATGCAAATTAAAGCTGCCTGCAGGCCTGCTGCAACTCGCAATATGCACACAGCTCTTCAAAGATTTCTGAATACGTGCAAGTAGATTATTTGGGTTAACTTTCTTTTCTAGTTTTTCTTTTATTCGTCATTTTAAGATTCTTGTTACCTCTACCCTTTTTCATGTCATCCAATTTGCACATTTTTTCAAGAAAGAATGACTTTTTTGATATAGAGTGAGATATGGTCAAAGGGAAAAATTAAATCAAGGGAGGAAGACAGCCTGGAGAATGCACTAGGATATGGCTGGCACAGAAACCTAACATGTATTCTACTTTCTTTGCTTGATCAGTTTCAGTGTTTCTTGTTGCTCTCATAATTTTGTCATCACTGCAAGCAGCAGTGTAAGCAGCATTTCGAATTTCACTTGTTTTGAGCTATGTTATAATTGTGTTGTTGCTCATTTGTGGTTGCATAGTGACTGAAACAGATGTAGCTTTTTGGGGTGAGCTGTGCACAGGGGCTTATCTCTTTGCAATTGTTCAGGGCACTGATGAATTCAGAGGAGATAGCTCAATATTATGGCAAAAAACACCTTAAACAACGGTGAGGACAAAGAAAAAACAATATAGCTTTGAGTGCTGGGACTATCTACTTGATGTATTCTCTTTGCACTTTTATCTGTTTGTGTATTCATTTCATTATGTCCCTGTATAGCTTCACATGTGGCAGAAAGCATAATAGGAGCTGGATTTCACAACAGAGCTATCAAGACAGCTGAGCTCAGCCTTTTGTGTCATTTCATGGAAGTTTGGAGATTACTTGTCAATACATTAAACAAATCCTACCTTTCAGAGAGGACCTGGTAAACCTAAGGACACTCTGTGCTTTTTTAGAGGTGAATGTACTTTCATTTTTGGCTGAATCTTACAGCCGTAAGGACTTCCAAAGCAAAAACTTCACTTTTTGTCATCATTGCTTTTTCCCTTTCTTGAAAAGCTGGAAAACGAAAGTCTATGAAAGAACATGCCAAAGAATGGCCAAAACCAGATATAAGCAGTTAAGAAAACAAGCTCTTGGATGGAGTTGAAGGTTAGACAACCTTAAGTGTCTCCTGAGAGAAGAGGATTAAGTCGTTTTGTGGACATCTCCTTAGAGATTACTCTGCAGCTCATCCACCTGGACTTAATATCTCAGGGCATCATAAGATGGAGTGTCCTTCAGTTTCTCATTTGAGACCATGATAAAAGCATTACTTGAAGCCCTGTTTTCTTCAGAGTTCTCTTCCTGCAGTGAGCTTCTCATAAGTGATGCAAAGACATTTCTGAAAATATTATAAGCTGTTCCTGTGGTATTTGCCCAAGTAATTTCCACTGATTCTTGGCATATCTTTATGTAAAGTGATCACTACTTATAAACATAGTCAAGAAAATGCCAGCATAACTTCACAACCTGAGCATAGATTCTGGGGCTTTTTGTCAGTGTTTTGGAAACAAGCTCTTTTGCCTTTGCCAAGCAAGCAGGCAGCCCCTGAAGCCTGGAGACATGTGACTGGTTCCCTGCCTGCTTCCCCTCCTGAAACTCAGGCTTTCAGATAGCCTCCTCTCCTCACATTTTGCCAAAAATTGACTTGACTTCTGTCTGCTTGTAATACAAACTGCGGCTAATAATGAGACTGGAAGAAAGAATATTCTTGAGTTTTGGCTTTTCAACCTCAGGCATTGTCAAACTCTAAATGAGTTGAAAAATTTATATGTAGTTATTAAAAGCAGAAAGTATTGATTAGGTAAAACTAGCTTTCTTAGACGATAACATTTATTTAGTTTTATTAGATTTTTAAAAAGTCATTTAAAAATTTCTTCAAGTCACAATGGAACACAAGTTAAATCTTTTGACCTGATATATCTGAAATGTTTTAGTTTAGATCAGTTGGTCCGTTATTTCATTTTGTTTGAACAAGTACCTTATGAAAGCTAGAGCTGTGGTGCCTTCCATCCAGGGCTTTATCTGTCAAAATCCACCATAGTTTTTTGAGCTGGCTGAATCACATCTATGTGTTAGTGGCAGGCTATGTCTGTGATGCATCACAACGATTGCACTTCTTTTCCAGACATGCCAAGATCAGAGTCAAAAATTCTTCCCAGACTGCTTCTGCATCATTGTTAGGAACTTGCTGGCTCTTACTGTTTGTTGGAGGAAGTCTGAAGATCATTAATGGCATGAAAGAGAATTAAGGGAGTTGAGAGTTTTGAGTTTACACTAGGTAAAATACAATATTTTGAATTGGGAAAAAATTAATTCAAAATATCAAAGTGGAATACTTTGTAATACTCATTCTGCCATGAAAAAAAAAGAAGTTTTAGATTAAACAAAATATTGGATTGCCAGTACTTTCTACAGGATGGCAGTTTTTATTCCTTATAGATTCCAATTTCAGTTCAACCTGATACAAAATTAATCCAATCTTGGGAGCAATGTTCAACTACTAAGGACTTGTATTCAAGAACTTGAATCCCATTGTGATTGTTGGAGGCTTTTTTTGTCAAATGGTGTCATACATGACATTTGAAATTCTTTCAGAGAATACTTAAATCTGCTGAAGCTTACATTCGCTGTTGTCAATTGATGCCAAAAACACTGCAAATTGGAAAAAAAAAAAAAGGTTTATTTATTTGTTTTGGAGTTTGTTTGTTTGCTTTATTGATCTCCCTGTCTTGGTGACTGTGTTTGGTTGACGAAGTGGAGCCAGTACTCATCCAGGTCTCGAGTCCTACAAATGCAGCAAACTAAGTCTGAGTAGCTGGTTTAGGTGTCTGCATTACTGCTAGTCTGTACAAATAATGCAGAAGACACTGTCTTTTTAAAAAAAAAATAAAATTACTTGACTTTAAATTCATGGCTTCAATTTAAGAGAATCATGTGCAGTGAAGTGTGCACACCCTTCACATTAATCTCTTTGGTTCTCGGTTTTTAGAGAAGGATGACACTGCATACTCCACTAGTGCACAATGGAGAGACATTAATTGTCTGGCCATGTTAGGCTAACAAAGGCCAGCAAAGTTAGTTGTTCTTCACTAATGTACTTCTAAGAGCAGGCTAATAAAGACAGTATGTTTAAAATAAATTTGACATCACATTTTTGTTTAAATGACAATTTTGTGCTCTTAGGCCATAAATTTTATATTATAAATTTTGAGGCTTTCTTATGGAGTGAGTAAGATGTACCTGCTTTGTAGACAAGTGCATGATTTGTTCTGCTACTTCAGCCTTGTAATTTAGCAACCTCCCCAAACCTATGCTTGCATCATCACTGATTCACAAAATTTAATGGGTCTTTCCTGTAAAGGTACAAAAACCTTTTAGATTGTTTTTATTCTACACTCATACTGCCGGATCAAGCACGATACGCCCACAGCCTTTCTACACAGAGTGTTTGGCTTATCATGAAAGGCAGAAAAACAACAAAAAAAAAAGCCACAAAGCCAGAGCAGTGCAGTGAGGGGGAGTGCTGGAGCAGTCCGGAAGAGAACTCTGTCAAATACGTGCTTCCCACACTCAGTCTGCTGCACCCATTCTGCTCCTTCCAGTGGGACAGCTATGGCCAGGAGGGGGAATGGCAGTGCAAAGGAAAAGTATCTCAGTACAATATAACACAAGAAGCAAATATAACCAAAAGGCTTTATGTTAAATATTAAGTAGTGTACAAAATTAAATAGAAACAATGGTCAGCACCTTTTTCCCAGCCTGTAAATATCCATACATTCCTGCTCTGAGGATACTCTACTCATGCATTAGTACATTTGTGACAATTACCTAGCAGTGCTTTTCAGCTGTTCCCATGTTGCCTAGGGTACTAAATGAGTCCTGCAGGAGTTTTTTTTTTCTGTTTCATTGAGTTTCCTTTGTGAGGGAAAACTTCCCATACTCCATAATGTAAAATACAATCTTTCTACCCATTCAGAAAGAAAAATAAGGCAAAAAAAGAAGCTTGATATGTAGGAAGTAAATGACGCAATCCATTTCTGCCCTCTAATTTGAAGCTTTTAGGAACAAAACAGAAAAAAAATGCTTATATAGCTAGGGACAATCAACAGTTTGTGCAATAAAATGGCCATGCACTTCCAAACCTATAACTGATTATTGTAAGTGTGCCAGTTATGCTTTCAGATAAAAACACTTTTAATTTCTGGCCACATTTTTCTTAGTAGGAGCTAGTAAATTAGAAGAGAGAGAACAGTGTGTGTAGGTAGCTGGTGCCCATCTTTCTTAGCTGCATGGCTGAATAACCACGCACCCATTTAACAAATAGCAGTGCTGGAGCCATGGGGGTCTAAGCACAGAAACGCGGGATGATTTGTAGGAAAAGGTTATGTCTTACAAACTGAGGGAAAAAAAGAGAGGGGGAAAGATGGAGATGAGCTTTCAGGCACAGAGAGCCGCGTAAGTGAAGATTGGAAGTGTTCCTATAAGCTCGACCTAATTAGATCGATCAGTGAGGCAAGTTAGCATGCACTTATGTGATCATTTTAGCGTAGATTGGGTGGAAAATTTTGAATAGGATCCCTAAATCATCTCCACTTATAGTACTTACTCCATGGCAAGGAATGAGCTTAGAACTCAAGTATTCCTGCAGATTAAAAGAAAACCAGAAGATGAACTGTAGGAACTTATGCCCTTCCATTTTCTGGACCATACTAAAACAAATCCAAAGTAATCTTTAAAATGCATATAGTGTAGACACTGAGTCCATTGCACCAATTATTTAGTTCAATAGATCAGCTTCTACTAAATTCCTTTGTAAGACAGATACAAATTTACATTTAAGTAGCTTGTTCCCATCATCTATTTTAGTTTTAGGCTTGCAGCTTCTGCTTTCAGACACAGCTTACATGCCTTCAAATCTCCTAAATTTAGAAGGGAAATAGTTTGCATCATAATAATAATCATCATCTGCCTATAAACTTTGTCTTGCATTTTTGATTGCTTAAAAGGCATTCTTTGAAATGCTGATGGAAAGCAGTGATGGAGGAGTTAAATATGTACTTTCAGTAAAACACTGGCATTCTTCACTCTGTTCTGAGACATGCCAAGGTAAAGAAATGTGTGAATTATCTCTCACTAGTGTGAAACTGGCAAGAAAAAAGAAGACAATATGTTCAAAAAATCAGTTTCACAAGATTTGGAATCACAAGCTCTGAAAATCTTAACAGAAACCAAATGGTTTCCCTGTGGTGTTACTACAGGACAAGAATTCAGATTGCATGGGGATTATGCTGCATATTTCTCTCTTAACATATTTGAATTTCCTTACAGTTTAACCTTCACATTGACTTTTGGGGATATTGAAACAATTATAGTTTTTCTATCACGTGCTTTATCTTAAGTTTTTGATATTCATTCTCAGCTGTAAGAGAGGATTTGTTGTTTTTTATTTTTCTCAGGGTAAGATAACAAAGGTTATAGCAGAAATGAAAAAAGAACAGTTTTCATGAAGGACATATATTAGTGTGGACTAAGGGCATAATTGAAGTTTTTTTTTTTATGTAGTTGGAAACAGCTGAGTCTGAGACTGCTGTACGCACATGAAAGCTCTGTTTCTTACAGTTGTGCTTACTGCAGCACTTTTCATTTCAGCACTGAAGTACTGGCATATCTGAAGTAGTGAGATGTCTGAATTTTGCAGCAGAGACAGAAACAGAATGAAAATTCAGTGGACATGGGATTCTGCGGTCACAGATGTCACTATGCAAAAAAAAGGGGGACTGTAAGGGAAACTGTGCATTTCCCTAAAGCTTGCCTTTGCTTCAGTATTGGGAATTGGAAATCTTAATTGGAAATATTAAAATATTTTTACAGATCCTTAAAAGTGTCCAAAGCAAGAATGAGGGAGTAGATACTATTGTGAATAATTCTTGTCACATAAAGTGGACATTCTAAGGAAACTGGTGCACGAGACACCATTTGAAAGATTAATCTGAAAGAGTAATCTCATCTTAAATCAGTTTTAACATGCAATACATAGAAAGAATGAAAATCCTGGAAGGATGAGTAACCAAGACTAGTCAGGCATTAGCTTCCCTCCCACAATGTACAAATGACAGGAGTCCATGCTGGGAGAAGTTATGTTTACTGAGACAGATGGCATGGAAGTGTGGAAAGTGCCTCATTGCAGAGAGCTATGGTAGTATCAGGTGCAACTGAAACAACTCAAGGAAGTATTTTGCCAAAATTTTATGTGGAAAAGATGTGGGATCAGAGAATTTCCTCATCCTAGAACATAAAAAGATTAAATACTCTAGACAGAAAAACATCTAGATATGACATCAAAATAAAAGCAGAAGCACTAAGACTCTATCAGATCAATAAGGCAACCTAGTGTGAATCCTCAAGAATTTATTAGAATCAGGAATAATTTTTTTAAAACTCTTTCAATTAAATGTAAAACATGAGAAACAAACAAACAATCAAACAAAAACTTTCTTACAGTGAGTAATAGCCAAGCAGTAATTAAAAAAAATTAACAAATTCTAGAGAACTCTAATAAGGAATAAATCCTAGAAAGCAGAGATTGAAGACAACTCATGAACTTCCATATGTAAAGTACAAGAAATCAGCTCTATACAAGAAGCCATTTTCAGAATAAATTCCTCTGTCCTGGCAAAGCTGTGATTTGACCTCCATGAAAGACCATTAATGTAGAATCAGAAAATAATGTTACCCCATATTGACTAATCATTATGGTGGTTGTAAAACAACTGCACAGCAAATTATAGATCTGGAAACAACTGAAGGTACTGAAACGGACATGGCTGTCAGTGTCTGCTTCATATATTGATGATAATCTTGTGTGACCTTTCCAGAGAGGGAATATTTATATCCTGTGGAGTCATAAATCTGGCACCTGACATTTAGTTTTTGCACATAGAGCTGGATGAAATGTTCAGTACACTGATGTCTTTGCAATGCTATTTTGTCACTACAGATGGCTCTGCACAAGCACAGAGGGGAAGAAAAATTCTGGTGTCTTTATGAGGATATCAACATCCATCCAGGAGAGGTTTAGTGGGATGAAAACATTTTAACTACCATCCTTGGTGTGCATGTCATAAGCTGTGACAGTGAGGCAGAAAACAGCCAAGTATGGTAATGCTGATAAAGAGGGAAGAACAAAGAACTAAAATTAGAGAAATCCTTCCTAAGATACTAGGATTTGGTATCCTGTTTATGACAATGAAGAAAATGAAGTCTGATTCTAGTGGGTTAGGGAAGATAAAAATAATGTCTACTTCAGAAGCGGAAGGGGAGAACAACAGTACAAAGATATTATGACACCTCTCTAAATTTTGGCCTCATGGGCAGGAGAATGTAGATCTGTATCTGGGCAAGAATATAGAATATCAGACCCCAGCAGTACAGCACGGAGCATTTTAAACTGGGAGATACATGGGTGATCACATTTTATTCCTGCTCTGAGCTCCTGGACAGGTGTAAAGATGGAGAGAATACTGAGGGCAGGGAAGTTAAAAGAATAGCCAGATGTTTGTGTGAGTGTACTTTTTAGTGGGATTCAATTCTTCTGTGGCTGTACCCAAATTTAGAAAGAGCTTTTGGCTTAATCATTAGGGATGAAGTGGTACTACCAGCTTAGCAGTGGTTATCCTGCTGTTAAAATTGAACTCTCAAATTACAAATGTTCATTAGTGACAACTATGGGCAAAGCCTCCAAACTGTTGACATAGTATGTTGCTATATCTCAGTGCTGGGAGATTTAGAATCAAAGAACCATAGAATATCATGATAACCTGTGTCTTTATGATATTTGCTCCACAGCCTGAACATTCCTGAACAATGGTAAAGTGCTAAAATGGTTACTGTACATCATCCTGATTTAATCAACTTTTCAGCTTTAAAAAATCAGCAATAAGAACTCAAAATAGTTATTGAGTGAGTGACATGACTGATTAGCACAGCAGGCATATAAGTCATGTAGAGCAGAATATGCAAAAAATGTATTATATTTTTGGAACACAGAGCTGTACTTGTGGGACATGTTAATCAGGAGCTACTGCAAAAGAATTTATATCCCATTGGGATTTGCAGTTTCTGCTAATAGATTCAAGAAGGTTAGGATGGAGATGTGCCACCGTTTTTCCTATATTAAAAAAAAATAATAAATTAAGGTAGTCGATTTGGAAAAGGGAAAACCAGGAAAAGAAAAATATGTTAGGATTCAAAGCAATCTGTTACAGCTAAATGTTTTAGGAAACTGCATATCAGATCTAGGCAATAACCAATAGAAACATAGAAGTGATTGCAAATACTCTACCAAGAATTGGTTTTTTTTAGGGTCAGAGAAAGCATCAAGTTTGAATTAAAGAATTGGTAACAATATTGTGGTGCTGGCATATGAGTTGTAGATAAAATAATCAACCATATTGCTTATCTCCTGAGTTTCAATTAGTTTTGATGTAAATTCTGGAGGTTTGGAAGACAATGAAGTTACCAAATAGCAATGTTGTGTGCAGTTAGAAATAGCACAGCAGAAATTCACATAAAAGTAAACTAAAGTAAATAACAAACAAACAAAAAACATAAACATTATTTGGTTTGTATTTTTTTTATTGGGTTCAAAACAGAACAGATGCCAGTAAGGAAGTCAGATCAAAAAACCCTCAGGTTTCTGAGAGGAAAGTATTTGGAAGAAGGTCAAAAGTCAAGTGTAAGTACAGCAGGAACACAAATAATCTAGTAATTTAATGATAACTTTGCCATATTTTGTAGGGGAAAAAAAAAATCTTAGAATCATTCACCTGTGACTGTTTCCTGAAGCTCAAGGAACAAAGCACTTTTGCTATAGTCCTGAGTCACCTAAAACTCTGTGTTGCATATGTGATATCTTACATGTGATTGGAAAAAACAAACAAAAAGCAACAAAACTTTAAAAATTTTAAATGGTTTGAGTTTGTAATGGCCAAATAGAATTGTCAACTTGCCAACTACCAAGCATTTCAGGCTTTTACAGGCGGCAGAAACGGTTTAGAAAATGGCTGTGATTGGTTTCAAAGTCTTTAGGTAGTCCTTAAGAAAATAACTAGTGTATGCTGAGGTGTTTGTCATAAGTTACTTAATAATGACAAAATGTTGTCAGTGACATAAGAAATATTTTTTTCTTAGGGAACATCTTATCCTGGGTTATGTCAGGACTATAACAGATGCAGAAACATCTCTTTGGGCTCAAATCATCATCATCATCGTCATTATCATCATACTAATAATTTATTTTAATGTTTCCAGGAAACACTTTATAATTCAAAATCAATTATAGATAATTTTAAAAACATTATTAAAAAAAATAATATGTGTTGAAGCGACATAATCCATTAGATATCAGTTAAGACATAAAATGCTAATGTTTGTACACAGCATTATTGAAGAAATGTTCTTTGTCATCTAGATAAATTACAAATGTACCAGAATATTTTATTAATGTATAAGAGAACTGAAAGCTTGCTGTAACAGACTTTTCTTCTTTCTTTGTCCTCAAATTAAAAGAGCATTTACATTTTAAATCATGGCCTGATACAGTCTAAATGGCCAAATGCAGCAGAAGAATTCTTAATTAATGCCTGCATTTATTAGCAATTTTTAACTAAAACCCATTGCAATTTGTAAAAATTATTATAAATCACTTGAGTGTATACTCTGCATTTGGCAGAATGAAAATGCACTTAACTTTCAGTGATCAATTTTTTAAACAGTTTGTTCTACTTTAAAGCCCAATGTTATGGACATTTTCAACCTATTGCCTCATTAACTACATTCATATTAAAATACCACTCCATTTCAAATGAGAAGATAATTATAATACCTTGAAGCAAATGAGATGTTATTGCAATAATTAAATCCGAAATGAGATGCAGATAGTTTGGACCTGCTGCTTTGCTGGCTCTTTAGTATTGAATACTTTCCATTGGTCACACTGAATTACAATATTGCATACCAATATTGCATACCAACAGATAGATTAAAAGTGCCCTTTCAGACTTCAGTCTGAGAATTTATTGACAACTGCATACTTTGTTCATCATTTACAATATGTTACTTATTTTCCTATGTAGATTTTCAGTTGTATACTCATTTCTGCATAGAAAAGGGAAAAGAAGGATGCTGTAAAGTTCATCCTCTTTAATTTCTATAGTCATGGTGATGACCCTCTGTCTTGAGTAGCTGGGACTGTAGAAGAAGTCAAGGAGAAAGTCACTTACTATAGATTGTTCCCACTATACTGACTCAAGACTGAACATATTAGAGTAATTTCACTATTATAAGCCGCACCTTTTTCATTGAAGAACCCAGCCTACCCCAGTAGTGCGGCTAATCATCAGGTGCGGCTTATTTATGGACAAATCCCAGTGAAATGCCAACCCAGAAGTGAGAGCTGCCCAGGAGGGTGCCTAGGGCTGCCTTTAAAGGCTTTGCTGGTCTATGAAAACTGTTTGCAACTTGAGCACCTGACACCAAACCCAGCTGGCAGTGATTCTGTTACTAACTCATTACTTTGTTGCAGATGGATCCTTGCTTTAAAAAAAAAAAAAATAAAAAAATTGCTGCTTATATTTGGGTGCGGCTTATATATGGATAAATTCTGTGGTCTACCCAGCTACCTGGATGTGCGGCTTATAATCAGATGCAGCTTATAATTGTGAAATTGCTGTAATCATGTCTAACTGAGGAAGAAGTTTTTACTGCCCTTTTTTTCCCCAGCTCTTAGAGACAGCAATGTGGGTTTCAGAGTCAGGGCTGTCTCTATGGAAGGACAGTAATTTAAAAGTTTTTACAATCAATTTGTCTCATAAACCATACATTTGTCAGTTTCTTTTTCCATATTCTGTCTGTGTATGGCACCTGCTTTCAGGAGATGAAGCAACAGTAGATATTTTGCAGTTGAACTTGGGGAAGGAAATTTATCTGTAGGAAAAACTGCAGCCACCCTTTTTATCCTTTTTTTTATACAGCGTTAAGTTAAAATTTGCAGAAAGCTAAATTATGTTCTATACATTAGTTGTTGATTTTAATTTTAATGCTACTGATCAGTATTAATAAAGACACTATCAGGCAATCTTGCCATCTTGTTTCACACATATCCTCATAAAAGTAGTATTTGTAAATGAAAATCCTGCAAGCTGTAATACAGAACACTGCAGTGGTTTGCAGTGGATAATCCTAACCTTATTTTTTATCACTGGCGGTTTAACTTGTACCAGATATAGAGCAGACACATATAATAGAAAAAAACCCTCAACAATATTTCATATTTCTTGTTTTGCATATACCCCATTGTTGGATGTTTTCCAGAATTATGTTTTGATGCTGAGAGCATTGTTTTTTGCATAAAATTTAAAAAAAAACCCCACCAAACAACAAACCCTGCAGAAATTACAAGCAGAGATTAAATGGACAAAGCAGAAGGGGATTTTCAGCAACATAATTTCCATTTGGCAGAAGGCTGCTCCTTAACAAAAGATGTGATTTTTCCCCAGAGGCAGCTTGCCATAAAATCAATGTTTGTAAAAGTTTTATCCCATTGTATGAATCTCAATTTATGGCAGAACTGTGAATATGCAGGTGGTATAGAAGCCACATGTATTACTTTTATACTGCTTTAACTAATAGGCAATCTGGTAACTATCAAAGGAGAATTCATATCAGGTAGGCAAGTGCAGCACGTCTGAGTTCCCTGGTGGCACAGCACAAATGGCACATTGAGACATCACAGAGAATTAGCTTTCACGTTAGGAGCCACTTACTCTAGGTTTAAGGCTGTATCTAGGCAATCCAACACCCCCTGCTCAGCAGCTGCCTAACCTGAGTAGTGCTTAGAAGTCATTTTGTGTTTTTCTGCTTGGTGATAAAAGTCCCCTGCAGTTGGTGTGCAGCAGCTCTGCTCCTGGGCAGACACCAGTACCCAGCACAGCCACACATTGCCCTTCCAACCCAGGCTCACCCAGGACATGGGCAGAGGACAGCTGCTCTCTTTGGCCTCCCAACGTGATGGGACCCCTCTTAAAATTCACCTGCAACTGCTTTCACGTTGCAAGTAGATTCAGAGAGAAAGGAGAGTTGCTATGCCCATGCAGAAGTGAAAGGATAAAATTTATAGTGATTGCAGGACTCCAGGGCTGAAGAAACATCCCAGAAGAAACCTGATCAGGGCAGCATGAAGCTTGTTCTGCTTGTTCTGCTTCCTCCCACCCTAGAGAACAAGGCTGCTTTCCAGAGTGATTCCAGCATTGCTGAAAGGTGGGGGAAAGCACAACATTGTGTGCCTAGTGATTTAGGATATGTTTGGAAATATCCACAGACCATTTTGTCTTCTGCTGCTTTGGATGTCTGCGAGTATTTGTTTTGGAAATCCCACTTTTATTTCCGTTTGCACATGGGTATTTGTAATTGTTCCAATCAAAGCCAAGTGCAGGCAGTGACATGCACCAGTTACATGGGAGTATGTGCTTAGATGCCATTTGTTTCATTCTTTGTAGCAATTTTACAGAGTGTCTTCTGATTTCTCTGGGACCGATGGCGTATATGTGACAGATTATCACATTACTGTGCGGAGCTACAGACTTTTTTCCCTTGCCTCCCTTTTTACTGCTACAAATCTCATATTCCTTTCACCATGTTGCTAAGGTTTAACAAAAAAAAGAAAAATCCTCCAACAAAACAACACCCCTAAACAAAGACACAAAAAACCTAAACAAAAAAAAAAAAGGGAGAGAGAATAAAAGCTAAAACCTTAGAATCACTTGGTGGAAAGTCCACGCAATGGATTCACTTCTGAGTAGACAGACACCTTTTCTCAGCACTAGGTCAGGAACACAAACGGGCAGGAATACAAGCAGGAGATCAAACACCTGCAGTCAGCAGTTTTACTGGCTGGTGCAAGAGTCTTCTCCACAGTGGATTTAAAAAAAAAACCCTTGTGAAGCTGTTAGCTCTCCCTTACCGCTTGTAGAGATGCTCAGCAGGTGGCTCTGGAAGCTTGAAAACACTTCACAGTTTCCGTGTCTCAGTGATTTTGCAATTTCAAACATGCAGGAGCCTTCCATTAGATTTAACTGTGTTTTTAGAGACAGGGCCAGCATGAAGATTTCTTTCACTAATAGAGAGCTTAATTGGCTAATCCTTAAATTATGAAATACATAACAGATTGAAATATCTCTCTGAAGTCAAGTGTCACTATTTTATCCTGTGATATTGTGTGAGTATTGAAATTTCAGATTTTACGGTGCAGGTAAAATGACAGGACTCTCCCAGGAAGCCTGTACTCATTTTTTTGCAGCATACAAATAACTTGCATTGCTTGGAAAAGGATAATAGAAAACCTCTGCAGGTTATCTTTTCAAAAGGATGTCTTTGAAACTGATTCTTCTTAGACCTTAAAAATTCTCAAGGCATCAGATTTGGAGGTCTGACACGTTTTTGAATAAAGACTGAAGTAAATGTGTTTGCAGTGAAAAATCAAACTTCAGTTGCTTTTATTTTTATATGCATTATTTATAATAAAAAAATGGGAACGTTTAAATTGTTTTATAATTTTAATTCTGCCTAAAGGAGGACATTTGAAAAATTCCATCTCCTGAGGTTATTTCTTAGAGCTGTTTCTGTGGCCCAAACATAGAGCACCAGGTAGAAATCATTTCCTAAACTGCAAAACCGTAAATGAAATATTAAAAGCTCAAAGCACACAAAACATTTTTTAAATAGTATACTTTTCATAATTTTAGTCTAGCATGCAGTAGGAAAATGAATTCCTAAAGGAGTTCTGGGTGTGATAATTGGTCTTTTAGTGATAAATACTTTGACAATAAGCATCTTGCATTTATTCTGATGTGCCACACATCATGAAAGTTTTGATAATTCATGTATTTATTTATGTTATTTCTTTAACTCACAGATGCCTCATCTGTACTGTTCCAAAATTTATGTCTTAAACATCTCATAAATTAGAATTATGGAGAGCTCCCTCAGTGAAAAATCAAGTGTAAACGATGATTACTTTATAAAATAGGGTTTACATCTGTTATCATATGCCTGATACTTTCAGAAACTAACCAGAAGGGCTTCTCAAATGTAAACCAGCCTTTCCTGTTCCTTTTTCCTCCTCCTCTTAAGTTCTGGCATCCTCGTCTTACTCAGCTGGCAGAAAGATGCTACAATAAGACGAAATTTCAAAGTAAGTTACATTAGGACTGAAATGTTCTGACAGGAAGGGTGCTTGGACTGAGTTTGACATCCTAGCTTGTATTCACATAGTGGCATCAACGCTGTCACCCAGACTTCTCCACAGAAAATAATTGTACCAGAACGTGCAAACAAGTAAGAATCTGTGTAGTGTGAGTGACAGCAATGTTGAATCCCCACTGCAGGAGTGTAAAGAGCAACTTCACAGTGTGGACACACCTAACAGAGACTTACTGAGTCATTTCATAGACCTTCTGAAGCTCAGGAAGAATTTTTATAAGTCTGTTGTGTATTCATAATGTCCATTTTAATTTTTAATATTTTTAAAACTCTTGGAAATTAGTATAAATTAGTTTGTTGTGATTTTAAATGAACAGAATTGTTCTACTTTGGGCTCTAAATGAAGATTCATGGCTGCAAAAAACATGGCAAAAATGTTACTCAGAATTTAGTGTCTCAGGACACCCCATGAGGCAAGAAATAACCAAATTTTCACTTACAAGTTTGAAATAAATGTATATTTCCTGTTAAGCATATTTACCTTTTGAAAGCTATCCTGTACAAAACAGCTGGCCATAGTGTTTTTCTTATGGAGGATTTTTTTTGTTTGCTTGCTTGCTTGTTCTGTAATAGTTTGGTTTTTTCCCCCCTAAAATGAAAACAGTAATTCATATAAGAAGGTATGTTCTTATGGGGGAAAAAACAACAGCTAAAAAGAAAATCTCTCTTCTTTTCAAATATCAAATGCCCCTTGGCCATTGGTAATTGATTACTTTAATCCAGTCTCAGTCCTCTTCCTACACAAGTTTTCTTCACTACCTAGTTCATCGATGGCTTTTACTGTCACCTTTTGTTCTTGTTTCAGTGACTGGTTTTGGCAGCGGAACCTCTTGCTGTTTAGGATATAGCTGCATTTTTGTTTGTTTGTTTGTTTGTAATTGTGAGACCGTTATAAACATATTAAGGTTAATGAATGCAAAAAATTCTCCACCGGTTTCCAGAGATGAGAATGTCAGAGGTTCAAATTGGGTAAGCTCCCTAGTAACAGAGACATACATAATAAACAACATTCAGAATAAAATGATCCGAGGTTGAATTCAGGAATGATAAATTCATTGCAGTGCTTTAAAGTGTAATCTTCTTCTTTTCACTAGCCTAGATTTCTTTCCTTTCTCCATCCTATTTACAGGTATTTGTACTTTACTATTCATTAGTAAATTGTGACAGTACCAGTTATTATTGCTACCTTTATATTGATGGGATTTGAAGCCATTGTCATCTCTCAACAGACTGCTCTGGAGCCTCCGAATATAGAAATTCTGAAATCTTGATAGCCATACCTGCTTGCATGATTTGAATGCATCAGATTATACCAGCTCTCTGGATGACCTGTGATTCTGTTGCCTCCATATGCAGAAATACAGTACCATTTTGAATAATATACAGTCATTTCACAATTATAAGCTGCACCTGAATATAAGTAGCAATTTATTTTTTTTTTTTTAAGCGAGGGTCCATGTGTGACAAAGTAACGAGTTAGTAACAGAATCACACCAGCACGGGGTTTGGTGTCAGGTGCTCAAGTTGCAAACAGTTTTCATAGACCAGCCAAGCCTTTAAAGGCAGCCCCAGGCGCCCTCCCAGCCGGCTCTCACTTCCAGGTTGGCATTTCACTGGGATTTGTCCATAAATAAGCCGCACCTGATGATTAGCCGCACTACTGGGGTAGGCTGGATTCTTCAATGAAAAAGGTGTGGCTTATAATCGTGAAATTACTGTAAATTAGTAGGTTTTTTCTGGGAGGGTCCACTGAAGCAGTGTGGCAGCAATGTGTTTTTATGGAATGTATATTGACGTATTTAGAACTATTAGCCTCAGTCAAAAGCTTCATTTGAAAACAGAAGCTTTCATAATTGTCCTAGAAAAGGTACTCCATCTCTGTCTAGGTATGTCTGATGCCACTATCCATTGCTTTCCCTGTTCTAATATTTAATAATGACTACTGCTCAATTCTCAGAAATGTATTTGTCTGGTTAAAATTAGAGAGCAGTAAAACAACAGTACAGGAAGGCAGGAATCACAGAGGCTGAGTTGTATCTTAATATATTTTTGTGTCCTGCTAGTAAAATTGTAGTGGTGTAAAACCAGTTAAGCAAACTCGGAAGGATTTACATGATAAAACTTCTGAAGGCTGCCTACCTACCAGATTATCAGTACCACCACGTGGTGACAGATTTATCCCTGGGGTACTTTTTCTTTCCCTGTGTTGTGCATCCTGTACTCACAGTTTGCAGTGTGCCATTCAGAGGTTAGTGTTCAGTGGTGTACTATCAGAGTCATCTCTCGGCTGAAGTCCTGAAATTTGGAAAGCCTTTTTATATTGATCTAAGCCTTTTACCTTATATATGGCTGCTGGAAAAGGAATAAAATATGTTAATGCTTGCGTCAATATAATCCATGAAAACAGCTTTTTCCTAAATGCATGGTCCATTACACTCCTGGCCAAGCTGGATAAAGCAAGAATTAAGTGGGGCTTCTCCTCCTGTGACATTCTAGAAGACCCCTTTCAAGACTAAAATGAAATTAAGATGTGCACAGTGAAGTGGCCATACTTCAGTATTTAAAAAGAAAAAAAAAACTTGGCTGTACTTTGAGCAAACATTTCAGTATGGAAAAATATAAAGGGCTTGCTTTTACTGGCCTTATTTTTCTTTTGCCTCACTGTCAACAGCTGTACTACACCTGTTGTTGTTTGTTTGTTTGAATATAAATACGCTGTGAAGACACATGCCTCAAAGTAAAGATCTGTCATTAATTGTTTAATTTTGCTAATGTTTATACACTAATCTCAGTTACACAAATGATGCATGGAAGGATTTTCTTTCATTTTACTTGCAGACTGCTCCTGTTATGGATGATAGGAGGCATATTCCATTTCATCTTCCTGTTGTCCAGGCTGACAGCATTCTCTATCTGACTTTCTAGCAAACATCTTTTTCTAGATAGCTAGTAATCCATTTCACTGTGTACAGCTTTAATTTATTAGAGATGGAATGGATGAGGAAATAGTTTTGAAGAAGGAATTAGAGTTGTAATAGCTTAAACTAGGAAAGAAAAATTTAGTTATTAACATGTTTATTTTCTTAAAATGAAGATTAGAAAAGTCAGGTGGTTATGGCAAGCTGTTCTTCATCATTTGAGGCATTTTCAAGGTGGACTAATTCAGCTACCCCTGATCCATTGTCACTCGAGTATGACACCCTAACCTTGAGCTATAAGAAATTTCAAGCGTGAAAAAATTGCTGTACCATCTCAGAGTAGGGTAAAGAAATTGAATGGAATTCTGTATAAAAGGCTGTACATTGGTCCAGAACCAGGTCAGTGCCAGATCAGCTTTCTCCCTTTTTCTGACTTGGGGGCACAGAAAAGGCACATCTGATACTGAAAGGCTTTTGAATCCTCTGGCCTTGTATGAGCCAGTCTGGTCTTTTACCACAGCTCAAGTAATTGTCAAATACAGTCATTGGAAGTAACAAGAAAAAACAAAATGTCTTACTGTGTTTTATCAATACAATTTAATGGATAAGATTGCTTTTGTCTGGTTGAGAGGCACACCTGAATAGACAGAGTTAAGTTTATTTGATTTAGCTTTTTTGTGTCATTTGTTGCAGTTTGACAGCAGTGTCAGTCCACGCTGACAAGCACACAGGGCTTCAAGAATACAAGAGTTGCAATAAAGGCATCA
>VRYO01002297.1:74503356-74520486 GCA_009812075.1 Sialia sialis | reverse complement strand
TTGTGTCTCTCTGGATCACACCACCTTCCTCAGGGCCCTCTACAGCCCAGATTACTCCTGAGCTGCCAGCCCTCCCCTTTTATCACACTTACCTTTATCTGTCACAGCTGTGACCCATTAAGAGCAAGGCTGTTCCTCTTTTGTAATTAGTACAACTGTGACTTATCAGGGGCAAGCTTGCCTGTTATCTTTTCTTCTACACCTACATAAAAGCGATGATGTTTGATTTGAATTTTCAAGAATCTGGATTAGGAGAATGAGCAACAGTAATGACAGCAAATATATAGTACATAATATTCATCTGTGATGCATATAAATTTGTAGCTGCATTGTTTATTTTCACAAAACATGCTCCCTGGAAACATTCAGGGTTATCCTAGATGGGGCTCAGGAGCCTGGTCTAGTTGAAGATGTCCTTGTCTAGCAGGGGGAGAGGTTAGAGTAGTTGATCCTTAAAGATCTATTCCATCCTAAACTATTCTATGATTCTAAATTCTATGTTATCTTTGTTGTTAAGAATCTTTTCAGTGGAAATAAAAGAACCTAGAAAATTCTAAGGGGAAGAAATTTCATCAGATAGATGCAGTTTTGTTGCTTTTCCATGGTCATGTTAAGTGTTTGGCTCTGGGACTCATTCCCAAGAAAAATCATTACGATGTAATCCACCACTAAGAGCTCTGAGTATTTAAGTAGCATCATTGTTTTTTCTCTGTATAACCTTTCAGTTGAAGGTCAGCTAGGAACGAACTGTAAAACCTTTAAACTGTCCCTTTCCCTAAAACATTACTTTCTCTCTTTCTTTCCCCATACTTGCAAAGAAGAAAATATTATTTCATAATTGTGGTAGTCAGTATTTATTATAGCTATATCCACAGTATTGCTGGTGTCTTTCAAATAAATGAAAGATTTTTTTCATTCAATCACAAAAGAATGAGGGTTATGAAAGGCAATTCGTTTTTAACACATGCAGTTTAATCTGAATACATGTACAAAATTCCCTTGGACACTGTCTCATAGTTTCTGCACAATGCTATGTTTCAGAGTTAAGATGATTTCAAAGATTCCAAAAATGCATTTCTGTGTATTGATATGTTTTGATTTCTGTGAAGGTAATCATTATTCTACTTTGTAAAGGCTGGCTTTGGGGTTAAAACATAGTTGTTGTTTTTTTTTTCCTTTAAATTATTGACACTTTTAAACTTAATTTCATGCAAATACACATGTTTGCTGGGATAAATTACAGGCATGAATAGGTAGGTCAGTAATTATCTCTTTGGTAATGATTATAACTTCATCTGTTTTACTGGGTTTGGCCGGGACAAAGTTAATTTTCCTCATAGCAGGCCCATATTGCTGTAATTTGGATTGGTGATTAAACCAGCGTTGGTAGCACACCAGTGTTTCGGCTATTGCTGAGCAGTGTTTACCCAGCATCAAGGATTTTTATTTTCCCACTCTGCATCCCCAGCAAATTTGCTGAGGGTGCACAGAAAGTTTGGAGGGAACAGCCAGGAGGAATGGCCTGAACAGTGGGATATTCCATCTTACATTCATGAATAAAAACTGAAGGGAAGGTTTTTTTAGGAAGATAGCCATTGCTCAGAGAGTGTCTGGTAATCAGTCTATTTGTGGGTGATCATGAGTAATTGCCTTTGTTTTCTTTTGATTTTTCTTCCTTTTTATTTCTTCTTCTATTAAACTATCTTGACCATTGAATCTTCTTACTTTTGGTCTTCTGATTTCTCTCCTGTCCCTCTGCAGTGGGGTTGAGGGGGAGTGAAAAAGCAGATTTGTACTTACTTTTAGGCTGTATGTTATATCTATCTTCATGTAAACACAGAAGATACAGAAGTGGACCAAACCTATCAAGAGATATCTAAATAATTTAAAACAAAAAAACCAAACCCAAACTGCAAAATAAGCAAAAAGCTCCAAACAAAATGCCACAGCCTTCCTCCTCAGAAAGCAATGCATGATAAAGGGACTAGATTTTTAGTAAATAGTGATTTTCATTAGAGCATAGCAACTGCTTGTCATCACAATTTCCAAAAATTATGAGGGATATTTGGACATATTATTGTGGTCTTTCAATAGCAGGGCTACTTTTAAAGTATTGGAAAGAATGTATGAAAGAAAGCAAGTGAAAGATTTTTCTATTATATGGAATATAAGGATGCAGAATGAGATTTATCTCTTCAGTTCAAAGAAATTACTTGAACTTCTGAACCCTGTTTATTGTCAATATCTTACAGAAGAAAAGTAAATTTATAGAACCATAGAACATTCCAGGCTGGAAAAGACATCAAAAGATCATCTAATCCAACCTTTAATTCTAAAGTGTTACTAATTCAGTAGTTAAGATGAATTACACTTTAGAACAGCCTGATTCTCTTCCTTGGTTGTAAAGAAGGTCCAGGTTGCAGAGTTGAGATGCAGCTATCTGCAGTGTGGCCATTTAAACTGGAATAATACAAATCCTATCCTTAGTGATGCATGGTAAGGACCAAAGGATATTGACACATATTCGTGGTTTGAGTGAATGAAATACTCAAATTTATATTGTGCCTTTGTGGACTCATTTTGGAGTGGAGTAATGAATATTCTTTTTGTTAGCTATAAATAATTGTTTCTTCTTCTACCTGTTCCCACATTCCTGTTTTCTGAAATGGGTCTTCCGTTTTTATATACTTCCTTTTGGATTCCTAAGCTGGTTTCAGCTAGAATCTACCACATTCTCTCAGTGTATTATTTAGGAAGAATATTTTTTAGCTACCTAAAATGCTCAATACATTGTTAGTATTGAATAATACATATTGAAAAGAAGATATGGTTTTTCTTGTTCGAGAACACCTAAATATAATTATTAAAGCATGAATAAGAAGCCAAGTGACATCATAATATGTATAAAGTTAGTTGCTATCTCATTCAGAGTTCTTCAGGTGTGACTTGGTTAATTTCATGTGTCACAAGTACATTACTGATGGTTCCCATCAGCTGGACCAGCAGAGGTGAAAAGAATGATGTTACAGATAATACTTTAACTGTTAGGAGGTTTAAAGAATGAAGTAAATTTAGTGGAAACAAAAGTGTCTTAAAATAAAGAACAGCTGAAGACATTGATAGTAATATTTGAACTGTGTCATAGAACCTTTTCTTGAAACCAATTAAAGAGAAAAGTAAATCTCCAATATAAGGGAATAAGGAATGTTTTTCAAATTACTGTCGGTCCAAATCAAATCAATATGCTAGAAAAGAAGATAATTAGTCCAGAGCATAAGTTCAGATGTTTACTCTTAAAAATGCTTAAACAGTAGGGAAATCAATCCATCTGAGCCTCTGATGTTAAAAATCCATTGCTTCATTGGATTTTTCCTCAGATTAAGTTATGAGATCGATTTACAGAAACAACTTTGGAGCAATAAGTACTCAGGGTTTTAGTTTAACTGCAAATACCCCTTAACTGCAAAAACTAAAAATACTATGTGAATGTTTATACTTTGACAAGCTCACATAAATATCAATATTTTTATATATTGGATTATTTATAACTACTTTTGTAAATCCACTCCAAATTTAGAAGAAGTGGAGAACTAAAAATAGAAGATAAGTATGTAAATTATGATTATTTCCTAAAAAATATTTTAACAATTTATAGCATTTTAAGAAAACTAGAAAAACTAAAGACATAAAAAGTTGTAAATAGGGATGATTTTTGTGATTTTCTGTTTATTTTTATTTTAATGTTTTCTTCTAACTTAAAATTTCTTCTTCATACTAATTTCAGTTGAAATGGATGCTCAATGTCCAGTGGAAGTAGCAAAGCTGCTATTCCACCACAGTGTGTTCAATTCAACTGTGATGTGATCACAGCAAACGGATCAGGGCTGTAGAAAATTATCCTGAAACACAGGCTGAAAGAGTACAGTGTTTCATTAGACTTCTGTGACTATCTGAGGTTCCTGTGCTATTTTTATAGCGTGATGGACAGAGGCAAATGCCTCTTCCTTTGTATTGCATATATATGAATTTGGCCCTTTGTGCAACTTGAAGATAACTACTAAAGTGTGAGATGATGTATCGGGCTTTGCTGTATCTAAGGACCAAAGTTACTGAGGTCAGTGGATGCAGAGAACACTCTCCTAACCATGCTGCTGCCCACTTGTTCATCTTCACAGCATTTGCTGGAGCTCTTCTTTCACAACTTCTGAGGGACAGTTCCTTGCTAGGGCAGTTTCCATGCCATCCAGTGTAGCAGGAGCCATTCTCTGACTCATAGAGCACTGCCCATGTTCATGTAAACCCCTTCCTCTGCAAAGTTTATCAGATGCATCAACATCATGCAATGAGAATGCTTGTTCACTCAAGACAGACTGTTCTTTGGCTTGAACCAAAACAGCACCAGGCTTGGTGCTGTCAGTAGGACAGTATGGATAACCATGACAATATGGATAATCACGGGGATGTGGCTTTTGGATGGTACCATTTCTGTTTAGTTCATTACTTCAGATTCCCTCTAGGAGTCCAAAGTAGCCTCAGTTCTTTAAAAAGCTGTGGCCACTCCTCTGCTGACTCATGGCACCTTTTTTATTGTGATTAGCCTCTTTTCAGGCAAATTAAAAAGAAATCATTGCTACTGACAGCATTAAGCCCAACAAGTATCAAGTTCAAAGCACAGATTTTCTTTCTCCTACTGAATGAGACAGTCAGGCTCAAGACTTACAGTAATTTCACAATTATAAGCTGCACCTGATTATAAGCCACACATCCAGGTAGCCGGGTAGACCACGGGATTTGTCCATATATAAGCTGCACCCGATTATAAGCCGCATTCTTTTTTGTTTTTTTTTAAGTGAGGATCCATGTATGACAAAGTAACGAGTTAGTAACAGAATCGCGCCAGCGTGGAGTTTGGTGTCATGTGCTCAAGTTGCAAACAGTTTTCATAGACCAGCCAAGCCTTTAAAGGCAGCCCCAGGTGCCCTCCCCGGCCGGCTCTCACTTCCGGGTTGGCATTTCTCTGGGATTTGTCCATAGATAAGCCGCACCTGATGATTAGCCGCACTACTGGGGTAGGCTGGATTCTTCAATGAAAAAGGTGCGCTTATAATCGTGAAATTACTGTACTTTTATTGTCATGGTCTTATCCTGAATAATGGAAGTAATGAATATGGATTCATGTGAGTGTAAGTATATCATGTCAACTAGATAAGCTGCTTCTTAAATCACACAGAAAATATTGTGCTCTTACCAGGCATCATTAACCAGATTTGTAATTGTGGGTTGATTGTATGCTATGCTTTTATTTGCTTCAAATGCAAAATTACTTGTTTACATAGTTGCCCTTAATATCATTATTTTCTTATACCATAGGATTTAAATTTTTCTCTTTTAAAAAAAACAACTTATAAATAATGAAAATTAAGTCCACTTGCAGTAACAGGCTAAGATTTTTGTTATGCTTTTCTAAATTTTATTCCATTGAACAAAACCTCAACTATTCACTACCATACAGGTATTAAATTAGATACTCATAGACAGTCTCACTCAGTCTTTCATGCTTTATTGGTACATGCTGACCATCAGGTGCAGAAAATAACAGCATTAGGATCCTTTTTTATGGTTACAAGTACAGTAATTTCACAATTATAAGCCGCACCTGATTATAAGCCGCACATTCCCGTAGCTGAGTAGACCACGTCATTTGTCCATAAATAAGCCACACCTGATGATTAGTCACACTGCTGGGGTAGGCTGGATTCTTCAATGAAAATGGTGCGGCTTATAATCGTGAAATTACTGTATCGATGCCTGTATAGTGTTTTCTTTCTCAAAAAAGGGACATTACTTATGAATGAAGGTCAACAATTACTCCCTTTACTAATCTCCTTCTCTATGACCTGAAATCTAAACACTTTCTCCTGTACTTTTTACTTTCTAATTAGCTAATGATATGATATTACTCTCTAATCCTTTCCATTATCCTTATCTCAGTTCTTCCATCAAGTTTGCTTTGGGAGCATCTAGTTATTTTCATTGTCTGTATAGACAGAATATTTGTTCAGGCAGTAAAAAAAAATAAATCTGTGCTATTAATGTGAATATATGATCTTGAATTACAGTCTTTTCCTGCAGCTTGTATTGACATTAGCTGACTTGCAGTCTACTGATAAACTGCTGATAACTTCAAAATCCAAGATATCAGCCTATCTGGCCTATTTTCAGGGCGATGAGACGTATGTATCCCTAGATTTGATGGATACTTCCATTCCCGGAGAAGATGCTTCTCCCAGACCGGTTTTTGTTCTGTATTTAATGTTGCAAAATGTGTAACCTTCTCAAGAATAGAATACAACCATCGTGTGCTCCCTTGGTGATTACTCTCACCGCTAGATTAAGATGCAGCCAGCTTGTGGTTTACCATGGGTTTGTGTTAGGTACTTAAGAAAAATTGAAGACCCCAGGGCATCTAGAATCATAAGTCAGGCTTGGATCAGTCGGATTTGGCTGTAGAAGGCTGGAAAACCTCCTGTTGATTATTTGTACGCTTGAGTAATCTTGCCCCTCACTTCAGTGGGATGGGCCTATCTGTGGAGACTGATGAATAGCACCTTAATAAAATCTGCAGTTGTAAAATTTTTGGATTTGTTCTCTGATTGCCTAGATTTAGACGATTTGTAACTCCAAGTCAAATAATATAAGATATAGCTGAAATGCCAGCTAAATTAAATACCACCTAATTTTTTCAGGAAATGTTTCAAAAGAAGAATGTAAGACTTGGTCTATAAGGTTGACATTGCTACATTAATATAGGCAAATCTTTGTATTCTGAAAATAAATTCAAATTATTATAGTTTCATGTGAAATTAGTAAATAATTCAGTTTCTGCTGAATTAAAAATGGTGAGAAAACAGTTCTTGCCTGACTGAGCATTTGTTCAAGTAATAATTTATAGGGAGTGTCTAGGTTACAATTCCATTCAGCCCATATTGGTTTACCTTTAAATTACCCTGCAATACAGAAATTAAGGAGTTTTAATAGCTGCAGTGGTCTGCACTGCAGTACTGCCCGAAACCCTCAGTAGAAAAAGCTGAGTTAATGAGATCTCATGGAATAGAAATCACTTGCTTTGAGCTATTCTTTCTTTTTCCTTCCTTTGAAGAATCATACTGACAGTTTGACTCAATAGGTCAACTTGATGTGGAACTAGCTTTTTCACTAAAGATCTGGAAATCCCAAAAATACGGGGATAGATTGGACCCCAAACTTTGCCTGTTGTTCTTAAAATATACTGTCATGTAGCTGAACAAGAAAAAAATCAGTACAAGTTGTGGTGAAATGGCAATAGTTTGTAAAGAACTTAAACATTTTTTAGGGAGAAGAAGTTTTTTAGGCTGATTTGAGTGTATCTCAGTAAGTGGAGACCACTGACTGAAGAAAATTAATCAAAGCAGTGAGTCATGTGGAACATTCCTTTTCTCTGACTCAGATTCTTGGTCTGTCTGAGAATAAGTACTACAGGTAACATTAACCACACAAGAGATACATCTTCAAGAGAATAGAAAGAGCAACCCATAGATTTGAATAACAAATTAATATGCCATGTTTTTTGTGTTATTATTGGGTAAAACAAAAATATTTGCATTTTACAGATCCATTACCCTTCTTGTTTGCAGAATAAAAAAAGCTGTATGGAACATGCAAACTTTTCCTGTGATTTACTACGTATGGATTAGAATCCAGTGGTTGTTTATTACTGGGCATATCAGTTTATTCATAAATTGCTCTGCTCTACAAATTGTCAGAGCCTTTTCTCATATGTCAAGATTTCAAGTAAATTAGAATATTAAATATCTCAGTAACCAAATAACTGTAAGATTCAGCAGCAATTATATATTGTCCAGGAGTTTTCCAGTATAAAGGTGTTTCCATGGACAATGAGTATGCTACTTAAACTTTCATTTGTTTATTTGGTCAGGGTGGGAAGAAGCAAAACTGCCTCTCTATTTAGGAAATCTAGGAATATAGGAAGATGCTTCTCTGTTTTCTGTATTTAAAATGCAGGAAGCTGGATATGCTAAATAAAAAGACAAGCCTTTTCCTGATTTTTTCAGACTTTTTTTGCTTTTGTTATTGTTGCTGTTGTTTTTCTGTGTTTTGGTTTTATTGAGGTTTTTTAATGCAGTTTTATTCATTATTTTTCAATGGTTTCTGTACTGGTCCCTCTCTTCCTTCCTCTCTCCTTTTTAGTAATGTTGTTGGCTTCCAATTTAATTCTGAAATGAGCAGGAACTCTTTTATTTTAAGAAGATTTTTCAGTAGCAAAGTGTCTTTATAAGGTTTCAATCACGGAACTATTCAGCTTTAGTAGTAAATCTACATGCTGTTTTCTTTAGGCACATGATCTGCTTTTGCATTTCTAGTGTCTCCTTATTTTTTATCTGTATGATGTAAACCAGTCCAAACCAAAGTCCAGAAGTTCTAAACTTCTGCATCCAGATGTGTTTTGAATCTATTATTTCAGACCACGCTACCTAAAACCATTTGACAATGACACATGAATAAACATGAATTGAGATCTTCCTTAAACATTTTAGATGTGAAAGTTTAGGAGCCTACTGGCAAAATTGGCAAAAAATGGAGCAGTGTGCATACTGGGATTGTGCACAGATGCCTTTCCAACCATCCCATTCCGTTCATCACTTTTGGAAACAGATCACTGGAATATTCAGGACTGTGAAGTCTGTCTCCAATCTGTTAAATAATGATGTTGTGATAGTACTGTGAAGACTGCAAAGTAGATTAAGCACCACTGGAAGTATGCACCTATGTATTCCAGCCCTGAGACCAGCATCAGCATTTATGGATCTTGGATACGTCACGACCTTTCTCAAAATCTACAATCTTTCTTACTTGTGGTTCAGAAATTATGCGTTTGTGATTGTGACAGAGCAAGACAAAAAATGGGCATGGCACCTTTGAATAATTCAAATTTACCACAGAACACAAGTCCAGCCATAATCACAACTATGCAGCTAAACTAAGCACTGGATTGTATGGATAAAGATGAGAAAAATACCAAATGGGGAAAGTCAAGGCATAAGATGTTGCAGAGAAAAAAAATAAGAAAACCACAAACCTGTCAAAAGGTACAATCTTATCTTCAGATAGTGTGGAGGATAGAATCTCTGTTGCTGATTTTAGCATTGAATCACTAACCTTCACCTTGATAATCTCCTGAGGACTCAATGTCATGTCAAGAACTCATTTGAATAACATTCAAAACATTATATAGTTCCTGTCATCCTGAAAATGTTAAGAGAAGAATCTGCAAACAACAGCAATCATCTTAATGAGAGAAAAATTCCCTGAAGACGCTGAGAACTCGAGGAAGAAAGAAATTTAGGGTGGGAAGCAAGGTTGAATCTGAGGCTCCACTAACAGAAGCAGACACTGAAGGAACTGCTGCCTTGTAAATTGTTGATGTCAAGCAATTTTTTTTTTATTCTTTCCCCTTGAACATGCTTATCACCTGCCAACTACCTATTCACTCTGATGGAGAAGCTTGTTACCCCAAACGAACACCTCATTATATATTCTGCTTTTTCTTCTCTTCTTCCTCATTCCTATCATCTTTCAGAAACATGGAGTTATTTTGGTAAAAAAGCACCTGTGAAGGTTGTCCATTACATGCATACACCCACACCCACACCCACACCATACCCCTGCTTCAACACTCCAACTTTTAATTACCTGTCCTCAGAATTGATCTTTGATGGATAGTCCACACCTCGTGACTGTGGCAGTACACTAAACCTTCCTGTCTCATGGGAAATTGTGTTATTATGTTTAAAAGGCATGAGTATCCATGTGGCAGTGTTTACTTAGGTTTATTTTTCTTCTTATAGTTTCATATAGCAGTTATTAAATAATTTTCTCAAGTTCTTCAGTAAGAAATATATTCAATAGAAGAAAGGTTGGTCTAAATGCAAAAGATTTTGTTACATATTTCAAAGCTTGTAAAAATCTTTAAAAGATCAATATTTGCTGAAAGAATTACAAAAAGCTGCAGTTTCAATTTTAACACTTAAGGCTATTGCCACCATTTTTTTTAAATTGCATTTTACATTTTTACATTTTTATTGGCACTGTTGTACCCAAATTTGTGAATAGCTGTAATGCTGCATTAGTCTTTTAGAATGAGCATGTGATACAACTTGAAAGATTGTGCCTGTGGCCAATTCAGCTGTGATAGTCAAGAAGTATTATTACAGAAGTATCAGAATTCACTGTGGGTCAAGAATGTAACACAGTCTTTTGTAGAAACTTCTGGGTGTTTTATAGAAATAGTGTGTTTAAGACTAGTCAAACTTCCTGCCAAGAATTATTTGAAATGTAATAAAGCATATACATCAGAGTCATGCGTAAACACAACAGTGTTACATTAAAATGAGCAGTGGATCTACCTGTTTTTTCTCGGTAGAATGTTGTGTTGCAGATCAAAAGTTAGGATACACATCCAATATTCATAATGACTGAAACCCAAGATCTTCCTCCACTGATCAAGCTAGTAGTCAGCTCCAGGAGGAATTCCCTGAAAGGCATCAGCAACAGGAGTGAGGGATAGACATCTACCTGTGCAGCTGCAGAAAAGAATTTTTGCAGTTCCCATTCTTCCTGTCAAAAAAAAATTTGCATGCTGCTCAGTCCATTGTATTTTTATGTATTTAAAGCTAGCCTTGGTGTATATATGTTTCTTTTAGAGAAAATAAATAGTGTCTTTGAAGAGGTTAAGATTTTGCCCCAGATATTGTTACTGTCATTGAAAATACTGTCTGTTCCTACCAACACAGACCTGAGATGAGCAAAAGGCTTAGCACAGGAGTTTGAAAAAGTTCATTGGCTTCCACCTTTGTCTTAGGCATATCTGTATGTTCTGTCTTTAGCATAAGACATGAGTATTCTGAATTGGGAAATTGAGTATTTAAAAAAATACTGGAAGAAGTATTACTGACTGGAGTGAAAATATATTTTTTTATGTCAGCAATGATTTCTTCAATGGAAGAGAAATATAGTCAGTGGGAGAAAAGAGGAGAGAGGGAGCAGTAAAAATCTTCTGCATACAGAAGGAAGGGCATGTAAGTACTTCTGATAGCCCAAGTTCTACATTAATCTTCAGATTGTGTGAGGAAAAAGTGATGTTTCTCTCAAACTGGGAAGTAGATAGATATGTCTGGTTTAATTCTCCAGAAAACTGCAGGGTTGATGAAGGCAGGTAAGTGAAAGAATAGTTCTGTCCCACATCAGCTGTCCAGTGCACTGGCTTGCTTCTTACACTCTGATCACCTGAGGATGGATTTAGGCAAAAGGAGCACTTTACAATAGCTGCTGCTTTTTTGTGTGTAGTGAAGAGGATACTCCCTTTTCCTTGAACCATCACACAAAGTGAGAGCAGGAAAGGCTTATGCTATTTGAGGCCAGTTGTGGATGGGTCGTGGGCTGATGACAGTCTTTAATGGAGAGGATTGATGATTTGCTCTGCACAAGTTATTGCTTGCTAACCCCTAGAATTAAGTTAATAAGGTTGTGAACTCAGCTAAACCACATCTGGATATGGTGCCTGTACTTTGTGTGTCAGGCTCAGTGATTAAGTTGCCTCTAGCATTTCATAGATTTGGATAGCCTTTCATTTTCAGCTGTTCTGTTTCCCATCAGCTGCTACACAGTGATGGGTCTCAACATGAAACATGCAATGTGCTGTCTAATTAATGAATGCATGATAACCGTGTATTTATTACTCTTATTTGTAAGTAAAAGATTAATGAGTGAAATTCAGTAGTGATGCAGAAGCACAATGCCAGGCCTCAGTCCCAGTAAGATTTATGGCATACGCAGAGTTTCAAGCATTTATGCTTTTAGTCTGTAAATTCAGCTGTCAAAACACTTCCCTATCTGTTTTTTCCTAGCATGGTGATTATACCCCATAGTAAATGATGACAATTACATATTTATAAACTTTCTCCAATTGAAAATATGGAAAAACACTATGGAAAGGACTCCAGGATTCAGAAAAATCCTGTTTAAATCAAACTGAGTTGCACTTCATACTGGCTTTCTACATTTTATACTAGAATTCTGCATTTAAAATTTTTTAATAATGTGCATTTTTACATGTATAGGTTTTCACAGTCTGGGATGCTGTCATATCTTTTTTTGCTTGTGACTGCTGACAAAAAGAAATTACAGTAATTTTACAATTATAAGCCACACCTTTTTCATTGAAGAATCCAGCCTACCCCAGTAGTGCGGCTTATATTCAAGTGTGGCTTATTTATGGACAAATCCCAGTGAAATGCCAACCCGGAAGTGAGAGCTGGCCGGGGAGGGCACCTGGGGCTGCCTTTAAAGGCTTCGCTGGTCTATGAAAACTGTTTGCAACTTGAGCACCTGACACCAAACCCCGCGCTGGCACGATTCTGTTACTAACTTGTTACTTTGTTGCACATGGATCCTCCCTTTAAAAAGAAAAAAAAAAAGTGCAGCTTATATTCAAGTGTGGCTTATGACTGTGAAATTACTGTAATCAAATATAATTTATGTTAGTGAAAGGAAATATCTACTTGTCCAACATATGCAAATGCAGCTTTCTTTAACATTGGTGTTCACTCAATTACATCTCTTCAGCTGCCTTCCTATTCTGAAATATCACACAAACAAGAATTCCTGTGTACTCAATAGAACAAAGTCAGAGCAGAAAAATGTGTGAGAAAGTGAACTCTCCACTGCAGACCTCCTGCACCAACTCCAGAGAGCCACACCTTCTTCCAGTCCCCAGGACATGCATGGGGGACTGACACAAAGCTCCTGAAGTATATTCTGGATGCAAAATTGTAGGACTTTGGTAAATCAACAAGGAAAGAAAATCCCCAAAGGAAGAAAAGGGATGAAGACCATCCTCCTGGTAGCAGTGTCCCAACAGAGCCAAAGGACGTAGAGGTTTGTGTTTCTCTGACTCGATGCCAGCACTGAGTGCTGCTTCAGCAGCAGCCTGCACACTGCCAGAGAAAACTTCTGGAATTCACTCCTGACCTACTGCTGCAGTTCACAACAAAATGCTATTCTTTTTGTTTTACTAATCCAATGCACTAGTTAATACATTTTATCCGCAGTTATATTTATTAAAAGCACTGCACAAAAAGAAAGAAAAGCTTTTTTAACTTGTACTTCAGTGGCTCCTTGCAAAATAATTACTTAAAACATATTTCTCTGTCCTACATACAAAAAATAATAACAGCTTATACATGCATTTTGTAAAATTCATCCACATTAAAAGAAAAAAACAGAACAAAACAAACAAAAAAAAAAAGCTGTTCATGGGGGAAAATGTGATTATCATGTAAAAAAAAAGAAAATTCTGTTTTCCATTACATATCATATCATGACTGTTGCTATCATTGAACTAAGTAAAAAGAAAATACACTAATTCACCTTCTCTTCCCCTCCTAAACCAGCTCTCAGATAACTAGCAATTTGTTAAATTTTTTGTAGTATCTTAACATATTACAGAAATCTCTGAAAGTTTATATAGTGTATTGTGTCACTAGTTGTAAATAGTCCAAGACTTGTTACACCATCAAAGATGAGGAGTAAACCAAGACACACATATTAAGCTTCTTTGACTCTTTTATAAAGCTTCTTGTTTAACGTGAAAATCTCAAGGACATGCATCCCCAGGGGTGGTTGTCTTATGCTCCAGTAATGGAGATTAAATTTGTGGTAGTTAGCTAGCTAGCTCTTTTTCTAACAAGGAAACTAAAATTCATTAAAAACTAATTAGGAATGTATAGGAGGTTAATACTCCATGTTAAGCCTTATTAATGTGAGATAAGTAATTCATAAAGTATCAAAGGACTGCAATGGACAGAATTAAGAAGAATTATACCACCAAAAACTACATTAAAGCAACATTAAGGGTCTTGTTTGAGCTTGAAAAACTCAGGAAATTCAGAGTTAAAGCTAAATCTCTGTTGCCAGCTCACTTTTTTATTCTGGGGTAATGCCCATGATGGTCATCCATTAAGAAGACTCAGAGTACATCATTAGGCATTCATTTTCTACAACTGAAGCATCACTATTAATTAAAAGAGAAATAAATCTTAGAGAACATAGATTATTGACCAAATGGTTTCACACTCTTAGGATGCTTTACATGCAAATTATTGGCTAGATCTGAGAAATGTGTCTTCAGATCGTGCTGTTACAGCTGGTTTCCAAGGCACAGTGACTTGCAGTTTTAGCAGACAAAAAGCTATTAGGCTTTAATACTTGTTTTCTTAAGCACAGTGTTTTAAATGTCACTAATTTCTAAATTTAAAAATTAATTATTTTAATTTATTTTGACATTTTTTTGTGTGTAATAATAAGCTTCTTTAAGTTTGACCTTACAGAAGAATTTAAAATGAACAATATTTCCCGAAGCCATAAAATACTATGTAGAAAATAATCTTCATTGTGGTGCTCCAACCTCTACCCATATCCAGCCCCGTTCCAACTTCATCAGCACAGCTTCCGTGAAGGCACATATGCTAATGTCCCCTCATCCCAAGCATTTCTGCCCCCTTTTAAATCACAGTAGTGCTGATGTAAATGTCAGCACAGTCCCATCACACTAAAGCACTTAACTAGAAAATCTTGTACAAGCTTTCTTCAGTAATGCAAGAATTACTGAAATGACATTTGGGTGAGGGATTAGCAACTGGCATTTGTGGCATCCTATGCTTTGTGAAACCTTGTAGAGTGAAGAGGAGCGCGGGAAAGAAACTATGTGTGTAGCAAACCCTTGCATATGCTCCTTACCATTCCAGTAACAAATCTCAAAAAAGGAAAGTAGACAAATCCCAGTGATATTTTGACCCCAGCAAAAGGGTATTTATATCACAGACAGTCAAAACAACTGCTTGCTCCTGCACATGGATAGAAATGCCAGGGAATGTTGGCCTTCTATAGCCTATTGCATGAATAAGATTGGAGGAGGTATTTCTCCCAGCGACCTGCCTCCATTAAAATGAAGTGCAGTCAATAGATTTTTAATTGAAGTGAATTAGCATTTGTACGTTTTGCTGCAAAAGTGAATTTTAAAGCTGATTTGAGTGATAAGAAAGAAGATTCGACAATTTAAACACATAAGAAATACTAATACCTTACATTTTTTAAGTGCTTTTTATCCCAAAGGAGCTCTAAGTGCTTTTTAAGCTATGTAGATGTATTACTTCATGCATCACTGAAATGCAGCCACCTCTCTTAGTAGAAAATGGGACTGGCTTTACAGCACACAGCTTTGTGATGCAGTACTGCTGAACAGGCAGAGGAGGATGCTGCAATGGCTCAGAATTATTTCAGTTCTCCTCTATGTACTCAAATAAGAGCATCTCTCATGTGTCTGCTTTTGATTCCACTTCCTAAATAATAAAGTTCAAGGCATGTTTTTGGACACCAAAAATGATGGCTGGGCCAATAGATGAGCACATGCTTTGGGAGGATAATTCAAAATTGTATTTCATGAAAACCCTAAATTGCAGCTGCCCGTGGAGATATTCTCTTTGTACCAGAGAACATACATGAAATTCTCTGAATTTGTTGGACCAGAGCCTCAGTTATAGACTGCTCTGAGCTCTCTGAAAATTCTTGCACCTCTAAAGATCCTTGAGGAAGATGTGTAGCTATTTTGATAGCATATGAAACAGATAAGTGAGGTTTCTTGGGGTGGGATATCCTATTCCAATTTCTTTTCTTTGCACTGTAAGGCATTTTAGCTATTTTTATGTGCATTGCTTAGCTGTATATATTTCAGTATTATCAACAATAAGCTGTGTGAAAAACAGAAAAATTAGTTGCCTCTGACTTAAAAGTATGGAAATCAAAATCCCATCATTACTCGTTAAAATTAGCATATTTATAGACATTCTAACACAAAAAAAATTATAAAATACTAAAGAAAAGGGAATTCTTTTGCCACTGAATAGAAAAAAATATTCCATTAATTCAAAGTGGACAATTTTTTTCTTTTTCAAGACAATGTTGACAAATCATTACAGAATTTATCTCTTGAGTATTGCAAATATAACAACATGCAATTTTCTTTATATTAGTAATAATATATGCACCATGCCCTTCTACTTGCCTGATGTTGAACTGAAGTTCAGAAACTCAGAAGGCATCTGCAGGTTCATGTTGCATAACTTTTGCAGAGTAAAGGGCACAGTAGTTACTTGTTGCTCCTCCACAGAATCTAATAATTAGCTGCTTAACTAGACTATGCTTTGGAGGGGAAAAAAACAAAACAACAAAGCAAACCAAAAAACCTAAACAAATACAACATCGCATTCGTTTACTACTTTAATAATCCCTCAGGATATAAAAACCCACTTCATCACATGGTGAGCTGATAAACTACAACCTCTATTCCAGATATTCACTTTATTTCTAGACAAAGTTTGCCTCTCATGACCTTCAAAGACCTCTACTTTATCCTTTGATAGAGGATGATTGAGTAATCTTTTAGGTGGCAGTCCTCAATATTTTCATCGGAAGTAATTTTTGTGGCATTTCTCTAAACCCTGACTGATCTCCCAGTATTTTTCAGCAGGTCAGACCTCAGAGTAGCATACGGTATGCCAGATATGAGCTTAATAACCATGAACACAGTACTCTTTTCTCTCTATTGCCATAGCAGTTTCTGCTTCAGTTTTACAACAAGTGATGCATTTTACACAAACAGATAAGCACATAAAGCATATGCACAAACTTCTGTTGGCAATAGTTGTTTTGCTCATTTTATGGATACACAGGTATTGCAAACAAAGGCAAGGAGCAAATGTCATTTTTACAAACAAGGGAAGAACTTGATTAAAAACCTGCCTTAACTTTTAGGCTCTCCTGCAGAACTTGGCTGACAGTTTATCAGTGTATGACAGAGCTCTCATGACAAAAAAAAGAGAGTACAGTAATTTCACAATTATAAGCCACACTATTTTCATTGAAGAATCCAGCCTACCCCAGTAGTGCGGCTAAGCATCAGGTGTGGCTTATCTATGGACAAATCCCAGCAAAAGGCCAACCTGGAAGTGAGAGCTG
>VRYO01002297.1:74473813-74485341 GCA_009812075.1 Sialia sialis | reverse complement strand
CTTATAATTGTGAAATTGATGTAGTCTGATCATTCTTATTATCATCCTTTATCTGGTACCTATCTCTTTCTTGAATTGCAGTGCCTAAAACTGTCCTGCACTGGAGGTCCTACCCATCTTGAGGCTATCATCAAGATGAGTTCTTGTGGTGTGCAAGATGCATTCCTGTCTAACCAATCCAGTATATGTATGCATTCTTCACAGAAGTGTGATATTTTTTACCCAGCAGAAGACCTGATTAACCACTTCTTTTGCTCTGTCTTGTGGTGGCATAGTTGATTTTTTTTCCATGTAGATAATCTTTCATTTCTCTCTTTTGAATGCATTCCTCTCTTTTTAAAAATTCCTCTAACTTTCAATATATTCTTGAGATCTAATCCTGTCTTCCAGTGCATCTGAAATATTTGTGTACCTGGTTTCCATCTGCTGTCTTAATAGGAACTTTCAATTTCTCATCATAAATGTTGTTAAAGGAAATATTTTTAAAAGTATACTTAAATTGACACTAAAGCATGTCAGTTATCCTATGATACATCCTTCCACATCCATAATAGACCACTGATACTTAGTGAATATGGTTATTTTGTCAACTTTATATTTACCCCTACAAGTACCTTATTTTTTGTCTCTTTCTTATTAAGCTTTCGTTTATTCATATTCTATATACACTTTTTTTTTAATGAGCATCTGTTATTCCATTAAATAATTACCTTAATTATTCTGAATTTGCATGCCAACATCTAAAGCTTTAGATTAATCACTGCTGTCTTCTTGTCAAAGTCTCTGATTATGTCCCACTCTTTCTCATTTCTGGGTCCATTTCCTGGTTCTTGTACTTTTTACTTTGAAGACTGAGGGGAAAATATCACATATTATAGGGGCAATATGGAACTAGAGAATCAGGGTCATACAAAGGCTGTTAGGTAGGGAGCTCTGAAGATGGGCTCTTGTGTCTGCTCTGAGCAGGAGCATCCCTGCCCTGTGTCAATCAGTTGTGGCTTTATCTGACTACATGTTGGAAAGCACCAAAGATGAAGGTTCCACAGCCGTTCTGGCCTGGCTGTTCCACATATTTCAGTGTAAATGTGTATTTGTGGAGCTGTGTGTTACCTCCTAATGTCCAAACCAAGACCCCTAGGCATCAATTTTTTTGAATTTTCCCCCAGCATCAAAATGAGTGTGGCTTCAGGAGCCTCATTAGTATGTTTTGGAAAGTCATAGGCAACTATCTCTGGAAATACTGGCATTTTGCTGGCAGGAACAACACACTGAAATAATAATCACATTTCTATATGCTACAACAGAATTGTATTGTAAAAGCCCCTAAATCACATTTTATAGTTTAGGTGTCTCAACCATTGTATAAACACAAAATATTTGACAAACTAAACAATATTTCTGTTCATTCATGAACAAAGAGATAATTAAAAGATGAAAAATAATAATGAGAAAAAATAATTGTGAAGAATCTCTACCCTTCAAAAAAAAAAGATGCTTAAATTTTTGATTTTTTTATTAAAAAGTTACAAACATGACTTTACTTTAAATTCAATTCCCTTCTGGGTGTCAGAGAATGTTTTCTAAAGTAGGAGCAGATTAAATGTAATTTCATAAACATATATAAGACTCTGCCAATATATCTGTGGCGAAGCCATGAAAAGATTGAAGTAAAAATAATGCAGTACTTAGATGTCTGAAATTCAAGTTTCTGCAATTGTGATAAAAACATCATCAAATGTATTATGATAAATAGCACAGTGGATTTTACTTGGCTATAGTAGTAACGTTTAAAAGTGTATATCTGCAAGCTAAAAATTAAAATCTAAAAATAAAGCTAGTAGGATATTAATATTTATATTGAACTCAGTGGCAGAAAAAATGCCCTGAGCAAATTTCCTGCTTAAACATTGATGTAGTAAAATACCTTCAAGGTAGGATCTCAGACAGTACTTTGAGTCCTTACTTAATGATATTAAGTGTAAAAGAGTAAATTATGTACAAACCTGTAAAAAGACAAAAATGCTGAAGTATATTGTAGCTCTCTGTGTGATATAAATCAGAAGACCAGTAGACATAATCCAGTGTAAAAAGAGGGAAGAAAAAGCAGAACAATTTTTTAAAGTTAGATGATAAGTATTTTTGTTACATTTTGCAGAAATTTAACTCCTACTTAGTTTTTCAAATACCATATGTAAAATAAAATATCATTTCAAGTTTCCACTTTTGTGTTTCTCTGAATTCTTTATATGCTGCCTACACCCAAAAGGACCACTTCACTTAGTTTACTTTAAGAATAAACTGATGATGATGCAAAATTTTTTTCAAGAATACACAGCTATGCTGTGCAATGTGAAGTGTAAAATATTTAAATTATATTGTGAGAAAGAAGCTGATGATGGCTATCTTTGCTTTGGAAAGCTGCTACAGCATCTTAGAACACATTAAAAGTAATGTATAGCAAATGCAAAACCATGTGAAAAATTACAGAGAAAGAGCAGAAATTTGGTCATGGTAGATTGAGCTGCATGAATGAAGCATGAGTTCTAATGTCTGATGATAGAGTTTAGTTGAAGCGAAATTAGTAATAAATCATGCCTTCTTAGAGTGAGAGTAATTAATCATTGTAATGGTTTATTGAATAAAGTAGTAAATTCATCACTTGGAGTCTTTACCAATAACACAATTTATTTCTAAAGCTATCCTCCAAGATGCTGAGCTTGATAGTATTTACTTAAGTAGTAGAGTATTTCCCACCCTATGCAAATTTTATGAACTAGAAATGTGTTGTGTAAAAGGCAAGTCTAAATGACTCTAGGATATTTCCATTTAAATTCTCTTATTCTAAGTGGTTTCATCTGATATTAAGATAAAGCTGGAAGGTGGTGAGTTTGGTGGTCATCACTCATTTGTGTCTTTTCTTGGAATTACACTTATGGACACTCAAGTATTTTATTGTTTTATATATTGCATGATTTATGTACACTGGTCTTCCATTATTATTATATTCTTGCTTACATTCCTATGAAGGTTTGTCCAGACAGTAAATCATCTAACTGGTGTACCTCCAGTTTCTGTGTCCATATGTTGTTTGCCCTTTTCTTGTGTTTCAGATCAATGATATCCCTGTCCTCCTGGCATAACTAAAATTTGTGTTTGCTTTGGAGTATGATTCAATTCTTTCATGCCTTGTGAATTAGATAAATGTTTCTATGATTATATTGGGTCATGGATAACACTACTTGCACTCCATGAGGGATTCTGGCAACTTTCTCTATGATTTAGAATGAAAATTTGAGATATTGATATTTTACCATATTTAATCCCAGTTTTTTTTTTTTTTCATTTAGAGCTGTGACAAATTATGCTATTTTTCTGTCATAGAAGTTCACATACACATTCACAAAGAGGCTGCTCATTTGCCTTGTCGTGGAAATTTTATATTTTATATTTTATATTTTATATTTTAACTCTGACAGATGTAGAAGAGCCCTGAGTTCCTCAAGCTTGTGGCCTGAAGAATTTAAACCAAACACACAAAGTGCAACAACAGATCCCATCAGGCACTTGGTTGAAGCAGAGTTCTGCATGATCAGTCCTTGTGGGGACCCAAAAATATTTTGTGGCAGAATTGCTTTTTCACATAAAAAGTCTTGCTACATAGTCATTTGCAATTCTTCTTGCCTCCTGTTTTTCTTTTGTTCTTCTGTTATTTTTATTATCCACTGATACAGCTTTTTTGGTTTTTTTGGTCCAGATTTCTCCTCTGCAGTATACCCTGTCTTTAAACAAGGTAATCATAAGATAAAGCTGTAGTGCCTTAAAAAATAGCACTTGAAAATAACTTGAAATTTCCTCAGACCCTAGTGGCCATTCAAACACAAAATAGTGCTGAGTGCCCCTTTCAGATGTGATCCTGGCTTTGTGATGAAGCAAACAATTCTAATTTCCCTTTGACACCTCTGGGTCAGAAGGCCTGGTCAAAGAATGTCAGCAAAAGGCACGGACAGTCCTCTGTAGCTGAAAGAATTTTTCTGTCTGAGGCATTGACAATCCATCAGGAGTCAAGGGACTCAGCTCGATTTCCCACATCTTCTAATGCAGGCTACTTCATTATCCGAATTAATCTTGCTCTATAGCACAGGACAGATGTAGATATATAGATGGATCTTAGTAAGGGAGAATATCAATCTCTTGCAGAAAGGTGCCTATTAGCCTCAGCAAGTCATCCATTTACTGGGCTAAATAAACCATGTTCTTTGCCTTATCTTCCCACACACTGCTTTCACACCAACCTTCAGTTATTGGTATTCTCCACAAAAGTAATGTGGATTTTCTTCCCTTCGCAAGGTTCCATATATCCACCTGTCATGAGCTTATGGTTATAATTTCTATTCTGAAGTGTCAAAAGATACTCGTGAACATGTCCCAATAGCAGCTGTGTTTTCAGTCAGCATCTGCCTCCAGAGTTCCCAGCATCTCCCTTTTGGGTTGCTGGTACTTGGTGCTTGTTAGTGTTCCCACTGATGATGTCCTTTCTGGTTGTAGTGACTGCTGCCAAAAAGATGACAGAAATACCAATACTGTGCCTGAACCTTGCTGAAAACAGTTCTCTAAAGGAAATTCTTAAAAAATAATCCAAAATTTTTCATAAGGAGTATTTTGGAATTCTACCTTAAGCAAGATGACAACCTACCTCATTTTTCCATTAAACTCCTTCAGCTAAGATGGTTGTTCATATTGTCAAAGTAAAGTGATTCTTGATGTCTATGTAAAATTTATAGAACAAGTATGGACTGAAGTCTGTAATGAAATGTATAGAGCAAGAAAATAATTTAGTTATCTCTTTGTCTTTCCAACTATGTCTACGGCTTTCCTAAAAATGTTTCAAAGACTGGTATTTGTCTAGTAGATACTCAGAGCTCTTTCAACATTGAGTTACATCTGTCTATGGTAAACAGAGCTGATGCAGCACTTGATAAGTTGATCCTGTAGTTATGATCATAAAGAATTAGAAGAAATTAGTAGTTATGGAATAAGAAACTTCATAATTACTGAAAAGATGGGTGGCCAAAAGACAGAAAAGGCATTATATTCACCTGCTTGTTCATGTGTGTACCACCTTGTTCATATGTTGATTAACTTTTCATAATCTTCCTCCCATTCTTTTAGAGATGTGGTTAGAATTTATCTCTTACATCCTGCATTTGAGAGGAAAGTGAAATGGTAGTGGCCATAATTTGCTTCAAGTGTCTGTATGCCTCCAGAGAGGTCTTAAATCTACCTGTCAATCACACATCTCAATAAAGTCTGGTAACTGCCCAGTAATCTTGCTTCAGATAACATCAGTCTACAGTTCACCTTTTCCAGTGTAAATGCTGAGTTGAAAATTCACACTATGCTCTGAATTTTAAAAAAAATAAAATAATTGACATTATTCTACATTAATACTGTGCACCTGAATTCTTCAGACAGCTTCCAAACAAGAATGAGTTAAATCCTGTTGTAATATTAAATTTTTAAATGTTAAGGCTGGACTCTGCAATTCTGTCTAATATGCCTTCAGCAAGCAATCAGATGGTCATTGCAGAATTGTAGGACCTGGCCTACACTTACAAAACATCTCTATCAAGCAATGATACTGTTAAGAGTTATTAGAAAATATTGCTGAGGGTATTAATATCTAATTATACTAAACTGATTTGTAATTAACTCCACAGGAGCACAAGAATAATGCTTGCAGAATTAATTAGGACAACATTAAATAGAAGACATTCTTCTTTTCTGTTTGTTTGGTTGAAGAAATCAATGTAGTTATTTTGGAAGATTTCACTGGTTTTATGTCTTCTGGAGCTTCACAGGCATGCAGGTTCCTATATAAGAAACTATTTTCTTCTTCTTTTAACCTACCCATTTTACTTATGCTCCAATTTGGAAGCAAACAAGTATAAGGAATGCAAGTCAGGATTTATTCTTCACCTTAATTAAAGATTCTCCTAGTCCCTCAATAAATGTCCCTTAATTTGTCCTATGTAAGATAATGACCGTTTAGGACCTTGGCAAGCCTAAAGGGTTTTCTGAGCTTTTCTTTTGAGCTACTTAGCTTGATATAAATGCAGTTAGGCATGACCTCATTTACCTCTCATGGAAATAGATAATAGTGGCAAGATGTCAGTCCTTTATTTAGCTGTTTTAATGCCAAGTTTTACTTTTTTTTCCCCTTTTCACTGCTGACCTTCAGGATATGCTGCAAAGCCCTACCTATTTGCCAAGTTTTCCATAAGGGTTGAAGAAAGAACATTTAAGAAATGAGTGGGAAGGATCTCCATTCCTGTGGATTAGGGAGGGGCTTAATTGGTGTTGTCTCACCTCCTTAGCTGCAGCTGGAGGGATCACAGCACATCGAAGAGGATAGACATTTAAGAGGCACTTCAAGACACTGCTGTGTTTTTTAAGTCCCTTATTAGCTTATATAGTTTTTATCAGGCTCCATGAATTTCAAGGGACTTGCACAGATGCCCTTGTTGTCTTCCAGGACCACCAATAAATTCTCTCTTTAGGGTTGCTTAGTAGCAGCTGTACAGAGAAAGTAGCTGTAGAACGTCCCAAGGTCTTTGCCCTATGGTGAATTTACATACACTTCATTTTGTAAAATGTGTTTTAACACCTGTTCATTAACTGAAGTATTTCAATTCAGTCTTTCCTGCAAAAAATTACTTATCTTACTTAGTGCACAAAAGTGTATTACTATAGTGTACAAAAGCCTAATCTTCACAGGTCCTCACTGGAATAAGTTTTTCTTCAAGTACAGAGTTAGGCGTAATCCTCACATGAAAGATTTCCCTCTCAAATAAACAACATTTGTATTTAAATGTGAAGCACACTTCTGATATCTAAGCATGAATCCTCTCTATGTTTCTTTGCTTTTTGGCAGCAGACTTTTTGTTCACACTTCTGTCTTTGAGAGGTGCACAGATCAGATGCCTTCCTAGTCTCTTTCTGCTTTCTTTGATAGGAAAGAGAGGAGTTGGTTCCAGGCTCCACTGCTTTGCACTGAGATACAGCTGCCTCAAGCTAATTTTGGCTGCTTAGAAACACTTTGTCCATTTTTTTATAAAAGCCCCTGAGATTTAAACCTACTATCTCCATGGTCCCAGGCCGTTTGGCTCACTTGCTTCTGTAGAAGAGGTAGCTGTTAAATCTATTTTTAATGCAAATTGCTCAGCAAGAAGGAAGCTCAGAAAAAGTGGAGTAGACCAGATAAAGTATGATTGTTGTGTCATGTCTTTCCATGAGCTTTTGAACATGTTTCTAGCCTGCTGGCTTCAGCTCTTCTCATGGAGAACTTCATCCTTGGTACTTTTAAGAAACTGTATCTAATGTAGAACCATTTCCCTTGATCTTAAGGGTGCTTTCATTTCCAAGCTGATCATGCCCCAGTTAGAAAATCACACAGACTGTCTCAAACAGAATGGTAGTAGCAGGTAGAAAAGTTGTTTCCTTTTGGCAACTTTTAGCAGAACTTGCAGCACAGATTTCAAAGTGTACCTCAAAAGAAAGGTGGTGGCATTTGCCATTCCCAGATGTCAGATGTGCTGAAGTAGGTTGGGTTTGAACTATCCATAGTAGCATGCAGCTGAGAGTTCTAAGTACAGCTTTGTCCAGTTTACTAATACAGTTTGCTGACTACATAAGCTACAACAGCATGAAGCAGCTAATGTGTAGTAGTATTTGTATGTTCCCCAGAGCTAGAGTTTTTAGATGTTAGGTATAACACCTACAAAGAATACAGTAATTTCACAATTATAAGCCGCACCTGATTATAAGCCGCACATCCAGGTAGACCACGGGATTTCTCCATATATAAGCCGCACCCGAATATAAGCTGCACTTTTTTTAATTTTTTTTTTTTTTTAAGTGAGGATCCATGTGTGACAAAGTAACAAGTTAGTAACAGAATCGAGCCAGCACGGGTTTGGTGTCAGGTGCTCAAGTTGCAAACAGTTCTCATAGACCGGCGAAGACTTTAAAGGCAGCCCCAGGCGCCCTCCCAGCCGGCTCTCACTTCCGGGTTGGCATTTCACTGGGATTTGTCCATAGATAAGCCACACCTGATGATTAGCCGCACTACTGGGGTAGGCTGGATTCTTCAATGAAAAAGGTGCGGCTTATAATCGTGAAATTACTGTTATTGCTTTCCATAATCCAATCGTCATTTATTCCTCCATTAGCAAAATCATTGCTTGCATGACATTGCATTGCATGATTTATTAATGAGGCTAGGAGTGTGACAGAGATAAGTGTGCACAGATAGAAATCTGTGTACATTCCACACACATCCCTATGTGAGAATACATACCTAGGTGAAGGTTCTCTATGTATTAAGGTAGAAGGTAGGAGCACAGGAGGCACAGAAAAAGCCCTGTGCTGCCCACCTCCAGTACCTGACAACTGCATCACCTCCAGAGAACACATTTGCTCTAGATTAAAGATGAGCACCTAGTCAGGGAGAGGCCAGAAACATATCTTAGGGCCTGAAGCATGTCTCCTATGAGGGAAGGCTGCAACATCTGGAACTGTTCAGTCTGAAGAAGGCTTAGGGAGCGCCTTACCAATTTATAAATATGCCTAAAGGAAAGGTGCAAAGAAGACAGAGCCGGGATTTTTCAGTAGTGACTGGTGACAGGACCAGAGGCAATAGGTACAAACTGAAAGACAGGAGTTCCCTGTGAAAATCAGGAAGCACTTTTTCTCTGGGAGGGTGACTGAGCACTGGCACAGATTGTCCAAAGAAGCTGTGGATTCTCCCTCCGTGTGGGCCATCTGGAGATGGTTCTGGGCAACTGTTTGATCCGTGGGGTTGGACTGAGTTGACTTTCATGTTCCTTTCCAACTTAAATTATATGTGATTTCTGTCATCTGGAGTAAAGCTAAATTTTAGCAGAGTAATTGCTAAATGGAAGACCAGTTCTTCAGGTGACATCTTTTGAGTTGAGTGCAACCATCCACATATGTCTGTCCATTACATAGTTTTTATTTTTTAAGTTTGTACATAGTTGATGTGTCAGAACCTCAGTGGTGGTGGAGCCAGATCTGGGGTTGCACTATCTGAGGTAATTTTGACCAGTTCTAGTTCTACAAGTGCTCTCACTTCTGACCAGATCATAATAATTTAAAACAGACTTTGTGTCACATTGGGAAGACCTCTTTTGGTACTTAGGTTACCAACCTGAATGTTGTTTGAAAGATAATTGTGTTTTTCACTGCTCTTAGTAGTGCTGGCATGGGATGTGTTTGGCCAGTAATTAATTTTTTTCTGGCTGGTGTGCTGCATGACTTGCCCTTTTGTTTTTCTGGACTGCCTTCATCTTTTGTCCTTGCCAAAGTTTGTTATTTCTTTTGCTTACTTTTTCTAAGATAGCTGTTGTGTTATTTGGAATTATTTTATTCTGCAAATCTAAAAATAGTTTGAAAATGTTTGGAGGAGATTTGAGACCTGCAATGATTAGTAAATTGCAGGACAGATGCTCTGTGGCCTATTTCCAGTTTAAAATGCTATTGCACGGTTGCATAACCAAAGTGGTGAACTCAATTCTCTTGTCCAGTTGTTTCCTCTGAGGCCTATGCTGATACATCTGTACAAGAAAAAAAACCTACACTTTTTAAATATCCTTGTAATTTTAATGAACCAAATAAAAAAGATTATGGCAAGAACTTTGAAATAAAATTGTAATTCTAAGTATCATTCTTCAGGTTTCAGCCAATAAATTGTTTAGAAAAACATAGAAACTGTGAAATTTGACAGGTTTTTTTGTCATTTTACGGTAGCCAGATTACAATGTAGTATCTGATATTAAGGAGCTATTATTCATGGAGAGTAGGATCAGATCCAAGTTAAATGTGACTGACATACCACTCTGATGTAACATGGAAGAATAAAGTATATGCAAAATTTTTGGAATATGTATAAGCCAATTTTTCAATTAATAAAAAAATTTAGTTTTGCTCTCTGATAATTACCTCAATTTAAAAAAACATCTTTAAACCTTTGGAAGAAGTCCCTTCATGCTGTATGTATTTATCACTTTTTTTTTTTTTAATTTCTCTTCATTTTCAGTAAAAATCTACACACTTTCAACTAGGTCCTCTCTGGCTCCTGTTCTTCTATTCACATTGCCTCTTGTCTTCCACTGTTACTGCTGAAACCCATGCTTTGCACACAGCAGTCTGCATTGTTAAGGTTCTCTGTAGCCCTTGTCCTCAATCTTTTTAAATGAAAGGACTTCTTCCACAATGCTTTTTTTTTTTTTTTAAACCAAAATTCAAGTTATACTGGTAAAAGAGAAGCCAAGGGACATGGGGTCAGGAAAAGGGCTAATAGAGTTTTAGGTTATTTTCTGCAGTGTTAAGAGAATGGTTGGTGCTTTAGAGAAGAGTATATAATCACAGGCATTTGCTTGTGGCTGCTGGAGATGTGAAACTTAAAACTGAGGTTGACAGGAAAAGGGAAGTATGATGTTGCCTGCAGTCTATAAGTGCAACTATTTTTCTTCACAAAAGTTGGAGACTACTCTAAAAGCTTATCTGATAATGGCTACTGTCAGCTGAAAACTATCAATTTACAAGGACCTCTTATCTGGTCTAAGGCAGTTCTTAACATTCAGGTTTCTGAGCACTTTGTTCTCTGTGTTGCCATTTCTTACGTGCCAAAGTATGAATTAAATGATTATGGAATTCGAAAAAAGATGGAACTGGAGAGGGAGAGAAGGGTAAAGGCTGAAACCAGATGGAGTAAATTGTTTAGTATATGCTTTAAACCTGGTCAGATTTATTGAAGGTCCACTCATCAAAGTCAATGACAAATTCTGGAAATTTTATTTAATATGTTTTTAATCTGTAAATGCCATTGCTAATTTGTACTAGAATTCCTAGGAATAGGAATAGGACATACCTATTTCTCCAAACGTCTCATGTACTCTTTATTTCAAATGCTTGATTAATTAAGTGATCTAAATTTTGAAGCTGGTAGCTCTTGATTTGTCTCAGCCCGATCTGCCATCAAACTGGGAGTTTCTTCTGCTTCCTTAAGCTTTCTCTCATGATTCTCCTGGAGCTGACATCATAGAAGTACTCTTGGGCTCCTTAATTAAATTGCAACTTACCTCTGACTCAGGAAAAATTGGGGAAATTTTGATTGTTTGCCTAATTTGTACCTTAAAATGAAACCAACACTTCTACATCTGTTGAGATTTTCTTAGTAAATACAGAACAAAACAAAACATAAAAAACTAAAAAGCTCACATTTTCTGATCCAGCAAGAAATTATAGCAAATTTTAAGATCTACTTGGAGAAAATGACTAATCAAATAAGTATTTTAAGTGCACAAAAGAAAATATTTTGTCCTCTCTTCTTTATTAGTTGCTAATTTTTTTGAGGAAAATAACTGATCTAAGAATAGTGGGTTGTTTTAAGTGTTTTCATTTCCTTGACAATGTGTGTGCCAGTAAATTGCTACAGTAATTTCACGATT
>VRYO01002297.1:74459062-74472813 GCA_009812075.1 Sialia sialis | reverse complement strand
AATAGAGCAGTCACACCTAAACTGCCTGTTGGAAATGAACCTTATCCCAGGGTGACTCTCAAGCCTTGCTCTGGACTCTGGACTGAAGAGTTCTTCTAGATGACCCAGGCTACATCTGTGCCACAGAGTGTGCTAGCGATGAAAAAGCAGGGATAGCTGTGTTACAGAGTTTGAGCCCTGGTTAAGTTATTGGTGTAGACATGGATTCTATGGCACACAGAGCTTTTAGCAGGGATAATTGCAAATAACTATCTTCCTCTTTTTTTTCAATGCTTTTTCATCCTTGCAAACCAGTGCAGCAGTGATACGAAGGTAGTTCGTCTGAAAGGCTATCCTAGTTCTCTTAAAAATAAATGGATCCAGCATTAGTCTGACAGTACAAAGCTGTATTACAGCCTAAGGGATAACTTCTCACAATACCTGTTTGTGCATGATTCTCAGGTATGGATTGCAAATGTAGAATCAGAGCACTGTTTATCTAGCTGGTATGCAGTATTGTCAGGATCAAAATTCCTTCTGGGCTGCAGAGAAGTACTTGTACAATGGTATGCTTATTTTTTTCAATACAGTGATTTGCTGAGGTAGAAAGAAATTTCTTAGGTCTTTGTCCATATGTCTGAGGACCAAAAATCATGCTTAATAGAATTGTTTTCTGAACAGAATGTTCAGAATTTTTAAACCACATTTTGTCACATTTTTTGAATATTGTTCAGAATTGTTTTCTGAACAATATTTAGGCAGATAATGTCTTGCCTTGCTGCTTCTGAACCTTAGCAGAGTTTTTCAAAACCATTAGATGGGTTGAGAACTCATGTATAGCTGTAGCCAATTACTTTAACGCCTGCTTTTTAGAGTGTGTGTTCACCCAGAAATCCGAAGTCATAAATACAGGATGAGTATGAACTAAACCAAAAAGTAGCTGATTACTGTGTGAACAAAGGGTTGGAAGGAACCTTGAGACTGTCAGATTCAATTGCTATCTCCAAGCAAGGCCAGCTTCAAAGCTACATCTGGTTGTTCAGGGTCTTATCCTGTCAACTTTCCACATTCTTCAAGAACTGATGCTCCATAGCATCTCTGATCCATCTGTTTTAAGGCTCTCCAGATGTATGTCAGACCCTGGAATAACTCACGGTTATTCAGATACTAATATACATCTTTGTGCAGAAAGGGAGAAAATTCTGTCTCTAAAGGTCTTTTGATGGACTAAATACTAGAACGAGGTACTCGGGTATCAAAACAAATTAGTTGTGATTAGTTGTGTTTTTAATTGAAAAAATAAACATTTTCATAAGGAAGTTAATTTTCATTGTGATACACTTAAAAGATAGCCAATAATATTCATAACTATTGACTAAGATGATTTTTTATATTTATCCTTATTAGAATAAAGTAGGTAATTAAAAAAGAAGAGCTTTCAAACAGAATGTAATTTTAAATTTCTCTCTTTTAAGTTTTCTTTAAGAGAAAGTATAAGAAAAAAAAAACTTTTTTTTTCCTCCTTAATACAGTGTTAATAGCAAATAGTGATAATGTAGAAAAAGCAGCTGTATTTTTATAAAGCATTCCATACTACCTTCTAGATTCAGGCAGTATGACTCATGCTAGCAGTTTCTTTATAAACAGGCTGAAGAAAAATTATGAGAAAAGCATTAGCCTACTTTAATTTTCAGATATAGTCAAAATCACATTGAACAATTTACCCTTGTAATAAAATTTCAGTAAAATTAGGGCATAAAGTGTAACTGAGTATCTTCTCTTGATTTACACCTTATATGAAAATTCCTATGCCAGATGCATCGTATTGTTAGCATCTTCCAATAGTTTAATACATTCTGACACTTGTTTTTTTCTGTAGAATATTCAATGTCATTTTTAATGGTTTTGTGCCATATATGCATATGTACCTGCAATACAAATAATGCTTATATATATTTGTCAGTGTCAGTGAAGGCAAGTTCAGAATGTCAAAGGGGGTTTTTTGGGGTTGAGGTTTTCTTCCCCCTGCTTAGAAAAAAAAGTTAATCCATTTGTGATCCTCTTTGCTTTCTGTAGGAGGTAACATGATTTTAGTCTGGACCTGCAGAAAGAATCCTTTGTGAAGAATCTGTCCTTCATCTCTCTTTTGTATGATCAATTGTAACTAGTGGTTGATGAAACTGATTTTATTTTTAAAAAATAGAGAACCTCCTTATGAGATTGACCATAAGTGAAAGTTGAGGCAAAATTGTCTTTAATTAGAATGAAACACAAAAGTTCTATTATACTTTGTCCAAAGTATAAAAAAACTCAGGAAAAAAAGTTACTTTGCAGAAGGTCAAGAAATAAGCACTACAGTAAGTGCCAAGAAGCACACTGAGAAATAGCTCTGTATAAAAGCACTAAAATACTGACCTTCAGAAAGAATAGTGGCAGATTATGCTTTTATTTAAAACAAAAGGCTTCATCTTTTTATGAATCAGATGCATTATCATAATCAGCATCAGTTAGCAGCCTTCTACTGCTACTGACAAATATTACTTTTGACATTTCTAAACTTAGCCTAGTTTCACACATAAAGAAAAAACCTTGCCCTTCACTGCCTTTGGAAGAACAAAATACCAAAGGAAAAAGTATGTGTGATAAGTTTATTTAATAAACAAATGGATTAATTTTGAATGTACTTTCTCTTAAAGCAGTTTGTGGCTTCTTTTGTTTGTTGTTGTGTTGTTTTGGGTTTTTTTTTAATCAGTTGTTGTTATACTGCAGTTCTGTCCTGGGTTTGGCTGGGATAGAGTTAATGTCTTTTCAGCAGCTTGTACAGTGCTGTGTTTCAGATTCAGTATGAGAATAATGCTGATAACACACTGATGTTTTGGTTGCTGCTAAGTAGTGTTTATCCTAAGTCAAGGACTTTTTTTTTTCTGTCTCATGCCCTGCCAGTGAGGATATAAAAAAAAAAAAAAGAAAAGCCATCAGGGAGCAAAGCCAGGGCAGGTGACCCAAACTGGCTGTGGAGATATTCCAAACTGGCTCTACTGACTGTGGAGACATTCCACACCATAGAATGCCATGCCCAGGATAAAAAGTGGGAGAGTAACACAGAAAGGGGGCTGATTTGGATGCAAGGACAGGGTCTGGCATCAGTCAGTGGGTGTTGAGCAACTGCGATGTATACATCCCTTTTATTTCCTTGATTTTGATTTTTTTTTCTTTACCATTACTACTACAGTAATTTTACACTGAAAAGCCACACCTATTTCACTGAAGAATCGAGCTGATCCCAGAAGTGCGGCTAATCACCAGGTGCAGCTTATTTATGGACAAATTCTGGCGACATGCCAACCTGGAAGTGCAAGCCGGCCAGGCGGGGAGCTGCCATGGAGCCGCGGCCAGGCGGGCAGAGGGTGGATGGGGAGCTGCCGCGAAGCTGCTGCAGGATGGGTGGCGAGTCGGAGCCACCGGCGAGCAGGCGGCAAGCCGCCGCCAGTTTCGCATGATGAGGCGGCGAGCCGTCAGTTTTGAGTGGCACGGGAGCCGCTGCTGCTGCCGAGCAGGCGGGAAGCTGCAGCAGCCAGCGCAGGGGCGGGAGTGCCGGGTCCCGCATTGCGGGGAGGGCGCCTGGGGCTGCCTTTAAAGGCTTCGCCGACCTGTGACAACTGTTTGCAACTTGAGCACCTGACACCAAACCTCGCGATCGCGCGATTCTGTTACTAACTTGTTACTTTGTTGCACATGGATCCTCGCTTTAAAAAAAAATAGTGCGGCTTATCAGCCGGTGCATCTTATTTATGGACAAATTCCATGGTCTTCCCGGCTACTCTGAAGTGCGGCTTATAAAAAGGTGCAGTTTATGAATGTGAAATTACTGTATTTACTATTAATATTAGTTTTACTTTTGTTTCAATTATTCAATTTGTTTTCAATTTATTTTCTTATCCCACCTTGAAGTTTTACTTTTGATTCTTCTCCCCATTCCACTCAGATGGGGGAGGTGAGTGAATGGTTGTGTGGTTCTCAGTTGCTGTCTGGGGTTAAGTTGTGACAGTTTTTATCATTTAATTTTACAACCACAGCGATCCGCACCATCATTCCATGAAAAGACCAGGTCTGCCTGTACAGTTCTGTAAACTGAGGTCACTCAAACTTAACTAATGGGCTTTAGGATACAATTTTTCTCTGCATTGCAGTTCTGCTGTGTGACTGAAAACTGCAGCTGATCATTTTGATTTCTAAAACAGAACATGCTTAGTTCTTCAGAGTTTCTACCCTCCCTTGGTTTTATACAGGTCAAGGCCAGTGCCTGTCTATTTTAAGTCTGCTAGCTCCCAGTTTATAGTCCAGTCACACTTTTCCCAGTTTGGATGACAGTGTTAAAATGTAAAAAGTGAAATACAGAAGTTAGAGTTCAGGTTGCTCTGCCCACTTGGACAAAAATGCAGTAATGACAGCTGATGGATCTGTACCTTTCTTTTCTCATGTAAGCAGTAATTGAGTACCTCAGCTGATAAATTGAATAGAACTATGCTTCTCTGCCTTTCTTTGGCTGTCCTCTTAATATGGGTAATTTGTACTACAAAAGATGGATACAGTCTGAGTATTGAAAAGTTACGACCATTTACTTATGACAAAGATGTCATAAATTCTTCTTCATCTGCTTGCTGCTACTTCTCTATTTCCAAAGCCATAAATATGAGCAGAATCTTATGCCATATTGTTTCTTGCAACTCCATTAGCAAATATGGTAAAACTACTAGATTGGGTTGTCAGAGGTGATTTTGCTGGAGAGAGTAAGAGAATATTAAAAGGAACAATTTTATGTCTGTTGAGTTAGAAAATACCAAAAAATACATGTAACAGCCTTCATAGGTTAATTTAAAAAATTACTCTAGCCTGTATGCTATATTTTTCTGACCAAATCACACTAGTCTCCTGATGCGGCATCAAAGAGATGTTGTGGAGAAAGATTTCATACTTATCACAGATGTACAAATTTATTTATTTATCCGTTAACTTGTGTAGAACTTTTTCAGAACATCCTGAACTTTCAAGGAGGAAGGAAAGGGAGAAATGTTCACTTAGGGGAAAACTTGGTTTGGAAATTGAATATAGAATCTGTTAAATTCTAGCTAAGAAATCCCTGCAATGTGTCTTAACAGACTGTAGAAGCAAAGATATGTCTTTATCTTCTCTCATGGTAAATACTTTATCACAACAAGCAGGACTCTTCACAGTGGTAAATTGCAACTTCAGTTCTCATTTCCTTTATATTTCATGTGATGACATTACACAAAAAGAATTGTCAGGCCTGTGTAGAATATAGCATCACTCAAATACACAGATACCTCTCCAGACAGCATAAATTACAAATTAACCCCAGAGACACAGTCATGTCTTTCCCAATCTCTTGCCTGCTCCTAAAGGGAAAAAGGAAAGTGTAATTGGACAAAAGTTACTGTAAAGATTTATCTCCCCAAAATAAGTAGATTGTAGCCTTCTACATTGATTGTATCATTCTAGTGATGCAGGTTGCGGCATGGCTCCAGAAGGAACTGTACAAATATGGAAGAGGAAACTTGAATCACTGAAGCACAAAAAGAAGATTGGGGCAGGATGTAATACAGAAACATGAATATGTTTATCAAACTTCACTGCCAAGTCCAAAATTTCTTTAAGCCATTTTCCCAGAGTCTTGCAATTTAAGATATCTCCAAATGGCTCTTGGGCTTCAAGCATATTCCCTTGACACCTCAATTGGAAGCTTTTCTAATCTTGAAAAATGAGCTGGTCTGGGTTCAAGACTGTCTGGGAGCTGGGTACAAACCTGATGGATAGGGAGCAATCTTTCTATCAAATTGTCTGAAGACAGAACTACTTGTCCTTTCTTGCACAGAGACAAAAACCATTCCTTCCTTTTTATTATTTTATCCCTGTAAATTCTGTTGCTAGGTAAGAAGAGTTTGAACTGAAATTGTGTATAAGGGACCACTGCCCCTTCAGACAATTGACAAGATGTGACAGCTGGTCTAATGGACATGTTAGGTTGATTTTGTGCTGTTGAGGTAGCATGAAATCATCATTTATTTTCAAAGTAAAATATCTGAACTACCTTCTGAATGGCTTGCTGATCAGCAGAGTATTTCAGTGAGCACAAGCTCATGGAAAATAAATACAGCCAGGAAACCACATACATTATTTTCTCAGTTTCTCAGAACTTCTCTTTCAGAAAGATGCTGCTAGTCATTTCTGTTTATTGTTCTCCCTGTTTCTAGCTGTTCAGTTTGCCAGATGAACATAATTACTGACAGAAATTACAATAATTTAAAAGTAAAATTGAATTACTCTTACCATCCCCTTTCAAACAGTATCTGAAAGGATTTAGAAGGGTTCAAATTTCTGACCACTATATCCTTATTGTAGAAAATCCCGTATTTCTCCTTCAACTTTTTCTTCCATATGCCACCTTCCATACATAATAGTTTCCCTTCATTGACAGGTCAGTCTGTTTATCCCTAAATATGATTATACTGCTTGCACCATTAAGGAATAGGAAGTTGTACATTTTGGGCAAACTCTGTTCTAGCATCTGCCAAATGCACATCTTCCCTGAAAAACAGCTGGCTTCTGCTAGGTGCAGTACTCCCTTGTGCTGGGAATTGAATGATGCCATACCTTATTATCATCTGAATATCTGGTCACAAAGGACGAGTAATAAATAATTTCTGGACAGAGTACTCATTCTTGTACTTCTTGATCGCTATAGCCTTCTCTATATAAAATTCATTTTGTGTTTCCTGGAATGCAAGCTGATGTGACTCATTCCTCCAAAGGATGACCTGATTGAACTAGCAGATTTCTCTGATGGTCATTTGTGTCAATGCTTCCTATAGTGAATAAGATAAAGCTCCATCAGCATGCCCCTACCTATGTACCAGGGACTCAGCTGAAATTTACAGGCATCTCCCGGAGTACAATAGCCACAATAAAAAAAAAAAAAAAAAAAAGTAAATTGGATGATTAAAACAAATCAACGATTTATTTTAATATTTCTGTAAAATAATATATACCTGTGTTTTAAAGAAAGATGGCACCAACTAAACAAAATGGAGCAAATAAAAATCAACATTTATAGTTCCATTTTGTTTTCTTTTACTGTCACAGTAGTTGCCTAAAATGTGGACCATCTCTAGCTGCCGTACAGTTAGGAAAATATCCTCTTTTCTTCCATTTAATATAGCATCAGTACACTGAGTGAAAACATAGTAAAATGGCTATAAATACTATGAAACAGAAAATAAAACTGGGTTTGGCTGTATTGATACGACTTTACATCAGCACCCTACTCCTGACTGCTGAAGGTTTTCTGATAGGAAAACTTTGATTCCTGGCACTTGCTCTAGTCTTTGGCACACAGCTTAGCACAACCATGACTCTAGTCAAGGTTGGATCTACAAAACCTCTGTTTTCTAAGTTACTAACAAAGAAAAAATCTTTTACCAAGGTACTTAACATTGGCCATAAGAAAATGGTGACAAGCTTGAGACATAAAACAGATGCAGTTGCCAAAGCAGGTAGCAATTTTGCTGCATTTTACATTGCTTTAAGTGCTATATCTGGACTCGCACTTTCTTTACAATCTTGCATACGTGTGCACAAATAGATATGTAAGTACAGTAATTTCACAATTATAAGCCGCACCTGAATATAAGCCGCACTTTTTTTTTTGGGAGGGGGGTTTGTTTTTTTTTTTAAAGCGAGGATCCATGTGTAAAAAAGTAACAAATTAGTAACAGAATCGCGCCAGCATGGGGTTTGGTGTCAAGTGCTCAAGTTGCAAACAGTTTTCATAGACCAGCGAAGCCTTTAAAGGCAGCCCCAGGCGCCCTCCCCGGCTGGCTCTCACTTCCGGGTTGGTATTTTGCTGGGATTTGTCCATAAATAAGCTGCACCTGATGATTAGCCGCACTACTGGGGTAGGCTGGATTCTTCAATGAAAAAGGTGCGGCTTATAATAGTGAAACTACTGTATATATATGTATATATAAAAATAGGTATTTTTAAATGTGGCCTAGATTTGCTTTGGAGTGTTGGTTCATGTAAACAGAGTGCACAGTGTATGTGCAAAGATACACAGTAATTGAGGCAGATCTTCTCTTGCTGGACAGACAAATCTGTAGGTGACTCTCATATGATGACATCATCTTTGGTCTTATTATACTCATTAATTTTAGTCCAGTTTTCAATTTTTGAACACAGTTTGGGTCAATAACAAAGAAGCACATTTGCTTTTTTTAAATAAAATCCTCTTCAAGAATTAGGACAGTAGGCAATATGTTTAAGTACAGAGCCAGTGTGGAGCACTCCTAAAGAAAATAAACAGTAGAACAGCAGGTCCCTTTTGCAGTAATAATCTGTAAAGGGTTACACTGAGACTTTAAAGAAAGTGCTTCATGCTGAACTGCTACAAATCTGAGAGCTGACAGCAAATGGAGATTTCCTTATATGGTTTTTTTGAAGAGGATATTAAAAGCCTCTTTTTGTGCATTTTTATTCATCACAGAATCTTCACTGTGTAGCTCTTAAGAGACAGGAAGACAAGGCTTTCTTGGTCCATCTATTTTCATTAAGAACAGAGTTATCTGCTTTTGACTGACTTCTGCCTATTCCTTACTTGAGATTTAAAAAATATTGCCATATTCTTGCTTTCCAGGGACAGGATGAGATTTCCATGTTTCTCCTTTCTTGGGAATCCTTTGTGAGATTTTGCAGTTGCAATAAGATTCTTGTCCTTAATAGGTGTTTCACGAGCCAAACGAGTCTTTAATACAGTGGTTCCCAGGGAAGTTCTCTAATGCACAACACTGCCATGAGTTTCTCCTTTGTCTCCATCAGGCCCGTGGTTACAGTCCAGGGATCCTGGACTTTCTACCCTGCAGTTTCCAAAGAGTTCGGGTTTGTAATTTTGCTTCTAGTAGCTTAGGTGTCTTTCCATTGAAGTGGGACAGACAGTAATATACACCATCACATAAAAAATTCTCAATAAAATTAATTTTGAAGTTTTCCAACCTGAGAATTGGAAAAGCAGATATCTTGTTCCAGATATGTCATGAAAGACTAAATCCAGGAGAATGTCAGAACAGTCACCATTGCCATATTCTGCTCCAATTTAGGATATAAACATCAGAAAGCTGTCATGTTTTAAGATGTCTTTAATCTTGTAATTACATGTCACATTAAAGGGTTAAGAAGATAAACATTTCTATTTGGATTGTCTTTTTTCTACTTTTCAGAAAATAATCTTTCATATCAGAAATTATTCATGGATCCAGGGCAAAGTAAATGTAAATGCTCTGGAGCCAAGACAATGAGTTAAAGATATCCTATAATTAACTTTGTTTTATTAATGTTTAAAGTAATTAAATTCACAGAAGTAATATAATTGTACTCTTAAAAGAAATTATATACATGCTTGAAATAACAGGAGACAAACCAATCTTCCACTGCAACTACATATCTACTTGGAAAACACAAAAGCATGGACCTGTGGCCTGCACACTTGGCACTTGAGTGAGGTTGCTCACATCTTGGAGTGCAAGCAGAGTTATGGTGACAGGATTAAGGTCTATGAATTTGCCTTGACTGGGAGTTCAAGCTGACTGAAAACAATGGTCTTTCAATAATAATGAAGATTTATCTACTTGTATAGCTTTTTTAATATAATACATATTGCATGTGTCCAAAATAAGTATCCAGTAGATAGACTCAATCCAGAACTACAACGTACTGTATTTTTGTTCTCTTCACCTATAGATTATAACAAGAAATTCCAACTTAAGTCCTCTTCTGAAAGTGGCTGAAATACTTTTTTTCCAAAGTAGTTGTCAATAGAGAGTGAAACTTAGTGGTTAAAAATGTTTACTGAATGTAAATGAAGTCATCCTAAGGACATACCAGTATTCCAAAAATTTAAGTGATGCTTTGATTAGACTTCTATTTACTGAGAATAATTACATTCATAGAGGGAGGATATATTAAACATAAGTAGCCATTAGCAAACCTAGAGAAAAGGTGATGACATCAGGTAGCTGAGTAATTAATCAGAAACATACAGGATTGTACACTTTAGATTGATTAGGGGAAGACAATACCGGAGAAAAATGTGAATTCCTATGTAATCAATAGAATGTGCATTTTTGTGCATCCTAGAAAAGGAATATGCACTGAAAGAGAGGTCCATCTGAAAAAAAAGGGTGTCTTTCATGTATCCACATGATTTAGTTTATTCATTTTGCCATCATCTGCTAATATTTTATGAGGATTTTCTCTTTTCTTTATAATGGAAAGATACTACAGTCTGAGAAGTCTTTAAACTTGTGATTACATGTCAAATTAAGGGGCTGAGAAGGTAAGCCTTTCAACTTTGGGTTTGCTCTTTTTTTCCTGTTCTGAAATGAATTTTCACATATCAAAAATTATTCATGCATGTATCCACGGCAAAGAAAATGCAAATGCCTTGGAGATAAGACAATGAGTTAAATATGCCCCTATAAAATTCACTCCATATTATGAGAACTTATTGTAAAGTATGATAGTAACCTACCTTTCTTCTGTGATGTTGAAAATGTCAGTGACACTCCTGTAGAATAGAAAATGTTAATGTTTAGCTAAAGCATGATGAATACTCCCCATGGCAAAAGAAAAAGTAATCTTCACTGCACAGATTTTTAAAGAAGCAGATAGATTTGTACAGTTCACACATTCAATATATTTCCTGCAAAAATTAGTTGAATTTTAACTGATTGTTTTCAATTCTTAAATCATTGCTAGAGCTAATCAACATGAAATGTTCTTTTGAACTATCAAGCAGAGCTGAAGTGTTTGGGTCTGGATTTACCTGTACAGGAAATTGTCTCTATCCATTTTGAAGTGGAATTTATCATCTATTTTTCATCAAGGCCTTCTCATTTCTGTTTTGCTGATAGAATTCTTCTGGAAGGGCTAGTGGAGAAAAATAAATGAATGATGCTAATTTGGTACTTAAATCCTACAACAACTGTGGGATCAATGTAGTTGGTCTGATACACAGCTATGTACTTTCTAATCGATTCAGTCATAGGCTTGAGTTATATTCTTTGTTTAACCATATAACCACTTTGTGCTCAGACTTTAAGACAGTACTATAGAAAATTATATAAACGAATTTCTTTTGTCTGAAATTTGCTTAATTGGATATGTTATTTTTCACTACCCATATTTAAAATGGGATAATGAGGTCTACAGCAAATCTGGAAACATTAATATTTGTACGTTGTTTAGTGATCTTAGGCATTTAGTTTTGCTTAAGGAGTATTATTAGGGATAGAATTTTTACTTTCTCTAGGCCTCCAACACTAAAGGTTAACAATCCATATAACACAGGAACATATTTGATGTACTAGCACCAGGGACATGAACACTAATTCTGAATTAGCAAATGAAAGTTACCTCTGTATATAGGCTAGGATTATAGCCTTGCAACATGAAATAGATAATTTAACTTAAATAATTTGCACACTATCTAAAATAATATTGTAGTATTTTTGGAAATCCCTTTTTGACACCATCCTTTGCATCACATCTTCAATCTTGACATATGAGGCCAGTCACTTATCTGAAAGCAGTGATTGTTTAGAGACAAATTGTTAGGAGAATGATTTTTCAAAAGAAATTGCATCACTCTACATGCTTACATAATTCTGTATTATTTCCTATCTTCCTAATTTGATTTTTTTGTTTCTTTGTGGAATATCAGTTATTTCTCCAAAAGGTATTTTTAAATAGAAAAATATTAAGGTTATGCATCTTTGAAGACATAAATAAAAACTTTTCTGAAATTTCAACTGAGAATAGAAGTTTATAATAAAAATTACTGTAAATAATGCTGTAGATGCTTCTTGGCAACCTTATTACAATTTGTAACTTCTCCTTAGTGCTGCATTTTTGAAATTAAAAGTAAGCATTTCATATATAGGAAGCACATTAGAGTTAAATATATTAACATAGAGAAATTTCCTCATGATTCACTTTTCTCTTCAGAAGAGTCAAGATTCAGCTAAATGAGTCACTTTCCATCTACACACACAAGATATATCTTGTCCGTGTTGTAATGCAGTACAGATGCACAACTGTCTAGACATTTACCAGCCCATCAATAGGAGAATATTGAGAGCACCAGAGCCCAGGTCTCTGATTTGTCTCCCCAGTAAAGAAGGGAATCATTGAAACCTGTGGGGAATCTGAGAAGAAAATACTATGGATTTCTGTCTAACATTATTGATGAAAGTTAAATGTCTGCTCAGAACCATAATCAAGCTCAGGAGGCAACAAAACATTTGTGAGAGCTGTTTAACTGGAAGTGAGGTGAAAAGGAATCCTGTTGTGAAAACATGGGCTATTCAGGGGTTCAGATTGGGCAAATATCTGGTTCTTGAGAAAAGGAACGAAGGACTGAGAATCACAGAATGCTTTTAAAAATAACCCTTTCTAGCAGGGGTGCCCTGTAATTGTTTTTTTCATCCACATATCTTGCATCAGCTGTAAAGGTTTTTAACTCAGGGATCAAGAGGCTCATCAAAATGAACCTATCCATGGAAGCACAGCTGAGTTTTTAAACTGTTTTTTTTAATAACAGTCTTTCAGTTTGAGTAGTTCAAGCCTTAGCATCATTATTTTTTTTTGGTCCTCAGGACTGATTGCCTTATAGGAAAGACTGAAATTAAAGGCTCCTTTCTGATTTTTAAGTTTTTAAAAATATGATGGTTTACTTTCAGCCAGATGGGACTGTCTCTCCTCCATGACTGAACCAGATGTTGATTTGCATCAAGTTTTTGGCAAAGAGTTTATATAATTTTTTTACTGACTGATTCATTTGCATATCAGCCTCATTAATAATGCATAGTCTCACTGCAGTGAATAACCATGGCCATCTTTTCTGTATAATTAATTCATATAGCTCATCACTGCCCTAGATTAGTGTACCAATACCTACAGGTAAACTAAGTAGTAATTCTACTTGTGATCTTCTAAAATCAGACTCTAAGAGCTTTTGATCTGGCCTTTTAAGCCTCTGTAAATTAAAATTCAGAGTTTCAAATTTCAAAGAAAAACTGCACCTACATGAGATGTGTCCATCACCAGGAACAGAGGAACCCAGGACTAGAATTGCATTACTTAGAAAGGGAGAAATCAGATGCACAGAAGAATTTTGAGTCCTAATTTTCTAATTTCTTGTGTTCTCCAAGACAAATACAGGATAGTATTTCTTCAGTGAAGTTCTGCAGAACTGAGACTTAACAATGGTGTTTGCTAGATGGAAAATCCATTATGAGCCAGCTGGGGAAGCATGGATAGGCCACATTGCCCCCAGGCATTCATATCATCTGCTGGTCATCAAATATGAAATTGAGTGTTGTGCTTGGGAAGAGGCTCTGGAATGCAGCACATCTTGAAAGGTTCATTTACCTCATGAGCTGAGATTATACATACATTTCCATTTTGGAGGACACAAGTCTGCCTTGGAATCTTGCTACAGATATAGATCATGTCAAAAACTGATTTTTTTAAAACATTTTTTGATGCAAGGCCTACATTACTAAGTGTTGTTATGCTTCATAACACTTGGAAACAAAACCGTTTCATTTCTTTCTAGACTAAAGTTCTTGAAATTATTTTAAATAGTCTACAGTAATTTCACAATTTTAAGCCACACCTGATTATAAGCCGCACATCCGGGT
>VRYO01002297.1:74372323-74442497 GCA_009812075.1 Sialia sialis | reverse complement strand
CGCTGCGGGAGCGCTGCGCTGCGGGGATGGGAGCGCTGCATCCTGCCTGCGGTCGCGGCTCCAGGCTTGCAGCAGAGCTGGTGACGGCTGATACCTAAGGAGCCAAGCAAGCCCTTGTCTGTTCCCGAATCCTCTATGGGCAGGCTGGGGGTTATTTTATTTTTTTCTTTATTTTTTTTTCTTTTTTTTTTTTTTTTTTTTTAATCAAATTGCTCTGAGTGGCTCGGTAGATGTATCCCATAGAAGTGTTTTAGCTCGTCTGCCCGATCATTTAGTTTGTGCTATTTATTTCCCAGACTGATTTCTAAGCCATGTGGCGCTCTCTGGTTGGATGACCCAAGCTTTCCAAGTAGGTGAAGGACCCCTCTATTTTTAATTGAACTGAATGTTCTTAATCAGTTAATGAGTTTATTGTGCAAATAATAAAAGAGCTCTTCAATATGCCAGCATACTAGTGCAAATACTCCTACATATACTGATTTGCAGAGATTTTTCGTAACCATGAATATTCTATTGAAGTAAAGTTGTTTACTGAATATTCATGAAGAGCTGGAGGAAAAAGAGGTCATGAATATGGACAAGTCTAATTTGGCGGGGGTTTCTTTCCAAAGAAATAGGGAGGCATTCAGTTTTGCTGTTGTCGTGCAGCTCTATTTTATTCATTTATCATGACGTTCACATTTAATTCAGCAATGATAAAGTTTACTGGAAAGCTGAATCTTAGGCATTACCTTCTTTTAGTAAATTATCAGTGTTTCTCTATCTGGACTCTGCTGTCTTTTCAGGGAAGCATGTACAATTTTCCATAGTTCCTTTAATCTCTGAGACAGTTATTTAAACTTTTTTTTTTTTTTTTTAATTGCATATAGTTGCTTCTTCTTTAAATGTGTTCACTTCTCCAATGAAAGATACAAGGAAAAATTTGAAGAGAGCTTTTGTTCCTTTTTCTTAAAAATCAGCTTTCATCAGGCTATAGTTGGGGGAAAAAAAACCCAAAACCATTTAGAAGATCCATTTGGGTTTTAATTCTGGACAGTTAATGAAAATAACTTTTGATTTTACCTTTCAGAAAAATTGTTCTTTTTTCTATCCTCTAAAAATTACAATACTTTGCATGTTTGTAGGCAACTATGATGCATAATACTTAGGAAAACTTGGAACAACATAAATATCCAACTGATTTAAAATCAAAATACAGTATGTAGAGGTACAGTGATAGAAAGGAATGAGTTAAAATTACTCTGTGCATTAGTGAAGATTATCCCAGTCAACCTTGGGCATAATAAAATCTGAATGTTTTTCAAATTCTTGAGTACAGATATTTCAAATAATAGGTAAAACTTTAAAACTATAAATGACATCATTATTTACATCACCAAGTCCAACTAATTTTCCATGGCTACTGGGTGCCTATGCGTGATTTTGAAAATGCCTGCCAATCTGTTTAATTATTTTTAGCAATTAAGGTTGTAATTTGTGGATGTTGCTTCAGCTTCTTGCCATGTTGACTGATGTCTCAATGTGTACAATCTATGTCATGCCATATGTTCCTTGCTAGCTCCTATTAGGCAGAATGAATTTTTCTTCCTAATCAGGTTTTTGCTGGTACATGTTTCAGGAGAAAACAGAAAAGTATTCAGGGTCTGTTTCCCCTCTGTCTGCTTCTCCTATCCTTTTCTCATAAACATGGCAAGTGAGAATGAATTGACAGTGAACAGAGAATTCTTGCTTGCATGCTTTCTATGCTCACTTTGTCCAGGTGGAAATAGTTTAGAAAGTTTTAAGCTATTGAAAAATCAGTCCTGTGAGGATCCACTGCCTTCAACAGACTGCTCCCAAATTACAGGCACAAACCACTAACATTACTGAGTCCATTGAAGAACATCTTCATGCATTGTATACCCACTTTATGACTCAATTCACACACATTTTTCAAGGTGGCACTTAGTCTTTTTATGACCATAAAATAGAAACAATTGAAGCCACAAGATGTATACTGACCTGCCAGTGGAGCTCGCTGTGGATAAATGAGTGTGCTGGAGAAGAAGCATATTAGGAAGAGAGCAGTTTTAGGAAGTTTGCAATTCTATTAGTCCAGAATTCTTTATGTCAGAGAAGTAAGTTATGTAGTTCCTGTTTATAGCACGTTTGTGTAAGAATGGAAAAGGGGAATATGAAAATTGTCTCAGAGGTTTTGGTTTTGTTTCTGTTTTTCTTGTGAATACTGACTGTATCTTAGCATGTTGATATAGTGTCTGCTACAGCTGGTTTCTAAATTAAATTTACTTGATGAGTGCTGGTTTTATTTGTATAATGGTGCTTTTGATCAAAGATACAAAAAGATAATATACATGATAATTTTGATTGGTGAAATTTATGAGGCACTTCCAAATGTTTTTCAAGCACTGTTTGAAAAAGAAAAAAGCCACAAACATATTAGCAGCACTAATTAGTAGTGGGGAGCCTTGGATTTTCGGGTGGAAAACATTTTTAACATTTGTTCAGAAGCTTCAAAGCTTGATTTTAAGTGCTCAGCTCGTGGTGATAGGAACTGAAGGGTGACAGTGACAAGGAGTAAACAATATTTACATAGCAAAAACAATTTGACAACTAATTTATAAATATTGCAAATGAGAGGGAAAGCTCATAGCCTTTTTAAAGCAAGATCTCCTTCAGGATTTAGCTCTTATTTTTTTCCTCCTAGTGTTTTATGAAGACCATTTTATACTGTTCTTTCATATAAATATTATTTCATATGAGATTTATTTGAAAAGCAAACTTAGGTATCGAACTGTCTCGTAGATCCATGTTTAGTAATTGTTAGTACTAAAAGTTGCCAAGCACAAGTACATGTTCTACACCTGTACAAGCAGACCTCCCACAGGTTTTGATTAAAAATCCAGTGCTTTGGTACCAAATCGGACTAAAAGATCTAAAGAGAAGGCCAAAGTGGGCAACATTGCAATGTTCTAGCAATTACTTTGGCTGACTGCAGGCAAGATAACGCTGAAGTAGGGGAGTTAGTTCTTGGTCATTCAAGTTGCTATTAATTCACCACCTGTTGAAGAAGACAGGTGCTCTATGAATTTTTCAGAAGTACAGTAATTTCACGATTATAAGCTGCACCTTTTTCATTGAAGAATCCAGCCTACCCCAGTAGTGCGGCTTATATTCAGGTGGAGCTTATTTATGGACAAATCCCAGTGAAATGCCAGCCCGGAAGTGAGAGCCGGCCGGGCAGGGCGCCTGGGGCTGCCTTTAAAGGCTTTGCTGCTCTATGGAAACTGTTTGCAACTTGAGCACCTGACACCAAACCCCGCACTGGCAGCGATTCTGTTACTAATTTGTTACTTTGTTACACATGGATCCTCGCTTTTAAAATAGTGCGGCTTATATTCAGGTGCGGCTTATATGTGGACAAATCCTGTGGTCTACTCGGCTACCGGGACGTGCGGCTTATAATCAGGCGTGGCTTATAATTGTGAAATTAATTTAAATTTCCAGCTTTAGAGTTACAGAGATTTGCAGTTTGCACAATAAGAATTATTGTAGAGCAATTATAAATTCAAATAGCATAGACATTCCAAGAGGTCACACTTGGTGCTGATCCAAAACATATTCTACAGAAGCTGTCTAGATATCCCAAGTCTAACTATCCTGGCATACAAGGTCACAATTCCAAATCAATTACTATATCGATACTATTACAATCAGCCTGACCCAAGAGTTCCCTTTGAAACAACAGTGACATTAACACATCAAAAATAGGCACTTGAAGGTAACTTTGACAATAACTCCACAGCTGATCATAATGAAAAAGAAAAAATACCAGGGTTGCCTTTCTGCTGCCTCTGAGCTAACAGGTCTGTTTGATGCCATCTCAGACAATAACCTGCTATGTTTGGTCTCTGGTCTAAGTTTCACTGGCATCCTTAGGCTAGTGTGTACTCTTGTGTTTCTATTTCCAACGCTGCTCCACTAAATCAGAATTACTCGGGCAGCTATAGAGTGAGTCTAACATGTACATTGCTAATGATGAATTATTAATCAAGTGGTTTGTGGTAGTGCCTAGGGACAGCTGAGATTCAAGCCCCATTATGTAAGGCACTGTGCAGTTATTCAAGAAGGCTGTAGATGGATTTTCCCTTTTAAAACTAGCTGTGCTTTTACCACATTCAGGCTGGTTCCACTTTTTACCCTTGTACTCATCCTCACAAGTTCAACACATTTGGCACTTGAACTTCTAAATTTGTATGGCTTCATCTTCTTGTTTCCTGAAGCCCTGTTGGAAGGGGGAGAGGTGGTGTTTCAAGATGCAACTTCATCCTACCTGAGAATCGTTAAAGTGCAAAATTCTGATCCATTTGAAATTGGGTAATTTACTGTAGCTCTAAGCAGCCAGCTTCTCCTCTGCTACTGAACTTTTTTTAAACAATAAAAACTTGTAAACTGCAGTCTGCTAGATTTACTCCTTTGCAGTGCATGTCAGCAGCTGGTATTGCTGTCAACAGGAGGGATGCTTCCACAAAGGATACCATGCTCAATACATTTTTGGCAGTCAGATGGCCATCATGAGTCACTAAGGCACCTGCTGTAAATCAGTCTGCTATACTGGCATTCTCAATTGTGTATGAAATCCAGATTTCACTTTCTTATGCTACTGGTTTTTGGCAGGTACTCTATCAACAGGTGTGATTATCCATGGTAAGGAGCAGCAGTGATGATGGGTAAAAGTTTGCACAAGTCCTTAAAAGGACTATTTTTGAAGAGAGTGAGAGATTTTATGGTTAGCAGTAGTTTCTGGTTCGAATCAGACTTTTTCCTTCTGTTCTTACCCTTCCCACACTACCAGAATCTGAAAAATAAGATGAAAACTGCTGGAAGACTCTGATGTTATTTTCATGAAATACGGTGGGAACAGTTTCATAACAGTACAAGTGAAAAAAAAAAGCCACATTCCAGCTGGCAGGAGGAAAAAAAGGTGGATGAGAAGTGAGGGTGACTGGGCCTCATAAGGACATATTAAATGAGGGGGGGAGAGAGGAGAATAAGAAATGAATAATGTGTGACATGTCATGGGGAAGATCAGAACCACAGAATATTGAGAAAGGACAGAGAAAGTTAAGGGAGGAATGTGGAGAGGTGAGACAGATAATAGTGAAGGGGTTTTTTTCTAATGATAGTGTAATGAATTCAACAGAATCTCAGATCATAAAGCAAAACTAGGTGTTCAGAAGGAGAAGATAATCAGCAAGTACATTTCACACAAAGTTATTCAAGGTTGAGGAGAAAATGTAAAAGAGCAACAAACCTTTTGGGAAATTATACTTGAATAGTGTTGGAATATCATTTACAATAATGGATTTAGAAACTGGTTATATGTTTTGAGGATCTGTCATAATTACTAACTTAAACTAACATAGCAGACAAGAGAAACTCTTCAATTCTTGCTCACCATTTTGGAAATGTTTTCTTTCTAAACAGATCATTCACTGGCATCTAAGCAGTCACCTTTCATTGCTTGACACCTATATCCCCGGGGAAGGGTTTGATGAACTTGTAAACAAGCACTGTGCTTTGAAGTTGAGATGAGTACGAGGGTAGACAGCAGGCATCACATATCTGCACTGGCTGTAGGACTTCATAATAGGATTCCTGTCCAAAAATGTGAGTGACTGTTAGCAAGGTTGTGTCACTTGTACTTTTGCTTTCAACTGCATCAGCTTTGGAAAAAAGACCCGAACAAAATGAACCAGAAATTTACACAGTGAAGGGGGTCAAGGTCTGAACTCCTCTGAGAATGTGTTGATTCATGTCTATTATTTGAATCAGTAGGCATGCAAATTGGGAGAGGCAAAAGCTAGTCCACGTGCTTTGGTGACTCCTGTGTTATTTGCATATTGCAGGTTTTTATGATGCTCATGCCAAGGTTTTTGGTTCTGAAAGAGTACTGAAGTGTAATGAGATTAGACTTCTTTGTAATGCTTCCGGTGTTCTCCATGATCAGCATAGATTCCCTCATGGTTTCTTTTTCTTGCTTTAGGTTATGGTTGAAATTAGTAAGATAAAAGACAGATGAGAATTTTGAAAAGTTAATTGAAGCTTAATGAAGTTCAGAAGTTTCAAGTTAGGCTGAAATTACGTGCAGAATTTTCTGCTTGCTTTTTTCTTTTGAATTGCTTATAATTCAGGAATAGGTGAATACCTGAAGAAGGTATTTGGGTGATGCCTATGGCAGATATAAAAAGTAGAGAAATTCTTGACATTAGAAAATTACTCTTGTGTTAACCTTTCCTACTCTGTCCTTCTCTATTTAGTTGCCAGGGGCCATGGTCTATGTCCACACTATATGATATTATGAGATTCTGGGACTATGAACAAGAAAGAACACCTCTCCCCTCTGTAATTTCACAGTACTTAATACTTTACTAAATTTCCATCTGCTACCAAATACTAAAAGTTATATTCTAAAATTGAGAACATCTGCTTTCATGGTTAAAAGACCCAACTTGAGTAAATCTTCATATACTTACAGAGACTCCTTTAAAGAAATTTTTGTTTAGGAAGTTGTCCAAGGTCCTGCTATGAGGTAACCAATGCTGGCAGTCTTTTTGATACATTTAATGATGGAATGTGAAAATTAGGCTAATATATGGATGGTTTTCAGAATGGTAAATAAAAAGGAAATATCTTAAAGGAAAACACACAGATTTTAGGATTTTACCAATATCTTTCTTTGTTTGCATGCTTTCATAAAAACTTTACTCTTTAAAAACTTTGGAGTGAAATAAGTTGATGCTGTATATGTTGCAAACAGCTTCTTCCAGTTTAACTTCTTACAGCTCAAGAGGATATCAAGTTGCAGAGTTTTGGTGTTGTTCCCAGCACCACTGCAGTATCTGGTTGCAGAGTTTAATTTGGTTTGTTAAAGTGCTGCAGCTTTTCTCCACACTTATATCTTAGCAAAACTCCTCTGGAAATTTGAGCACCAGTGTATACTACTGCAGTAAGCTCCTCTGTCTTAACTGGGATGAAATCTAGTCACTTTTCTCAGAATTACATGGGGTAGAAATCTGTGAGGCAACTGAAAGATGTCCAAAGCTAATTCCCCAAATGATTCTTTCATCAAATTGCACAAGAAACAGTTTCAACTAAAACACTTGAAAGCATTATATTTTTTTTTCTCCATGGACAACTTGGAAATCTGTTGCTGTCCATTATGACTTTGAATCAAGTCAGACTTGAAATCTCCAGAGTAGAAATGTAAGATGGAAAGGTTTCATCTTACCAGAAACATTTCCTGGATCACTGAGCCATTGCCCTGTCTTCTTAGGCTGTATATCTGTTAATCTTATATGAAATAAAATTTCCATCCTTGACACAACTCTGCCCAGCAGCAGATCTGGGTTCTGTCTCATTTCTACTAAAATGTGGTCAGGAATTGTAAAGAGTGGTTAATCTTTCAGCTCCCTGCTTGAGACCAAAAAGGCTATAAACTAGTAGGAAAACAAAAAAGAATGAGACAAAAGGTGAATAAGCTAGTATTGTAGAGAGCTATCACCTTTATGCTGTTAGTTTGGATGAGAGATTGGTGTTCTTCTGCTATGAGTATTCTGAATGGCAACAGGTTTGGTCCCTGAGGGACAGAGTAGAGCAGCTGAGACAACATTAAATCCAGCAGATGAAGGTACAGTAAATGCCACAGGCAGTGTTCAATTTTGTGTGTTAGCAGCTAGGGATAGACATTTAAGAAGTGGAGAAAAACCTTGTGTGATGGGATGGGATGTGATGGGAAAACATTGCATTTGTCCTGAATTGGCCTCTTATGCAATTAACTATGCTTTCTGTCGTTTCTTCTTTGTGATGAAAATGGCTAATGAGTAGAAGAAAATTAATTGACAGTATAACTGTGTTCCCCACAAAACATAATTAGAAAGGCAGTGTATGAAATACAGCCATAGAAATCAGAGAGAAGCTTCTAAGCACCTAGAGGACATCCCTTCTAAACCAGGAGATGGATTGCAGAATAAGGCTACAAGATTGCTTCTCAGTCTTTCACAGTATACTATCAAAACAATCCTAGTTTTACAGAAGAAAAGCTTTTGGGGTAATATCTCTAACTACAGTGTAGCAGAGGACACTTTTTAGTTTTGCTTTGTTTTCTTCAGTCCTCTGTTAGCTGTAGCTACTTGAAACACCTCAAATCTCACAGTGGTTATCATGAGAAGGATCAAGTCAGAACTATTTCAGTTGTACATTGCCCAAAGAAGAGATTAAGCCTTCTTATTCCTTCCATTAAATAAGTCTACATGCAGCACACACTCTCCAATCTGTGTTCTGTGATCTATGCTAATGGCTGTGCTGTGTGCAGAAGTGTCCAGATAATTCTTCCTGAGCACCCCCAGTATCAGAATCACTAGAGCAGCATTCCTAAAGCATCCCTTACTACTTAGTCTTCCAGAGGCAGAATTTCTTTTATTAAATCTGGACCCTCCCTATTGTATGCGTTTGCAGCTGTGCTTCTTTTGGTGAGGAGTAGTAGCTTGGCTACTGCCCTAGCAGGAAGGTAGAACTGAAATAAAAATAAAGTACAGTAATTTCACGATTATAAGCTGCACCTTTTTCATTGAAGAATCCAGCCTACCCCAGTAGTGCAGCTAATCATCAGGTGTGGCGTATCTATGGACAAATCCCAGTGAAATGTTAACCTGGAAGTGAGAGCCGGCCTGGGAAAGTGCCTGGGGCTGCCTTTAAAGGCTTCGCTGGTCTATGAGAACTGTTGCAACTTGAGCACCTGACACCAAACCCAGCTGGCAGCGATTCTGTTACTAATTTGTTACTTTGTTACACATGGATCCTTGCTTGGGAAAAAAAAAAAAAGGGAAAAAGAAAAAACGTGCGGCTTATATTCAGGTGCGGCTTATATATGGACAAATCCCATGGTCTACCTGGCTACTGGGATGTGCGGCTTATAATCAGGTGCAGCTTATAATTGTGAAATTACTGTACATGAAGGTATACTAGGGTATTTACATACAGAATGGCAGTCCTGTAGAGGCTGTTATCACTGTTGTGATTTAATAAAGGTATAAATATACCAAAATATTAACATTTTCTCCTAATGAACAAGGTTTTTCATAACTTTTCATTAAATTCTGTTTTATGTTGGTTGGGTGTGGGATACATCTTTTTGGGGAAATAACTGTTGTTTTGATTTCAAAGTATTTATTGGAAATAACTTGCTCAAATCAACAAGAAAATAATGAAGCGTAACCAGTGAAATTTTATATTAGCCTTTCTTCACACAAAATTAAATTCAGATTTAATTTTAGCCCACACACAATTAAATAAATCTGTCTATTCTTATTCCTAAATTCAATTTTTACATATCTGAAAACTGGCAATGGAAGGGATAAAATTGGACATAATTGACAAAGTCTTCAATACCAATGCAAGTGGGTAATTGCAATTTAAAAAAAAACCAAACACCTCAACCACTTACTTGGTTTCCATCAGATTTTTTTTTGCCTTACACATAGTCAAGTGTGCCTCTGTGTAACTGGAGGACGCTGACATACAGGAATTGGTCAGGACTAGGAAAATACTGCAGTGAATGTCAACTACTCTGGTCTAAAATTTATTCTCAGCAGCAGATGAGTCAGAAATTTGTAGGGATTGTTTAAAACAATTTATAGAAAGGGGTTGGGGAGGTTTCTTAAGTGCAAAACCTCAGGGTTGTATTGATTTTTTCTAGCTCAATTAGTTGGTATAATAGGAGATTTTGCTTCTATCTCCAGAACTTGCTTTACTTTTATTCTAAAATCAGGAGCGATACAATGGTACATGAACTTTGCTCTTTCAGACTTCCCATCCATTCATTTCCTCCAAACATAGAGCCTAGCTTTCTTCTTTCACACAAAATCTAGTGATTATATAATTAATATTTCTATAAATATATTCCCAAACTATTTTCAGGTAATACTGTACAGAGGAATAAACATAAATGCATTCAATGTGCGGCATACAGGCAGCAACCACTATGTTGCAGATGACTTCTGTGTTGCACCTTAGGGAACCTTTTCATTTGCTCGTTTTTGCCGGTTTGGATTGTTTTCTTTCTAGCTGTACTTCGGTTGAGCCTTTAGGTGGCAGCATTTGAGAACAGTTGTGGTTGTGGGCTGGTCACCATCTACAATGCTATCCGTGGGCAAGAATTATAAATAGATAGGACCAGGAATGTAGGTGCTCTGCTCAGTATGCAATTCGCAGCAAAGCTTTTACAGAACCGTTCGAAATGTTAAAAAATATACTTGTACATGACCATTTCGTTCTTAACACTTCTGCTCCAACTTATGTATTTTTTGTACAGAAGTGTGTTTCTACCAATGCATGTATATACATAGCTTTTGAAAATGCTTTGAATCCGAATAGAATTTTTTCTCTGATTTACTAAATATGAAATCCTTTATCCTATTCCTGCTTGCTCGTCCTTCCTTCCTTCCTTTTTTTTTTTTTTTTTTAAAAAGCAATTATTATTTAAGAAAGAAATGTGAAATAAAGGCTCTTGAATTTAGCCTGTGTTTTGGTTATCTTTCAGACTCTTTAGGATGCCTAAATCACACTTTCCTGAATATGGTGTGATCAACAGGATATTTTTAAAACACACACAAAACTTTTTTCTCTTTTAATTCACTGAAAACTAAATGAACAGCGTGTATCTCATGTCGTGTTACATATTCCTCATGTCTACAAGATTTATGTATCATTTCTCATACACGTTGTATCTCGTGGCAATAGGTAGTCAAAAAAGATAGAACCTTGGCTTTATGGAGATTGGGATGTTCATGTGCAGTGGACAGGTGTAGGATGAGCAAAGTGAGCATCAGTACTGCTACAATTCATTTGACATACATAATCTCTAACAAATATAAGAGAGAAATTTTGTGTCCCTACACTAGTAGAAGATAACTTCTATTTCAGTATATATACTTCTTCCTAATATCTTCCCTAAATCTGACTTGTTCTAAGTTAAATGCATTAAATTGCTTCTTGGTCCAACATAACCATAACCATGCAGTATTCAAATAAATCACATTTGCTAATAATTCTTCAAATGCTGAAAGTTAGAGAGCTGACTATGTAATTGTAATTTAGGCTATATAGGCTTTAACAAGTTGATGAGCTACATGTGCTAGATGAGCCTCTGTGCTGGAATTTGCTGGCTGAGCTACACACACGAAGGGAAAAAACCACCTAGCAAGATTTTGAGGATCTGCTTCACAATGTGAAGAACATCACTCACCAAATAGCAGAACTTTTCTGAGGAGAGCTACATGTCTATTTCATGTAGGAACAGGAGATCATGACAGCCAGGTCAATCTATGAGCATCAAAAAAAGTAAAAAAAAAAAAAAAAAAAAAAAGGAAAGAAAAAGTCAACCTGGTAATTCTGGTAATTTCGAGATAGCATTGTTTCAATCTGTTTTGTTGATGTGCTTTGACTCAAAGGAGAAAAGCTAAAAACAGACTTGGTGTCATCACAACCTTTGCCCAACTAATATTTTCTATCTTGGTGGCTTTGTTATGCAGGGTTGTGTTAAAAGGATCAAAAAAGAAATTTTGTGACCATGACAGAATAATGATTAATACACTAAAAGTTTGACATGTTTTGTTCTCCTAACTCTTATTTCCATCCTACATGAGAACCTGATAAACAAAGGGAATGTAAAAGATAAGCATTCAGCTTTGTATTCTTTTGAGAACCATATCAAAATGCTGCAGCAGTTTGATTACAAAAAAACATGAGGTTGCATGGAAGAAAAATAAATCAGACATAGGCAGGTTTCCCACTTGTTATTGGATGTCTGCCTGTTACTCCTTTGCAAATCATAGAAATTTAAGTCTGTCATTTAGATGTCCACATCTAAATATACTAGTATAAAACATTAAAAAAAACCCAAAAAAAACCAAAACAGATGCCTTGGAATAAATTAGGAATGCATGCAGTGAGATAGGGAGATAGATTTCAGATTTGTCTTTGTGGGAATGCCATAAAAAATTCAGCATCAGCTGAAGGTGTGACCCTGAAATAAAGTACTTACTCTACTTTGTGGACAAGTCTCATTCAGAGTTAGAATGGTTTTAATTCTTTTTAGCTTAATTTACCAAGTAAGCTAAAATGAATTAGGGTCATTTTAATTCTAAATGAATAATTTAGTCCACCAATTTAAGTGAAATGCTTTGGTAGTTATTCATGAGCTAACCCAAGCCTGGCATCTAGACTGTTTAATGGGCAGCGGCTTTAGGCAGCGAGAGACAGAGTGTACTTGTCCCTTTCATTTGCATTTGCAACTACAAAAAGCAATCTAAATGAAGTTGAAAAGTTATCTCTTCTGAATTGTATTTTTCCCACCAGTGGTTAATACATGATCTCTCAGATATGTACTTAACTAACCAAGTCTAACATGCACTGAGGAACTTGCTATCTACAAATGAATAATTTTTATAGGTTTATGCTATTAAATGCAGTACTTCACTTTCTCTATAATTTCATACTCAGTATCAGCATATATCTTTGCTAGAAAGGAACACATAATTAAATATTTAGAAAGCTGGGATGGTAAATCAGATGGAGTTATGTGAAGGAGTAGTGAGACAAGGAAGATCAGAGCTGCGTACATATTGAAATGACAACATAGAACCTTTTTACCCATTTGGTCACACTGAGATGCACAAAAAGTACATTAATATGCATATTAGTTGTTTTCCCTTTAACTTAGATGATAGCTGTTCAGAGAGTGAGATTGACATGATGACTTCATTGTCATGTCGAATATGCAGTCTCTTAACTTCTCTGGCAATTTAAAGATGGGGAACTCTCCTATGAAGTAGTAAATGTTGTTAAAGAATGTAGTTGTAGTATTTGCATTTCTCTTGATTACTTGCATATGTATACCACTGTCAATCAGGTGTGGCATGACTGGAATTAACATCAGCCATGCTGACAAGTGTGATACAGGGCCATGCATAATGAGTTAGTGTCATTATATTTATTACTATATCTTAGTTTTTATTATTTTTATAGAGAGTATCCCAGAATCTAGTTGTGCAAAGCATAAAATCATTTAAAAGGCTTAAGGATTTTGTCCTGAAAATTTATGTGTTTATAGGCAAACATCTGCCAGGTCTGAAGCAATAGTCATGTAAATAAAGCTGTGATTCAGCTGTGGGAGTCTTAAATATGTTTCTGCCATGATTTCAGTGGAGGATACAGTAGTGTGAAAGACTTTTGCAGTACATAAAGGAAAAATCACTTGCTTTTTTTTGAGGCAAGTGAATGTTCTGTGCTCATCACCTACACAGCTGCCATTTCTGTAGTATTTGTTAACTATCAGCTCTGGCTCACATTGCAGCAAGTATATTTTGAATAGTCTGAAATAATTAATGTACTTAATGATCCATGACATCATGTTCTTAAAATCAAAGTCCTGATCTGAAGTACCTTTGGAAAAAGGAGTTTAATTTATTCCAAATGTCATCATAGGCATATTTTTCTGTAATACTACAGTAAAATAGACTATGATCATGGAGGAAACATATTGTGAAAAAGAAAAAAAAAAATAGATAAAATTTCTCATCTATTTGCTCTATTTTTACAAAACAGGAACAAAATACAAATAATACAATTAATAAGAACTGCTTATGTGCTTCCAAAATGTAAACAAATATAAACATCTCAAATAGATATGAGTAAGCAAATGCACATAGAGGCACATAAAGAGAAAAATCTAAAGAAACTCAAGAATATACAGTAATTTCACACTCATAAGCCGCACCTGGTTATAACCTGCACTTCCAGGTAGCCAGGAAGACCACGGAATTTGTCCATAAATAAGCCGCACCTGGTGATTAGCCACGCTTCTGGCATCGGCTCAATTCTTCAGTGAAATAGGTGCGGCTAATCAGTGTGAAATTACTGTATATCTTTTTTTGTAAACTAATGGTATTGCTCTCATTACATTGTTCCTTTTTCTTTTAGTCATCTCAGTATGATCCTCTTGATAAGGCAAGAGAAAAGAGAAAATAAAGAGATACGGAGCTGCCAGTGTTTCATTCCAATCAACCTCATTTATTCACTTCAGCTGGCCTATATGGGGCAAGATCACTGCAAATTTAATACAGAATGATTTTCATTTCTTTTAGCATTTCAAAATCATCCTCGTTGACCACCTTTTATAGCTTCTTGTCTGCTTTATAAGAATTTCCTGTTCTCCACTTTAGTCATCTCACTTCTTTTGCTCTATACCAATTGAGCAGGAAATAGTCCAAAAATTAAATTCTTCTCATCAAGAAGTGCTTCTTTCTCATATGTTTCTTAAGACCATGTGTATATGCTTCAGTATGTGTATATTTTACTTACTGGGCAACTGAAAGGAAAGTTACAGCTCTAAATTTTCTCTGCTGACTGGCTTTCTATTTCTGGGTATTTTAGATCTATATTTACACGTCACAGTCACTCTATAGCATATGAAGGATTTATCTTGATTGAATAAGCAGGACTGTTTAGTAGACATAAAAATAAAATAATAGTAAATTAAATATGTTTTCAAGAAAGAATCCTCTGAGTATGTGCTATACATACAGGATGTGTTATTAGTGGAAACCTAGGGCTCTTAAAAATGTGTGCATATATGACTTTTGAAAGTTTACAAGAAAATTTCCTGTTACTAAAATCTATGTATTGTGTGCTAAACAAAAATGTGGAGCTTTCCTTTACTTTTCTGAGGCCTAATGAAGTTAGGTGGGCAAGTAACCATCGGCTCCTTTCCCTAGAAGAAGGTTGCAGAAAACCTTTATGGAAATGGAACTGACAGACCAAGAATCAATTTTCCCTTTGTGTCTAATGAGGGTGTGTCCTAATTATTTTTTATTGATTTCTAGATGAGAAACACTTATTATTAAAAATTACATTAAAAATGCTACCACTGTTAGTATAACATTTCTGTTATAAGTAATAACTTGGGTCAGAACTATATTTCGTGAGTTCTAGCAAGGAAGACTAATTCTATGCGCCAAAAATAATATACTTTCATTCCTTCCTTTACCCTCATTTTGATACTGAGCATTGCTTTTCCTCCTCTCCTTACATGACCAAAGTAGTCAGCAAACATGCAATTCATCTTTCTGCATTTGCTGCTGTGGTACAGTGCCATTTCCCATTCTTTTCAGATAGCCTGTGCATTCCAACTGGCTCATTTCTTTAATTTTGGCAGTCTTCTAAAGGAAAAAAAAAAATAGTTTATACTATTTAACGCACTGTGGTAACTTAAATGTTTGTAACCACTCCTACCTAAAGTATTTTTGGTAATTTTCATGTGAGTTCTTAATTACAGTTCTTAATGCATAATTTCAAACTAATACTTTATTCTAATCCTGACTTGTATCTTAGGAAGTGTTTAAAAGTTGTTTAAAAGAACTTCAGTTAAAAAAAATGTTTCAAAGGAGAATAAAGAATATGTAAATGATGAAAACTGATTTTTATGTGACTCCTTTTTTCTTCAAATTTTCTACAGTTTGCCACCCAAGTTCCAATAATCCGAAGTGTTTATCTGAAAATACAATACATATTTCCCAATAAAGATATAGAAATAACGTTTTAGTATGGAGTTTTTAATGCTATTTTCTTTGCAAGAATAGAGCAATTGCCATTTGTGAAACAGAAAATGAGTCACAAAACTTTCACTTTTGCAGTTGTACATTTTCAGTTATTTTACATGTTGTTGATAAATAGATATATCAAAACGAAATTAAATGCAACTTGAGCCACCAGCAGGTCTTAAAGCAGCATGATTAACATTGGGTATCCATGGTGTTCAGTACCACATCTGAGTCTTTTCAGTATTTCAGGAGGAGTAAATATACAGCCACAGCTGACCAAAACAAGTAATTCTAAAAATGGAACAGTCTTTCTGGATGACTTGAGTATCTTGGTGTACTTTGCTTTAGTAATTGAATCCAGTGCCTGAAATTGAATTAAATACATATGCCTGAGAATTCTGAGAAATTAGGGGGTTAATAGAGCCATTTAGGTTAATTAATGTGAATGCAGTGTGATGCCAGTACCCGAAGGGGTGGAAAGAGATTTTAGGTGTACAAACAGCAATTTGGGGGGCTGATAGAGTTTGAGCTGGAGGACATGAGGTATTTTCATGGCCATACCTGGTAACAAGTAAAACTGTGTATGGCTCAGAGGCTCTTACTTATTATAGAAAACTGACAGCTGGAGAGGATGCAGAGAAAAGTCTCTGAAATTAAGTGATTATAGAAAACTATAACAGTAAAGAATGAAATAAATGTCAATTGGGGTGAAAGTAAAATGAAGGAATTAAAATATTAAATTAGGATCAGCTTCCATTGTTCAAAATTTAGTCTACACAGCCTGAGTTGGCTGGGCAACAATTTTCCAATGAAACAATCACATGAATACATGTGTCACATTTATTAAAAGGAAAGATTTCTAAACGACACAAACAAATCTCAAGCACTACTGCTGGGATTATTGTCTTCTAAAAGAGTGAATAATAAAAACATAAATAGAAGAAAACAGGCCACCTCTTATTTATAAGAAAAAAACCATAAACAAAACACTATTTTTGAAAAAAGTCTCCATTTGTCTTTCTTTTTCTGAGGTCCAGCTTCTCTGCCTTGTGACATATTTCTAAATTAATATTTCCTTGTGTTTGTTACTTATAGCAAACAGCCCTGAACAGTTTTATGCTTTGTCCTTCCTCATATCCAAGGGCCATTGCCGTGGCAGCTTTCTGCAGATGTGAGCATTTCTGGAGGAGGGCTGCCTGTTGTCCAGGCTGCTTTGACAGCCAAACTGACTGCCTTGAGAGAAGAGAGGACATTGCTCTCATTTTCAAAGTCAGGTCTGCCTCCCTAACTTTGGTCATCTTGGTCCAAATGAGATTGTCCTTATTCACAAGGAAGACAGTGCTCTCCTGCCAAGCTTGGGTAATCTTGCTGTCTCTAGGTGAAGACAACTGGATTGACCTAACTGTCTGTAAGTAGGAGCACAAGCCCTTGCTCACAGTTTGTGGACTACTCAGTGACTGAAGAAGAAAAGGTCTTATTATGGTTCTACAGTGGCATGCACAGATCTCCAGAACCTTGCTGTGCCACAATTGATCAGACTTAGAATAAAATATCTACCACAGGCTCTCTAACAAGCACCCCGCAGGCCTCATCTGTCACTGGTTATTTATATCAAAGTGACCTTAGAGTGATGTACAAGCAGAAGATGCTTAGGGAACATGATATTGATGATCAAGGAAAATGTCCTACCAGGCTGTCAGTGACCTCAGAACAAGCTTCTTGAGGGCAGCCTGGCACTCAGCCTTCAGTCTTGCCATGCAGAGCACTGCACTAAGTCCCATGGCCCCACAGGATCACAGGTCAGCTCCCTGCTGAAGTCACCAAAGGAAGCAGTAGCAGTGGAGACAAACCTCCACTATTCACACCTTTTGTTGTAAAACCATTCCAAAGTCTGTATGCAGAGAAATCCCATTAAAAGGGTCATGAAGATGCAGAGTATCTGATTAGAAGCAAAAAACTTCAAGAACTGAATTGCTATTTTGCCATCAATCAGGTCAGAAGAAATATGTCATATTTAATTCGATAGGCTTTATTCTTTAATTAACATGTTGAATGATCATGCTTTATAGGCTAATAGCTTAAATTTCTTGTGGGATCAAAAATGCCTCTATATGTCTGCTTTCAGTTCACTGCAGCAGAATATTTATGAACTCCTACAAACCATACAGTCAGCTGAAACTCCTTTTTCCTAATGAGAGCTGCAGCTGACAAGCAGCAGCCTCAATAGCTTGAACATGATAAGAATTCACAGCCATGAAACAGAATGCCAGGTCTGAAGCTGAATAAGATGAATGGTTTTAGGTACTCACTTTCCTGGTGGCTCCATTTATTCATTCTCAGCACATGCAGAAATTATCAATAACTTCTCCATCAGCACATGATTATATAGAATAGGAAATGTGAAGTGATACATAACTTTTAAAGATTCTTAGGTACTATTTTCTACTTGATATAAATTTAGAATTGTTAATTTCTTTACAACCTTAGGGGGTGGTATGAGCAGATTCAAAGCTGCTTATCATTTGGTAGCTGTGTTTAACATTTTGTGCCTCTATGTGCTCAGTGCAATTATGATTCTTGGATTACATCCCACATAATTATAATTCTTTTATTTCTTTTTTTTGCTAAGTAAAGTTGATTTTCTTTTATTATGAAGAATCCTAATGTAGAAAGTAATATTTTACTGCAAATCCTAGTGTGCTTGAATAGATTCAATTTTTTTTCTAATGTGTTATTTTTTTCCAAATTTATTCACTGATATAATGATTTTTTGCTTTGTGACACAAATATATATGGCACTGACTTAAATGTATAGCTGAGAAAGGGCTTTGTTTTTAATTAGAATTAAAATTAAAACAAAAGTTGTAGCTATAATACAAATAACACAAATTAAGCTATTTTCACTTTTTCAAAATGCTCTTTTTCTTGCTTTCTCCTTTCTTCCCTTTTGTCTGAAACTCTTATCTTAATTTACATTATCCAGTAAGCCTGGCCTTGAAACATCATTTTCTTATTAAATGAGTTCTTTATATGAAAAATTTCACTTATTGCCCAGTGGAATTCCCTATTGATACAGTCTCTGCTGAATTAGATTTAGTGTTTGCCTGTTAAAATGAATCAATATAATCACATGCAATTTTCTTGACATTTTAAGGAGATGTTATTTAGCTTAGAGATAATAGTAAACAGTGATGTAAATAATATTAAATGTATGTATGTGTGTATATATATAACATACTGAAGTTTTATTTAAAGGCAAAGCAGTTAAAACCAAGAACCATTAATCTTATACACCTTAAGAATGCTCTGTATTAAGTTAATGAATAACCAATGAAAACAGAAATCCTGATTCTGTCTTCCTCAACCCTGTAATCTTCCTGGGTTGAGGACAGACAGACTGGCCCTTATCAGACATGTAAGAATATGTGATTTCTTTGCTTCTGGGGAGATGTACTTATAAGGCTTTCTTGTGTGGTTTTTTGTTTTTTGGTTGTTTTTTTTGTTTTGTTTTTTGGTTTTTGGTTTTATTTTGTTGGTTGGTTGTGGTTTTTTTCTTCATCCATTTTTCTGCTTGGCTGACCTTCTTCTTTAGATATTGTTTAGTTATCATAGGACTTCTACTTTTTCCTCATGTTCCGAAGCCTGCAGAAGTCTCCTTTCTGCTATACCAAATTCTGTGTCCAACAAATAAATTTCTATTTTCAAGATTTCCAAGACCTGTCAGAGGACTTACTCCTTGCAGCAGTAAGGAGAGAAACCAGAAAGGACTCTATGCCAACAATTTCCATCTTAAAACAGTGGTATTTATGCAGACTCTACAGTTTAGTCAAAAACATTCCCTGGATTCTCAATTTATATGTCTTTTAACTCAGAATTCCTGAGCTATGTTTTGACTATCAGAGTCAGGTAATTAAATAACCATGGAAATGATGCATCTCCCTGACTATTAATCTCAGGTCCAGAGCTTGTTTTTGAAACTAGTATGGGATTTAAAATTTGCTTCAATTATAAATACCAGCTAAGTGATTCATCCTTCCTTACACACAAAAAAAAGAGTTGTCTCTAGGGTGAGGTGGGGTTTTTTTCAGTTTTATTTATGTACAGTAATTTCGCAATTATAAACCGCACCTGATTATAAGCCGCACGTCCCGGTAGCCAGGTAGGCCACGGGAATTGTCCATATATAAGCCGCACCTGAATATAAGCCGCACTTTTTTTTTTTTTTTTTTTTTTAAAAGTGAGGATCCATGTGTGACAAAGTAACGAGTTAGTAACAGAATCACTGCCAGCGCAGGGTTTGGTGTCAGGTGCTCAAGTTGCAAAAAGTTTTCATAGACCAGCGAAGACTTTAAAGGCAGCCTCAGGCGCCCTCCCTGGACGGCTCTCACTTCTGGGTTGGCATTTCACTGGGATTTGTCCATAAATAAGCTGCACCTGATGATTAGCCGAACTACTGGAGTAGGCTGGATTCTTCAATGAAAAAGGTGCGGCTTATAATCGTGAAATTACTGTACTTTCAATAGCACCTTCTTTTCAGACTAAAATTTGTGTACTTCTCTATTGCTACAGGCATTCCTTCAGAAGAACACCAATTCACTAGTGGTCCTGTATTATAATTTTACTCTGCACAAATGTTTTACTATTTTTGATAAATTCTTGCTTTTTTTATCAGGCTGCCCAGGCCCTGCCATGGAAATGCTTAAAAGATGTAGTGGCAGATATTTCTAATTGCAGTTTAGTACATGTCTAGTGAGTGCAACCATGACATTTCAAGTCAGTAACAGTGATGGGCCTTGGGAAAGGAAGAGAACAGCAACAAGAAAAACATTATCCCAACTGGCACTTTTTGTCCTGGATTATTGCACTGTCTCAATTTTAATACTGGGAATAATTTCTTGTGATTACATTTTTTAAAACTGCTACTTAGAGGCAAATCCAAGCTGACCTCATAATGAATAAGGATTTAGTGAAATCACTCTTTAACTAGCTGCAATTGTTCCTATAATCTAAAGCATTAAATGGTATGGATATGCAGAAGAATCCACATGATCTAACAGAACATAGAATTAGGAGCTGGAAAATCATTATTATGGGTCTGGCAGTCCTGTGTTCTGCTCAAAACTAGAGAAATTAATCTGTCTGGAGCCAATTCTGCTCACACAGCAGTTATATGCACTTTTAATTCTGTTATTTCATTACATTTGATTTACACTGGTGGAGGTCAAAGTATGGTAATTTGTAGGTGATGTTACTCTAATGTATTAAAACCACAACAAGAGGTAGAATAGAATAAACTAGTCCATGCTTTTGATTGTGAGATATAACTGAAATGCACCATAAGGTGATCAAAATTATATATGTGCTAACTCGGATTACCAGTACAGGGGGCTGTACATTAACAGTTATGACTTACTTTTGGACAAAATCTGTTGCATAAAAAATTGCTTCTTTGTGCCTTTTGGGAACCTGTAATGATTTTTGAAATGCATAAATTGCATGAAAGGACAAAATGGAAACATCTGTTCTATGGTCTAACTTGTATCCATGTGCAGTTGTATGGCACCAAGTCTTTTTCCCAGAGGTAGACCTTGTGCACCCAGGCTATCTTTTGGAGATGTTTTACATATGTTAGCATGCGGGCATTTGTAGAACCATGTCTTGCATCAATGGGTTCTGCTGTCATCCTGGGAAATAAACTACTCTGACTGCAGATGTAAGTACCTTGGGGCTTCAGAGACAGTTCTGGCACAGAGCACTCCAGCCAGGCTTTGCAGACCCATTGCTGCGTTACTTTCAAAACCTTCATTAAAACTAATGGCATGTTACTTTTATAAGCTAGGATTCCTTAAACAGGTTTTAGTTGAGTTTGCTACTTATTTATATATCAAATGATGATTTTTTAAAAACCAAAAATGTATTTTCATTTGCTGAAAGTTGTTGCTAAAATCATAAGACTTTAGTCTTTAGAAATACTTTATTCACTCTGAGGTGTGAATGAGTATCAAGTTGAAGTAGCATTTTAAATAAAAATAGATCAAACTTACATATATCTGGGAAAATATTAAAAAAATCCACAAGATCAGGACAGAACAGGCAGTTTGTATTAGGTCTAAAGCTAGAATACTTTTTATGGTCTTTTGAGAGCTACCTTATGAGCTTCAACATAAGCTTTTCAGCCTACTTAACATGCTTTTGGTGACATGGTCTTGACTGAATGCTGTATAACTTTTGTGGGCAAGATAGAGGTCTTTTTCTGAATTTTCTGAATTTGTGATCTCCTCTGCCTTATTTTGTTTTTGAAATTACTTGTTAATCACTTGAGTGAATATGAAATACATGTAATCTGTTCATTAGGGTAGTAGAGTTGGAGCCATGGTCATCTAAGTACATACTTATAGTTCTGCTGTTGGTTGGACAATCAAAGTAAGTTTCCGGTGAGGATAATTGAATTTACCGATTCAGAATTTTTTTCATGTAATATTCTACTCTACATGCCTACAATAGACTTCTTTCAGGTAACTAAATAATAAGGATATTTTCAGAGAGCCAACACAAAAGAGGCAAAAGCCTAATTTGAGGCAAATTCAATTTTTTGTTTGAAAATAGCTCTGTATAAAAGCTGTTTTATTGAGCTCTGTAGTGATCCCATTCTTTTCCAGCCCTTTCTAGGCAACAGAGTAGAGGCATTTGGAGAGATTTATAGGCTATCTGTGGGCAGATGTGTAAGTAGCACTGCAGATGATTCAAAAAGAGGTTTCTAGTTAGGAGTAGCAGAATGAGATTGAAGTCGTAAGCCTCTGTTAGAGAGCCATGATACACATCTGAGTTACAGGTCTCTAGCTGTTAAGGGAAAGTCTGTTTGCTCTAAGTAAAACATAATGAACTCAGACTTGTCCAAAATACATTAATTATTTTATGACCATAAGCCATAGGTTATTCTGAAGATGCATTTATATAAGTTACAGTCAGAGCTCCCAGAGTAATGGGTACTGCAAACTCTATAGTTCTAAGTCCAGAACTCAACACCTTCACCGAAAAATCCCTGCTTGCAATCTCCAGATATTCACATATCTTGACTATTGGCATAATTTCCCCAAATGATGGACCATGGTGAGCTAAGACAGCTTTTAGATGGCCACACTGCATGTTTTGCTGACAAGCTGAAATGAATTATGTAAGTTGTATCCCATGCAGACATTATGGAATAGACACTTCTAAAAGATCCTTATTATTGAGATGTGTAGGAGAAACTCTATAGTGTCCACTTCAATAAATCATTGTAGAGGTCAAAAGGTATAGACTGTTGCAGTAATATTTTTAGGACATGCATGAGAATTTTAACTTATTCAAGTCTGTAATATTACACCAGAATGTAGGAATAATAAGAATACTAAAATAAATTAGTTTGATGATTATTGATGAAACACAAGCATGCTCTTCCACCTCTGAGGATGTACCACTTCTATAGTGTCATCCCCATGATTTTCCCTAGTATCACTCCCCATGAATATAAATGTTGTGTCAACTAGATTGTGTTTTCTATTGCTTTCTAATTTAATCAGTGAAGTGGTCCAGAAGGCACTTTACTATGACAGAGTAGAAATCTCTGACTAGGCTGAAAAACAGCATTTAAAATTTTTATATAAAATATGTACATTGCAAAAACCAACATTACGTTGATGGGTCTCTGAGTAACTATGTTCTTGGTGGACCTGTAAAGCATCATTATCATAGTCTCACTAGTTCTAATGGATTCATCTGCTCAATCCAGTAAAGTGCTGTTCCTGTGTTAAGAGTAGTACACAATGATCAGATGGATTAAATACATCTGCTCATTTTCTGTTTTTTTTTTTTTTTTTTCTTCTTAATATTTTTTCAGTCGGTATTTGTTCTGGTATTAAGTAGGTGAGAAATTCTGCACCACAGTTGTTCTTTAATGCAGGCTTCAGGGTGAACTTCTGTAAGAGGTGTTTGACAAACTGCTTTGTTTAGCTCAGAACTGCAGCTGAACTCTAAGATTGCTTTTGTACAAGCAATGCATGGGCAACACCTGTAAAATAAGCCATGGTACTCTCTGACAGTGGCCCATACATGTAGGAAGGACTCGCTAGCAGGTGCACTGAGATTCTTTTTCCAAGTGTGGATTATGCAATAAGATTGAAGGAGAACATTGGGCTCTAGCCACAGGGAGATATTTGACTCCTTAAAGACATTAAACTAATTACTGGCTCTGACTCTGAAATCAAAATTACAGAGACATAGAAAAATGTTTTTACTAAAGCCAGTGGAAGCATCTATTGTATTTCCCAAAAATCCCAAAAGATCTAGGTCCAAAAGTTTTTCATTGATAGTTTTTGGTTAGATCTCTTGTGTGCTTTCCTACTTAAAATCCCATGCATGCATTTCTGAAGGAAGGATTTAGATCTATGTTAGGATTCAGTTTCAGTTATTTAGCATTGGAAAAGGCTGTCTAGGGAAGTGATGTACTCACCATCCCTGGAAGTGTTCAAAAAATGAGTGGATATGAGGACTCAAGGACATGGTTTAGAGGTGAACATCATAAAGGTGCTGGGATGATGGTTGGATTTGGTGCTCTTAGAGGTCTTTTCTGATCTTAATAATTTTATTATTGTGAAAATTTTATCTGAGGTTTAAACCACTGGGTTTCCTCTCGTTTGTATCGTCTTTTCCCATTAAGGTTATTCTGTTGACTAGAGAATAATTATTCATGGCTCATATTTAGGACCACAGGTGTCCCATAGGAGTTCAGAGACTTATGGCACCATAAGATGCCTTTGAAGAGGTTCCAGGTTCATTTTGGAGACCAGTGCAACACCCTTCCTATCAGGGCTGCGTGCCATACATGGATCTCCCATGATGAATGTTGGAAATTGCCTGTGTGTGATCATTAACCTGCAAATGACAGTTAGCATGGGCAGACACCCTTGTGAACTGGTTAGATAAACCTTTTGAGTCAGAGCAGGTCATTGGTTTTGGTAAACAGCTTTGAGTGCACCTTCTCAGCTTACAAACTTTAGTCTGCCTGGGTGGCAGGCCATTTTACAACAGCCAAGCCTCTTGTCCTTTATTTTTATTTTTTTTAAAATTTAGCAGCCATGCATGGTGTTTGTATACAAAACATCCAGCTTTGTGGTATTGCAAACAATAAAAATGTAATGTGCAAAATTCACATCCAGCAACACTTCTTCCATTTTTTATTATTTTCTCATAAAAACAATTTAGGAGACTTGAACAAGGACAAGAAAATGCTCTTAAAAAGGCATGAAATAGCATTTAGCTTCACCTAGAAGCTTTAGCATTCTAGAAAAATATCCACACTCAGTTTAACTATTCTTAGTGATTACAATTTGTACCTGTTATTTAAAATACTGATTCTTGTTCCTTCTCTTCATACAGCTTAAGAATCTTTCACAGAGTGTAAACTTCCCTGTCAAAAATTCATAGATAATTTATCTCGTATTTTAATGAGTGCTTCTATAATTTAGAAAAGATTAGGCAACCATCTGCAGAAATGTCTGTGGTAAATAGTTGCAGGGCAAGGAAATAGTCTAGATGTCCTTGAGAGTCCTGCTTTCTATAGTTTACTTATTTTTCAGTCTTGCTAGAAGAGAAAATAAGAATTATTGAATTCAAGAATAGCTTAGGAAATTACCATTTATTCTCAGTCATTTTCTTTTGACTTTTAATTGTACAGAACAATAAAGAGGCACGTGCTAGCCTGTGTGTAATAAATATGTCATTTGCTGCAGGAAAGAGAGTGTTTATATAAAAATGATACCATTCTGAAATAACTCCTGCACTGGATAACCATATCAGCAATTCAAGTAATAAATACATGACAAATGCAAAATACTTAATGCAGAAGTAAAAGAGTATGAAATATAAAGAAGAAATGAAGATACTGAAGAAGTATTATTATTATACCATGATTTAAATTTTTTAAGGCTACACATGAATAAGTTATTGTAGTAGAAACATTAAAATGATGAGAATACTATAAGAGAATGCATTAAAAGTCTTTCATTTAAAAAAGCAAAAATATATAAAGGTAAGCCCCCGTGCTTTCATTCTTTAATGTATTATTACATCCGTGAATCTTTTGAGAGAACGATATGGAATATGAGAGAATAGGATAAAATGTAAAGTGCTTTTTATAAGTATTGGTAATTTTATTTGAACACAAACATTTTAGGATGGCTTACTAGGGAAATATTTGAACGGGAAAAATGTGAACTACAGAGCATCTTCTGCCCCATGATAATTACAAATGTCAGATATGGTAGATATAAAAGGGGTAAAGCTACAGTTTGGGCTTCAATCCACCCCTCCTTTTCATCTTTGCTTAGTTACGATTCTTCAAAGCACATGTGAAAATACACTAACTGCTATGGTGACATTTTTCATTAATTTTGAATAGGTATGAGTCTCTTCACTGGATTTTTATGCTCAGTTTCTCCTTCTTAGGGGATTAGCAGCTGGGACCAGGAAGGCAAATAATAGAGTTTGCACGGTTTCAACATTCTCTGCACATTGAAACTACAGAAGTATTACATCTTTATGATATTCTTCACTGATCAAACCTGTAACCATAAATAAACAGGTTTAGATCCCACTAAAGATAATGGCTGGCCAAGAGAGTCAATGCAGAGATGCACAGAGAGACAGCAGATTGCATTGCCATGAGAAAGTCTAGCTCCTTGGGATTTGTGCTATCATTTGTATTTTAATTCAGCAATATTTCATTTCTTATTTCATTTCTTATGTCATTAAAAAAACCAGCAATAGTATTATTCCAAAGTTATGTCCTAGGAGTAAATGAGTCCCCCTAGAGACGAATATAAACTAATTACCTTTGTACAATATGTTGACTGTTTAGAATACATAATTGATTTCCCTACGTTTTTGAGAGATGAAAGAATGCATACGTATATGTATTAGGATATCTCTGTGTGCAAGAGAAAGGAAATCTTGCATCTAATATCCTGCAAATGTTTACCTTTTACTTGATAAAATGCAATAATTTAGTATAATTTTAAAAATATACTATGTTAGTACAAATGCTTTTGCCTTTCTATCTAAATCACTGTCAGAAAATCTTTCCCATGTTTGCATGAGTAATGGCATATTTTTCTCACTGTGTTCATGAATACAGCTCAGTTCAGATCTTAATTCACTCTAGTGAAAGAAATTATGCCATTCAGTTTGAAACTGATCAAAGCTCTTCTATTCTGTTTTGGAGAGCCAAAAGGGGACTTTCTGTGGGACCAGGATCTACGTAGGAAGTAAACAAAGGCTGTTTTAAGAACATTTTCCACATTCACTAAGAAGAGGTTCCCATGGAAATCTAATTCAGCTAATAGTTAACGTTACCCTTTTGGCAATTTGCCTGCCTCATGAGGAAATATAATTTTAAGGAGTTCCCGTAGAAAGCTATAGCTTAAATCTGTACTGCAGAGTGATGGTATTCACAAATGCCCTGAAGCTCTGTGTCCTGCCAGTGCAGCATTAGAGAACAAGTGCTTCCTTGTGGGGCCTTGCTACCCTGCTACAGTGAAACACTGCTGGAGATAGGGAAGAGAATACTCCTCAGATTTTCTTCTGTCACAGGGCTTACTGTGAGGGGGAAAAATCCAAAAACCAAAAAACACCCTCTGCAACTCATGCTTTTTTTGGGGGGGTTTGATAAGGTTTTATTAATCTTCAGTCCTACAAAAGAAAAACCAAAAAAAGAGAAGAAGAAAAAAAAAGCCCTCAATGCTTTGAATTGAGTGACTTTTTAATGTATATATATATGAGAGATAATTTTGTAGTTAAAATGAAACAGAAAGTTGCAGCTTCTCAAGTCAATGCAAAATTGTGCTTCTAAGTCAACACACATTCTGCCATCTAGTGACCAGAAGACATTGTACTGACCGGTTGCCAATGTAGTGAGAAACCCCAAATACTGCTACTGCTGTGCATCTTTGTGGAAGAAACTCTAGAACGGGCTAAAAACATATATGCAGAAAACTTTTTCAAGCTCCTGAAAGTCAAACTTTTCAGATCTACTAAATTTGATTTAAACAAACAGCCCAAAATTTGATTCAAACAAATGGATTTTTTATAAATTCTGTAGTCTTCTTTCTTCCTTTCCCCCTCTCCTCCTCCCCCTTCACCTGGGACTTACATTAGCATTTTGCATAATTTCTGGGAAACATTTGTATGTTAGCACGGAGAGGATGCCGTGCTACTGCATGGTGATACAGTTTGCATTATTGCACATTCTGTCTGCAAGACCTATTCGGTTCATTTCGTAGCCAAGAGTAAATGAAAACACTCATTTGGCTAGTTACAGTTCAGGAGTGGGTAGGATAGTATGAATCACTCTGCTGGAGTGCTGTGGGTGAAAGAAGATGACAGTCACTTTGGGGAGTCAACTGCCTCTTTGTGCTTTTAAAGTTCTGAAAAGCTTTCAGGAAACTGCTCTCACTTTCCAGGCAATTCTGTACAAGCTGACAATGCTCAGCAACTCTCAGAAAGTTCCTTGACATTGTACATGTCCTAAGGGGGTAACCCTAGAAGTCTCAGAATCACTTTTTTTTTTTTTTTTTGGTTCATTAATGATGTCATCGCCGGCTTCTGTGATGAAAAAGGCTTTTTATATTAATGCCAGTGTGTCCTGCACCATAAATAGCACAATTCATAGTAGATGGTACATCATGATACATTTGCACTGAAGTTACCATGAAATGTAATAAAAAATAGCCATAAAAGCCAAAGCAACATAGTTTATAATGTCATCTGATGACTAGGATATATGTGAAAATATATGTATTACAAATATGGTACAACAGCCTAGGCATAAATTCTGCTTGATATTTACCTTAATTTTAAGGAAATCCACTTGTCAAAAAGCAAACGCTAGCCTTGGTGAGTAGAATATTGCAAAGCTGGTATTTTTCTTTTGTATTTCTCAGTTATCCTAGTTTGCATTTTTACGCTGTTAACAGATTTTTTTCTTCTTTATTCCTACAGAGAGCACATGGCACCTCTCTTCTCTCCTAAAAACATACACCTACACTGGCTGCAAGATTTTAGCTTGTCCTTTAAAAACTAAAAAGATTACTTAATAGGAATAAAAGTTCACATAACATCACATAACATAACGTATCATAACATAACATAAAAATGAAGGTAAAGCCAATGGAACTAGTGTTGACAGCTGTACATAACACCAAACTGTAAGCATTGGAATTGCAATTTTTAATTTTTTTTTTTTTACTGTCCTAGAAGGCATGAAACTATATTACAGTAATTTCACTATTATAAGCCGCACCTTTTTCATTAAAGAATCCAGACTACCCCAGTAGTGTGGCTAATCATCAAGTGTGGCTTATTTATGGACAAATCCCAGGGAAATGCCAACCCAGAAGTGAGAGCCGGCTGGGGAGGGCACCTGGGGTTGCCTTTAAAGGCTTGGCTGGTCTATGAAAACTGTTTGCAACTTGAGCACCTGACACCAAAACCCATGCTGGGGCGATTCTGTTACTAACTCGCTACTTTGTCACACATGGATCCTCGCTTTTAAAAAAAAAAAGAATGTGGCTTATATTCAGGTGCGGCTTATATATGGACAAATCCTGTGGTCTACCCGGCTACCTGGATGTGCAGCTTATAATCAGGTGCAGCTTATAACTGTGAAATTACTGTACATGTCTCAGCTTATATGCAAAATGAAATCATGGAACCAGAAAAATATTTAGATTGGACAAGCCCTCCAAGATCATCAACCTTTGACCAAACACCAGCATGCCAACTAAACCATAGCACTAAGTGCCACATCCAGTCATTTTTGAACAATCCAGGGAAGGTGACTCCACCACCTCCCTAGGCAGTCTGTTCCAATGCTTAGCCAAATGATACATCACATCCATATTAAAATATGTGCATCACTATAATGCTTTGAAGTATTGATCCATCATGAGCAGCTGAGGAGTGATAAAATAGGCATCCAGTGATAAAATAGGCATCCTGTTGCAGTGATCCCTTGTACTTCCACAGCTGCCAAAGGACAGCAGAATAAATTCTTTAATCAGATAATTAAACCTCAGGTTTTCTGCAAATATGTGAAATGTGTTATGATTTTTTATAAGTCTGGGTCTGGTTAAAATCATTAAAGGCTCCCCATAATGCTGTTTTTATTTACATTTTGAGGTATTTGTAGGTTCTCTCTTCATGCTGTGTAGATGATAGCATTAAAAATGTAATAAAAACCCTTAAAACCCTTGCATGTTTCCAGGCCTAACTTAGAGTCACTCTGTCAATTGCTGAATTAGACCATGCACCTATTTGTTGCTGACAGGATTTGCTTTCCACCTGTTTTTATTGAAACAATATCATTACTCTCAACGTTTGAGGTAAAAGCAGAGACGAACTGTCCTGTTTCACCCAAATAGAATTTAGGACAGACATCACCAAAAAAATTCTCTTCAGAAACTAATGTCTACAAAAATACCTTCTTCTGGGTTAGAAAACTTATTTTCAGCAGCAAGAACTAGGTAAGAAGAGTGCGAATGATAAAAATTAATTTACTCAGAATGTCAATTCAAATATGCAATATTATATCCAAATATCAGGTCCTGAATCATGCTGACTTGACCTTGCAGGACACCTCTGTGCCAGATACTGCCTACATTAGGATGGTTCTTACCACCTTTCCCACTCAAACAGATCCTTGAAATTACTATGCCATTTAGTCACACTCTAGACTGACTTAAAATGCTTTCCCAGCCCAGAAAGCATTTAGATACTGCTTCTCTGTGAAGTATTGAGGGGAAAAACCTGTATAATGCGTTCACCTTCTATGTTTATTACCTAGGATGTGAAAATGAAGGAAAGTTTCATTCTATTTAGTATTAATGGTGAACTTAAATAAGATATTATATTAAAAATGCTTCATAAAAGTGCATTGCTCTTAAACTTTGTAGGTTAAACAGGTTTGAGACCATTTTTTGTACTTATACACAGAAAGTGGACATTTCTAATCCCATTAAATAAATGTTCTTGACCCTTTTTTTTTTCTCATGAGGCTGAATTTTAATGAGGCCTCACCCATGCCAGTACATTGTATTTCCTGGTACCGCTTTCGTTCTCATGTGGCATTTGGTTAAGTACTTCAGCTGAATATGAAAATAAGTCAGGATCCATTTTTTGGACAAAACTTATAAAAAACATTTTTATCTGGGTAATGAAAAATTTATCTTTAATATGTACTTGGTATATAAATGCTTTTATCAAAGGGAGATTAGCTGAGAAGTGCCATCAGTAATAGTTGAAGTGAATTGAAAATGTGTTGTTGCTTAAGTGGAAAAATGAAAAAAATGAGGCATTATAATCCTGCCCAGTGTAACTCCATCGTTGTGACTGGAGCTACATCAGGTATTATCCACAATGCCAACTGATCTCCCAGACATCCCTCTGCCTGTTCACCAGCAGTCTCTGTCCTGCAGGACACTGCATGTGCCCGCACCCAGCACAAGTTGCTGTAGGACTGGCACCAAAACATTCACCACCTCCCTGTATGCCTCTGGAAAGCCTTCCTCGAGCAAAGGTCTCCCATTATTGCACTCTGTCACTCAAAAAGTAGAACCAAGTCTTCTGCAAGAATGGTGCCGTACCCTCTAAATTGCCTGACAAGCAGAGACCGTGCAGGCAAGCAAACTCAGAGTACACATGCCTTGCTGTGACAGCCTCTTCGGGGGAAAAGCTGTGTACAGTCTCCTGCCATGACCGTGTTATTAATTACAGTTTAAATGTGTCATCTGTGCTGCACCTTGTAAAAATGGTAAAAATATTCTAATCATAATTTGCATTAGAATATTGATTGTAATAAGAGATTTTCCACGGAATAAAAAGCTGTCTTAAATCAGAGGAGCATTAGAAGAGGTGTATTCTGTAAAAATTTATTCATAAAATTTTTAACACACATATGTATATATACACATATATATATTTTATATTTTCATGTGTATATATGTATATAATATAACTATCTTTTATATTTATTTCTGGGATGTATTAAAATGTTGAATGTTTAATCCTCAAAATATATTTTCTTAATTATATTTTCAAATATTCTCTTTAGAATGCAAACTGCATTGCTGTTCTCAAATGAATAATTAAATATATATTTTAAATGGTGCCACTAATTAATATTTACAAACGGAAACACTAAATTGGAGAAATACATTAATAGTTTACTAGAAAGAAAATAACCTCTTTCTTCTGATTGACCCCTTAAAATAAGTATACCTTTTATTGTTTCTTTAAATCAAAATTTTCATGCTTTTAATGATTTATCAAGACAATGTGTTTGCAAATAATATTTATTGGTGGATATTTGCATCTCATATAATGTTTTGTGGTTTTTGAGGCAGAAAGGTAAGTTTTATTATCTTCATGCCTTTACAAATTGGGGAGAATTTTGAATTTGCAAGAATTTCTTCCAGCAGAAAGTTATTTTTTAATGCTTGTGTTCCTCGTGTTTCAGACACCTTCTGCCTCATCAGAAACTTTATGTGATTGTAATTGAAGTAGTTTCAAAGTTAACCCACATTTCCCAGCACACGCTTCCTGAATTAGAGTCCCAGTTTGTATTTTTTTACAGAATATTTAGCACTGAGCTGCAGACAGCTGTGTGTGCCTGGGAGGATCTCATAGGGAACAGCAGTCCCCCTCTAAGTGCAGAAGACTTTGCATTTCATTACAGAAATGAAAAGTGGAGCTAAGATAAAAGTCTAGGAGGTTTGCACAGGACAAGAGAGGGAAAGTGACAGGAGTGATAACAGGATAAACAGTTCAAGCACGCTTGTCTCCCACTCTGGGCCTTGATGTCACTGATTTTCATAGGTTTTCCCTATTAAAATCAATGTGGAGAGCAAGACACAATCTGTAGTCCTTTTAACTGAGAGGTTTCAGGAAGGAAACAGATCACAAGCACTTGTTCTGCTGTATTCAGCCTAAAAATTAAACAGTTCATTGGCTAAATTACAATAATTTCCCATTACCACCATTCCCAAAGATGACTTGTTATCTCTGTTGAAGGCTTCATCAGCCTGAAAGATGACTGCAGAAATAGAAGCCCTCTGGAGGAGCAGCAGGCTCTGCCACAGAACATCAATGTCTAACACTGTCACAGTCATTTCCTGGTGTGGTTTGCACTGATTTAAAATAAAGGAATAGAATGTCTGCATTTCAATAACTGTTTTTGTCCTGTGTCGTACAGCTGATTTATAGTATGTGTCACTACACTGAATGTTGGTTCATGAAATAAAGTCATATTGGAAAATCTGCAGACATAAATTTAAGTATTTATTGAAAGCTGAGTGCAGCAAAGTTAAGTTGATGTTAACTGCCATGATCACTTGCCTGACTCTTGCCAGCAACTTCCAGGTATGTTTAGGAACATGTTGCATGAGACAGTATGTGACTTTTGAGAAATGTCTACACACAAGCTTTCATAAACCTTTATTCTGTCTTTAGAATTTGGAATGATGGGAGATCATACAATTAAAAGTCAGCGACCTCGATCTGTTCATGAGAAAAGGGTCCCTCAGGAACAAGCTGATGCTGCTAAATTTATGGCACAAACTGGTAATACATCAGTTACATTTTTTCTATTTACTGTTGTTAATTTTAGCAAGACCACTGCATGTTTCCATAATCTTTTGCTGCATATTTGTCAGTTTTCTAAGCTGATACTTTTTTTGGATCATTTATTTTTTTTTTTCACCAGTTAAAGTCCATAAATAAAGTAGCTAAGAATTAGGTAGATCATGCAAAAACATGCGCTGTGAATGTGAATACTGAATCATTTTGTGTAAGCATGAATTTCTTTAGTAGTAAAAGCAGTCTCACATGTACAAAACACAGCTCACTGTGACATGTTAACTTTTTTTCAAAAATGTTAAAGAACATGCTTCAGAATTTCTTTATAAATAGACTGTCTAATCCCAGCTTTAGGCATTTATCAAATTAATTAATTACTGGGGTGACTTTAATGTGCATGTGTTCAGCATTTACTATCTTTGGCCCAGCACGATGCTCTATTCTCTAGTTTCCAGATTCGTAATTGCTTAATGAAATTGGCCGTAAGTAGTTTTTAATTGAATGTGCAAATTATCTAACAGTTTTCCATCTAAAACATGTTTTCTAATTTTGTTTGAGCAACTTCATCTTTATCTAAAGATACCAAGATGATATTGGAAACCTGGAACTGAAGTAATTAAAAATAATAAATATATAAGCTGATTAGCCTGTTTACCAACAGTTACCACAGCTGTTTTTGAGGTCAATAATAAAATGTTAGTGGTGAGTTGAATTAAGCTCTCATACACCAAAACTACTGCCCATTTTGACTTCAATGATGATCCATGTATCTGTTGGTAAAAGCTAACTCTTTATTGGCACCCTACACACTCCATTCCAGTAAGTTGCTGAGTTGACAATCTTGTGCCCCATAATTTTTGTATGGATTTGAAACAACTTTCTCTGTATTCCATAGTAATTAACCTAGAATATATGCCTGCATCAGTTCTAGATAATGCTTCCAGTTTTTATGCACTTCAGTAAAAGATCTATAATTGTTTCTTGTTGTGTTGCATGTTGCCTTCCTTAGTAATAGGGTGCTTCACTTAACAGATTTACAGAAGTCAATATATTAAGCAATCTAAGTACATGTATAGCCAATCAGTGTAGATCTGTTTGGTAACAAATTTAGAATAGGAAAAATTCTGTTTCCCTCATATTAATCTGTAGGATTGCTTTTATGGCTAACTCCCAGATACTACTTTAAGCAAATGCAGTGGAAAAAGGGAGCCTGGAATTCTCTAGGTCTCCATACAGTTTTTGTTTAGGAAAGTAGAACTTATCACTTACATACCTAGCTCAGACAATTAATGTTAGTTGCTTACTACATAGAATAACACCTTTGCTTTTATGCTGCTTCTTGAATTCATACAATTACTCAAAAAATCAGTAAAATTATCTGGGTTTTTTCCCCATATAAATCCCCAAAGCTTTAATAATATTATGCAAATCTTGTATTTGATTATTTTTAGTTCTGCATTGCAGTGCATCTATGATGGGTGTTAGAGAGCTGCATTACAAATGCAGCACTTATACCATCACCTTCCAATACATTGTGTGTGTGGAGTGGGAGATGAACGTTCAAAATTATACAAGATTGGTATTCAAGGTCCTGTTCTGAAAGCATGTGAGATGTATGAGCATATAAATTTAGATGCCAAAGTTTGGGGAAATCTATATTTTCCATGCTGCAGGATAACACATTTAAGTAATACTTGTGCTCTTTCTGGACATACTAATTTTCATCATTTTGTTTTTCCTTTGTAGTGATCATTGCATATTTTCTTCACCTGTAATGCATTCATTTTTCTTGCAATAAAATGATTGTGATATCTTCCTAAACTGATTCATAAGGTTTTCTTCTAACATACCTATCTCATTAATTTACCCACTAAGAAATATTAATAGTAATTGGTTACTGAGTTTATGAGGTTTTATACTTTAAGCCTTGATATTTTATTTTGTGTAATAATAAAACAGATACAAAAGTGCCACAAAATGTTTGTATGTTTTTAAAAACAGACAGCTAGGAATAGAAAAATGTCCTGGAAAAGATTTATTAAAAGCATTTAATATTGTTAGAACTGTGGACTTAATCCACAAAATTTTGCTGAAAATGGAAGAATTTCAAAATGTGGTACTGAAATATGCATTTCTTTTTTGGTTTTGGAGAGTGTTATGAGGCAGTAAAAGCATTTATGAAAGTATACTGTGTGAATAATTTCTTGTTCTATATTTGTCATTTTATGTGTTTGGACTGATCCTTCCCTTAGGTGTTATGGGATTTAGAGAGTATAACGCAGGTAAGTTTTACACAGATCAATGAGGCCTTCCATACAGTAAGTTATGTTTCCTCTTACGTGTCAAGCATCAAGGGAGAATCAGAGTTTGATAGCTTGCTAAGAGATAATTTGAGATTGTAGGTTTAATATGATTAATCTAAAATTTTTTACAGTTTTTGAATAACAGAAAACAAGAAGGTAAATAAAAAGTAGCCCTTTCAAAATTTTCGTTTCAGAAAAGAAACAAATGGATAAGAGAAAAACAAACAATGGAAGATATATTTGCAGATTATGTACTCAATCTAGACTTATTCTAGAAAATATAGCAGTCTTTATGTGCTTAAATTAAAATGGTAAATAAACAGTGTTATAGGTATGGAGAGATATTTTCCTTCTTTAAAATCTTTTAAATTAAGTAATTATCCTGAAAGCAATACAAAATACTCTGAAAATTTAAAAATTACCAAGAAAGCATAATGCATTGTATAAAAGGAAGCAAAGCAGCTGATGAGATAAGTGTGTTCTTTATTTTGTCTTCATTTTGCTCTTTGTGCACTGTACAGCATGGTAATATAGAGGATCTTTCTCCAGCAAATGTTTAAGCCTTCTTTACATATGATGATGTATATTAAGAGATAATGCCTTTTGTGAATGAACAGTATGTATATTCTCAGGATCTCTAATAATTAATACTAATTAAAAAAATTTACTCAATGCAGTCACACAACAGTCTGACAACAGCCTAATAATAATTTTGCTGCTATTTTCCATTATATTCCAAGTGTTAAGAGTAACATTTTTATCACTTTAGGCTATAAAATAAATTTAACTTTTAATTTCTCTATTTCATTAGCTAGGCACACTGTCAACATGTCTGTCAACATGTCTGGGTCATTGACCCTGAGTGTATATAATCGTTTTACATAATGAGGAACACCTTGAGAAACAGTTTAGATTTTTTCTGCTGTTTGACCTTTTCTCTAAACCATTTTAACAAAGTCAAACTTCAAACATGCAGGAAAAGACAAAAATATTAGCCTAGAAACCCACAGTAATACAAGTCTTTTTGCCATGCATATAGGGCTTATAGTATGTATTATATAATTGCTAATGTCTATATACTTATTAAATATATTTATCATGCTATATTATCTAACCTGAGCCATCTAACTGTGTAGTCAAAGTGCTAAATTCATGTCACAACAACTGTTAAGAGACTAATCAGTGATTTTTTTTTTTCCATTTTTTTTCACTTAACAAATAAAGAAAAGGACTACAAAAGTCACTGGTGAATTTTTGTGTATAGAAAGCTCATACATTTGTGCTTTTCCATGGAAATTTTTAGAATTGCATATAATTCTATTAAAAACAGAGGGATTTTCATGCTAACTATAAAACATTCTGTCTTTTACTGAATAAGAAGCACTTTTGTTTTTTAAAGTGTTGAATGCCTCAGTATTGACTCTTAGAAGTCTAGCAGAAAAAATCATTTTGCAAAGGTTTCGTGCTTGACCTCTTGGGAAATAAAAAACAACCAAAAGAAAGCTTGGAGAGATTCACAGATTCAATGCACAGCTTGAAGAAATAGTATGTCATTTACTGCATTCTTGGAAGATAGTACCAGAATATTCCTGGTTTGCAGACAATCCCTTGATTGTGATCAGTATCAAAACTTTTGGAGGACTAGAAGCATACTGAGATAACTGAAATTTCAAGCAAGCTCTTCAAGTCTGCAGATTTTATCATGCCACTGATTTTAAAACAGAAGTCCCGTCTATTTCAGAAAGGACTAACAGTTTAAAATCAAGCATACAATAAGGGTTTCAGCTGCCATTTTACATTACATGCTGATTTTTAATGGAACAAGCTAAGCATCAATGCACAATTATTTACTGAAATTGTTCAGTGAGGTATATTCATATATTCACATTATTTTTGCATTTGCTTTCTGAGAATACTCAAGGGATCTGTTTTTCTGAACAGGAATTCCTTTGGGAAAGGAATTCCAGAATTGTGTGTATAGCTGTTCATGAGAATTAAATTCAAGCATTCTTTCCAGAGCATCCATGCAAGAAAACTTCATGCATTAGTTGCTTTAAAAACATAAAAATATTGTATTCTATCTCTCGAATTTTTTTAAGAAATTCCTCCTTTTTAATATATTAATATATTATAGTATTAATAGTATATAATACAATATATAGTATTAATAAATCACATCTGACAATTTTGAACATAGTATGTATTATGTGTAGTAATGAAGTGTGGCACACCCAAGAATTCAGCATACCTGTAGGTCAAAAGCAAGGAATAGATCTGTGCAGCAAATTATCAAAGTTTCCATATCACATTTCAGGTTAAAATTTGGTAAACAAAGTATTTTTCTTTGTCAGGGAACTTCTTTCAAATCCTATATGACTCTGCTGAAAAAAATGTAAGACATTAGTGTTTGGCTTGTCTGGGTGGTTTTTTTCATTGGAATTCCCTTACTGGTAGGATTTCTTAAACTGTTACTGAGCCTTAATTCTAGAGGGATAAGTATAAATATCAAAGATAAATCCTTTGCAGAATCCTGAGAGTAGCATTTTTTCTGAAGTGTTGAAGGGCAGTAGTTCTCATAAAGTTGTAAATGATGCTAAGACATCAAAGTGCTCCCTTCTAGCAGGCGTTATGTGATTTCAGCGTTGTAGGTGTCTTTGTTTTCTATTCATTGCACATTTTCACAGCTGCTTTACTCCATAAACCTTTAAATATGTATTTTGGTGTGCTACCTTTTCCTTTGATTTACAAGAGCAGACGATAATGAGCTTCAGCAAAAATAAATAAATAAATAATAAAATTGTGTCATTAATACTTATGTCTATATTCATGTTTGTTTGTTGTCTTGAATACAGGTGAATCTGGTGTTGAAGAGTGGGCCCAGTGGAGTACGTGTTCAGTTACTTGTGGTCAAGGGTCGCAGGTGCGAACCAGAACTTGTGTATCACCTTACGGGACACACTGCAGCGGCCCTTTAAGAGAATCAAGGGTTTGCAATAACACTGCCCTCTGTCCAGGTAGTGTTAGCAGCCAATAAATAAAATTGTGGATGTTTTTTGAACTGTATAATGATAAGAATTTGAAACTATATATAATTTTATTATTATTATTAATAACATGGATTTCTTAGCGGCATTTCAATTAAAGCAGAGAATTGTAATTCTATTCACCTGTGAATTTTTTCCATGTAGGTTATTGTTTTTATTTTCAGAACAGTCAAGATATGGAACAAGAGCACATTTTTACTGACAGTTTCATATTTTTTTCAAAAGGTCTATATTCTCTCATTTTCACTCAGAAAAGAGAAAGTAGTGTGAGTACAAACTAGGGAAGAAATCCAGATCATTAATATATTAAGGAGCAGAGACTAATTAGGAGGGTGGGTTAACATACATTATTTGACACTGCATTTGTTTTGCTATTTAGAATACTCTCTTCTAGGCAAGGAGCCAGACAATGCTCTATGCACAGTTATGTCTTCATGGACTTCCCTTTACATTGTTCTGGCAAGAAAGGGCAACAGCTACCTATCAAAGGAAAAAAAGATCAGACAAAAGAAACTCTCTTACATCTGACACATGGTAAAGGTCATCAGTGTCTTGCATCACAGTTTCCCTACTCCTTTTGTCTGAGAGATCTGGACATCGTTGGAGTTCAGCAGTAGTTATATACTAAGGAGAAGAGACAGGCATATTCAAGTTAGCTGCTGAAAGGGCACATCTTTCTTTAGACTCTACCTGTGGATCTGATTAATCTATGATGGGAAGCAAGAGAGAGGGCATATGCCCCATGACTACATTATTTTTCCTCTGCTGTGACTGAAATGCAAAAAAACCCAAAACCAACCAAAAACCAAAAAAAGACTATATACCATCCTTCAGATATAGAAATTCCTCAGGTCTCTGTAACATTTGATCCCAAGAGGGTGGTGAACTATCTTCTCCAGAAGCTCAGTACATTTTTGAAGTAAACTAAATTGTCATATACAGAGAAGTTTTGGACTTTATCTCAATGAGCAGTAATATGTAGAATTTAACTCTCATGCTGTTAGTGTGTGTTGAAATGGGAAGTGCATGTGACCCCATCCGTGTTTGTGTATCAGCATAACAGGGGTTTAGGGAGCTTCTGTAACAGAAAGAAACTTACAAGATTGTCTCTAGATAATGCATGATGGTGGCAAGAATTGCTCTCAACATCTAATGCTTTTCTATTGTGCTTAAGTTAAGCAATTCACATGAAATTTTATTATTTTTCAGAGTAGAAAGGCCTAGTTAGAGCTGAATTTTAATATTTCAGAAGTGGTAAAACTTTACACATGGAAGTGTTTCCATACAAAAGTGGCAGGTATTTCTAAAACAGTTAAAGTAGCTTAGATTATGCCAGAAGTGGGAAATACTGCAAAAGAACTCTCAAGTACAAAAATAAGAAGTGAAAGAGAGGAACTATAAAAGAAATTAACAAATATTGCAAACAATCAAAGATACATTTAAATATTCATTTGAAGCTGTGTGAAAAATGAACATGAAAAGGCAGTCCATCTCTCACAATGAGTTCTGCCTGATTTCTTGTTAATTAGTATTAACTAAGAAGTGAAAAATGGATTAAATCACCGAACTTTCAGAATTTTATCTTCATTCTCTCCAGAAAGAGATAGGAAGTTTTCATACAAAAGCAAAGCAAAAGATAGTTAATTCTTAGATATGGTGTGGTCAAACAAGCTTATAACAATGCTCATCCCAAAATACTGCTCAATATTTCTCATGTCACAAAGAAGATGTTTCTTTATATCCTTGCACTTTGGGATCCAGCTTTTTTTTCCAGATACCCAGTATGTGCAAAGGCTACCAGTTCTTAGTCACTGCCTAGGTATTTTCTTTTTCAGCTCACCACAGCTGATTCTGATCATCTCTATGTATCTTGAGTTACCTTTCCTAAATAATTAGTCTTCTGGGCTTAATCTTGCATATTGTTCTGTACAGTTACAATAACCTTATTAATTTATGTTATTTTGTCTAACTACAGGGTCACTCTTGTGTATCGGGATTCAAGATCAGCAATTTAGAAATATGCTTTTCCTAGGCACAGCTCCATTAATTCTTCAAACATTCCTTTAATTATTAGCCCAAATATCCTCTGTCCTCATTCTATTATGTATCCTGACTCAGAAAGTTGCATAGTTCGGGATTATGCCTGATCCATCCCTAAAAAACATATGGTCTGTACATGAGTGTATTTAAAAAAGACATTTGACAAAATGATTGATAAATTCACGGGTGGGGGGCATTGTGAGAGCTGGAACGTTTGCTAATCAAAAAGTTGCACCTTCAACATAAAAAAGTATGCAGAATGGCCTACTGTACTTCATGCATCTATCTGTAGGCTTCAAAGGAACCTGTTAAACTTGCAAATTCTAATGCAAAACTTTCAGGCTATTTTTTCAATTGCCTTTAGATGTTCTTTATATACACTTAAACATATTTTATATACTGTCCAAGATACTCACTGGAATGTTAGAGAACATATTTCTCTGTGATCTCAGTGTCCTGGAAAATTTGGAAAATGGGATTCACCAGCTTCATATATATGTATGTATTGGAATAGAACTTTAAATTTCAAAATAGTATTACTGATAGTTCAAGCAAAATAATGAAAGAACCTAATTTTTGGGTTATTTATATTTATTTCCAGCCAATACTATTCTAGAGAAGTGTAGCATAGTAGACAAAAAAACACAGCTCTGGTAATGTTTATTGTCACTGGTTCTTTTGTGAGTGAGGAACAACTCAAGATCCATTACTGAAATGCTACTGATTCATTTTAGTTTAGTGAATAATTTCTAACACAGCTAAAACTTAAGGGCAAAGAACATGGCATTTCCATGCCTGCAGATCATCTCAGCTTCTGTTTCTCCTTCTCCATTGCCTTAACATCTTTTGCCACCAGATTTAGCCGTAGTTTAGCATTTTCGGGCTTACAGGCAAAGCAAGACATGGAAGGAGCAGGAATACACTAAGCCGTTTCAAACTTCTGTATTCTCAAATGCCATACTTTGGCTGGTGTTATTTGCTAAGGTAGTTTTACTTACCTCCCTTTTTTCACTCCCTTATCTTATTGCAACAGGACCTGACAAAAAGCTTGTCTGCATCTTCCTTAGAGGTCCCCTTTAAGCAGTGAAGGCCACAATAAGGTTGCCATGGAGACCTCTTTTCCAAGCTGAACAACCCAAACTCTTCTATCCTGTCTTCATGGGAAAGATGTTCCATCCCTCTGATCACCTCTGTTGCAGTGCTCTGGACCAGCCCCAGCAGGTTCATGTCTTTCTATGCTGAGGATCCCAGAGCTGGATGCAAGAGGTGGGGTCCCGCCAGAGTGGAGTAGAGGGGCAGAATCTCCTCTCACCCTGCTTGCCATGATGCTTTTGCTGCAACCTAAGATGTGTCTGGCTTTCTGGGCTGCAAATGCCCAGTGCTGGCTCAGGTCCAACATTTCATTCCCAAGCAGTCTGAAGTCCTTCTTTGCTGGGCTTCTCTCAATCCTTTTATCTCCCATCCTGTGTTGAAACCAGGTTCCCCCCAAGCCTTGTTGATCCTAATAGTGTTTACATAGTCTTACTTCTACAGCTTGTCCAGATCTCTCAGTATGACAACCTGTCCCTCAGGTTTGTCAGCCACACCACTCAGCTTGGTGTTGTCTGCAGACTTCCTGAGGGTGCACTCAATCCATTTCCTGTGTCATTGACAAAGATATTAAACAGTACTGCACCTACCTGCGTCATGTCAAAAGCATAATATTTTTTCAATATCTGTTCAATTTAAAGCTGAACAAATAAAAAATAATTTAAACCCCAATAAAAATCTCACTAAATATGTTTGTAGGATGAAGGCCAACATGGCCTAACGCCTCCTTCCACTTCACAGCAGTTGTGTGTTGTGAACACTGTGGGTGTTCACTTCAATATGATTAGGTTCACAGAGTGGCAGAGAGATGGGAAAGATGCTTTGCAGTAATCCAAACTTGTTGTGCTAGCAATGTTTTTGACAGAGAAGCTGGCAATAATCTGAATATTTTTGTCCCAAATAATGAATCTTGCATCTGAAACTGTGTTATAGAAAACAGTAACTCCTCTGCAGGCCAGCTCTCCATCTGGTGTAATTTGGCATAGCTCAACTGGCTATAATTCATCAGATGCTATAGGGTATTTTATTGCATTTAGAAAATAGTGTTAAAGAAAGAAGATGTAAATAAAATAACAGAAAGAAAACTCAGCAGTAGGAAACTTTAAAGTAAAATGTTCTTCTACAGATAATCTGGATAATACTGGGCAATTTGGTAATGTGTTGTTTTAGTGTTATGCCTATTCCATCTTTGACTTTATTATCAGACTACTAGTTTCAGATATTAAAGTCTATAAAAGCAAGAAGGTGCTGAGAAATTTGTACTTAAAGATATAAAATTTGTCACGGAAGATGATTTTTGGCACCGGCTAATTTAAACCATGAACAGATAGAGGCTGCTTTCCGTCCACCCAAAATGAGATACTTTGTTTTGGCTTATGTTTAGTTACAAAATCACATAAGAATTGTTCTGTGTTGCTGCTAGCATGCAATCAGCTCTAGCCAGAAGAAATATACATCCAAATACACACTGGTTAAAGACAGTGCCTTTAAAGAGCCACTAATCACATGTTTTGGGGTTTTTTTAGTTTTCAAATAAAGTCAACTAACTTAGAACATTTTGACAGCATAGAATCAAAATTCCAAATCAAGCAGTAGGCTTTATTAGGCTTATATGTGCCCTGAAAAGCCGCACTCTATGTCTCCATAGTGTCAAGATCTTTCCAATTTATTAGTTTTTCTACAGAATATTTTTTTAGCATTTGGATTTTGTTTAGCTAAGTTTCATACTTTTTAAAATTCTTGTTGCATCTGAACATTTTAATCAGCCATTGTGGTATCAGGAGATGAAATTATCTCATTGTTATTATGGTTATTGTTTGGAATCTGATCTGAAAAACTGTTTTCTTCTTAATTCTGCTCATATGATAAAAACTGGGAATCTTAGAGATGTGTCTGGATTTGTAATCTAATACTTTGCCAACAAGAAAAAAATTATTTAGATTATATATCTGAATCAAAACAGCTGTAGAAGTATAGTATTTTTTGAGAACAGATGAAACGAAAAGAGTTACGTGCAGGGATAGTCATAAATGTACTGTTTTTAGAAGTGCTAGACTTTCTGGTTTTGACAAAAATGTTACAATTAATCAAGGTTTCTAAACTAACTAGACTGAAATCTGTCACTTTAGCATTAATTTGGACTGTTCCTCAGGGTTATTTTTTTTTTATATAATGCAGATGGGTGTGATATTTAGAGTAAGATAATAAGGATGTAGGATGTGGTCTTTTTTGACCACTTTTACATGACCAAATGAAAACCTTTCATCAGCTGAGGTGTTGTCCAGTGGGTTAAAACCTTCCCTGAATAAATTCTGACATTTTCTGTCAGGTACAATTTCTCAGAAGTTAACTAACAAACTCTTTATCTCAACATAGTGTCTGAAATGACAATTTTTCTTACTTTTAATGAAAGGCAATAGAACTTACCTACTTGCTGAATTCCCCTTGATCTTGCTGATGAATTTGTGATAATATGCCAGGGAGCTGAATGTCCTTCCACAGCCTTGCAACTGAATTTCACCTCGGGAAATGTTATTCTGATTCCTGCAAGAAAAGGGTTGTGTTTGTAGAAACTGGGCAGGTGATACATGCCTTGAGGGCAAAGGAAACCTATATATGAGAGGTTCTTTCACAGTGATGAAAAAAAGTGAGGACAAAACAGAAAATCTATTTCTTCTGTAATGCTGGGAATCATTACCACTGATACACTCAGATGTTATACAGAGTTTGCCCCTCCAGACACCCTTCAAACAGACAGGAACAGAAACAGAACTATGTGGTACCGAGTGAGACGTTCAGTCTGGATTCCAAATCTTTGGATTTCTCTTAAATGCTTAACATTACTGCAATTCTCATCCCTAAATTCCTCACATTGCCTAGTTGAAATTTGTGCAACTGCTCTTATTTAAGCAGGAGAAAAGTAGGTAAAGTTTGCTTTGCAGTATTATTCAATTTATATAGACCTGTTTTATGAATGTATGTGTAGAGAAATTTCTGAAAATTTCACTGAATTTTTCTTTAAAGGGGTTACATATGGTCTGTAAGCTCACATGGATATTGTATATCAGTTTGTCCTATAGCAGGAAAATATTCTATGATTCCTTATGTTATCAAATATTTGTATATAAAAGCTGTGGTATAAGTTTGTAATTTATTGAGAACTCTGAAGGTATTTGCTGAATGTTTTTCCAAGAGTAAAGCATGTATTACAGTCTGTTAAATCAATGAATACGTTCACGTAAGGAAATGGTACATATCTCATTTACTTATATGGTCTTGGAATTTTTGAGGAAGATGATCAAGTACAAAATATGATAATCTTATAATCTGCTAGCATATTTCTACCAGAATTTAAACAACTGAAAAAATGTTAACATTACTGCCCCAATTTGTGATATTGATATAGTAATAAATTACTGCATCTATTCCTCTAATTTCAAAAGAGGGCTTAATTTTGATTGCTTCTTGATTTTAGAGTTGCCTTAATACAGAAAGTATATGCCTGATTTTCAGAAAAACTAGCCTCCTGAAAATTAGGGCTATTATGCATACCAAGTCAGGGACCAAAGATGTCACAATTAACTGCTGAAAAGGAAAGTCATCTTGCACAAAACAGTCAAAGAACAGAAACTGTGGTAGTGAGATTAATTTAATGATTTAAAAAATATTTCAAAGTATATTTCTAAATATACTTTAGAGAAAATACATTTAAAGTAAAATTAACTACATTTTAAAAAGTATGTGTTTTCATATGATAAAGCTTACCTATGTACTGATTTCCTTGAAGATGGCAAAATAGCTCCTATTTGAAATATTGGTCTTGTTTATTTTGAAATCCTTTTGTTACTTGTGTGCCTGTTTCTGGTTAAAATCTGTATGGTTTGTTGCAGTACATGGCGTTTGGGAGGAATGGTCACCTTGGAGTTTGTGTTCGTTCACATGTGGTCGAGGCCAAAGAACTAGGACAAGGTCATGTATACCTCCCCAGTATGGGGGAAGATCATGTGATGGACCTGAAACACAGCACAAACCTTGCAATATTGCACTCTGCCCTGGTGAGCTCATACCGCAACTCTCTGCTTTGTTACAGTGCATTTCATGTTGTTTGTGATTTCTTTTATAGCCCTTTGCACGTAGGAATGGAGCCATTATCCAAAGTGACTAGTTTGAGCAATATTGTTCATAATTCTGACTGTAGTGATTAAAGTATATAGTCGGGATGGTAACTGTTCAGGACAGATGCAAGCAGTGTTCAGCTTCTTTGAAGTCTCTCTCCATAGGGCACAGTATGAGGTGAAGGAAGTCTTGATTCAGGATGGGTTTCAGAGAACCAAAAGGCAAACAACTTCCTGAGTGTGGCTTAAAGAGAGACATTCAGAGGTCACTTAGTTTGTGTCCACCATACCTGTACGAATTATTGTTTGCTTAAAGGTTCCCTGGAATTATTTCTTCATCATATGACAATCATATTTGTGAAACTATAGTATTTAAATTGCTAATGTATTCAAAATGGAAATTATTTACATGTGCATAGATAGAAAGGCTAACACAAGCCAGGGCATTATTTGAATCCCTGCTAAGTTCTTGTAGTACAGGTTTAAGGTGCCTCATTTCTGGTAGTTATGTGCTAAACCAATTTTTAAAAATTGCCACGAACCAAATAAACAATACATGGGCTTCATTTTAAACGGTCCATCCACTAAAATTAAAGCGTAGTAAAAAAATATTCATTTGAAATTGATTTTTAACTTTCTGTCTTTAGATTGTGATTAATTTAGACTAACACTTTCAAAACGTATATACATATAATGCATCCAATTCACTTCAGTATTGTGAAGAAAAACAAAAGATATTACACATAATCTGTCAAAATAAACAATTATTTGAGAACTTTGGATTTTGAACCATCATTTGTACCTAAATGAATTTAGAGGCACTTCTATACTGTTACATTTAAAAGTTACACTTTAATTCTTTGCTCAATATTAAGATTTGCTTCAATTTACATTTTCAATTCATTAAGGGTATCGCCATGATGAATTCTATATTTTTAAGGGTATTTCTGAAATAGAAAACTCACATATGATTTTCTCCTCAAGATAAATAAGAGAGATGTATGAAATATATATGAGAAGCCATGGAATGAGTTTTCTCCAAAGACAGTATAATAATTGATTTGATCTTTCCGACCCTAAATAATACTATATAGCAATGAATAAAACTGAAGAATGTGCATTGAAATGTAATTTCCATAAGGTTTTCCTCTTCGCATAAACTTTTTATGATTAATGAGGAGAACTAGGATGCACGTTTGCAGCGATTTCCATTTTCTTCTGAATAAATTATCAGGGCGCAGCTTCATAGCTTCAGAGGCATCTGCATTGAGAAGTGGTTCACAACCAGGCATAATATAGAATATTTAATACAGAACTATAGGGAAAAGCCTCAGAAAATCTCTTCCTTTAGTTCACTGTTGCTGAGATCCTGGGCCCAGGGTATGGATAATATCTTTGAAATGTTCTGCTATTAATGTCTGACATTAGCAAAATAGTTTAATTTCATTATTCAGTGAACAGTGATGTACCCATACAGAACAGTATATTTAATCACTGACTTAAAGATTCTGCTTTCTATTTTAGATATTAACACCATCAGCTTAGGGAGCTGCTATTCCAACTCCTCTGTAGAAAAATCCTGAAAACGGGATTTGGCGAGTGCACCAAGTGAAAGTCCTCGTTTGGCGTTGTGGTGCTTATATAGCACTAATAGTTATAGAATCGGGTTTTCAAGGATGAGTATTAATCAAAATTATATTAGAACCTACATTTTGAGATTATATTTAACTGCAGGGGCAATGAGGAACTGATGATTGCCGCAATCTCTATGAATGCAGGATCCTGAATTAGCACAATTAGTCATAATATGTTTCATAATGCTTGCCTGTTTTTAAACATACCGTCTAGTCCTATTATTATTGGACCATATAAATTTTAACTTGTACAGAAGCATAATTGCTTTATGTTTTTCATTGTCTTGACTTTTAATATTTTCATTTACTTCAAGAAGCTTTCTGGTATACAAAATTATTAATAACAGTCATTAACCTTTACTCTGGAGAATATTCATCCCAACTCAAGTGCATGGGCAAATAAGAATTCTAAATACAGAGCCATTTCTACCATTTCCATTTTGTTCAGACATTTAACTTGACAATTTCAGAGAGGATTATGCAATATGCAAACACAACAGCAGATCTGATAAGGAAGGAAGGAAGTCAGGCGGTTTCTGTCCTGGTAAATTTTATCTCAAAAGAATGTTGAAGAGCTGGGATCATTTACCTTACAGGGAGGATGAATGATAAAAATATATTGAGCATTGTGAATACAAAGAAGAGATACTGCATGTGAGGCAAAGTGATAACTCCCATTTTCCTTTTCCTGTTCAACTAAAGACATCTAGTTTCACTGTCAGGACCAATAACTTCATAATCTGACCTATCTGAACTATCACTGCAGCTCTTATAAATCACTCCAGAGGGCTCAGGGTTCATTTACATGACATGAGAATGGCCTTGACTTTTGCCTAAATAGACTAGTCTTCTTATAAGGCCTAGTTTTTAATAAGACCCTTCAAACTCTATGTGCCTGAAATCATTTATCCTTTTTGATATCAGCGTACAATTAGAGGAGATGGGGCGCTCTTTGCTTGACGAAAAAGGAAAACATTTTTGTATTAGTTTAAAGCAGCTCATAGCATTGGTTTCTGTAATGGATTTCCATAGGAAGCCAGGCTGGGCCCGGCCCGAGGGGCTGCGGTCACTTGCATGGCTGCGGTGGTAACTCTGCTGTGTCCATCTCTTTTGTGGCTGCCGCGGCAGTGGACGGACAGTGGCAGGAGTGGAGCCCGTGGAGCCAGTGCTCGGTGACCTGCTCCAATGGCACCCAGCAGCGGAGCAGGCAGTGCACGGCAGCGGCCCACGGCGGCTCCGAGTGCCGAGGGCCCTGGGCCGAGAGCCGCGAGTGCCACAACCCCGAGTGCACGGGTGAGTAAAGCGGTGAGGGCTCCAGCCAGGCTGGCAGACCCCGCTGGAGCCTGAAACAAATGCCATTAGCTACAGCACAAGACACTCCATGTCAATGCCAGTAAGAACGTGTTTGCTTTGAGGGTGGCAGAGCGCTGAACAGGCTGTCCAGGGAAGTTGTGGAGTCTCTCTCTCTGGAGACATTGAAAACCCCCCTGGAGGTGTTCCTGTGTCACCTGCTCTAGGTGAGCCTGCCTTGGCAAGGGTGCTGGACTGGATGATCTCCAGAGGTCCCTTCCAACACTAACAGTTCTGTGATTCTGCGAGTCTTGGGACTTCGTTCTTACTTACTTGAGAACAGAAAAAGCTGAGGAATGTGCCCTGAAAGGCTGCATGAAGGCCGCACATCAGCTTTTGGGTTCTATTGCTGGTTGAAGAGCATACAGCAGTTTTAGGCAGATATTTTTGAAGCCTAAAGAACTTAAGTTTTTCACGAACCTAGAAAGTGAATGTGTATGAACTGATTTCCTTTTGTGCTGAGACTACTTCATGGTTCTGTGACAGTACAAAAGCAGGATATCAGCAGTCAAGGGCAAGAAGTCAAGGTGAGAAGTTTCTGGGGGTCTGAAACTGTTGTTACTGCTCAGCTCTGCATTTCTGGAGCAACTCTCAGCATTCATTGTTTTTTGTGTGCGTTAGGGTTAAGGTTAGGGTTTTAGAGTGTGTAGATTCTATATGGACTTATCTTTAAGCCTCATTTGCTTTGTCAGAGTATGTAAAAATCAAGATCTTAGAATATCAGATGCAAAAATGTTTTTACTTAGTTTCTTTTAAGAGTACTTAGGCATATTGTAAATGTATTTTGTTACTGTACAACAGCACTATACAAATAAATTTTTAAAAAGAGTAGTTCTCCATTATGACTGTCATCATATCACCACTGTAACTATATTTTTCCAAACAGCAAATGGCCAATGGAATCAGTGGGGCCACTGGAGTGGCTGTTCCAAATCCTGTGATGGTGGCTGGGAAAGGCGGATAAGGATCTGTCAAGGTGCTGCTGTGACTGGGCAGCAGTGTGAAGGAGCCGGAGAGGAAGTCAGACGGTGCAGTGAGCAGAGGTGTCCTGGTGAGATGAAAATATAATTGCTGATATTATTTACACTGCAATATGGCTTACTTCAATGGGCAGCTTTAGGAAAGACAAGATCAATGTCTGTAGGGTAATAGCCATGAAAAGCCATATCTGGCCTTGCTTTTAGACAAGTCACTGCTGGTTTTCTCAGTAGATTTCTGTTTATTAGGTTCAAATTAGCCCTATTAGACATATGAACAATGCATCGTATTTTGAATGAAGCAAAATACCATTGTAAAAATAGTTATCAGTGAAAAAAAAAATTGATTGACTAGGAATGCCTATAGTACTTGGAACATGAACAATTTGCTACAGAAAATCTCTTTGAATGCACTGTATCTGAGGCTTGGTTTTGTAATTTGCAATTCCTTTTATCCAGTGTACAAGTGACATCTCTAATACATTTGGGGTAAATTCCTTTACAGTAAAAATAAGGGATAAAGTGAGCCTTACCATAGTGTAGAGAATGAATGAATGAATATATGAGTACCATTTTATAAAAAGAAAAGTAATTTTTAAAGAAAGACACATCTTTCTATTATTAAGCATTAATATAATGCTTATATATTACTTTTTTAATATAACACTTTGTATAACTTTTTACTTTGCCCTCCCAAAAGATTTAAGTCTTTCCTGCTAAAAGCTAATGAAAGGGTATATTTGAGCTTCTTAAAAACCGATGACTAAAGAAGAATATCTGGTGAATCAGGTAGTATTTATCATAAGCACACATTGTCCTAAACTAAAAGAATGCATTGTTGGATAGGTGAAAGATAAAAAAATAAGGTGTAGTTGGGTAAGGTGTTTTAACCATCCACTTGGGAAATTATGTGATCTGAACTGCAAGGCAAGAAGCAGCAAAAAATCAATCTAGCAATCTGACTGCTGACTCTGTTTTTCAGAGAAAGACTTAAATGGCAGGGATGCTTTGGGTCAGGAAATGAGAAGTTTATCAGATTTGAATTTTATGTAATCAAGCCCATATTTTTCATAGGCAGCATGTTTATCCTTTGACAGCCATCAAAAAACAGTTTTCAAGGTATTTGTAGTACAGTAGAACAATTAATCTCATTGTATTCAAAGAACAACAAAAAGACTATTTGTAGTTAGAAAGTTATAACACGGTCTGAATTTAACTGAATTTAGCTTGCTTTTTAAATGATCTCTTTAATTTTAATAAAAATTTCGTTATTTGAAAAGCAGTGAAAAATAGTATTTGCATTGGATTCCTAAGCATACTAATTTCTATAGGTAATGCAGACTTCCTCTATAAAAGCACAACACTAATAGAAGATTAATATGAATCTTCTCAATAAGCAGTCAGATGAACTAGATGCTGCTTATAAAACCATTCTTGAAATAATTTGCTTTTGTATATTTAAAAGTACAGTAATTTCACACTCATAAGCCACACCTGGTTATAAGCTACACTTGCGAGTATCTGGGAAGACCACGGAATTTGTTGATAAATAAGCTTCACTGGGTGATAAGCCACACCCTTTTATTTTTTTTCAGTGAGGATCCATGTGCAACAAAATAACGAGTTAGTAACAGAATTGCACGATCACGGGGTTTGCTGTCAGGTGCTCAATTTGCAAACAGTTTTCACAGACCAGCGAAGTCTATAAATGCAGCCCCAGGTGCCCTTTCCGTGCCGTGGGCCCTGGCACTCCCACCCCTGGTGCTGGCTGCCACGACTATCTGCCTGCTTGGCAGCAGCGACGGCTCCCTGCACTGCTAAAACTTGGCGGCTTGCTGGCAAAGCCGACAGTGGCTCAGCAGGCTGGCCGCATGAAGGCGGCAAAGCTGGCTTGGCAGGCTGGCCACATGAACACGGCTCAGCGGGCTGGCTGCGTGAACGTTGCAAAGCTGGGCTACCCGTGCAAAGCCAGCGGTGGCTCGCCACCCGCTCGCCAGTGGCTCCGGCTCACTGCCCACCCAGCAGCGGCTCTGCGGCAGCTCCCTGCTTGGCAGCGGCTCAGCGGTAGCTCCCTCCCCGACTGGCTCACGCTTCTGGGTTGGCATTTCGCCAGAATTTGTCCATAAATAAGCTGCACCAGGTGATTAGCTGCACTTCTGGGATCGGCTCGATTTTTCAGTGAAATAGGTGTAGCTTATCAGTGTGAAATTCCTGTAAAACCATAGTGCTGCAGTCTAATTTTCTAAGGCTGCCACCTGCTGTTAATAAAATATTTTACAGATACAAGATATTTACAAGTCAAATGCACACAGAGTTTTATTTGCAATTTGGTGAATTCATTTATTTATTTACTTGATTAATTCCAGATTAGATTTAGTGTGCTTATACAAGCTATAACCTAAGCACCTTTTAACAAGCTGTGCTTGGGTAGATTATTAGACAAGAATTGCAGATTTATTTGCCTCTAGACTAATATTTACTCCAATAGTCTCAGATTTAAATGTAGACAATGGATAATTTACCAAAATTTTATAAAATTATATACAGATTTCCATTCTATAAACAAGAAGTAAGATTGGAAAGTACTATACAGAGTTGTTCAAAGTAGAAACAAATTTCATTATTTGTATGTTTTTCTTCCTAGCCCTAAAATAGCTCAGAAAAGCTATGTTTGTCTCAGTAGTTTCTTGTTCGATGTAAGCCACTGAAAAATGTGAGAAAATACAATGTTGATCCTTTTTCTTGTATTAGCATTGCTTTGCATAAAATGAGTTCCTCAGGTGTGTAAAACCACATAAATTTTTTTTAAGGCTATGAAGCTGCACCTGCTTGTAACACCCAGAGGTCTACAGACTTAAGTTAAATTATAGCTGCTTTAAAAGTGTAAGCAGAAGGCTAATAAAGCCTTTTCCCATTATGGTGACTGATGTTAATAAGGTCCTTCGCAAACAGAGCTCTTTACTTGAGAACTGAAAATCTTGCCTGGACATTCTGTAATTTGAGTTCTGCATTATCTGAATGTTATACAACATTTTCTTTGCAGTTTCTCAGTGATTCTTTTCAAATGGGCTGGGGCATGGACTGAGTTACTTTCAGCATCATTGAGAGAGGCAGAAGCACTGTCTGTGAGGCAGGGGTCCAAAGTGACACAGAGTTCCCAGGCAGATGCAAAGGAAATCTGCTTTATTCCAGAAATCTGTCCTTTTTAAGCAATTAGCCAGTTATTAGCTACATAGATTTAAATCATGACAAACACAGTTCAACCAACCACCCTCCACCATGATGTGAACACGTGATGATTACATAAGCTGTTTTTTTACCTCTTATTCAGCCAAGTCACTTTCCCGTAGTCCTTTTCTGCTTAGCCAAAGTAGCAAGGTCTGAGCCATGATTTTCCAAGACCTTCCTTTTGTAAGGTTTTACCTATATGCAACAACTATCTGAAATTTTGTTTCTCAAAACTTTTGGTTTCTGAATCAATTTTTAGTGCCTTTCTTTGTGATTTCTTTTTATTCACAGCTATGAATTTTAAAACTGTTGTTTTTTCCTTCCATCATATAATAATCTGGGAATGCAAAACAAAAATATGAAGATATTTTGGGTTCAGTTATTGCTGCTTTGTTGCATCGCAAATGTCTAAAGTTAAATTTCACTCCTGGTAGATCAACTCAAAATATTTTTCTGAGAAGGGTAGCTTCAGAAAACTGGAAACAAATCTGAAAAGTAAAAAAATGCTTCTATATTTGGTAAGTGGCTAGTCACTCAGGAGTCAAGGCAGAAAACTTACAGGAGATGAATGATCACTGTGTCTGTCCCATAAGAATAATGGAGACAGCGAGGTAACAACAAATTGCATCTGTAAGGAGTTACATGGCAACATCATCAGAAACTTATGGAAGAATGTGGAAGAGAAACAAACCAATTTCCACCAAAAGAGTCAGTAAAAATGAAGAGATGGGAGAACCAAATCCAAAGTGCAGCAGCATACAGGATAGACTTCTGTAAATTTATTTATATGGAAATATGACTATGTTCTCACGACAACTTTAAGAATATATCATGTTTCAACAATACAGTATTGGTTTCCAGAAATACCTGATTCTCTAACAGTTTAATCTGTGCTAATTCTATACATGTTTCCAATATTAATGCTTTACCTGGATTTTACTCAAAAAAATTCACCGCATATTTTCAGTTGCATGAAGCCCAATATGGGAGCACTTTGGACCAAAGTATAACTGAAAACAATGCTAGACTATCTTGTTACTTAACAGAAGAACGAGAGTGCACATCTGCTTGTGCACAAGAGTGCACAACAATCACAGACTAGCTAATCATTTCTCACCGATGATAGAAGTTTTTGTCACAGCAGTATTAGATAGATATGATAGAAGGGAGAAGATTGAAATTATAGTCAGCTAAATAATAAAATTAAACCTCTGCGATTTTTTTGTCTCTGATTACAACACTATTCTATAAGATATCAAAAAGCTTTTTTTTTCCTATTGCCTTACTTTATGATAATTTTGCCAGGGTCATTGAATTAGGATTCAGGAGAGGAGCTGCAGTTCTACCATCATTTGAGCTACTGTATGCTGTAGGCTAACTTGCCTCACTCTTTTGTTCCCCTTTCCCATATTTGTTATCTGCCCATGTAGATGATAAACTGTGAGGCTGCCTGTGTGTCTTTTGCTTTGTGTGTTGTACTGAGCTTCCAGAGATCCCACTTGGGTCAGCTCCCTCTGGGAGATGCACATCTTCTCTCCAGTCATGTCAAAAGAAGACTGTGCTTCTAGACCACTGACTTAGTTGAAAATTTGTGTTCTGGGAGGATGAATTCAGGCCTCTCATTAAAAGGGTGTAACGTGGTACATTTGAATGCATGCTCTATGTAGAAAGATGCTGCTGATCCACATCATGACTGAAAGAGGCTTTTGATTTGCAATGATAGTAAGTGTTACCTCAGTATTTTCTGTTTGCTTCTAAATTCTAGTAGTTCTCTATGATTTTGTACAGCAAACTCATATTTATCTGTGAGTCTGTTATGCATTAATTGTGCCATAGTTACAGAAGTTCTTGAACTGGTCCTGAGCCAGCCGGTTCAAGAAGGATTTTTAACTCAGATATAGTACCACTCCAGTGTGACTATAATGCCTCTGTGAGCGACACAGGTTACAGCCTCACAGATGCTTTAATGTGGGTGGATGCCTGATGAGTAAGCTCTGCCAGATAGGTTTTAGCTTTGGGAAGAAGGAGTTTGTTTTTATCCACAGCATTCCTTGATCCTTGTTCGAGGCATGAAAAGGCCAAGAGTCAGCTGGAGACCAGGAAAAGGTCTTTGCCTGGGCTAGGCGAAACTTCTTCCAAGTTCCAGCAGCTCCTACACCTCTTTCCTGATAACTCTGTGTCTTGGGAGTGCCTTCTACTTTGAACACGACATACAAGTGCACTGTTTATCTCTGGCACTAGGTTAAAGTTTCAATATAATCTCGAGTTCTGAAAACGTTAATTCAAAAGCACGCTAGTACGCTTCCAAATAGATAAGAAATCTCTGATATTACCTGTGTCTTGCTAATGTGAAAGAGAAAATATGGTGTATTTAAGTGTGCATATGGATGCATGTATATATTTTTTTCCCAGCAAAACACCTCACATTTAATATTCAGTATGTGAAGCGAAGAAGAGTTTTAGTTCTGAGAATCAGCACCAAAAGTGGTGATTAGTGAACACAACACATTTGAAATGGCCACAGCTACATAGCAGATGTAGTTCTCAGAGAGATCTAAGCTCTAGAAAATTTATGTAATTTATAATATTACCCCCTTATTATGTTAATTTACGCTCCTCAAAACAGAACATTTCGTTTGTTTATAAGGTCGTAATAGAATGGTAATTGCTTTTGCTTATGTCACCAGATGGCTTATGTTTATCAAAATCTGGTTTGTCCCAGTGTAACTGTCCTGATGCGTTCGCTCTGTGGGCATATCTGAAGCAGGGCTAGTATTCCAGATTATGAACATAACTGACTTTCTTTGGGTTTTGCCATTAATGGATCTCTTGCTTTTTTAGCAGCACCAACTGTCTTGATTTATGATTCAGGAATGCTGATGGTGAGGCAAATTTAGCAAGCAATTTTTCTGCCCAACTGTGATTCATATTAGTATTACTGCGCCATCTGCTAGGTATTCTTTGTCCTCTACAAAGAGAGGGTGCAGCTTTGTGCAGAAGTCTACTCAGTTCCCTTGCTCACACTTCCATCAGCAGAAGTACAAAACAGGGATGATGGACGATTTTATGGCTTATATAATGGGATGGGCAAAATCTGTAGTCTGTTCCTGCCTCTGCTAGAGATTTCCCATGCAACCATGAGTGAATCATTGAATTGCTTTCTGCCTTATCACACCATCTGCTAGAATGAATTTCCTTTCTCTTTTCTTTTTCTTGTTTTGTAACCACTTTGCTGTAATACAGCAGGGTTACATTTTAATTTTTTTTCTGGAAATACATATAATAATAAACAATTCCTGATTTTTTCTGTTGAACTTGAACTGAATTAGATTTCAGTAACTAATATGTCAGTGATGTGAGTTGTGAGATGACTTCAGCCAGATGTTTTCTGTGCTAATCTAATTTATTCAAAAATCATAAACCTTAATCTACACTAACATACAGTGAGCAAAAGGAATCTGTAGTTCTGACCATAAATAAAGTAAACATGAAGCATTTGCTGAAGTTTATTTTTCCCCATGCAGTTCTGTTACTACAAAATTGGGACAATATTTTTCCCTTTAAATGGTATTGCAATAACCAGTAAAAGGTTATTTTGCTTTATAGACACTCAGCCCCATATTATTGACTATGCTTTCTTAATTATCAACTTGTACTGAAACACATTGCAAAGAAACAAAAAGGTTTTATAATAACCTTCAGAATATACAGCTCTCATTAAGCACCTTTAGCACATTTAATGTTTCAACTGTCTTCAGAACTGATTCTTTCACATAAAGACTCAATTTTAGAAAAATCTTTACAAATTTTATTTTAAGATTAGCATAATAACTTATCACAGTTTAAGTCTCATCATCTTCTGATAGTGTTTTAGTGTTACTAATCAAAATAGAGCAACAAGGAAAGATTCAAACCTATTAACATTGTAACTGCAACATGAAAAGTGCTTGTTTGCTGGGGAGAATAAAGCCATGGGTTATATGAAATAAATACCATCACAAAGACAGATATGTGAAATTTCAGGCTTCTATTTTTGTACTTCAAACTTAAACCAAGTTATGTACACATCTCAGGAAAAAGTAGGATGGAACTGAGCACTTATTTTTCTGATGCAAAATATCTTAATGCTTCTGTTTAAATTCTCTCATTTATAAATGACAGCACCTTATGAAATATGTCCTGAAGACTATTTGATGTCAATGGTGTGGAAAAGGACCCCAGCTGGGGATATGGCATTCAATCGATGTCCTCTCAATGCCACAGGTACAGTGCTACTTTGAAATATTATGATGATGAAAAATAGGAGAAATATTTTGCTTTGTGCCCTAGATAAATCATAACTAGACTCATAAAAATATGCATCTATGTGAATGTATCTATATAAACCTCGTCTATTTACTTATGCATATGCATGCAAATATACACATGGGCATATTCTGTCTCTTATAGCTTACATATGCATGGGTCTTTGGTGTAAGTACATGTATCTGTATATATGCATATGTACACACATACATGTGAGCATTATAGCCACAGAGAAAAAGCTGACAAGAAACCAGTTTGACTGGATCTATCAGGCAAAGTGATGAAAATGAGGGGGAAACATAAAATCTTTTTAATTAAGAAAGCACTGCTAAAAAGCAATCAAGTAAACACTGAAATGTGTTTCAGGATCTTACACTACTCTCTGTATACCAATGATCATTGCATAAAATTGTTTCTGTGTGTGCCTTTTAAATAGGATGGAATATAGATTAAACAAGGTTTGTTCTCTCAAGTTGCTCTCACTTATTTTCTGTCTTCTTTGTGTCTTATAGGCACCACCAGCAGACGCTGCTCTCTCAGTGTTCATGGAGTGGCCTTTTGGGAACAACCAAGCTTTGCTAGATGCATATCAAACGAGTACAGACACTTGCAGCATTCAGTAGGTGCAACGTCAGCTTTAGTACTTGCTCTGTTTATTCATTACTAATTATTGGTGTAAAAAGAAACTTACTTATTTACTCTTTGGTTTCTGTTAAGCAATACCAAGAGGAAAACAGATCTGAGAAAGAGTAATTTATGCTAATGGGTATTATTTTGATCTTGTATAATGCTGATGTTTGTGAAATAAGCCTTATCTTACTGTAGAAGTGGAAAAATGAATCAGATTCCCTTCTTTCATGCCCACTGTGTGAAATTTTATATAGGGCTCAGAGGTAAGACATATTTTAGTTTCTTAGTAAATGAGATGGGAATAAATGAGATTTACTGGAAGAGCAACTTGCTGAGAATTTTGTTATATTTTGAATTCTATAATTGCAGTGTAGGGAGCCAGGAATATTTCTTTTTGCTATCCAATTTAGAATTTCACCTTCAAATGTAACAATAGAAAATGATTATAGGGTAAATCTGTTGCAGTGTCTTGGTAAAGTAACTCTAGATGAAGAAATACTACGTGGGTTTTTTTCAAAAAAACCTAAAAAAAAAGTTTATTTACAAAGCATAGGCGTTATACAATTATGTGCTGCCTAAACATGTTTATATGGATAGGTGTAATGCGCTATGTGTATTGCTTTATAACTATATTACCATGGAATTTGTTAGGTGTTTTAGTTACCCTCTACGTCCCTAGCAGAAGCATTCAGCCAGGTTAACACTGTAGTGGGAAATGAGCCTTTGAAGATTCTCATGGACAATGGGTTTTCCCTGCATGATATATTCTACTGACCTTCTTATTACTCTGCATCCTTTTCCAAAGGCCACTGCTCTGTTTATCATTCAGCAGAGGCACACTGATACAGCTCTCTGCTTCATAACTTCCCAGCTTCTCAACCAAGTGCAACACTTCTATAACATATTTAAAATTCTTTGGTGGCTTGAAAAGCAGTAGCCTGGCTGCCATTACTCAAATCTGGATTGCTACTTAGAGGACATTTTGATTAATTCTTTTGAGTTGCATTTCTGTTTTGTTAGACCCAATTTATCTGAGGCCCAGGATTCAGATTCAGGGTAGGTGAAAGCAAGAATTATTTTTAAAATAGGACAGAATAGATTGTCAAAGGAATTCTCCCACTACACAGAAGCTTCTATTTTACACTGCTGCCTGCACATTCATCTCTACCTTTAGTGTTCATGTTCAAACATACATTAAATTGGCTGTCATATCTTTGCATTTAATAATTTTGGTATTTTATTCTGTTGCAACAATTTCATTTGTTATATGTATGCTAGTTTGCAACTCAACTACGCCAAATGCTGTTTCATGCTATTCAGTGGTTTGACTTACCTGGCTTTGGTAGGCACTGGTAATTACTCAAGAGTTGCAAGTCTGACATATTGAACAACAAGAAACCTTTCCAACCTAGAGCAGATTTATCTTTTTTTTTTTCCCCATATTTCCTTTTTGGGAATATTAATTATGAGTAAATTGCACTGTGAAATATCCTTTCTGCCAAAGAACATTTAAAAATAGGTAATGCTTTAAAATTACACAAACACCTAAACATATCTTTTTGCTGCACAAAATTTAAGTCTAGCTCACATGCATACAAAATAAGAAAATTGGATTTCTTTTACACTTGGGAGTTGTTCACAAAGAAAATTGTTCTGCCTTATATCTTTCTGCTTCTCAAAGTGAACAATGCAGCATATTTAAAGAATCAGAGAAAATAGAGATAGAGACCTATAAGGTCATCGCCCTGCAAATGTAGGCTTATCCCCCCACGATACATATGTCAGTTCCATAAATCCCTGAAAATAGGGCTTTATAAGGAAGTTGCTGACAGACGGTGTTGCTATAATAAATACGTGTTCTTATGAAAGCATTCATGAGTTGTCTCAGTGTACTTAACTTACCAATAAAGTTATTTTACTAACTCAGACCAGGAATAGAGGAGGGTATCACTCATTTCTCTGAATATTCCCATAAAATCTGAGCTGCATCCCTTTCATTTATTAACTTAAATATATAAAAGAAAATTAAATGCACAGTCTTCAAAAAAATTATGTTCCTGAAGTTTATATAAAGCAGTTGATATGCTTAAATACAATCTTTCATACATTAAAACATATAATGCAGTCAAGTTCCTGTCTTTTTGCCCTCCAGACAAGCTGAATATGATCTAGAACCAGAAATGATGTAGTAGAATTCATATGATGCTATACCTAAGAAAATATTATCTAAACAAAAGTGTTCAGTATGATGGGAGCCAGAAAATATTTCCTTGGCGATAGACCCTGCTAACCTGGCTACACAGATGCTGAACTGGAAGCTTATAGTTGTATTATAGTAAATAAACCTAAGCTTAAAAGCCGTCCTTGTAGTAATTTGCACTGTTTGCTCCCTGCCTATTTCAAACCATACCAGTGAGCACTCTCCCAAACAATGCCTACCATTCTTTAGAGGATAGCCTAGCAGAGAGGCCATTGTCAGCAGGCAATAAAAGCTTGATTTTCTGGGACAGAGGAGGGATAGAGAGTTCAATGTGAGGAAGCCACAATTCTTTGCTATATATAGTGTAGAATTTTACCACATAACCACAGGTGATTGACCCCTGAAGACTGGTTCCTTACTGTATGTAACTTCTGTAAATTCACAGACTCATGCACAAAGCTACAGTAATTTCACTATTATAAGCCGCACCTGAATAAAAGCCACACTTTTTTTTCCTTTTTTTTTCTTTTTATTTTTTAAAGCAAGGATCCATGTGTAACAAAGTAATGAGTTAGTAACAGAATGGCGCCACTGCGGGGTTTGGTGTCAGGTGCTCAAGTTGCAAACAGTTTTCATAGACCAGCAAAGCCTTTAAAGGCAGCTCCAGGTGCCCTCCCCGGCCAGCTCTCACTTCTGGGTTGGCATTTCACTGGGATTTGTCCATAAATAAGCCGCACCTGATGATTAGCTGCTACTGGGGTAGGCTGGATTCTTCAATGAAAAAGGCGTGGCTTGTAATCGTGAAATTACTGTACTTCTATTTTTACAGTTTTTTCTACTACTTATCTGGAATTGACATGGGACAAATTTCAACCCTTAATAAGCAGCATTAAAGGAGCTGAAACCTAGCTAGTGCTGTGTATTCTTCAGCTTGACTCAAGACTTGTACTGAGACCAACATGGTAGCTCTGTAAATCATGTTAGAATGGCACCATATTTTAATCTTAAAATCCATTTGAAAGTCTGTTTATGAATATGAAGAGTCATTAAAGCTAAAAATACACCCATAATGCTAAAGATAATATACTTTGCTCACAATCCCCAGCACCATGAACAAGATGGCTTTTTCCAATCATTTACAGAATGTGCCAAGGCAGACTTACTCCCCCTACTGCATTCCCTGGCACTTCAGAAATAGGTTATGGCACCTCAGGGAAAACTGGGTTGAGTTACATTGTCTGGACTTGTGGACCCTTTTTGAGACACATATCAATATCATGCTTAATGTTCTATTGCAACAGCTTAAAAATAAGTCCCAATCTTAAATTAATATATCTCCTCAATATATTTTTCAGATGAGTCTGTACTACATCTCCACATCTCCATCTTCTGAGTTAGTGCCTAGCCACTATTCCTTCTTCACTATTCCATGGGACAACTCAGAAATTCCTGGCAGAGTAAAAACATATCAGCCACAGGGCCTCTAAAGAGACCATGCGCTTGAACACAATGAAATAGTAGAGGGGGATGATTTGACTTGAGGAGATCAGTTTATGTCTTTCAAAGGCACCGTGTCCTACTCAATAGGAGTCTGAGGAAAAGAAGTTAAGAGAATTGTGCATGTCAGTTGTGCTACAAGTGTACAGCCTGCACTTCTGCTAGTTTATTTTACCATGTGCACTACGTATTACAGGTCCCTTTTAAATCTAGGGATGATAATTAGATCTCTTTGAATATCAGAAGCAGTCATGAACAATTTATCCTACATTTGGTAAAAATCAATCATCAAATGATCAAATACTGTTTGACCAGCTTATACAGTTGGTTGGCTAATAAGCAAATTTATTCACTGAACATATTAAGGGACAAAAATGCCCAAATACATGAAATAAACTTTTAAGAAATTATTTGCTTAGCTCTAAAAATAATATTTAAAGAACCTAATTAGGATTATTCTTCCTAAAGCACTGTAAGTCAAAAATTCAGAGTGATAAATAGGTATACCTTGCCTCCTGGAATCATAACCTAGAGGATCAAGCAATAACTTGGTGAGCAGAAAATGAAACATCACAGATCATATGCCAGATTTTGTTCTGGTTTTCTTGCATTTTCGTAATGTATTTGCAGTGTCTGCAGCTTTGCATTAAGAAAATGTTCTTAGTCAGGCATGGTATTTTGAGTCTGTTACCAGTCATTGTAGCTGAGAAGAATATTTTGCCCAATGATGTGCAACTTGTTATATGTATTTCTGAGAAAGATGAGATTACAATAAGAAATTCTTTCAAGTGTCTTTTATATTGTGAATGGAGATGAAGGTTATTAAACTCTAGTGGCAGGGATATCCTTACTTCAGTTCCTTCTGGAAAGTTTTTGGTCACATACTGGTCACTAGAGTTTTGTTAATAGTGAGGAATTTCCTTCCTTTCTTTAATTCCACATTAAATTCTCAGAATTTGGAGGATTTTTCCCTTCCGTAGGACAGACATAATTTGGGTTTTCAGACCATTTTACCAGATCAATTACTGTTATAACAGAAGTTATGGACCTTGCTGAAGCCTGTTCTCTCTTTCTACCCTTGGCATATAGTTTCATTTTCTGAAAACTGAACTACTTCGGTCCAACTAACATATTTTAATCTCTTTGAAGTGTATCTGTGGCTTGCTTAATGGACTGTTATATGCAGAAAGGCAGATTAGATGATGATCTAATGACCCAAACTTAGTCTGTATAATATTATGAAGTATGTTCCTCATTGCTCATTATCTTCTTTTGATCTGGAAGCAGAAAATGATGAGCGTAATTATTTTACATAGAATTGTCTACCTTACCCAGTACTTGGCTACTCTGGACTAGTGTCTTCTGAGGTGTGGTTTGTGGTTTTTTTTTTTTACTTTATTAGGATTAAAAGGGTAAAATCTTTCCTGAGATGTAGAAATTTATTTGTACTGTGATTATGAGCAACTGCAGGATGAAGAATAGAATCAGTGATTAGGACCCGGCAGACCTCCTCAGATGGTATCCAAGAAAAAAAAAATACTGAAATTCCTCAAATGAAAGTACATTTTGCTTTCATATGCTCTTGAAGGCTATTGAATTTGGTATGTACAAGCAATAAGACTAAGAAGTAAGACCACAGAATTGGGAACATACTAGGTTATCATGCTTCCAAGAAGCATGAAGAATTCTTCATCTATTCTTAATACATTGTATGGATAATAGCCACCTAAATTAGAAAAAAATACAGCAAAATAAACAAGCAAACAAAAAAAAATAATCTAAACAAACTGAAACAAGAAACCACTCACCTCTTCCCCAACTGTCCAAAATCTAAAAACCAGGAAAGAAAAGACTTGAATGGGGACTAGTGAAAAAAAATAAAATGACATTAAAATAGTGAGGTTGGAAGAACAAGGAGATTTCAGATTTTATGAGCTTTTTGGGAGTTGAATATTGAAGCTTTTCTGACCATTTTTAATGAAAACCATTAATGCATAAAATCTTACAATGGAGCATTAGAAATTTACTTTGTAAAAATGGAGGAAATACTTGGATGCCTCAATAGGTAGATTATTTCTATTTTCTACTCTGTTATGCATTCATACAAAGCCATAGGATTTACTGAAAGAGGGAAAAAAAAGCTTATTTTTTAAGACATCAGCCTAAAAAAGTGTTAGTAATGTATTGTTGTCTTACCACATGCTGAAATAGCCCTTTGCCTAAATGAGTTTTCCTCTACATGTGTTTTGGATGCTCTAGTTTGAAAGAGATTTGAACTATGCTCATAAATAAAGATGAAGACTAAAGCCTGTTATCAAGAAACTTTGTTCCTGAAAGACATCTCCAATAGTATCAGAAAATTTCTGCTAATACAAGCCATTTTATAAACCTGTGTAGCACAGTTTTGTAGCCTGGATGATGGAATTCTAATTTTAGTTACTGTGATAAAAACAAGGCAGTAATTTAATAGAATTATAGAATGGTTTGGGTTAAAAAGTATATTAAAAAACATCTAGTTCCGTTCTCCCTGCCATAGGCAGGACACATGATCATGTTCCTCAAAGCCCCATCCAACCTGGCCTTGAACACCTCCAGGGAGAGGGAATCCACAATTTCTCCAGGCAACTTGTTCCAGTGCCTCACCACATTTACAGTAAAGAATTTCTTCCTAATATCTAATCTTAATCTACAATTTTTCAGATTGAAGCCATTCCCCTTTGTCCTGTCACTACGTGTTCTTGTAAAAAGGTACTGGAAGGCTTCTGTCAGATCTTTCTAGAGCCTTCTCCCCAGCTGAATAATCCCAACTCTATCAGCCATTCCTCATGGGAGTGTTGCTCATCTTTCTGATCATCTCTGCAGCCCTTCTCTGGATTCCAGCAGTCCATGCCCTTCTTATGTTGGGGGTCCCAGAACTCCGTGCCACTTTTAGTGAAATAACATCTAATGTAACATGCATTCATGCAAAATAGGCTGCTTTTTATCAGAAAGTTGGAAAACTAAAATATCACTTAACTTTTGTGAGTTAGGAGGGAAAAATCTACATATGAATTATCACATTGATGTCAAACTATTAGCACTTACAAAGGAACATGGGAACTTATGCAGGTGAATCTTTACATACCAAACTAACATTACAGCCATAAAAATGCATTTCTGCTGCTTCTGCTCATACCATAATTTTGTTTCAACTTTTTCCACAGCAGCGTTATTCACAATTTTGCAAGTGCTTAGCTAAAATATAATTTGATAAAAAGAGCTTTGAGGTGAATAATGATTTACTCAGCTGCAGCTCATTAGAGATGATTTTGTTTTTCCAAATTATATTACAAGGGCAGCATACCAGCCTGTCCATGTACTCCTCACTGAAATGACTGCTGTACTCTGGGGAATGAAAGGTTTCCTCCTAAAAAATTTACTGCTCTTTTTTTTTTTTTTTGTTGCTAGTTTAGTGCTTCATTTCTTTTTATATAGCTGCAGAGCAAAGCAGCCAGGTTTAGTTTTATAGATTTGAATGCAGAGACCTCAAAAACAACATTTTTGTTCTTCTTCAGTCTATACTTATATTGATATATGCCAGCTATTCCTCTTCACCTTCACAGATTTTGATAGGCAGAGGTGTCAGTAAATCATCTGCTTTCCTTTCCTTGACTCCCTTGTAAAGCCAGAATCTGCAGCTCCATTTTGTCAGTTCCGTTTTCTTGTCTGGAGGATGACAAACTGCTCTCTCATCAGAGAGCAACTGATCAAGAGGCAACAGTTTTCTCTGGCCTCACTAACATTTTCCCATGCTATACAGGAGATGATTAAAACTTTAGGGGGGAAAAGCTAATGACTATGGTGTCACTGTTGACTTGATGGTGAGGGCATTCTATAACTACCTGAAAAGAGGTCTCTCCTCCCAGGTAACAAGTGACAGCATGAGAGAAAATTACCTCAAGTTGCACTAGGAAAGCTTTAGACTACACTGTAGGAAACGTTCTTCCTGGAAAATATAGTCAAGCCCAAAACCCTGGAGATGTTTAAAAGACATATAGATGTGGCCCCTGGGGACATGGCTTAGTGGTGGATTTGGCAGTGAGGAGATAACAGTTGGACTCGTTGATATTAAAGGTCCTTTCTAACGTAAATAATTCTAAATAATAAATAACTATATGATTCTATGATCTTTTCAACATACACATGCAACCTCAATCTTAGAGATGCTATACACTAGGAGAAAACATTTGTCTGCTTTTCTGCACAAGCACAAGTTAGTTCACAACTTAGTTCAACCTGGAGAGTTCTTTTCTTCCTTTCTTCCTTCCAATCAATCCTACTTGTTAAATTCAAATAAAAGTCCCCACTATCATTTCAGGCTCCATAATAATTTTGCCATGTCTGGAACACACATATTTACCAAAAATTAATGTATGTGTAAATAAAATGTACTTCTCTGTTTGCTGCTGCTGCTGTATCTCTGGAGTGAACCACTGAATGTCCCCTAATCACATTGATATTCCCAGCCAGGGTACAGCCAGAGGTAAAACAATGGAAAACCATTTAAAACCTCCATGAAGAAAGATTTCATCTCATTTTCCCTTCAAGAACTGCTGGAACTGTCACACCAACTAGCTGCAAAATGACTGCAAGAGTTTAACTTGGCAGCAGATGAAAAAGAAGTGGCCACAGCATCTTACACTTGCAATCATTCCCTTCCTTTTTTCCACCACTTCATTTGCTGCATTCCCCCACCATTTTTTATTACATATATGAGTGTCAAAGGATTTTTCTCTTTCCTATTACAGTAATTTCATAATTATAAGCCACACCTGATGATTAGCCGCACTACTGGGGTAGGCTGGATTCTTCAATGAAAAAGGTGCGGCTTATAATCATGAAATTACTGTACTTTACGCAGCACACCCTTGCAGAATTTAGGCCTTCCAAATAATGCTAATTTCCTTGAAAAAACCTTGGTTTGTCCTGCAAATAAAAGTGAGTATAATGAAAATGACTGTATAGAAGCAAAATGCAATAAATATAGAACTTGGTACAAATCAAATAAGCATTTCAATTGAAGCATCTATCAGTAACATTATATGGTTTAGTGACATATACTTACAAGGATGACCATGTAGCATAAAAAATGAAAGACAGCTCATTTGTAGTACGTCTCTTTGTGACCTGTAGCCTCAGCCGTTCAGTCAGCATGGAGGACCAGGAGACTTTACCCCAAGCAATGTTATGTCTGTCATAAAATGAAAACAACCCTTTCAGAGTCGTCATTCTCTTTTTCCTCTCAACTCTTGCTCTTGTCAGGTTGCATTATACATAGATAACACAAATCTTGAAGACATGCCCTCTGGTTAAAAACAGAAACAACAATAACAACAACAAGATCTCTCACACGACATGCCAACGTGAGCCGATTTAGTCACAGATAATTGAAACATTTAAGAGCAGTACTTAATAAAGTAATAATATCAACCCTAGTCAACAAACAAAAAAATAAGTATGAGAAAAAAAACCAAGTGATCTGTTCAATGATTTTTCATTCCTAATACCAAGACTTATTTGTTATTCTACTGAGAGCAGTCTTATGTATTCAAAACATCCATTAAAATGTTTTGTTGGATCCATGCACAAATCAAAATACTGAAAATGTGTAATTACTTTCTCTCTGTTACTTCTTTAGTAGCTGTAGATCAAGGATTAGAACTGAGAATATTGATGATGATGATGATGATGATTTAAAAAAAGAATCATGTAATGGGCTAAAGTGGTAAAAAAGCTCATGACCAACATAACAGGTGTCTTCTTGTAAAAGAGGGCTGAGAAGAAATGGTACTGAAAGAGTGAAGCATTAATCTGAGCTGTTTACATTTGTTTAAAACATTTTTGACCTCCACAAATACTAGGGGTTTTTTTTCAGAGATTATTCTGTAAACCTGATCACATATGGAAGAGTACATGCAATTTCATTTGTGCAGATACTCAGTGTGCCTGAGATTAATGTCTAAAACAGCAAAGATTCTGTGTAATAAATCCACCTTCTTTTTTTTTTTTTTAACTAAATCCCTATTTATAAGGAGCATTTTGCTTAAAAATATTTGGAAGTTTGTGACAGTAGAACAACTGTTTCAAAATAATGAAGTGATCCTAATTTTTTTTCAGCTATATATATATATTTTTTCATTTTGAATAAGTTCCTTAAAGCATTGAGTTGTAGGAGTTTCAACTGTGTGCACAGAGGCACAGATTGAAGCACAGTTTCTGCAAAAATTTGGTCCAGAAGTTTGTACACCATGATTGTATAAATGCAGTATGGCTAGAGTTCAATTTCCGGACACTCCTTAAACTTTGACTTTTCTTGTTGGGGTAAATTATAGGAGGCTTTAGTTGGGGTTTCAGATTTGCAGGGGTGTGTTATAGAATTACAGAACTGAAAGGAAATTCATGAGATCATCCAGCCCAAACCTGTGTCCTATCAGAATAAGCTATATTTGTGTTATTTCAGCTTTTTATTTTTCTTGGCTCTTATTAAGGCCTCCAGTATCGAAGTCTTCATAAGCTCTACTTTCCTTTATAGCTGTAAAGTTCTCCTTAATTTGTATCTGTAATCATCTTTGACTCAATGTGTACAAATTGCCTTTTCCCTTTTCTGCTATACACAAAGGGAATTTATTCTTGCCTTCTTTGCACAAAATTTTTATTTAATAGTGTGTTATTGTGATTGAATTTGAGACTACTAACTAATCTTACTGATGACAAAGTGGAAAATTACTTTGTATTGCTTGAGGCACTTCCTTCATAAAATACTGAATATATAGAAAACATCTCTTCATGGCATTAAGATATAAATATTTGAATGCATACTTGAAGATGCATAGCCCTATGTTTAAACCTTACTCTGTTTCTTTTAAAAGATGTATGAAATTACATTCTCAAGCACTGAAACAGCCTGAAAAATAGACAAATAAATTATAAATAATTTATTATATTGAGGAGAAATAAAGTTCTGTGCCAAAACAGTTAAAGAACTGTATATTGATTATCAGAAAAAACCAGTCTGTAATAAAGATTTTTGTCAAATATGAACAGCTTTCTCACAATGACATCACATTACAGGTGTGGTGTGAATATTCTTACAATTTCTATGTCTAAAGAGCACTGTGTTTTGCAAATATTAGTCTTGAGTTCTGAAGTTAAAAAGCAAGGTGGTTTGCAGATTATGATCAATTTCAGGATGTATTTTTATTTCAAATGATCTTTCCACATTTCTATGGAAGGCTTACTAATTTGGGTTCCTATAGTCCCCCCAGCCATAAAATACGTTTATGACATCATTAGTAATACTTGGCCATGAATCCAACATCATCTTATAAAATAATGAAAAATGGTTGATGGTGTAGTGGCACTTCAAATTAATAATTCTTTTCAGTATTTTATAGGTTTCTTGAGGGTTCATTGTTTTCTGTCCTTTTAAACCACATCTAGCAGTTCAGTTTGCAGTAATTACTATGCTGTAATAAATTGTGCTCCAATGCTGGTGGCCTAGGAGGCCTAACTTTGTAAAGAGGCATTTTTATTATATCATACCTTCTGATAAATTGGGGAACAAAGGCAGTTGGACCCTGAGTCAAAGTCCAGTTAAACATTTCAGTAATTTTTCAAGTATGCAGGCATACAGTGCAGGCAGATAGAGGCTGAGCTGACAACTGAAGTGTCAGTTTAACAGCTGCTTCATTTCACTATCTCCCGGCTCATAAACTTTATTTTTAATGAGCCTGCCTGTAAGACCACTAAAAAATGACCTTCACACAGAGAACTACAAGGACCTAGAGTGGTGACCAAAATAGCTTTCTTGGGCAGTGTGTAATATCACAGTGACCATAGCACAGAAAATAAGCAGTATGGTGAGAAAGACATTATACTAACTACTGATGAGAATATTCTGTATTTTCATGCAGAAAGATTATTTTGATAGCTGTGTAATAATTTGCTACCTTCAATTTATACTAATCTGAACATCTTCAGTGTCTTTAATGGTATTGTGGCAGTTTACACCAAGTGAACGGCCTGTGATTTTCAAGTTATGTTTAAGCTGTCTTATAACAAGAAAATACATTATATAAGAAACAGATAATAAAGAGGCTGTTAATTTTCCCCTGCACATTGCTTGCTTGTCTTAGAAAAAAGTTCTCTTAATTAACTCTAACTTTCACCCCATTTCTTAGCTAAACACATTGCAACATTCTGTTGTGCTGTGCTGTTTCTAAGGATGTGCTGCTAGTCTAACTCGAGGCAGTGTGGGCCTGGAGAGGTGACTAGGGATTGGAGAAAGGAATTTCCACGTTGTAGCTTGAGGGTGTAAAGAAAGGTGCTCTTGGAACTATGTATGAGTGGTGTGTATGTGCAAGAAAGAATCCTTGGGCTGGGAAATTGAGGTTTCTGGGT
>VRYO01002297.1:74333607-74360433 GCA_009812075.1 Sialia sialis | reverse complement strand
ACTGGACAATATTAAGATTTGTGTTATTGAACATTACCATAATACTGTCAAATTTATTCAGGTACAAATAACACTGACAATGAGGATGAACATATTTATGTGAGGAGGAAAATTATGAGGATGCTCAAAGGCAGGGAAACATTTCTTTATGGAGAATGATTAAACAAAGCAAGATATTTCAGTATGGAAAAGAGTCAAGTGCACTTAATTGCAATGGAAGCTTTTAAAATCAAGACTGGTTTGGAGAATGTGCTGCAGGAATGCTTAAGCTACTCCCTTGTACTTGTAAAATAACTAAAGGACATCAAATAGTGGCAGATTCAGAATGAATGCAGGAGATACTTATCCGTAGAAGGCTACCTTGCAGAACTTCTTGCAACTGAAAGGACAGAACTTGAAAAGGTAAATAGGCAAATTTATGAAAGAAAAGCTGTGGCTTTGATTGAGGCAGTCATTTGGCAAAAAAAACTGCTAAAGCCTGGGCAAGACTTTCCAAGCAAGTATCACTTTATTCCTGCCCCTGTATGCTCCTCTTTATACATCAGCTTTTTGCAACTGTCAAAGGCAAGAAAACAGCTTGCATAGATCTTTGCTCTACTCTTGGGCAGTCATTGCGACTTTGTTCATAAACTTGAAATTTGTTCACTTTTTGTGTCATTCTTAATAAATCACAAGGTGTTTAAAGATCTTTGAAGCTATTTATTCTCCGTTCTGTAAGTCCATGTTTATGATACCACTAAGAAAGGGAAGATCAAGACTTTTCACTGCTAATTCAAACCTTGCAGTAGGCAGATGATGCTGCAGCTGACCCAACACAATTCACTGGGAATCATATTTTTTCTTTTGCTGTTTTTCTGTTCCTCTCTGTAAGAGAAAGATACAAAAAGAGACAAAGTGTGTAATTTTTTTAGTGGTGATGGATGGAAGCAACAAAATCACATACATGTGGCAGTTTCCATAAACAGTATCAAGATAAGGAAACCAGTATTAAGCAATTATTTTAGCCCCACTAATAATCAGACATGATACCACTCCTGTGTTATCGACCTTGTCCTCTACTTCCTTCTTGCCTGCTTACCCATGCCATGTCAGCCATCTGACCCTGGAGATTTTGGGAGGACATCACCTAAGAGGAAATTCTGGGAACATGGAGATAAAGAGGCAACAGTAAATCTCCAGTTCCCTCTTTTCATTGCTGCTTGTATAAAGAGCAGCATTGAGAAACAGAGAGGGAACAAGTTATTTCTACTTTTCCATAGCTTCTTCTCTCTGCCTGGTATATCATCATCTCACAGACCTAGGTACAGCAGAAACCAAAAGACCCAAATGAGCTGAGCACAGGAGTAGTGAGGACATAGGTTCCTGGTTGCAAAGGGAATTCGCTAAATCTTAGACCACTGAATATGACCGCCCAAAAACCCAATGCCAGTGGTCTTATTAATCTTGTGCAGTTACATAAACAGGCTCAAAGAAACTTTGGAAGCAAATAGCTCTTTGTAACAGCTTGGAGGAGTGAGCAGGCACTAGTGAATAAAGGTGATCCTGTTTCTGCTTCAGTCACACCGCTTAATTTTCTGTAATAAAACATTGCAAACCTAGGTACAGTTTAACCAACCTTTTTGCCAGCCTGCATAGTTTTATTAAACTCCACAGCTACTGTTAGCATAGGTCTCTTAGCCTGTTTTCTAGATACTTTGCTGGAAAGAAAATCTTGCTCGCTGTCAGCAAACTGCTGACTTTCAATCAAGTATACAGCTGCAATGCCTCAGCACATCTGTTTTTCTAGCAGAAATGCCAAAAGTTGATAACTATTAATTGCAGGTTATATAGCATTCAGATAAGCAGCTCTCACTTTAATATTTGCCTTTTTTTAAGAGCTGATGTAAAGCACTGCACTCAGGAAGCCATTTCAACCCACAATGTGTAAGTTTATACTGGAGTTTCAAAACATGGGAGCTATTCTGCATATTCTTCATCAAGATCTGCTAGCATGCTATTGATTAACCAGTACTTAAGATACATAAAAACATAAAGTACCTGCTCAACTGAGTGTTCAACAGTTTATTGCTATAAAATTTTATATGCAAGAATGAAGGTTTAAAAAATCTCACTGAAACTATTCCTTAGTACATAATCTATGTGTGTGCTTTGAATGAGATGGATGCAAAACTCACACTTACTACCTCAGTAATTCATCATTAGGGAAATGGACATTAAGTCTCTGTCACCTGAAGCAGCGTTTGCAACCTGTAGGATCATACTTGTCACAACAAATTCTTCTTCCAAACAGTAATACTGCCCTACCTTTTAGAAAAAGATCCATGTAGAAAACAAAGCACCTTGTGAAATTCTCTATCCTGAACCAAGCAATTATGAATCTAGATAGATAGATAGAGCAAGATGGAGTGGAGCATGTTGGAATTTATAGTCTATGTACGCTTTTTTAAGCCTCTACAGTCCCAGTAGTGGAAAGAATAGGTTGAATATTGCTTAAAAGTGAAATCTGGACATTTCAGTGATATGAACAAAAAAGCACCATTAACAGGTCCTCCATTTTTTTCTATTGCAAGATACTCTGTTACTGAACATTTTCTTGTTCATAACTGGCAATAAAAATCAAAAATTATTTTTTTACATATGTGAATGAACAGAATTTAGTCTTACTAATAACTGTTATGATCTCTAATGCTGTTTTATTGATGAATCATTATTGTTAAATAATAAAGAAAGTGTTTTTCTTAGTAGCTTACAGCTTTGCAAATTAATGATATTTCTTGGAAATATGTTTTTATCATTTTTAAATTGAGGGGCTATATTAGCAATGTTAAGGCTACTGCAATTCATTTGCATTTACTCTGTCTACTTCTGGGCTCCTCAGTACAGGACACAAAGTAATGGAATGAGCCCCCCAAAAATAACCCCCATGAAGTTGTTTAGGTGACTAGAGCATTAGATATGCAAAGATAGGCTGAAATAGCTGACACTATTTTGCTTGGAAACACGACAACATTAAAAGCTCCTGAAAGGGAAAAAGAGTTAAGAAGACTGAGCCAAGTCTCAGTGGTGTCCACTGACAGAATGAAAAACAAGGGGCAAAAATTAAAATACAAAAGGTGCCATTCATGTATAAGAAAACTGTTTGGTAGTGGAAGTGATTGAGTACTAGAATATGTTGCACAGACAACCTCTGGGGTCATCTTCCTGGGGGACATTCAGAATCCAACTGGATGTGTTCCTGGGCAACTTGCTAGAGCTGATCTTGCTTGGCACAGAGGGTTGAACTAGGTGATTTCCACCGACCCCTTCTAAACTCTGATATTCTATGATTCCACTACTCCATATCAGCAAAGAAAATAGTACTACCAGTAAAAATTTAACTTATGTGTTGATTAATGCAATGAAGGTTATCATACTGGCAAGGCCACACTAAGATTTGCATTACTGTTTGCATCAGTAGTGCTGAAGTTCCAGTTCCACAATTCCAGTGCACAGCTGATTTCATATAACTTTGCAGGCAGTAGTGTTTATTTATATGAGGATTTAGTAGCAAAATGGTAATTTCAAAGTAGCAGAAAGTGTTTCACATTGAAGCACGGGAAGAGCTGTTTGAGGGTTAGTTCTCAATCTGCTTTTGATGGTATTTGGATTTTATTTGAATTTGCAGCTGTAGACATTTTGATATTATAGCAAATGTCATGTCTGGCCTTCCTTTGTTAGATCTATCCAGGCTCAGTGGAGTTAATGCAGGTGATTGAAGACTTTATACACATTGTTGGAATGGGAATGATGGACTTTCAGAATTCATACCTAATGACTGGAAATGTAGGTAAGAAATAGAAATTTCTTCTATCAAATTTATGCCTATTGAAAATCAGAAGTTCTGAGTATGTACTATACAGTTGCTGCTTCTATCACAATCCAGATTGGGCTGCTCCTCCTCCTCCAGTTTATCTGTTGCTTGGTTATACCCTCTCTGGTTTAGCATAGGATTATTATTATTACACGTTGGATTTCTTCATAATCATATCTCAAGATCTAAATGCAAGGTTTTAGAATCAAAATTTAGAAAATACAGTAATTTCACAATTATAAGCTGCACGTGATTATAAACTGCACATCCCGGTAGCCGGGTAGACCATGGGATTTGTCCATATATAAGCTGCACCTGAATATAAGCTGCATTCTTTTTTTTTTTTTAAGCGGAGATCCATGTGTGACAAAGTAAAAAATTAGTAACAGAATCGCGCCAGCGCAGGGTTTGGTGTCAGGTGCTCAAGTTGCAAACAGTTTTCATAGACCAGTGAAGCCTTTAAAGGCAGCCCCAGGCACCCTCCCCGGCCGGCTCTCACTTCCGGGTTGGCATTTTGCTGGGATTTGTCCATAAATAAGCCGCACCTGATGATTAGCCGCACTACTGGGGTAGGCTGGATTCTTCAATGAAAAATCTGCGGCTTATAATCATGAAATTACTGTACTCAGCAAAATACAATGAACTGTAGGTACATGTTAGAGTGATTCCAGGAGATATAGTGTTTCAAATGCTAATTTATAAAATTGTACTAATTAAGATAATATTCATATACTTAATAGCTTGAGGAGTGTTTATTTTGTTGACATTGTCTTTTAATAATCCATTCTCCCAACTGTCTTTGCACATGTTGTGGTGTGATAATAATCAGCATAGATAAACAATAATTTAAAAATTATGCATTAGTTGCCAAAATAGTTAAAGCCTAGAATTTCTTATGTTGGTTTTTCTCTGTGTAACAGGTCCAAAATTTTATTCAGATTTATTTTTCAAACTTAGTTTTTGCTACAGGAGAGTTGCCGGGTAATAGTCGTATATAACAAACATCAAATACAAAAATGCCTGGCAATTCAATTACATTTATTAGCAGTCATAAATGAGTGCGATATGAAATAATTTTTTAAAAATTGAACTAAAAAACTTGGTTTGAAAAGCTATTCTATAATCATTTGATCTTTGTTTAGTACTTTTATAATTCAATTAACTTGCCTAAGCTGCATTTTTATAGTGCCAGGAAAGTATTAAGAAGTTGTATGTAAGGAATAAATCCAAAATATGTGTTTGTCTCACAGCAAAACTTCTGGTGTCAGTACATTTTTTCAGTTTTTAAATTAACATCTTACTGCGCATATATGCCAGCCAGTTCTTCAGCAAGTCATTAGAATGAGTAAGAAAATATGGTCATTTTGAAATTAGTTGGTAGAATTAAGCAGAGATGATGTTGGATTGTCTCTATTGAATATTTAGCTTGCTGCGCTACAATAATAAATATTTGTTATTGTTCTTCATATTACAGAGTGACAGGACTGTAAACATAAGTCCCTATAAGGCACAACTTTGTACTGGAGACATGTCAAAGAACTCCTCAAAAAGAGCTCTGGCAGTCTTGAAATTTTTAAAACACTGTAGTAGGGGTTTAGCCATTGATTTATTATCTTTGTGGTACTACTGTTTACACTCTGATACCACTTAAAGCGTCTTCCAGTTGTTAGTCCTTCATTATGCTAGACCCTGATGAAATTTATAAAGGAATGTCTCTTTTCTGAAATGTTTGTTCCATTATATATTTCTGACAAAATAAAAATATGAGCTTATTTAAAGAGCGCAGTCCATACTGCTTGGCACATCGTAGTACATTCTAATCTGTTTGTCCTCTGAAAAACGTGAAAAAAAGATCAAACGGGAAAATGCATTCAAATTAAGAAGGCACATTCAAATAATCTGTTTCTCTACAAATTCATGGCTTCACATGGGAAACAGCAATGACATTTCAATTGAATCAGAAACCGTTCTGTGCACTGGCTAGTTTAGATAACTGCAGAATCTTTACAGTCTTTCATTTGATTAACTTCCTCTTCCCACATATAAGATATTTTTAGGCATTTAGGAGGTCTGTTCTTAACTATTAAAATCATCAAAGGAATAGAAAAAAACCCGAGAAATGAATGACGAAAACTGAAAATGAGTTTATAGGTTTAATCTGACTACCTTGCTCTTTGCCTTGATATATTGGCATGAGTTTATCCTCCCTATATTCTGTCAGCCCTCAAAAAAGGACAGAGTCACTGCAGTAGAAATCATTGATCAGAATGCTTGAGCTCAGGTGACATGCTAAGGTGGGGACAGAAGGCTGTTATCAGCAAGGAGTAATTTCTTGTTTACACTAGCAAGAAAGGAGGGTATCTGGAATAACTCAGTTTTAGTGTAGTTGTCCTTGGGGCATTGGCATAACTGTCTTACTGCTTATGTACTTGAGTTTTAGGGAATATTTATGTTGATCTCAACTGAAAATAATAAACTATGCGGTTTTTGACTGGTCAGCAATAATTATTCTATACCAATAAGAGTTTATAACTGTGTGAAGGCTTATTTGTAGCAATATTCTTTTAAGTCAACAAACACATTTAAGGCAGGAAGCAGATATTGTGCATAAATGAGACCCAAATTTTACCTATATTCATCTTTAAACAGAAGAGTCCAATATTTCATGCAATAAAACCATAGAACGGCTTGGGTTAGAAGGTACAATTTCAACTCACTCTACATGCCCAGGGCCCTATCGTGTCTGACCTTGAATGTTTCCAGGGATGGGGTGTCTTCTGCTACCTCTCTGGGAAACCTATTTCAGTGTTTACCTACCCTTATTGTAAAAAACCTTTTCCTTATATCTAGCCTAAATTAGCCTGTTTATATTAAAACCATCACCCCTTTCCTACTGCAACAGCCAGTGCTAAAAAGTTTGTTAATTTTTCCTATAGCCTCCTTTAGAGAGTAAAAGGCTGAAAAAGGTTTGCCTGAAACCCTCTCTTCTCCAGGCTGAAGAACCCCAACTCACTCAGCCTGTCTTCATAGCAACAGTGCTCCAGCCCCCTGATCATTTTTCCGACCTTTATTTGACACACTTGAATCGATTCATGTCCTTTCTGTGCTGAGGACCCCAGAGCTGGATGCAGCACTGTAGGTGCAGGGTCACCTCCCTCATCCTGCTGGCCCTGCTGCTTTTGATTCAGCTCAGGATACAATTAGCTCTCTGGGCTGCAAGCACACATTGTCAGCTCAGGTCTAGCTTTTGATCCCCCAGTATCCCCAAGTCCTTCTTCTCAGTCCTTCTGCTCTTAGTTCATTGCCTCAGCCTGTGTTGATTGCACTTGGACTAGTTAAACCTCTTGAGGTTCCCGTGGGCCAGGTCTCAAGCCTTTCCCGCCCCTCTGGATGGCAAGCCCATTGTTCAGGTGTGTCAACCACACCACTCAACTAGATGCCTTCTACAGACTTGCTGGGAATGCATTAGATACCTTTGTCACTGATGAAGATGTTAAACATTACTTGTCCCAGCCCAAACTCCTGAGGGACACCGCTTGTCATCAATGTCTATCAGGATACTGAGCCATGAACTGCTACCCTCTGCATGTGACCAACCAAATTATAATCTCTCAAAGAGTGCCCCATCAAATCCTTATTTCTCCAATTTAGAGAGAAGGGTGTTGTTGGGACCATGTCAAAGGTTTTCAGAAGTCCAGAGGACATCCATAGCTCATCTCTTGTCCACTAATGCAGTCATTCTACCACAGAAGACCACTAAGGGTTGGTAAGGACTTGCCCAAGGTGGAACTGTGTTGCTGTCTTTAATTACCTCCCTGTCCTCCATTTGTCTTAGAATAGTTTCTGTGAGGTTTCCAGGCACAGATATGAGGCTGACAGGGCTCCTATTTAATCAATAGTTATTTACCATAAAATATTTCCTCAGCATCTTCACATACTTTAAATGCTTTTTGCTGGGTTTTCATTTTCAAATCACTTTAAAGTTCAGAAAAATTATTCTAAATATGAACTATATATGAACTAAATGTGAACTATATGTGAACTGCTTCTTGTCAGAGAAAAAAAGTCCAATTTTGTTGCAAATTTCACAGTAACGCAGTGAGTTCTTGGTTACCTTCTTATTTCAGTTTACAAGTTCATTGCCAATTGAATGACATTTCTAATTGAATAGCAGTTAATAAAAAATTTGAGCAACTAATTGTGTTTCACAGAGAGAGCTTCCACAGAAGATATTTCATTTTCTCTTTCTTTCAAGGCACTGAAACAAGTACATGTGACTTAAAAAGTTACTGCACAGCTGCCATGCTGCAATGACTTTCCATTGCACATTCTCAGCTCATGACATCTGGGAAGTGATGAAAGGTACATTAACTATACGGTAGGCTATCATAAGCCACATTATAACACATTTGAAAATAGCTAAGAAGACCAAAAGGACAGTTGCCATGCCCCTGTTAAACTTTTCCTTGTAATGGCTTTTAACGCAAATTTTTCATTTCTTCTGAATGAAACATCAAAGACTTGTTTCAAATCCAGATAATCCAATATCTGTACTTTATTGGGTTATTGAGGAAGCTCAGTCAATTCAAATGCATTTCCATTAAAGCCAGGCCCATCTTCTATTAGCTTTCCTGTCAAGGATAGCGAACATACCATGAAAAACTTAACAGTTGTAAAAGCAGCAATTTTCTTTGTTCATGCATGGTGGAGGCAGATGGCATTTGTTTTATCATTGCACTCTGTATTATATTCTGTTAAGAAATGATTAGGTGAAATAAAAGCCTCTGATAGGAGGTAGAAGCCTCCTTCCTCATCCAGTTCTTTTTCTTCCTCTTCCTCCTCCTCCTCCTCCTCCAGACCAGCTGAGCAGGCACACAAAAATGATAGAGGGAGCAAACAGAAGCTTTTGCTATCACTCAGAGTTCCTCAATTCACTGAAAACACAGACCTACCTGCAAGGATACAACATGCAGTGGAACAAAAAATTTAAATCATGTTACCATTCTCTGTTAACCAATAGCTTTCAATTTTGTCTGGTTTAAAAGATGAGTTCCTGATTTTAGATTAATGAATTAACCTTGGCTTTTAATAGCCTTTTTCTTTGGGCACTAAAGACCTGAGCAGATCATCTCAGTGCCTTGGCCGATGTGAGTTCTCATCACAGTGAACCATTAAGGGTTTTGAAGATATGTAATGAAAGGTGGGTGAACTGCTATTAAGAAATATGAAACCTTTAACTTAAGAAAATTTATAACTGGAAGATTGGAGTTCCACAGGCATAGCTGTCTTTAAAAATTCCACAGGAATGTGGAACTGGTAATAGAGAGCAGTATTAGGGGATACGTATTTCTATGGCAGATTTGAATTCTTTCGTTAGGGAAAATTTTTCTGGTGTTGTCAAATAAATTTCCTTAAGAACAGCAGCCAAAAAAAAAGGTTAAAGGACATTCAGTTGTCAAAAATCAAGTTTACAGCTCTAAGATTATAATAGTGAAAAACGAAATAATCTTGAAGAGCAATATATTTTCATGGATGTTAATTAGAACTGAAAGAAAAAAACAAATGAGAATTTTCAGAATGGGAAAAGCCAATTTCTGTTAATGTTCATTTTATGAATACTGGTGTTTCAATGTTTTATAAAATGCACAGATATCACAACGGCACTTAGACTATTCAAAGATGGGAAAGGTTGAAGATTTCCAGCAAAATGAAAAGGCAAGTATACACACTGGGAGAATAAATTCAGTTTTGACAGAGCATTTAAGAGAGAGTAGATCAAGCAATTCAGAGAAAATAACAGCATTAGTATGCAAAACTAGCAGTCTCAAGAAAAGAGAATTAAAAAAAAAACATCAGAAGCTATCACTCGCAATGCTCTTTTCAATTGAGATTATATGTCTTGGATTCATTTTACTTACTTTAAGCATCACAAAATTTGCCAAAGTCACCCTTAGCTTCCTTTAAAATCAAGGGAGAGTATGGCTCAGGAGAGCAGCTTCTATCTCAAATAAGGGCATGGGTTGCCTTGAAGTTCTGCCATTGGCTGTAAAGGCACCATAGTGACTAGCTCAGGTTTCAATGATTCATGTTCGTCTAAAGCAAAGAGGAGTGGTTTTTTGTGAGTCAATAAAACCTGTGAACACAGGGACATTCAGAGCTGAATGATCAAAAAACCAAAACAAAAGAATAAAAAAATACATAAATATTAATAATTAAAAATTAGATTGAGAATTGGAATTATTAGAATAGATATTTGAGCACAGATTGTTAAAAGGTACTGCATGTACATAAATGAAAAGTGAATACAAAGTGAAACTAGACTGACATCTCTGTTTAATCTTGCTCACAGGAAAAACAAAGATTCCTAACTCTATTGTAACACATTTAATTCTGAATAAGCATGAGGTCAAGGTCCTAGAAGGAACAAAATAGAAACAAGTACAGTAATTTCACACTCATAAGCTGCACCTGGTTATAAGCCGCACTTCCGGGTAGCCAGGAAGACCACGGAATTTGTCCATGAATAAGCTGCACTGGGTGATAAGCTGCACCTTTTTTTTCTTTTTTAAAGCGAGGATTCATGTGCAACAAAGAAACGAGTTAGTAACAAAATCGCCAAATTGTGGGGTTTGTTATCAGATGCTCAATTTGCAAACAGTTTTCACAGACCGGAGAAGCTTTTAAATGCAGCCCCAGGCGCCCTCCCCATGCTGCAGGCCCCAGCACTCCCGCCCCTGGCGCTGGCTGCCGTTGCTGCCCGCCTGATTGGCAACGACGGCGGCTCCCCACACCGCTCAAAAGCAGAGACTCAGTGGGCTGGCCATGCAAAAGCCAGCAAGCAGCTGCTCGGTGGGCACAGCTTTGCATGAAGCCAGCAAAGTGGCTGCTCGGCAGGCTCAGCTTCATGCAAAGCCAGCAGAGGCTCCGCGGCAGCTCCCTCCCTGACCGGCTCGCACTTCCGGGTTGACATTTCCCCAGAATTTGTCCATTAATAAGCCGCACCTGGTGATTAGCCACACTTCCAGGATTGGCTCGATTCTTCAGTGAAATAGGTGTGGCTTATCAGTGTGAAATCACTGTAGATTTATGTTGACATGGTAAATGCAGCTAGTTATAATATTATACGAAATAATGAAGAGGTGTAAACCATATTTCCATGCATAAATCAACTTTTAACTAACAACCTGTTATCTCTCAACTTAAAAATGGCTGCTATGACACTGGTACTCTGATGAGTAATCTGGTTTAGTACAGTAATTAACATTTCATTTCAAACTTGAAACTGAACTGCTTACATAAGTTTTATAAACATTGGCAGGAAACAAAGTCTGATTTCTGCCTTCACAGACAGTCTAGGATGCCATATGGTAGAAAATGTTTTGAAAGTGTCCATTGTCTCCTTTCTTGGAAAATACTTTATTGTTACAACTTCAAACTCCCATTCCATGTTCATGTCCATGAAATTTTTGAAAAACACTAATTAATCCTGTAGGCATATGGAATGTATCTTAAAATTTTCTAATTGTAGCTAGAGACACTTAGAAATGCTTTTGACCTAGGGAGCTTTTGGAAAATTTACCGACTGTAGCTATAAGACATGAGCAACGGTACACATGCTGAGCTTTGGGGATGTTAGAAAATAAGCAAGCTGGATTCCTGTCTGTTATTGTGTGTTCATTTACCTTATCCCAGGGTAAGACTTTACATCTTGTAAATTGTAAATCCTGTTTACACTTCCTAGATAGCTTTTCACATTATATGTTTTGTTTACTGATCTGAATGGCATCTGCCCTAATCTGCTTATCTTTTTTGTAATAGAATTAGTGATTTGTATCTTCAATGCAGCACTTGAGATCCTCTGATTCATATATCACGAATGTCATACTGGCCTAAAATATACCAGAGACTGAATTTATTTAAAATTTTGAAAGGGTCATTTTTCAAATATGTTAAAGAAAACAGAAAAAAAAGGCACAACCTTAATATTAACTTGTACAAATACATAAAGAAAATGTCTAAAAGGTTCAGCCAGGAAACAAATATTTCAATAAATTTATACATAGATACTCAGAATTCATTGTCATTAAACTACTTCTGGTTCTGAGTCTGTGTAGTGCTAAAGCACAGTGTGGATTTTAAAGTGGGTATTTATAATTAATAAAAGTTTAGCTGCTAATATTTCAACATTTTCTCCTAATAGAAAGAAAATTGCACCTACTAGATAAATAAAAATTCAGATCCTGTTGAGTGGCCCTCAAAAGCCATTCAGATTTTTGTCCTGGTTCCATCAAGTTCTTTCAGAGTACCCCATGTTTTCACAAAGGAACATTTCACCTTTAACCAACTTTATGAATTAAACTTACTGCTTTAAGAATGTAAACAGAAATCATTCCTTTTAGTGTGTCATACTTCTTATGTAAATGCCTCTATAATGATTAATTAATGTAATGATTAATATATGGGTGTATTTCCTGGGTTTTGTCAAGAACAAATTCTCACAAGGAAAAAATAAAGTGAAACTTGCATAGTTTTGCAATGAAATCATAATAGATATAGAAGCACAAGTCCTCTTTAAATCATGCAATATTTATAATAATTTTTGAATAACTGATAAGCTACACACTAAGTAATCAACAATTAGGTAATTTTTTTCTTATATTTTATTACATATTTTTTCCTACATAGACTATTGTCTGTTTCCATTTCATCTCAGAACAGCCCAAAAGAGCCAGTGTCCATCATCTTCCCCTTTAAGGCTAAGGTCTGGCTTTTATAAAAATGAATCAAAAAGGACAAAATGCAGGCTTCAGAATGGTCCTATACCTGTCCACCCTGTTTAATTTGCGGCACATACCCAAACATTGTCAAGGAATCATTCAAGGAATAGGCCAGGTGAGAAAACAGTCCTTATAGGCATAATTAATGATTTTCTCCTTGTCCTAGGGTGCACAGTTGGTCACACTCTTGTTCTTGGGTTGCAAACATGGTGGTCAGAGAAGTTCTGTCTTCTGCTACATATTCTTTTCATTCATGACTTTGGCTCCTGATTCTCATCTTCTTTGTTTCACACTCAGATGTAGCCCATCAATCTTTCCTGCCCCAAACCTCTATGCTGTTGGTTGAGCAGATGCTCTATTTATGTGAAAGGGAGTACTTCCACATTTTTTTAAGTTCTCAAAAAATCCTTCAGCTCCTAGAATTTACACACTGCCAGTATCACTCTCCTGTTTCTGAATTTTTTACTTGCTCAAATCATATGTAATAATCCATAGCTAAAGGCTTCCAGAAGAGAAAAAATAGATAATAGGGAAACTATAGAGAAAGTTCAATCGCAATTTTCTTATACTCTTACATACTTCTGCTCCATATATATTCACATAATTTCATTTGCAGCAGTCTCAGCAATTCCTTGATCAGATCAATATGTTGGCTTTCAGAAGACTCAAGCTTTCTCCACTAATTAAAGGGGAAAGAATTCGTGCACACTTTGAAGGTCTAGTTCATTGCAGCATCTGACTTAATGCCTGAAGTAAATGCTCGAGAGCTCATATTTCTTTCTCAGTGTAAAATAAGCTTATTAAATGATTCACATTCACTGAAAACTTGCTGTGAACAGTGCATAAAAGAGTAGATTTTTTGTCTCTTTTCTAAACCTGCAAACTCAGTGATCCTGAGAAAATACAACTCTCTGTTACTTAAGATTGAAAATTCCAAATTTCATGGGAATGTCTATATGAATCTTTATCAAACAGTCTTCACAAATGTGGATAGAAAACCTAAGCTATACTCTCAGTAATAGTCATAATTCTGTAGTTAGTTTTGCATATAGTTTATGAAGTAATCTGAAAGATAAAGCCAAATAAGTTGATCATTCAGTATTTTTAAGTGGGTGCAATACGAAACTAGAATAATTGAAAGTGTTTCCTTTCTCTACCTTATGTTAAGTGGAGTAAAATATTCTAAACAAATGGAAGCTACAAAAAATGCTGACATACAGGCTGTTGTCTCATTAAAAAAATATTCCTCTAACTGAAAGTCGTATCTATAGCCCATTTGTGGAATTTTTTTTTTCCCATTATCTCATATTGTTGTATCATTTCTAAATTTCTCTCTCTGTAAACTCCATTCTGAATAATTTTGTTTCCTCAAATTAGCAATTAAAAGCTGTTGTTTTCTAAAGGAATCAATTTGCATGACAGGCCATTTTTTAACTGGTGCATTTAACTACTGACCTGAGAAATTAAATACCTGACCTTATTCACTCCTTTGCCTAGGACAGGTGGACCTTTAGGTGATTTCCAACAATTTTCAGGTAGGATGAGGCTTAAGGGGATAGCAATTAGGCTTCCATGGTGGCAATTTTGCATTAATGCAGTAATGGAGTCAATGCACACCCAAGGGAATTTGTTTCATAGTAAGGTAGTGCCAAGTGGCAGCAATCATGTTCAATGAAGTGTATTTTCAAGATATTCCAAACAATACAGTCCTTCCTTAAACAGGAGTACCACAGTCCAAAAACAAAGTTGCAATTCTACACAGAATGATCACTAATTCTGGGATTTTTTAGCCCTGAAAGCGACCTCAAGTGTCCAGCCTGGTAGTACATCAGGTAGAGAGGGTGTTGCTAGGTACTGCAAATAGCAAAGTTCAGCCTCAGTTTTTAATGATTTCTACAGCATTTTGTTACTCACTCAATACTGAAAATGAAAGAAGGAAAATTAAATAAAATTGAAGTAAACTTCCCAGAATTATAAGTCAGTTAAAACAGGAATAAAGCCATCTATTAGCTCTGCCTAATACTTGCACTGTGTCAGAAACAGGTCTATTACCCAAAGCTCCACTGTGAATATAGAGTTAGCATCGTTTATACTGAGCTAATGCTATGGCATACCGCCAAAGTTCTTTTTCATTTTCTGGCCTTATGAGGGTGAGGAAAGGAAAAACAAGAAAAACAAAAAACTCCTGAACAAATAAACAATAAAACTACAATATTCCACCCACCCAGAAATCTAAAGAAACTAAAAAAACAACCAACCAATCAATAAAACTAATAGAAAAAGGTGGGGGAATATTTCCATCCATGTTATACAAATCAACCTGTATTATTTCTTCCTCATTGATGATTATAGATTTTAATTCCAAATAGTGGAAAAGATCTGCCTTTTTCAAACTGCATAGTCTGAAGGTATCATAACAATTGAGGTAACAAACTGAATAGAAATATTTCATTTTTCAAGTCAGTTTCATGAGGGTGTTAGTGGACTAATAATATCAGAGTAAAGTATTTTTATGGCAATAATTATTTTGGCAGTGAGACTGTCAGATATTGAGGTCAAGTTTCAAAGCCATGTAAACATATGCAGATATAATTCTGAGTAATTGTGTTTCTGTAAGTGTATTTTTTTAATTTCTTTTTTTAATATGGAGAGTTGGACTTCAGTATATAGAACCTAAGATGCTGCATATATTTCTGCCATTCTGTTAAGGTCAGATTGTATAATTCCAACAGAGCTAAGTGTCAATGAGTTCAGTTCAAAGCATCCCAAAAGGTCCAAATGGTTTTGGGTGGCTAAAATCACAAATAGGGCCTGAAAGTTTCGATGTATATTTTGTGCCTTGTGATTTCTGAACCTGTAGGTTCATCCATTTCACAGTGGTTTTCTTTCCTTTGGCTTCAGGTATGAGTTTTAGGACTCTATTTGTTGCTCTCTCTGAAGGCAAAGATAAAGAATCTTTGATAAGATTTGTGATAAAAGTCAGAGGTTTATTCTACTACAGATTATTATAACTTTTATGTTTTGCTTTCTTTCCATGCTATAAGTCTCTATTACAGTGGGAAGGGGACAGAGAAAGAAATTTTCCTTACCTGAAATATGTGGTACAGCTCTGTGGCCTGCACTAGATGTATGCACAAATACTTAAATCACCTGCAGTGGTGCCAAATAACTTGATATTTTTGTGATAATTTTTCTTTTTTTTTTGTTTAAACAAACACTCTTTACAATCATGGAGACATGTAATCAGCCCTAGGCACCATTATTCTGAAAATCTTCTATTAATATGGGTTGGGAAATGGTCTTCTAAAAAAGATATTTGATTTCATTGCTTGAATGATTTTTCATATAATCTGTGGTTCAAGGCTTATGATGTTATTTAATGACTATTATTTTGTGGATTCTTTTTTTCTAACATTTAAGATCCACTTAGGTCACCAGTTACTTTAATAAATAGCAGAGTTAGCTATACGCTGTTTTTTGTAACACATTGCTAGTGAAATCTTATGGCCTCATACTGCCTTCTGTTAGGCAGTAGTCAAGTATTTTGAAATGAGATCGATTTCAAGAACACCTATGGGAAAATACTATATTAGTACAGTCACTTCTCCAAAAATCCTGTCTGGGGTCCTGTTGTAGAGGAGCATAACTAGAATGTGAGCTGATATCAGAGGCAAATACTTGGAAACCCATCCATATGTGTATGAATTGTGCCCCTTGGTGAAACATATTTCTTCCCTATATTGGCACCAAAATCTCACCTCAAATAAAGCAGAGGAATGAAAGGAGACTGGCCTGCCCAAGGGGAAGAAACTGTGGGACAGTCATCAGGATGAGTGGATCTTCAGGGATTGGCAGGCAGGCAGACTGCATCTGCTCACACAAGACTTCTCCTGTTTGTGAGAGAAACATTTATCAAAAATATAGCAAGCTTATCCCCTCCTTTCTCATTCCAACCCCAAGGGAATAGAATATGTTCACAAAGATTAAAGGGAATGTCTCGTTTTGCCATTAGGTGTCTTGGATTGTTCATTGCAGGAGCATGGAATGAATGTTTTTAATGCTCATTTAGCTTTGAAAATTGCATCACTATCTAGGCAATGAAAAATAATGGCCTCCATTCACAGTCAACAATGCACAAAGAAAAGTTAATTTCTGCAAAATGAATGTCATTTAACTTTGCCAAATTGAACTTATACCTGTTTCTTGGATGAATAGTTCCACTACTGGAAGACATGGCTGGTGATTTTATACTGCGTCATCTATTTTACATTTGTGGTTGTACTCAGAAATAATTTTCAGAAGTTAAAATTATACATACCCAAAACTCTCGTAAAGCTAAGTCATAGAGACGGCACATCAATAGGGCAAGACATTCAAATAAGGGACTACTACTTGGAAATGGTATTCAACAGCAAAGGTCAGAGGATTTTGAAATGTTTATGTATATACTGGTTTTAATTTTATTTGACAAGATATGAGATGTAGTTTGCCGATTTGATGTGCTGGTTCTTTGAATGTACTTAGAGAATGTATTTAAGAATTTTCTTTCAAAGATGGGAAAATGGGTTGACAAGTAAATGTAAAGGAATTTGGTAATTCTTGTTTCTTGCAGGAATTTGTTAGAATATTTTCTTCTGTTCATAATTTTTTTATTCTTGAAATTCTCTAACAGCATATATACTCATGAGTTTTTTTAACACACGATTTGACAGAGTCATTGTCTAGAGAGCTACATGCATATTTTCAATGTCTGTTTTCCCCATAGATATATATTTTTTTGGTACCACTAGGTGTTCTGTATCCAGATTTTTACCTGCCATTCAGCATTAATCTGCACTGCCAGTGGTTTTAAAAATGTTTGAAGTCTTTCCTAGCTATACTTGGTCATTAAATGAGATTGTTTAACTTGAACATTTTTTAATTTTCTTTTATAATTTTTGCTTTTATTTAATGCTTCATGGAAATCTAGCTAGACCTTCTACTAAAAAATCTTAAACAAAGTTATGTTACCTCACAGCTGTTTTAAACAATTATCACAGGCTATCTTGACAAGCTAGAAATTGTTAAATTACCAAAATACTCTTTTGTTTCTTCTCAGCATTTGAACATCTTGGAGGCAGAGAACTTTAGGACTTAGTATTTATATTGTTGTCTTAATCTTCCATGTTGAAATAGTTTCATTCAGTAGAAGTATATAAACGGGCAGAATGTTTTTCCATTCAGATTCATTCTATAAAATATTGAAGTTTTTTTAAAGTATATTATTGTATAATATATTGAAGACTCTGTAGTTGGTGGCTAGGATTTTCCCAGGAATGTAAGAAAATGAAGTCAAGTTACTATTCAAGTGAGGTTTCTTTGTTCTCAGTTTAATCATTTGGACCCGCATTGAATCGATGTGTTGCAGAAAGAGCTAAAAGTGAAATAAGGCATAATATAAAAATTCCGTAAACATAACCTAAATTTAGTGCATCATTATTAATAAGCCCAAAGATCTGCTTATTAAAACATACTTTCAGATTTTATTTAAAGGCTTCCATTCCTCTCTTATCCTATCTTGTGTATAATTCCCAATATTTTATACCTCTGTTGAATAATAAAACTTGTTTATTCCTATTAATGAGTGCTTAAATGAGCTATTTCACTTTATTGATTTTACCTCTTTTGTCACTTCTACTAAATTCTCATCAGCTCTATTTTTAATGTGTATAGGACTATAGAAATGTTGATGTTGGAAAAGACCTGTAAGATCAATGAGTCCAACCATTAACATAACATCACCATGTTCACCACTAAACAGTGTGTCTAAGTGCCTCATCTACACATCTTTAAATAACTTTAGGGATGGGGACTCCACCACTTCCCTGGGCAGAATGCTCCAGTGATTCAGAAGAATTTCATTCTTTTTTTTTTTCCTAATATCTAAGCTAAACCTCCCCTGGTATAACTTGAAGCCATCTCCTTTTGTCTTTTAACTTGTTACTTAAGAGCTGATAATGACCCCACCAGGCTACAGCCTCCTTTCAGGCAGTTTAGAGACTGATAAGGTTCCCCTCCAAGCCTCCTTTTCTCCAGGCTGAACACCCCCAGCTGCCTCAGCCACTCCTTATGAGCAGTGTCCTCCAGACCCTTCACCAGCTCTGCTGCCCTTCTCTGGACTCTCTCCAGCCCTTCAATGTCTTTCCTGCAGTGAGGGGCCCAGAACTGGACACAGAATGTGAGGTGCAACCTCATCAGTGCCAAGTACAGAAGGATAGTCACTTCCCTGCTCCTGCTGGCCATACTATTGCTGATACAAGCCAGGATGCCATTGGCCTTGTTGTCCACCTGGGCACACTCTGGCTCATGTTCAGCCACTGTCATCCAGCGTCCTTGGGTCATTTTCCACCAGTCAGCTTTTCAGCCACACTGCCCCCAGCCTGTAGCGTTGTGATTGTTGTGACCCAAGTACAGGACTTTGCACTTTGTCTTATTGAACCTCATACCATTTTGATCTGCTGATCAGTCTAGATTGTCCAGATCCCTCTGCAGAGCCTTCCTACTCTCCAGCTTCCAACAGTCACAGCCAACTTACATGCTGGCTGAAGGGGAACTCAATTCCTTCACCCAGATAATGGATAAAGACAGGAAACAGGACTGGGCCCAGTGCTGAGCCCCAGGGAACTCCACTAGTGACTGACTGCCGGCTGGATGTGACTTCATCTACCACCACTCTCAGGGCCTGGCCACCCAGACAGTTCTTAACCCAGTTATGAGTGTCCCTGTCCCAGTCATAGGCTGCCAACTTCTTCAGGAGAGTGCTGGGGACAGTGCCAAAGGCTTTACCAAGGTCTAGATAGACAACATCCACATCTACTAAGCAGGTCAGAGAAGGGAACCAGATCAGTCAAGCAGAATCTGTGTTTCCTCAACCCATTCTGGTTGGGCCCGATCCTCTTGTTGTCCATCATTGCTATATGTTGGCACTCAAAAGGATCTGCTCAATCAAGACCTTACCTGACATGGAGGTCAAGCTGACAGGCCTGTAGTTCTCTGTATCCTCCTTCCAACCCCTCTTGCAGATGTGACTGTTTGTGTAAGTTTTGGGGACAAAATTATTCTATGTCCAATTCATTTCTTTCTCCAAGTGTTGGAACCAGTATGTTGTCTCAGAATATGCACTGGATGATGACTTTGAGCAACTTTTTGAAAATGGCTCATGGCAATGCAAATGTCCCTTTGCAATAAACTTAATGTAACAGTAGAACACAAATTTTTACGTTATAAATAGTAATTTCACAATTATAAGCCACATCTGATTGTAAGCCGCACATCCAGGTAGCCAGGTAGACCATGGGATTTGTCCATATATAAGCCACACCCAAATATAAGCCGCATTTTTAATTTTTTTTTAAAGTGAGGTTCCATGTACGACAAAGTAACGAATTAGTAACAGAATTGCCCAGCGCGGGGTTTGCTATCAGGTGCTCAAGTTGCAAACAGTTTTCATAGACCAGTGAAGCCTTTAAAGGCAGCCCCAGGCGCCCTCCCCGGCCAGCTCTCACTTCCGGGTTGGCATTTCACTGGGATTTGTCCATAGATAAGCCGCACCTGATGATTAGCCGCACTACTGGAGTAGGCTGGATTCTTCAGTGAAAAAGGTGCAGCTTATAACCGTGAAATTACTGTAATAGCCACTGTTCACGTCAAGATGGGTCCAGATTATGCTGACTACATCTGTGCTTCTAATAAAAGGGACTGTTTTGAAATATTATCAAATAACTGAGCATCTTTACACTGACCCATAACTTTGTTCATTTTTTGTTCAGTTTGGAAATTTTATTATGAATCTTTGCCACCAGAGTGCAGTCAGTTTAGTTTCCAATAAAGCACCATTTAGATGTTTTGGGATTAGAGACAGAAAACCCATTTAGTACATAAAAGATATTCTATAAAAGCAGTAGCACTGAAAAAACAACACAGAGCAAAGACAGGAAAATAATTAAAAGGGAAAAAAAAGCAATTTTCTTTCCAGGATCCTGTAAAATACTCTTGGGTAATAATGCTAGAATTGGGATATAGTGAGGAAGAAGGATCATATGTAAGTTGCACATTTTGATTGTCCAGCTCTCCAGGGTATAATTTGTAGTCAGAAAGCCATCTTGACTACAGATTATAATACAAATACTGTTGGAAGGCAAGAAATCTTTCGGTTTTTTCTGGCTATCTCCTATATCTAGCTGTGAAGATAATTAGATTTACTCCTATACATATCTATACATACCTATACAAATAAGATATGGCAGTAATAGCAGAACCAGACTCAGGTCTAGAATACTTGACACTGAATAATTTTTCTTAGGACTTTCAGGTACAGGAAATGTTGTTGTATTGGTGGTCGCAAAAACTGTTGATCAATAGAAAACAAAAAATCTATCCCTGCCTCTTATTTCAATATTTTATGTTAATGATAATTGCTTTTTAAAACAATTCATCATGATTTTTTATGTAATAACATGCACAAACTCCTCCTTTCCTCATAGGTATAGCAGTATTTGATGGAATATTGCACAATATGAAATCACATTTTACCTTTACAGAGCTTCTAACTACAGGAAATATTTTCAGAAAGCAAGGAATAGTTCACTGAAGCTTTGTAGTTCCAGTTTGGGGGACTCCTACTCTGAATGAATATTTGATAAACATACTGCAATGAAAAGCATATGGAATTGAAGAAAGAGCAATAGCAATAAACCCCAAATTTGTATTTAAATATCTGTAAGAGAAAATAGGTTGCAGGTAGGATGTATAGCCAAAGAGAGAGCAGAGTCCCATCAGGTGCTTGTGTTAGGAATGCAAGTGTCATGGAGCCAGGCACTATGGTGGCTCCTTATGACTATATCTGTCACACCTCAAGAAAACCTGAGATATTTCCTTAATCACAGTACTTTCTACACATTAACAGTCCAAAGTTGTCATTCTCTACTGCATGTAAAAACAAAACTGAAGGCATGCTAAAGGCCTCTGAAAATTTGGTCTGAATCCAAACAATTTTTTTTTTAAGACTTAGAAGCCTCTCTGCTGCAGGTATAATAATGTGTCATATCTTTAATTTATTATTTTGACCATATTCTATGCATTATTTTGGCATTGAACTCAGTGATAATGTGCATTTTATGTACTCATCAGTACAAGCAAGGGTTAATCCAGTTTTCCTATATGCAGTTTGAGCTCACTGTGCATCAAAATTCAGATGATTTTTTAAAACCCTGAGAAGGCAACACAAGCAACCCTGATTAGGCATCTCTGTCTTTCTCTGTCAACTGCACTCAATATGAATGGAAATGTGAGACACCTGAATTCTGACAAGGGAAACAGTAATGATGTAACATCTGATTTAGCTGACTAGTTTACTGTTTGTTTTCATTTTTTTCTTAGATGCTTGGATCTTTTTTGATTCCCTTTCCCACAATTTTGACAACAAGAAAAGCCTCTCATTTGGGGGGAGTGGGAGGTAAAAAGCGAGGGATGCTGGAGATGGGATGACCAGAATTAGATAACAAGAGCTGAACGCAAGGTCCACATGCCATAGTGACTCATGTGATTGAGTTATAACAGCTCATAATAACCAAGCTCTGTTATTCTTTATAGGCCAAATTTTCTAGTTAGATCTTTTTTAAAGCATCTCCTCATTGTGCGGTTGTTTTATTGAAATGACCATAATAACGCTGAGATATTTCTCCCGAGTTATTAAAGTTAATTTAGAATTCAACAATGTGAACAAGTAAATCAAACTCAGTCTAATTAGTATTACTTACTACTTAGGTCGGATAGTGTCTATATATCCCACTGAGGTACTGGGTTTTGTTCTGCCATGCATGATGTAAACAATCTAAATAAAGCATGTGTGCATTATCCTGACAATTATATTTCACAGTGCCCCAGGACAGCCTTTTACAATCCCTTAAGCAAATCTTAATCCAGTTTATGTTCTCCATGGAGAATATTCAAGATGAATTAGACATGCCTCCAGAATACAAAGGCCTAGTTATGAACTCCTGTGAGGTAGGTTAAAATCATGGCCTCAACATGAAACTGAGACACAGGAGATCTCTCTTTCTAACTGTTCAGTTTCATACTTTCTGTGTGAGTCTGCTCAAGCCTGTCTAGAAGGCATTTAGAATTCCAGCATGTGCTTATTAGCTGCTGGGTTCAGGGAGAAGCAAGAGTAGGCTGCTCTGTGAGAGAAAACCAGAGACAGCAAGGTGTGCACACTAGCCTCACTGGCAAAGGCAAGGTGCCGCAGCATCCAAACAAGAAGAGCAGAGAAGGTCTGTGATGGTGGCCAGACGCAGCTAATATTCCACATCAGCAGACAAGTCCATAACGATGAGGCAGATCTGACATCAAGCCAAGAAGTCAAATCAAAGCATCAGGATCAGGATCTGGTCCAGTGATCCTCAAGAGCGCCCAAAGTGCTAAGGGAGATCCAAGGTCATTAAATCTTGACATGGAATCTGCAGGTCAGGTTTCAGAAAATCAAAATTCATAGCCATACACAGCCACAGAAGATCCAGCTCCTGAGTGAAGGGATCATGGGGCCCCACTTCTCACAGCCCTTTTCACAGTAGTTTGATCTAAGCTACAAAGTTGCATAAATTCACAGCTGATTTTGAGTATTTGCAGTTTAAGCGGTAGAGGTGCATATGTGCGTCTCTGTGTACGTCTGTGTGTTTAATGGGGATGCATTGGTACTGACAGCTTGGGCATCATGTTGAATGCAAAACTCAGAATGGCAGATATCCACTAGGGAATTAGTCTGATGCTGACCAGGAAGTGCTATGCTAAATTCTGTGTCCTAAATTACCAGAGCCAAGAATTTATTTATCTGGGATGATTTGAACAAACCTGCCTTCCCTCTGAACCCTTGATTTATATATTATGCCAGTCATCAAATGAATATTCAAATAGGAGGTTGGTCTTTGCTCCTTGATAAGTTTTGATGGTAATAGCCTTGAATCCTAATGGACATTCTCATCCAAGGTAAGAAAGGTATGGCTTATAATGCCTTCAGATGGCAGCTCCATGTTCAGAGAGGGACCTAATTGCATCAGCTTTTTCTAGTTTAAGTGCTCAAAACATAAACTCAGTATTCTAACAAGCGATGTCAGATCAGTAAGTTCTTTCTCTGACTTGGCCAGGTTTTAAAATAGAAAGCAACTGGAGATGCATATAAAGAGGGGACTAATTTGGTTAGTAAATGTACCTGAAGGCTTGATCTTTTCGAGGATCTTAGCTGTCTAATTCTCTAACCTTAATAAAGCTGAAGTGTAAAGAAACCTATATCTTCTGCTTCTGGAAAGGAAAATGGAGAAACATATATTTCTGGTGGATTGCTGTAAAAAACAGGAGGCAGCTGCAAGTATTTCCTCCACATCCACTGTTTTGCAGGATATGGCTTTTAATCGATCTTTCCTGTTTGGGATTCACTAGCTGCTTTCATGCTAGTAATCGCTGCATTTCTATGCCAGAATAATTTACAGTTTTTTCAGTTTTAATTTTCTTTTAGTGTTATCTAGAAGTTTTTCACAATGCCATTCTTTTTGATTATGAAAAAGCTGTTCAACAATAAGATATAGTAGAGATCTGGTTTTAGTTTGCTACAAAAAGCTATGATTAAAAACATATATTGATTCCCATTATTTTTTTTTTTTCCTCTGTGTGTGGCTTTTCTACATCAAATTTTCTATCTCCATGCCTGTGAACTTACTTCGTACATCATCTTTCAATATCCTGAATAACTTATTTCACATCTTTATAGATTTCTGAATGATAGGTTTAGTTATCATTTCCCTAGAGGTAAAACAATACCCATCTCTTCTTTGTTTCAATTTACTGCTTCTGGGAAGCAATCTTTCTACTCTGCTCCACATCACCCCAAGCAATGTTATGTTCATATAATATTTTTATCAGTTCCTTGATAATGATTTTCACATCTGTTCGCCTCCTTACTGATCTCTTGTCCTGTGTTAAGTCCTCCCCATCTTTCTTTAATGGTTTTTATTGGATAAGCTTGATAAATAAACACCTAAATTATCTCTGTCTCAGCTTTTCTTCTTTCTCCCTTCTCTGCTTCATCATTTCCACCTGCTGAGCTCACTACCTTAACATTTCCTTCAGTCTCACTCTCTTTGCTCTTATTATCTAGAATCATCAGTGCAGGCACTTTGTCAAGTTACCTTAGTGACTGAAAAAGGCTTGGTTTCTGCACCTTACCCACCCAGACAATCTAAAATGGTGTTTTAGGTGAGCTTGCCCCCTCAGTATTGCCCATGGTTTTCAACTTTATGTCTGTACATTAAACTCATGCACTTAAATGCTAGTTCATTCTATCTCCTGCATCGGTCTCCAACTTCTGTCTTGCTTTAGGCCAAGTCTTTCTTTTCCTTAAGAATATTTTATGACAAGGCAGGAGAGGCTGCCTGAGACCATAGATTTAGTAGGTATTATTATTTAGCAATACTAAGAGGTATGGGAACAATGCTCCTTCAGAAACAGAGTACCTTTGATGTGGCTCTGGGTGTTTGGCTGCTCATATCTTCATCTTCTTCAAAATAATGCCTAGAAGGTGGAGTTGTCTTCTAATTAATGAAGTTCAGCTTTCTACCATATGTTTTAAAGGTTTTTCTAAATTATAATATATTTTAGGAAGTATTCCGTTTATCGCAAGAATGCATTTTCTTCTATCTGCTCATTAAAAAAAGTGTTTACATTTTCATTAGTTCAACTGGATTTTCTTCAGACTTGTTATTCAGATTAGCAGACTGATTTTGTTCTCTACATTCCACATTTCCTAGCTTCAAATAGCCATATTAAACTTACAGTGTGCATTGCTAATTAGTAAATAGTAAAAAATGATTGAATACTACAAAAATGCTGAGCTTCCATTCCCCCTGCTACACCTGGAACATATAGAAATTATATGATGCCACAGATATTTCCATGCACTAGTTTTCTCAGGGAATAAGTTTTAGTATTTTCCACAATTATTTTTAACAAATATTTATTGTCTATAACAACCTTTTTTAATGGTCTAATTATTATTAAAACTTTTACTTTTTAGATTTTATTTCCATACCTGGAACAAAGTTCTCCCAATGCAATCAGAAATCACTTGTGAGACTGTTTATGCATATGTGGTATTTCATGAGTCGATGAAATTTGTATATTCTTGAGTTTTTCCTCAAATACAGAATTTGATACTGAGTAGTTAAGTACACACAACCAAAAGAAAGCACTTGCATACTGCCTATGATATTTTTATTTTTTTAATTATCTAAGTAGCAGGAAAAATCTGAGTTATTATTAAATGCATCCTGATCATTGCCTGAAACCATGCTGCTTTCTAAGTTGTCCTATATATCATACTGATCATATTATGGTAATGGGTAGCTCTTTTCCCCTCTGCATTGTCTGTAGAAAACAGAAGGGAGATATTCAGAGATCACTGTTGAGGCAGCTTCTTGATTAACCAAAGCATTGTTCTTAACCTTCAAACAGTGAGCCTATTTGAGGCACAATGTGCTTGACACCAAAGGATTCATGCAAAGTTTGTCCTTGGTTAGTCTACTTCTGCTTTTGCCTATATTGGTACTTTGTCTTACTACCCAAAGCTTGAATAGTGAGGCAGTAGCTGCTTTGGGCTGATGAGGTTCAGAAAAGCAAGTGCACAGCAGGCTTCTACGGACATCCTTGTCTTGTCTGGCCATGGTGCAGTAGGTTCTAATTTAAGAATGTATTGCTTCTGTGTGAATGTCCATGAGAAGTAGTAGATCTGTTGAGTTACATTTTCTTAGGAGCCTTTTTCTGAACATGGTTTGATGTTGGTTCACTGTGAGGAGAGTTCATGAATATTACTTCCAGAAGGAAAGTTGTCTTGTTGTTTTTCTCATGTTCATGTAAAAGGATGCCACTTCACCACAGTCCTTCTGTTATACATCAGCTTGTAGGTGGTAAGAAGTGAGTTTATCTTTGGACTGAGAGAAGGATTTTAATCAAGCCTGTTCACATGCAGAGTTCTGTAGCAAATCTGGAGATCCACAAATCAGTCTCATTTAAATGGAGATTTCACTGTTTGTGTTTGTTGCAAATTTTCTTAAAAATGATGGGGTTTAAGTGGATAGAGAAAGTCTGTTATAATATCTTCTTCAATCTTCATCT
>VRYO01002297.1:74313975-74332607 GCA_009812075.1 Sialia sialis | reverse complement strand
GGATTCTTCAATGAAAAAGGTGCAGCTTATAATCGTGAAATTACTGTACTTAGTATACCATCAATGAGCAAGCCAAAATAGAATAAGAAGATAGCAAATGAGACTGCTAATATACTCAGTTACTCTCCATTCAGTCTGTAACTGAAATGCATTCTGCATCTTGAGCTATTGCAAATTAGAGACCAATGTGGTTACTGTGCTGTAAAGCACAACACACCCAGAGTATTACCACTTATAAGAAAGCAGGATCAGAACTGGTATTGCATCCAAGGGGAGATGTCTGTAGCAGCCCATAGATCAGGTCTATAGCTTCCCCCATGAGGGGAAAAGGTGGGGCAGGTGCGGCTCTCCTCTCTGGTGACCAATGAGAGAACTCAAGGAAATGGCTGAAGCCTTGTTGGTGGAGTTAAGGTTGGATATTAGGGAAAGGTTCTTTACTCAGAGTGTGGTTGGGCACTGGAAAAGGCATCACAGTACCAAGCAAAGTGTTCACAGCACCAAGATTGCCAGAGTTCAAGATGCGTTTGGACAATGCTCTCAGGCTCATGACTTGACTCTTGGGGTAGATGTCCTGTGCATGGTGTAATTTTAAAACCCGAATCTCTGTTGTAAGGGCTGAAGTTGAATTTAGTCCATGAGAAAACATCCAGTTGTTTTTCTGTCATGCCTTTCAGTGAATCTGATTTTTGGTTCAAATTGATTATTCAAGGGTCTAATTCTGAAATTTTGCCAGGTTTTGTTGAATACAGGAGGCTAAAGGATGAATAGTAAAAAGAAGGGGGAGATGATTCATGACACTTACTCAGTTGCTTTGTTGTTGTTGTTTAGCCACCCAGGTCAATCAGAGAGCTACTAGAAGTTGCATTAGGCAGCTTATAACTCACTCAGGGTTACAGGGATCAAGGCAATACATTTCAGCTTTTCTTTTCTAGGCCATGATCTACAAGAGCTACTCATACAGGAGCTACACAATTTTTTTCACTCTGTGTTTTCTTGACACATTAATTAACCACTTTTTTGCTGTTTCAAATAATCTGCTTAAATATCATTCGCATATTATTGTGTGCAAGCAGGTAATTTTTATAGTGGTAGAAAACAGTCTATTCCTACCAGCTTGGCACTAATCAGTTACAACAACATTTTGTATTAATTGCATTTAGTATTATCTGTTAGTAGTTGCCAATTCTGAAATTTTTAGCAGACTGGTATTAAACAGATTATCTGCAATTGCAACATGGAAATGAAATAAAGGGAAAATAAGTATTTGTAAGGATATTAAGAATTATCCATTACACTTCAAAACAATCACTTAATTGATTAGACTAGACTACTTACATGATTCTTCTCAATCAATAATAACTATGGAATCATCAAATATGTATGTGTTCTCATGTGTAATTGAATGACCATCTTATAGTTTGTACCAAAGTGCATCAAAAGCTACTGAAAGAAGCCTCCTGTCTCAGGCTTCCACCACCCCATGCTCAACTGCAGCTTGCACTGCAGATGTGCACAGTGAGCATCACTGAATCACAGAGTGATACAATATTAGCATATGCTGAGATCCAAACAGATCCATCACTGAGTCCAGCTCCTGGCCCTGTGCAGGACAACCCCAAGAATCACACCATGAGCCTGAGAGCTTTGTCCAAACTCTTCTTGAATTCAGCCAGGCTTGGTGCTCTGATCACTTCTCCAGGGAGCCTGTTCAGTGCCCAAACAGCTTCTGGGTGAAGAACCTTTATTTTTATGTTCAACCTAAACCTCCCCTGGCACTGCTTCAGGCCATTCCCTTGGATCCTGTCACTGGTCACCAGAGTAAAGAGGTCGGTACCAACCCTTGCACTTCCCCACATGAGGATGTTTAACCCCACAATGAGTTCAGCATTCTCCTTTCAGTCTCCTTCAGGCTGAACAGACCGAGTGACCTCAGCCACTCCTCACACAGCTTCACCTCCCGACCCTTCACCATCCTCCTCACCCTCCTTTGTGCACTCTCTAGTAGCTTAATGTCTTTCCTATATATTTGGTGCAGGACTCACAGGAACTGCTGTGATACAAATAAATAAAAAGGGAATTTTCCATTTTGGAAGAGTTTAATTTAACATTACATGATTTTCCTCAGCTTCTACTTAGGTGATTTTAATTTTAGTTTTCTTTTTTTCCTATTTTTTCATCTTTTTTTCCCCCTATTTTACATTTTAATTCTTATTAGTGTTCTCTTTGACTATTTTTCCAGTAGTATACAATTTGTGTGTTTGCATAAACTAACAAAAATATTTGTACTGCAGTGCCTGAAAGTATCCTTATTTGCCAAGTGTTCCATGTCACCAGTTCAGGACATGATGGTTTGGTGTGGTAATTTAAAATAATAATTTTAGAAAAAAAACAACCTGTGAGAAACTTGTTTTTTTCAAATGAGAAGACACAGTCCTTTTGTGGCAGTTGCAGAACTGAATCATTTGGGTTCCAGAATTGGAACCATTGTTTTCTAATATAAACCCAACATAAAAAGAATACAATAAAGTGCAAAGTGAATGATGTCTTGCTATCTAAGAACCTTGCATTTGAGTTTCTGCCATACAAATGACCCAGCACATGAATTATATACATATATGCGTCTCAAAGGCTTGTTAACTTTCAGTTCACACTCACTAATTATTTTATGCTGCAGATTAAAACTGAGTTAGAGGGCCTCAATTCACAATGGAAATATAGCTGATCATGAGTCAAAATTTCACTGAAATGAGTCATAGAGTAATATTTAATGAGAATATTAGCTTTTCTTAAATATAAAATACAATTTAAAGTGATACTGAAGAGTTGGGAACTATTTCATGTATCCACCTGGTTGTGTTGATAGACCTGAACTAGTTGCCTCCAGTCAATTCCATTAAATTATCTTACACCTTGGAGCATCAGAGCCACGTTTGGCACATCCTCATGGAACCATTCGGCAAAGTATCTTAAAAACAACCTTAGAATCAGTGTGAATCTATAAGAGGCAGACTTTGAAGGGTGTAGAAAATGCACTGCTGACTCACAGTCAACTTTCCACTACCCAGGACTGCTAGGTACCTTTCCATAGCCCTGCTTCCTGGAATCTCATTCCCCAGTCTGTATGGAAATCCAGGGTTTGCCTCATCCCACATGTCAAATCCAGCACTTTCTCATGTTGAACTTCAGATGGTTGGTGATTGCCCAGCCCTCTGATTTAGTAGGCTGTCTCTGCAGAGGTCTCCCTGCCTTCGAGGGAGCTTCAACAGCTCCTACCAATTTCGTACCATCTTTGAACTTACTTAGTGCCTCTTCCAGTCCTGCCTCCGGGTCATTTATGAAGTTGTTGACAAGAACAGGGCTGAGGATGGAGCCCTGTGGGAGGTGGCAGGTCATCATCGCCCTTTCTGCCCGACCTGTGGGCCAGTTACTCACCCATTACATGATGTGTTTATCCGGCTGAATGCTGGACATTCTGTCCAAAAGGATTCTGTAAAAGATGGTATCAAAATCTTGACTGAAATCCAAGAAAATCACATCTACTGGCTTCCCTCGATCAACTAGGTGTGTTACTTGGTCATAAATGGAGATCAGGCTTGATAAGCAAGACTTTTGTTTGATTTAAAGTAAAAAAAAAAATAAATATCTGAACCAAGAATGGGGATATATAAGATTATAGAATCATTTAAGTTGGGGAAGAGCTTCGAGATAATTGAGTCCAACTGTAAACACAACGGTGCCCACATAAATTTATATTTATTCCATATAAGCCATAAGTCAAAATTGTAGGTTTTATGCTTTGCTTTTGTTATTCATCACCTAAACAATAACAAATATTTTGGAATTTTTGGTTCTGAGTATTGTTTAGGTTCCGTGACAAATGGCCCTATTTAAAATACAGAGAGAGAGACAGAGTACAGAAAGTACTGTCCTAGACCCTCACCATTTATCCAGTCCTAAAGTGGTTTTCTGTTTTGCAGAGTGAATTCCATCGAATGACATTGATTTCCTATTTCAATAAAGGAAACTGTCATCCAAAAGGAAGATGAAATATTAAGGCTGTATTGTCTAATTAGATAGATAGGTAGATGTACAGATAAGTACTGTGCAAATAAAAACAGCCCAGTATTATCTTACACAGGCTATATTTGAGTTTTAAAACTAAATAAGTGTTAGTTTAATTTTCTTTATGGGGAAAATAAAATTATTTTAAATTTTAAAAACTAATGGAAAAAATCCATTTTTACAATGTTAATATATTCTGTACATCCATTGATTGGATGTAAAAGCACGTAATCCATTTTATGGCCCAGTAACTCTGAAACACCTGAACTCTATTCCCTCCACACACCACCTGAAAATTCACAAGACTAAGCATCCTCTTAGTACTGGAAATGGATTTGCCAGTTGCAGCCTGGAGGGGATTGTATCTCACATTATAAAGCCCTGATGATAGTTTTATAATGGGAAGTCTGAAACAACCTCGAGTACCACTTTGTTAATGTGATTCTGTAATATATAACCAGTCTAATATGAAAATAAGAGTCAGTTATTAAGGAATATATTTGTAGAGTTAATGTTGTTAACTTCTAAATTTTACTCTTCTCTTGGATTTGAATTACAGTTTTCTTTCTAATAAAAATTTCTGATGAGACACCTAATGGTTTTCTACTTTAATTTTGCTGTTCTGCTTGTTTTTACAGCTGTCCCCCATTGTATTTATGTTTAACTCTCTTGCAGAGTCCCTGCAGTGAAATTGTTATGCAGATCAAAATATAGTCCTGGTATCCAAACTCATCCAACTACATTAGCCTCTGGATAAATTGATTAGGAAGGGCATTGCGCAGGAAATGGCTATCAACATGGCTTACATTAAGAATGCAGCTAGGCTCCAAATGTGGTGTTTGTCATCCCTCTGAGTGTATGTAAACACTTGCAGCTCTGTCAATTCCTTTAAAGTACTTTGAGTCTTACTAGACACTGACTGTGTTGCCATGGAGTTGCACTTAGATTTCACAGCAAAGCTGAAACTGATTTCCAGGTGGCAGTTGAGTTAGAGAACAGGGAAAACAACTAAATGACTAAACCAAATTCCAAACTGACTATTATTAAATTTGACATCTTTTTCTTCTTCTTGATGTATGTATTATAGATAATACATATACACTGATGTTGTTTGGGTGTTGAGGGTTTTTGGTGGAAATAATATAATTAAGAATTCAGAATGGAGATTATTCTTTCAAGGAAAACAAATTAGGTGCTATATTGTTTTACTTTGTGTGAAAAAAAAAAGTCTTTAAATATGTTAATCTCCTTGATGGATTGATCTTGAAGTTTTGCCTGTTTAGTAGATAAAAGTTCTTTTATTGCTCCATTAGCTTGTATCTAGAAGTTATGTTTCCCAAAGCAATTTTAAGCATCCTTTTACTTTTATTGTCACATTTGATCATTTTAGAATTAGCTCTGAAGATACAACAATGTCCTTATGTGTGAATTTCAGGGTATAAGCTGGTACATTCAATAATCCCTGTTAAGAAATTTAATCAGAATCTGGCTGACGAGTGTTACGATCAATACCACACAATTAATCCGTAGTAGAACTGCATATTAAACAGAAGATTACGCTTTCTGAGCCAGTTAATGTACTAAGAATTCCTGCTTTACTTGAAATGTGCCATTAAAAGTTTTGTTATTGCTGTACTGTTGTCACTCTATGATGCTTTAACATATGAAACAATTTTAAATTTATATGGTTTTATGATTTTCTTACTAGTGGCTAGCATTCAGAAGCTTCCTGCTGCATCTGTTTTAACTGACATCAATTTCCCCATGAAAGGAAGAAAAGGAATGGTTGATTGGGCACGAAACTCAGAAGACAGGGTTGTTATTCCAAAAAATATCTTCACTCCAATGTCAACAGGTAAAAAAACGTATCAGCATGTAAATTTTCTATTCCCTTTAGCAAGGCAGCTCTGAATCTGTCTCATGGGATCACTGGAATGGTTATTTTATTCGTCTTCAAAAGGAATACAGTACACATAAATTTATCCTAGAGAAAAATGTACGGGCTTAATTTCAGCACCTTGAAGACAAGTGATGCATAAAGTCTAGGCATTATTTTCTACACCAAAGAAACAATGCTTTACTTAGTTATCGTGCACAAGATTTAATCTTTTTGATATGAGGTGAGCTAAAGTGAAGCTCTGCTGGACCCCCTGAAGCTGCTGTGTTAATAACTCTTACCAAAGGAAGCTCAGCAGGCAAATTAGCCTAACTTCAGGTACAATTAAAAATATCATTGCAGTGCAGATCTCTGACATTAGAGAATTTACTCTACAGACATTTTTTGAGAATACTTACAGTAATTTCACAATTATAAGCCACATCTGATTATAAGCCGCACATCCGGGTAGCCAGGTAGACCACGGGATTTGTCCATATATAAGCTGCATTGGAATATAAGCCACATTTTTTTTTAATTTATTTTTTTTTTAAGCAAGGATCCATGTGTGACAAAGTAACAAGTTAGTAACAGAATCGTGCCAGCGCAGGGTTTGGTGTCATGTGCTCAAGTTGCAAACAGTTTTCATAGACCAGCCAAGCCTTTAAAGGCAGCCCCAGGCGCCCTCCCCGGCCGGCTCTCACTTCCAGGTTGGCATTTCACTGGGATTTGTCCATAAATAAGCTGCACCTGATGATTAGCCGCACTACTGGGGTAGTCTGGATTCTTCAATGAAAAAGTTGCAGATTATAATCGTGAAAATACTGTAATTATAAATGCAAATGAACTAGAATGGATGTCAGCATACAATGATGGATTTTTTGAAAACATGAATTTCAGTGGTTTAAATCTTTTGATATGGACCTGACAGACATCTAGGAGATAATTCAAAATTATGATGGTTTATTTAAAATAAAACTAGTATTGCAAAGATAAATGATATTCAGAGGTTTTTTGTGCTCATGAAAGCTTGGGAAAAAGAGTTTTAAAATCTTTTTTCTTACTCTTTTCAGAACTAGATGAATCAACAGTATTTGTACTTGGAGCAGTGCTATACAAAAATTTAGAACTCATTTTGCCCACTTTGAGGTAAGAAATTTCATAAATACAACATGAATTGAACTATTTCAGGATAATAAATATACTATAGGTCAGAATTAAAGCAGAAAGTCAAGACTATTTGCGTATTAGTACTGCTGGATGTTTTTTCATTATACTTATAATGTATACGCATGTATTAATCTTTTTCTCATGCTTAGTTACTTGTATGATAGAAATAGCCTTTTCATCAAATTGGCTTAATTTATATTTTATGTAATCTATATTAAACTTAATTACAGAAATATTTGATCAGGAGTATATGCAGTGATGTACATTAATGCTCAGGCCACTTGTGCTTCAATCTACTCCTTGTCTAGTTAGTGCAAATGGTCTTGTAATGCCATCATAACTTGATATACTAAAGTTGTCTTCTCTGCTTCTACATAAAACTCTAGCGGTAGTTTTCAGAATATTTTTTTCAGTGGAAATTGTATTCAGAATGCAGTGCTATAGAGTGAATCTGTTTTAGAAACAAGACGTGCATGTGCTGAGCAGCTGGAATATGTAAGTTTTGAGTGCCGTGCACATGCAAAAAGATATAGGAAGGCCTCTTGTTTCACTATTTCCTTGCCAAAAGACAATCTGGAAATAAATACTTCACCTCCTCTTTTCTATCTACCAGTTATGAATTTTTGTTGTCCATTAATACTACCTTATTTTTCATGATCCTGTGCACCCGTGTTTTTTTAATGCCCTTTTGCAGTAAAAGAAACACATGCACATTGTGTCACAAGAAGAGCTAATGAATTCACAATAATTAGAAAAGATAGTAATAAGGAAACCACCAGGTCACTCTTCTTTACTCTACTTAGCCAGAATGTCAGGACTTGAAGCAAAGAATGGAAAAGCAAGAGGTTTTTGCCACAATCTATCTGCAAACAAAAAAAGGCTAATTCCTAAGAAAATTTTAAAACTGCTTCCTAACAAAGTTTCAGTGTGCTGAGCAATGAGGAGCTGTAAATTAGGGACAGAAATGTCTCTGAGTTAGAGAGTGATGTCCTGAGAGGACACCTGGAAGCCTGAAAGAGCCAGCAAAGGCCGTCTATGCCTAAGGCGTGGTGTAAATGATATCTACTTCTGAAGTGTCACTAAGCACTTCCCATTGGTTGAACCAGTTTCTGAAATTGGCTTGGAGGGAAGAGATGTTTGTAAAAGCTTTTTCTTTACCCCATACTCAAAGATAAGGAAAAGTGGCTTATTGGAGTTAGTTCTTTTTGGTAGATCTTGGGAAAAATCTGCTAGTCCTAGGAAAGCATCAATACAGCCATGTACTTTTCAGATCTTCATTTAGATATTTTTGAGTGTATTATGAGTGTATAAATGAGAGCTTAGGGAAACAAAAAGAAAAATTCTTCCTCATAAAAATAGTAGATCTTTTTTTCCATGCACAAGTAAATAATCTTCATCTGATTCTATTTCCTAATATATTTTGCTGCACTGCACTGTTCTTGTAATGTCTTACAGATTTTTTAATAACAGATATTGAAATATCGAATATTTTCAGAACTTTGGGCTGAGTATTATTTCCATAGTTCTTGCACCCCTGAGCACTCTTATGTTATTGTTAGGTTCACAGAAAACTGATTCTCCGTGCAATACTCATCTAAAAGATATTATCTGTAATTTCTCTCTTGAGCACTCTGAAGGAATACATTGCATATTGCTATATTGTAACATAGTTTTAAAATATTCCTTTAAGAAATAAGAATAAAGAATCAATGATTTTGCTGTATCAAGCTTTTTTTTTTTTTCTTGTCACTTAAACAGTCACCATAAATTTCCTGTTAAAATTCTCTTAACTGAAATGTTCTCTTTCCCCATTTGAAACATTGTTCCTAACCCTGAACTTCAGGCACTGTACAACCAAAAAGGGCCTTAAATTTCTTTGGGCCAGATCTGTTAGACCAAGGAAGTACCTTATACAGGCTTTCATTGCTTCACATTACACATTTAGCATCTGTAATTTTTCTGTAATGCATACAACTTTTACACATTGATCTATAACTTCGATCATGCTGTCTTGAGAGAGCAACATGCCTTATTCATAAGTTCATTTTTCTTAAGTAACATGCATTCATTCTAAAAAGAGAAGACATGAATTTCATACCATGTAGGATCAATATGATTTCCCTTACATAAAAGAGTAGCCTTAAAAATTATACCCTGGTAGGAATACAGCTTAATAAAAGAACTCTCTTTTATTAATATCATTATTGACGCAGATCAGAAAAAATCTCCAGGGAACAGCAGCTCTGAAAGCATTTCTTGAGCCTTTACTCCATCACTTTGCTATCTTGAATCTTCAAGGATTTATTCAACCATAGTTTCCAAGAAATTTAATAGATTGTTTTTGAATAATTTATTTCAAAACTTAAACATGATGAGCATTTTTCTGGACAGTCAGCAGAGCACCATCTTGTAAAACTTCATTTCTCATTAAAGTTGAATTTTAGATTACTTTTGATGAAGGAAAAGGAGCTCATGCTGAAGTCACTCTCCACTATAAAAAAGTTGTAAGATAATGCACTTGCCCAGGAAGTGAGATAGATAATTTCAATTCTAAGCCATTCACAACATAAGAGGGACTGAAACTAAAATGTCCAAGAACACTTTGTAAACACTGATTACTTAAATTCCTGGATAATTGTTCTCAAAGCTAGGGTGTTGTTTAAGAAAGAACTTCAACAGAGATAGCAATGGCACTGCACCAGTAATTTTGAAATCTTTTCAAATTTTTGAAATTGCTTTGACTACAAAGCTTTTGGGCTTTAATTTAGAGGCATCTTAATATGCTACGTGAGTTTAGAATAAACTTTAGAATACAGATTTTATTCTTCCATGGACTGTCCAAGTAGTTAAATATGAAATATGCAAGTAGTCATTCAGCCCAGACAGGACAGTGATTAGGGACACAGTTTTCATTTTGCAGTTATATTTATTTTCTTGTGAAACAGTCTGCTAGGGGCTCTTGAGAATTTAAGTGGATTGGTAGAGTTTTAATGAGACTGAGGTAAAATGAATGTACTGAAGTTACAAACTAGGCACTTGGATGTTCTTTCAGATCTCGCCCTAGAACTGTCAGAACCAAATAAACACCAAAATAAGATGGACCAAAAGGAAAACTCTTTTCAATCACGAAGACAGACTGTAAAAGAGTACTGAAGTAGCAGTATTTACAATAGTTTGCATGAATTTTCAAAACTGACATAATCTTTGAATACATAGTAAGCACCATTTTCACTTTTCATGTGTTAGAGAAAGCAAGTTTTTTATTTCTTTGGAGTTTTATTTGGCTTGAGGGGTTTGGTTCTTTTTTAATAATTACAGATATTCAGCTACTGTAATTCTATGGAATGCACTGAAAATTAGCCAAACATTAAATTTTAGCCTGATAGATACATTTTTGTCAATAAGTGTGTGAAACTTAAAAGTGTAACCAAAGGGAAGAAATAGGAAATAAGTAACATAGAAAGTCAGTTCCATTATATTTTCATTATGTGATTTGGCTGAGTAAAATTGGACTAGAACTCATATCTTGCCCCAAAAGTACAGTTTCATTCTATGTGTTGAATGAAATGCCTGCTAAATTTCTCTTACTGTAGCCATGGCAATTCCTGTTTCAATGATCCAGCAAAATGGAATTCTCTCCTAAATACAAACTCTCTAGAGAAAATAAGCAATTAAACAACAACAGAAGCAAAAGAGTATTTATACTGTCTATTATAATTACATCTAAACTCTTTAGTTTCTTCTTTGATAACATCCTTTGATAGCATTATTTGATAACATTTCTGTGAGGTGTGGAAAGCAGCATTACACACAAAGCAAATACCATAATGATCACTAGAGACAGTCACGCTGATAACTGATGGTTATTCTAAATCTGATGGGGTCATAAGAAGCAAGGATCTCCAACATGAACGTGCCAACTTGTCTTTATGCCTGTAACTTTGGCATTATTGGTCTTTCCTAGAAAGGTTGCTATGATACATGGCAATCCACATTTCACATGAAAAAATAAATTGATGATGAATTAGAAAAATCGACAGAAAGTTATTATTATTATTATTATTATTATTATTCTGCATGACCTCGTACAGTAATGTAAGACCAAATCTAATCTCATGTATGAGAAAAAAATTAATTGGTTTTGGAAAGATTTCACTCAAGGAATGATTGTGGTTTAAATTCTGATGAAGTTGCCCACTCACATACCAAATACACTTTTTTCAGAATTGGAACACGTATGCTTTTTAAATGAGCACAGAACTGTAGAGTCTCCCATTGCACTCATCCATCTTCACAATCCTACCACTAACAGTCAGAAAAAAACCCAGCAAAGCATTTTGGAAGAAAAATTATTGTCTTTTATAAAACATATCTAGTAGGTGTATGTTGAAAGAAGTAGATGAGATACCCTCAAACAAGCATAGAATGTTTGTGTCATCAATGCATTCTTCTAACAAACAGTGCTTTAAGGAATTGCACTTCTACATCATTGGTGCTTTCCAGTCTTCAACACGTTGAGTACAGGTGGAAATGAGTGTTTTCACCACTTTCAAACAAATTACATTCTCTTTTAATATTTGTATTGTAATGTCACAGATAATACCAGATGAAATCTTTAAATGCAATATTAGAAGTCTCATTTAACCTCATAAGCACTTACATTTTCCATTTTTTCATTTTCTAACAGGAATTTTACAGTTGTTAATTCAAAAATCATTGTTGTTACTATACGACCTGAGCCTAAAACTACAGATTCTTTCCTGGAGATAGAACTGGCCCACCTGTCTAATGTAAGTACGGATAGTTGATATGCTTTTATAAGAATATTTTCGAGATCACATGGGAGGAAAGAATTGGTGTTATTTTAAATACGCAGTAATAAAATACAGTTTGACTTATAAAATTTAAGCCCAGGAATAGTGTAACAATCTTTGAAAAGAATGTGTACTTGTTTCATGCATGCATACAAACAAAACAAAATTAATTGCTGTTCCGTGAATGTTGAGTGTTTTTGTTAAACAGTTATTTCTAGTGAATAGTTTTCATTAAATGCTTTCGTGGTTACAATTGAAAATGTGTTATTGTGCTGACTACTTAACCTTTTTCTCCCTGCCTAGGTTATAGAGCTACAGTCGTTCTTCCTTTCTTTCATTATTTTATAAAAGCCAGTTTTTACTTAACCCATTGGAGCAGACTACAAAAATGCTGTGGTTCCAATTTAGCTTACAGTCTTCATAAATACTTGAGATATTTTGTGCAATCATTAAATTCTATACTTTTCAGGCTTTAATCTCAAATACAAAAAAACCCTGTACTTTAATTCCAAATAAATGAAAAATATAAAGATTTCTTTTCTTTCTGTTTTCAGCAGTCTCCCAGTGCTCACAGGCAGAATAAAATATGTCTTTCGTGTATCATTTTTTCATATACAATACTGGGAAAATAATGTTAAATAACAAGCATGGGAGTAATTTATGGGAAGTCACAATATATAAACTCTGTATATGTTCTTAAGAGCTAGAGTTTGCTTTGAATAAAGTCATAAAGAGCCAGAAGAGACAGTTACTCAAGCTTTTGAAAATAATATTGCTATGCATGAATCTTTAAAGCTACACTTTTAAAGTTAAAAGGAGTTAAATGTTCGTATAGATACAATTCAGCTAGCGAAGATCCAAATCTTTCAGTCAGTAGCAAAATTGAAGTAGTGAGTGTGGCCAAAAGTATGAAGAAGACTTTTTGAACTCTTCATCTTTCATTAACATTTTACTCAACGTTATTAAAAAACTACTTTGCGATCAGTGGTCATTATGACCTGCCATTCAGTTCCCAGAAAAACACCAATGCAAGGAACATCTCGGTGAAAGCCTGGCAGAAATAAAGGAAGGTAAGAACATGAACTGAGCTGACTCCTTATCTTTCAACAACATTAGAAGTGTATTGATGAAGAATTTTGTCAGTTTGGGGTTTTATAGTTCTCTGTTTCAATTTATTTATATTATATTTGTCTTGGTTTGGAGGACAGGTGTCTGCGAAGAAAGGCAGGAGCCTATCTTTGAAATGGAGGATGTAAACTCCCAAATTATTATAATTTTGAAATTAAGGGGCTCTCAGGTAAAGATATGGGAATTAGGACTAACAGCTCTTTACTAGGAAAATTAAAGTATAAATACAGTACTACAAAGAAACAGAGTCAGAATACATCCTGATACCCCGTCAGGCTGGGTGTTGGTAGCAGTCCCACTTAATGGTGACTGCAGTCCTCTTGCAGTGACAGATGTGGTTCAGTTGAAGCAGTGATCCTCTAGAAGGGTGCAGTTTCCTTCTGGAGGTCCAGAGGTGATGTGAAGAAGTCCAGTTTTCTTCTGGAAGTCCAGTGGAGAGAGGGCTACCTTAGTGTCCCAAAGTTTGTTTTTATCTTGGTAAGAAATGTTGGGCTTTTCTCCCCGGCTGGAGCAACTTCTAATGGGATGCAGTAATTTTATCAGTCACACTGGGACTCAATGGGCCATTAGCAGAAGATAACTCACTGGAGGAAAGATGGGTTGTGAAAAGATAAAGAACACTGCCCCAGCTGGTTTCAATGGATGGCCCATTAGCAGAATATCTCCCATGGGATAAGATGGATATAATGATATCCATGATATACTGATAAGGATCACTGTCCCACCCTCAAAAGGTGTTGATAGAATAGATACCTTTGATTACACCCTGTATTGTGACCCAAGACCATGTTTTAGGACATGTAGATTTCATGTTCTGTTTTATTTTCTTTCAAACATCAATTACATGATATATACTATGAGAAAATCTCAATATTTAACTTAACTTGTTTCTGTCAGGTATTTCACTAAAAATATTACAAAGTGTTTGCTGAAGTAAACACAAATTAATCCTATATATCATGGGAAAATCAATCATACTTATTTTGCTATGATCATTATTAGGAAGACGTTGTGGTAATTTTCAATGATAGATTTTATAATCTATTATTTTAACAATGACTGGAGGGTGTTTTACACAAATTGCAGAATATGACATTTATATTTTGAAACTAAAATCACTGTTTGAAAAAGTAACAGGTAAGGTGGCACATGGGGTAACAGGTAAGAAAAAAATTCTCGTTAATTTGGTCACATGCAGGAAAAGAAGTTTTAAAATCTTATAAGAAAATAATACTAGTAAGCAACTTATCAGCATTGAACATATTTCTAGACCAAACACAAGCTGATAAAACAAGCACAACACAGGCAAGACTAGACTAATACAACGTTGAACTTCTAACCCCAGAAGATGAAATCCTACAAAATTCTTAGACAGGGCTTTCTTTTTTATATTTTTTCTTTTTTATCAGTCCCTTCGATTAATTTAAAGAGCAAGTTTTTGGCAAGTTTGAAGAACTTGGAAATTAAACTCCGTTGTTACAAAAGATCAGATTAGGGATGCTGATTGTCACCTTGCTTTGGCAACCTTTCAGTAACAGAATATTAATTAATGTTGTATGAGCTCACGTCTTGACAAAGCAAAAAGATAACAACCTTTCCAATACATATCAGATAATTTCCCTTTTTTTGTTCAGTTTTTTATCCTATTATATAATCTAGAGAAGCATCAAGTGCTTGGATCAAATTTTCATACACATTATATTTAAGTAGGATCTCAATCCACCTGATTATACAAATTGGATTGGCAGGTACAATGCCAATGTATTGCTCCAGAAAATCTGTGAATGCAAATCTGTTATATAATTTTAATATCATTAAACATTGGTCATTTGTGTTCAAGACTTAGCCTTCATAGTGGGACTTTGGTTTAAAGAAATGAGGCTGCAGATGCACAGAAATAACATTTTTTAAATCTGAGTATTCCTTTAGTCTGAATCTAATTTTTTGCTGCAATTTTCTCAGCTGAAAATAAGGTTTAATTATAATATATTACCATAGAACAAGCTTTATGTACATACAGCAAGATAAAACCAATGTTAATATATCTTTAATATTTTAACTTTATATATTGATAGCTCACAGATTAAACATTATGCCAGTTAAATAGATTAATTATTAAAGAGAAAAAAAATGTTCTCTTTCATCTGGTTTTTTAATGTCTCAGCATTGTATTTGTTCTTTCCAAACCTTTCTTCTTAGAAATGCTGTTCATTTGTTCAGAACAGTTTGTTTGCAAATTAATGTAATGATGATATTTTAAGCATTTTGTAGAGCATGCCTACTAGTACATAGGAATATATCCCCATATTTTTTCTTTCACCTCCTTATCTACTGACTAAATTAAGTAGATGAGATATTATGAAAAAAGATGGACAAATGGATAATTTTAAAAGACTTAATATGGCTGATTAAAATCAGGCTAAAAATACAAATTTAATTAAAATTTATAGTAATTTCTTCATTTTTTAATTCAGTTTATTAATAAAACTGCAGGATTCTCTTTAGGAGGAAGGGTCAATCACAATTGTATGTACTGTTTGAAATATATTGCATGGTATTTGGATTTGTAGGTAAATAAAAATATAACTGCGAGCTGACCAGAGTGGAATGTGGATTGCAATGCATCACTGCTCAATTGGTTAGGTCACTGAGCTCATAACAAATAGCACCAAGGTTGTGGGTTCAATCCCCAAATTGCCATTCATTTAAGCATTGGGCTTGATGGTCCTTGTGGATCCCTTTCAATTCAGAATATTCTGTGATCTGTTTTTTAGAGAACTGATTTGGTCTTATAAACTTTGAACATATAGAGGAATATGGCCATATTTTTTCCAGTAGTTTGATTAATCGTGCACTTTAATCAAAGCAATCTTTTCAAAAAATGAGCAGCTCAAACAGAATCGTGTTTGCTCTAGAAAGAACATGAGCTCTCATGTTCTGACAGCACAGAAGCTTACTCCAGGGCCACTAGAATACCCAGCCAGCAGTACCATTGGACATGCAGCTTTCAGTGTGACTGAAAACCCTGGCTACAAAACACAGTTGGCACTGTGCTGGATAGCTGTCAAAGCTGCCAATCACATATCAAAAGTTCAGTTTTATATGCCAGACAGAGATACGTACATACACACACTCACACACATATGCCCAATTTTGAGATATCCAAGTACAGTAATTTCATGATTATAAGCTGCACCTTTTTAATTGAAGAATCCAGCCTACCGCAGTCGTGTGGCTTATATTCAGGTGCGGCTTATCTATGGACAAATCCCAGTGAAATGGAAGTGAGAGCCGGCCAGGAGGGTGCCTGGAGCTGCCTTTAAAGGCTTGGCTGGTCTATGAAAACTGTTTGCAACTTGAGCACCTGACACCAATTTGTGTGTGTTACTAATTTGTTACTTTGTTACACATGGATCCTCGCTCTAAAAAAAAAAAATAATAATAATAAAAGTGCGGCTTATATATGGGCAGGTCCCATGGTCTACCTGACTACTGGGAGGTGCAGCTTATAATCAGATGCGGCTTGTAATTGTGAAATTACTGTAATGTGCTGTAGTGTATAAATCAATGCTAAGCAGTTGTAAATGCTAATGAACATGGTAGCTGCTTCCTTCACTGCAGCTGAGTAATTAGCTGGTGAGAGCAATGCCCTCACAGAGAGCTATGGCTCTTGGAGGCAGCTCTACAGCAGCAGCGCAGCATTGCCAAGGGGTACGCCAGAAAGGCTGTGAAAAAGGGAGCAGCAGATTAAAAGCAAAGAAGCAAACAGAGAAACAAGCTCTTTGTGGTCCCTGCAGTGCTTGAAGAGTATTTGATCAAGTATCAAAAGAGGAAGAAGTTCTGAAAGCGTGCTGTGCCCTTGCAAGCTGCCACTCCTTGTGGAACAAACCCTCTCACAAGACTTTCTTCTGGAACAGGAGTATTATTTATCCTGCTTCCCGTGTTTCTACCTAATCTCTCATTAGTGACTGCAATGGCCAAACAAACTCTTTTCATTCAAATAGATTTCAAAGAGAGCAAAATATATGATCTGACGGCAATTTTACCATGTTTCAGTTTTTTTGCAAAGGTTTTTATTCCTTTCTATTTTGTATATTTCTTTATAATGGACATTTTTTTCTGGAAGTGTTATTGTATTCATTCTGTTTGCACTGTGGGAATAGTAAGCACAAGCTGTATGATGTCTACTGCTCAGAAAGAAAAGTCTTAGATGTTTTTAATATGCATATAGCTGTATCAGGTTTGAAGTAAAACTTCTTCACTTAGACTTACTATACAAATTATTACTCTTTAAAAAATTGCATTTTAAAGAAAATTTAATTCTGCGCTGATATTCTTTCGTTCCTAATTCTTATCCTTCTATCTCTTAGTCCATCAATGTATCTGAAAACTCCTGGCAAGTGATGCAGGACCTGGTCTCTGAATCTCAATTGGCCTATTATCAACTGCTTTATCCTGTGCCCTCTTCCCCTTCCTCTTCTTTATATTATAAATTCTTCAGGGGATGGAGCATCCTTTATTTATGTTTGTACAGTGCTATGTAAATATAAAGTGCCATAAGTATATGTTGGTTTTAAATATTTATGCTCTACTCATAAAATCCAATGCAGTCAGCAAAATTCTGAAGTAGAGGCTCAACAATTCCCTAAATGCCTCTCTCACAAGCATCTCCAGAAGGACATTTTTTATCTTTGATAAAGAGGTAGATGGAATAATTTAAATTTTTAATAGATATTTACTTTACACCTTGCCATATTTTTCTATAAATAAATCTTTTTTTGAGAGTAGAATATTAAGGAGTACTTTGTTTATATGAAAGTACCATTGTATCCACTGTATCTACACTGTTCAGTAGCACTGACGTCCAAAAATAGTGAACTGCACCTGCAGGCATGCACACGTCCCTCGGGTACGTCCCTCTTGATTTTACGCTAAAAGTTGTGAAAATCACGCACAGATCGATGTTGCCAAAAAAAAAAGTGCGCCTTATAATCTGGTGCTCTTTATATATGAAGATAGTTTGAAAATTTACCATGAAATGATGCTGTGCCTTATAATCCGGTGCGCCTTATGGTCATGAAAATACAGTACTTCTAAGTCAATTTGAGTCAATTTTAATTTTGTCTCTGCACTTCCTAGGTAACAAAATAAACATGAATAATTTTATAGATTTTTCAATTGCCCAAAAATTTTGCCATAGTTCAGTGATCTGTAATAAAAACCTAGATTCCTGTTCTGTTCTAAATCAAATCAGAAATCTTCCACAGACTTTGACGAGATGGGAGCCAGTATTATAAAGCTCAACCACAAACAAAAAATATATATTTTGAGCAAAAACTCTGCTGATTTAGGACCTAATTGACAAAACCTTTGGACACTGAATGTGTGTGGATCTGAAATCACAACCCCAAGACCTTCTGCACAGCATATGCTTAAAATTTTTAAAGCCATTACTGATTTTGACATCCAAGCTCCTAAGGGGCCTAAAGTTATTCCTCTGAAAACACCAGAAATGTTCAATCATGTCTCTTAACACATTAACTATTATCTCATATTTTACTTCCACTAGGATATGCCAAATA
>VRYO01002297.1:74274476-74312975 GCA_009812075.1 Sialia sialis | reverse complement strand
TAAAAATACCCTATAAGAATTAACCTTAAGCATTTGCTTTTTCAGTGGCATCAATTCATCAGAGTATGAAGGTGGTCTTGTAGGAGGAGACCCAAATAAATTTTTAGGTCAAGCATGACAAATATTTTCGCATACGGGTAACTAATAGGTCTGTTTGTTTTCTTCTTAGGGCACATTGAATCCCTACTGTGTGCTGTGGGATGATTCAAGAATGTAAGTGACAGATGTTTGCTTCTATTGCTATAGCTCAAATATTACAAAGTACCTGACAGTATTTACATAGTTGGTCAGTAAAAGGGTTGATACAAGGGCAGAGAAAATGAATGTTTGACAGAGGGAACGTACTGGATTCTCCAGTCACTTGGTTTCCTTTTTGCAGATACAGAAGCTGAAGTATTTCAATATCTCACCAGAAAGAGATTACTCACATAGTAATTTTAATCTGCTTTTTCAAGATTTAAATGAGAATGGCTAAGAACTGTAGTTCCTTCATGGTAGTTGCTGGGCAACAAGCAAGTGGTAAATGATGAGACAAATAACTAAGGAAGACTCCCATTTCTGTTACTGCAGGGAGAAATACAATTTTCAAGTGTGATCCCCACAGCAATCTTCATTTTTGTTGGTTCAAATTTTCATTTGAGTTTATTAAAATAATAGCTGTATACTAAACAGTGAAATCTTACTATTATTCTTCTACATTTTTTAGTCTTTCCCTTCTACAGCAAAAACAGAAAATGTTGCTGTAGGAAAGAAAACTGGTAAAATCTAGTTATGGTTTAAAATTAATCCCAAGTTTATGCAGTTATAATTTGCTGCAATAATCTTTCACATAAATCTCCCATTAAAGTCAAGATGAACTTTACATTTATGCAGATTATGTGTTTCAAGAGGGATCCCTACATGGTTGCCATGTCATTTTCTTTAAAGATGATGTTGTACTTCTTATCCAGGTATATTATATATATGTCTTATAATATAGATTGATGTACAGTGTTAGAAATTGCATGATTTTTGTGATTTTGTGTGGTTTAATCCTTGATCTTGGATTTACATCAGCACAGTGATGGCTGAGAAACAACATTATAGTGCAGAAATTTGAAACTTTGGACATGATACTGGAAATCTTTCCAAATACAAGTAGTGATGTAGTCTGTGCCTCTGCAAAATAATCATACTGTTATTTGACAGTAGTATCATAGTATTCAATTTCCTTGAAATCTGTGGAATGAAGTAAATGAAAGACTATTACGCATTATTAGGAGCACATAAAAAGCAAAACATTTGGAATATGTTCTTTGTTTTCTTTTCACAGTATTTGGCTAATACAGTAGTGGTACAGCAGTTTGTTTATATTTTTTGTATTGGTTACTTTCAGTACTGCTCTGATTTCACTGTTCCTATCCTGAATATCAAAGGCACATTTGAGTATAATTAGACTACTAAAAAAACCAAAAACCAACACCATGCTGCATATTAAACAACGTGATTAAAAGATTTTATTCAGATATTTGGAATGAATGTGTGAAGTAGTCGCAAGAAAATGCCTTTTGTGCTTGCCACTTGTTTTCCATTTCTCTTAGTATTTTTATGGAGAAGTTCAGTGCCACATATAAGTACTACTTTCCATATGCTTCAGAATCTAGATTGAAAAGTAAACTTGAGAAACATCTCAAATTTACATAAAGCTTACATAAAATAGTCTGAGGTTTTTGAGGGAGAAACATGTGCTTTTGTGTTCTGAAGGATATCTTTTCTAGGCATATTATTTAATAGTAGCTATTGAATATGTTAGAAAATGTGAGGACTGGGGGTGTTGTCTGAGATGTGATCATTTTTAAAAGTGATATGAGCCCTGAAATATTCCCAATAAGATGTGATGCATCAAGGTCTGCATGGACACCATTGTCACTTGTTTTGCACATGTATGTGTGATATTTTTTGAGAATGTGACATTATCTCTTATCAAAATGCGCAATAGCAAACTCCTACTTTTTTTTTTTTTTTTTTTTTTTTTAATCCCTTTGGAGAATATCTCTACTGTTAGCTTATTCAAAATTTATTTTTGTTGTTTTGTTTCTTTTTCCTCTGGACCATTTTATTTGTATTTGGTCAGGAGTACTTGAGAATTTGTACTCTGACATAGTGAGTTTTAAGTTATGAAAGCTCTATAATGCTGATTCAGTTTCTATAATTTATAAATCTAAACTAATAAATATATAGGGGACTATACAATTGGTTAGGTGCTCATGATTTTGTTGAGTTCTTGGTGGCTTGGTTTTCTTTTTTTTTCCTACTTTTTCTAAGTCTCAGGAATTAGTTATCGTCACCAGCAGGCAACTAGATTTGATGGATTAATAGCCTAATTCACATTGCAAATCCCACAGAGCTGTGATGTACTCATATCCTTCCAAACTGGATGATTTTTGCATAACCAGGACTTGGCAAGCATTCTGGAATAAATCCAACAAAAAAGCAGTCTGCTTTAGTTGAGGGTGCTTAACTAATCAATAGTCTGTCATGAGTCAGATGTTTTAAATTAAGTGGTTTTCAGATGAAAACTGTGTTTGCTTTTATCATTGGTTTCCAGCCAGCAGCCACCTCTAATGGGTTTTTCCACCTTTTTTAGCCACTTCTCCCACACCTTTATATGCATTGGAAATTCACATTTGGTAAATGATATTCCCTCCACTGATCTTGTCAATTTAATAATTCTTCAGCAGCAAGGAAAGCTTTTTCTGCATGGATGTTGGACATGCTTTTCAGGAGATTGATCAATGATTACAGTTCTCTGACTTCCATCCTTTAAGAAAGTTCTGGATATCTAAGCTGTTTAATCACACCAGATCATCAAACTTATTCTACTGCCATTGGTGTCTGTGAGAATTTGGTCATGCTAACTTTGGTAAAAGCAGTTTTAATCCATTCTTTCTATGAAATTTGGTGATTCTTCCCTCTGATTATAAGTTTTCCCATTCATCTAGCTGGCAGCCTTGTGCCCTTCTGTAGGCATCTAGTCAAATGTGTGTATAATATGATGATTGTGGAATTGAAGAACAAAATAATATGTGTTAAACTCAATCCGATAATGCAACATTTTATTTCAGTTTATTATCCCAAAATATAGAACACATCTCTCTGTAGTGATTGAAACCAGGCTTTTTTATGATTTCCTGTGCTTCCTTTGATACTTTCAGCTTCCCTACATAAAACTGGTAGCATCAGTTGTATGTAAGTGGTGGTTTTTTTCTCCCTCAGAAATGAGTGATAACTTCACCTACTCATTTCAGAAAATGTATTCAGATGTTGCCTTCAGTAAATTCTTCACAAATTCTGAATGCTTCTTGGTCTAGTTCATAGGAAAATTCTTGGAAATTTTTTATTTAACATTCTAAGGAGAAAAAATTCAGTTCCTTAAACCAACCAACCAAAAAATTCGGAAAGAGTTATGTGTCTTCTCTTTATCTAGCAAACAATCCCCGCTGTCAGGAGCTGTTTGTGATACATTAGTTCAAGTGTCTCAGTCCACAAAGAGAAAGAAAAGGAGTTGGTCAGGTACTAGTGCTGACTTTCCTACCCCACAGAATTCATTTTAATGCTTTTAATATGAAATAAAATTTGAAAGCTTTTCTTTTGTCCTTGCTAGCTTTCTGGAAAGTAAAACAAGAAAGGATAGGAAGACAGCAAAAACAGTCTCAACCAACAGTTGGGTCACCTATCCTGGCTGTGTCTCCTCCCAGCCTCCTAAAAACTCCCAGCCTCCTCACCAGCATGGTAACATGAAAAGCAGAAAAAGTCTTGGCTCTCTGTAAGCCCTGTTTAGCAATTATTAAAAAAATCTCTGTATTATCAACCTTGTGTTCATCACAAATCTAAAACATAACCCAATATTAGCAACTTAATTCACTTACAGTAATTTCACAATTATAAGCCGCACCTTTTTCATTGAAAAATCCAGCCTACCCCAGTAGTGCGGCTAATCATCAGGTGTGGCTTATTTATGGACAAATCCCAGTGAAATGCCAACCCAGAAGTGAGAGCTGGCCGGGAGAGCGCCTGGGGCTGCCTTTAAAGGCTTCTCTGGTCTATGGAAACTGTTTGCAACTTGAGCACCTGACACCAAACCCAGCTGGCAGTGATTCTGTTACTAATTTGTTATTTTGTTACACATGGATCCTAGCTTTAAAAAAAAAAAAAAAAAAAAAAAAAAGAAAGAAAGAAAGAAAAAAGTATATTCAGGTGCGGCTTATATATGGACAAATCCCGTGGTCTATCCGGCTACCAGGAGGTGCGGCTTATAATCAGGTGTGGCTTATAATTGTGAAATTACTGTAATTAAGACCATTAATTCTATCCCAGTCAAAAGGAGCACAATGGATCTCTATCATTTATGTAAGCTTGGTCTGACAAAATCAGTAATTTGTCTTAGAGGACCCAGCCCCTGGAATATCGAACCAGGGTGCAGAATTCAAAACACAGTAGGAGGCTGGAAATGTAGGTGCCACAGGACTGAATGTGGGGTGTACCTCCCTCCCATGCAACCCCCAGCTCACACCACTGCAGTGAGGGCATGGGAAGGACAAGGGGTAGATGTGTTGGGCCACGGAGAGGAAGTGATATCTGGCATGGGAGTTCCCAGAGTCATGAACTGGTTACCAAAAGAGTGCAGCTGGTGTTTGTTCTTTCAAAAGTGTGTTGGACATAATGTGGGCACATGTGCTCTCCACAAGACAGAGTCAGTGGTTGCTGGTGTGCTCCACATCTGTATGCGGTGCAGCACATCTCACAGCACTGGGCGAGGAAAGGGTTTTAGTATTCTGAAGCTCTCTCTGCCAGTCGCTGCAGAAGGATGTTATAACAGTGTGACAGCGTTTTATTTGACCATATGTGTGCTCGTAATAGTTTGAGCCTGCTGACTATACAGTTGGAAGAAGTACAATGCAATTAGCTGAATTTTTTAATATTGCAAGAATTTTGACCTGGTTCCTTTTTAGATTAGGACAAGTGGTATATCTGCTCTTTTTTTCCCCCCTATTACTATGCTATTTTCCATAGGCAGTGGTTTAGATTTTCTACCCTTAAGCTATATGACAGTATCAATACTCATATATGCAAAGTGACAAAATGCATACATTTATATAACTTTTGGATTACTCTCTAGACATATTGTAGCATTCTCCATTAAAGAGGGTTAAAAAAAGTTTACAATTTCTTTTTTTTAAATTATCCCCTACAGCTTTTAATTACTTTTCTCCCATTGTCCTTTGATACAAGTCTGGAGAAATAGTCCACTAAAAGAATTCAAAACAAATAAATAAGGGTCTACCAGCTAATTGTGATTTTCTGCAACTCAGCTTTACAATATGAACTTGTGTGCATGCCAATAAACGACTTATGCAGTTTTTTGCCAGGTGGTAAAATTGACAGGGAACGGTGATCTGCTGTGTCTCTCTCCTCTCCACTTTGATGTTTTAAATTAGCACAATGGACCACTAAAGGTTTGGGGTTTTTGTTGTTGTTGTTGCTTTTTTTTTTTGTCCTAGCCTTGCAATCTTTTGAAAATATGTTTCAGACAAGTCTCTATAACTTTTGTCTAAATCTGTCAAACTAATCATCATATCATTAGAATATCCTAAGTCAGAATTTTCTTCTAAAAATATTAATATTAATTACTGTATATTACCTCAGAGTCATATTAATTTAGGCCCCTGAAAGTTATTGAAGAAATTGAACAACATTAGGTATAGTTTGGCAGTACAGTAATTTCACAACTATAAGGTGCACCCTTTTGACTAAAATTTTGATCGGAATCCAGAAGTGCGCCTTATATATGGATAAAGTTTGGAAATTTGCCCACCCGAAGTGCGCCTTATAATCCAGTGCACCTTACAGTTGTGAAATTACTGTACATGCCAGATAAAGCTTTGCTTCTTCCATTGACTGCAGTCAGTCTTGTTGGTCCAGCTTTACAGTCACACTTTTCTTCTGGCACTTTTTGAAGGCAGAAAATTCTTTTTTCCCTGTTAGTTTCTACGCTTACGTTCATTAATGTCCTTAAATGCCTACTAGAATGCCTATTTTTATGAACTTTACATTGTGAAACCTGTGGAACAGCACGCTGCACTTTGTATTCGTGATAGTCCTGCATAAAGAGTTGGAAGACTTTACAGAACCACATCCTTTTTCATTGAAACTGTATGGAAGGAAAATCCTGATCCAAACTCCTTTGCAGACAACTAAAAGTCTTTGACTGATTGAATAATTTCAGATCGAGTGGAGAACCATGCAAGCTGTGCAAGACCTAAATTTAAAAATTTTTAAATTCACAAACTGCTAAGATTATACTGTAATGCAGAAAATTAATTCTGTAATATTGTACAATATAAATGGAGTTTCTTTATGTTGCAGGAGAGTCAGAGCAAAATTTTCTTTGCTGAATAATACACAAAATGAATCAGTATATATGGGAGGCATTTATAAATTTGTACTTTTTTTATAACACTGCTCTTCACTAACACCTACACGGCCATGAACAGAGCTTACATGCTGTGCTGAGACTTATATCAAAAAAAGAGAAATCAAATTAATTCCTGCTAATAAGTTCACTTTTTAATTTTTACTGGGTGATTAATCAGCTCCATTTGTTGAGAACTCAATTGCTATTTATTGCTGTTATGTAAATGTAGGTTTTCACAAAGTAAAAATAGTGGTTTCTTGTAATATCAGGCAATTAAAATTTGGAATGTAACTAAAAAGAACCAGTGATTGTATCTTCATAATCGAATTTATAGATTGCAATTGGACTTTTGACAGATTTTTAGTGTATAATGGGGGCAAAAAATATTTGAGGATTTTGAATAAACTTCACTACAGAAAAAAAACCCAAACATAATTTGGTTTTGTATCTACGTTTCCAGATAAATTCATGGATCTTACTAAGTTAAATAAAATTGGTTTTTTCTTTGTAAAACTTCACCAAGAAATGCAGCAGAAAGGATCTGGAAATCTAGCATGGTGCTGGCCTTGGGCTGATTTATAGGAGAAAACAATGTTTACCAAATGGAATAGTTTCCAAAAGTACAAAATAGCACAACTGCAACTGCAAAAGTTGAGCAGCCTTTCTCATTTATGTCATGTACCTCCTAAAGTTTTTACACCTGCAGATTTAAAGGCAATTTAACACAGAGGTTCATACCATCATCCCTGGTTTGTATCTATGGGAAACTAGAGTATGATGAAAGCAAAGCTGTGCATCCAAGTTCACTCATTTAACCCTGGTAGAGTTAGAGTTTCAAATTCTTGAGTTCTAACTGACAATGTTCCCTAGCTCTTCTCAAAGCCAATGTAATTCTGAAGTTTAAATAGTTTTATAATCATATTTTTAATTTTTTTTCTCTAGTCCGTTCTGATGGTCTCATGTTGCATGTTTTGGAGAATTTATCTCTTGTTTATGCAACAGAAGTAGTGCACAAGCACTAAAGGTCCTTGTATTATACCATCCTTAAATAAAAATAAAATCTGCCTGCGCCACCAAAGAAGTTGAAGAATCTGGGGAATATTTGCGTCTCCATGTGAGAAGAGCTGTGCACCTATTCCTTTGAAAATAGGGGTATAGGTCATGTGCATAAAATTGTTTGTAAGTAAATAATATTATTTGTTACTTTAAAATTTATTTGCAGTCTGTAAAAAAAAAACAAAACAAAAACACAAAAACAAGACACAAAACCCCCCCCCCAAAAAGCAGAACTACAACTGGTATAAAAATTAGCTAGTTTTAGTAATGTGGTAAGGATAATATACTGAAATACAACACAAGGGGAGGGGGGGGGTTGCACTTGCAGAGTATAGGTTTGCTTTTTTTAACTTAAAAATGTGTTATTCTCCTGAATAATAAGTACTCTCTCTGATAAATTGAACATCATGCAATTCATTGAAGTCTGGTCTGTCTTAATACAAGAAGTGGTTTTGGTGATGTGACCTGAAATAATATTTGAAAGTATGCTTTGAAATTCTTCTTAAGAGGTCATCTTCCAACTTCATCAGTTGTTCTTAAATTATCAACATTGGAATTGTATCTCTGCCTGATAAAAGTGTAAAACTACATCAAAACCAGTCAAACACATGTCTAGTGTAGATTTTCTGTATGTTATCAATTGCTATCACAAATAGACACATTCTAATAGACACATTCTAATCTCATTGACCTCTCAGGTGTCTTTACACGTAATTAATCTTTTGCTGAATGTCAGAGGCAAAGTTGAGTAAAATGAGCAGATTTGGTTAAATGTCTTCCTGGACCAGTCACTAGAGGGAAGCAAAGACCTTCACGTGCCTGTCCATGACGTCAATCGATGTGTATGTCCTCACTGACAAAATCCAGTCAGTATTCAATCTAAAAATTTTAAACTGGCTGATTTCATGAAAAATAACCCTTCCAAGAAAAAAAAAAAAAAAAAAAAATCCGTATGGTTTATTTCCAGGGGCAATTGTCATTACGATATAGGGTTGTTTTTGTGAGTCATGTTTTCTGAATTTGAACCTAGACAAGAAATTCAGAGAAGAGTGGATGCAGAAGACAGGTTTAAGATTTTCCAGCTTTGATGTGTCCCAATATTCAGAAAAAATACATTGAAATATTAGCAAAGTAACTATGCATCATGTTGCAAGATATAAAATTAAACATACCATTTTCTTGATATATTTATGTTGATTTTCTCTTAGTTATCCATGCTTCCATTTTTTTTTTTTTCCTGTGGTACTTAAAATCTCATTCTCTATAAGCAGTTTTTTAGTACATCCGAGATAAACAGATCAAAAGCACATCAAGTCATTAAACAAGACTACTTCACTCTGTCTCAGCACAGAGAAAGCATAACGTATACATATCAACTCATATTTATCTTACAATTTGTGGCAGATTATAATTGGAGGAGGTTTACCATATACTATATTTTTTCCATAGTTAATTCAATCCAGTTCTCCTTAGTGAAGATGCCACTCAACTTACCATTCTCTCCCATGAGCTAGGCTGGTTTAATTCCTTTAAAACAGAATCACTCGAGGGCAATGTTGCATTTGATAAAATGTGGCATTTGATTAAAGGAATATATCTAATATTAATTGAATTAGCCATAAAACTGAAATGACCAGAAACAAGGATAAAAATAAGGTTAGTGGGTTTATTGCTTAAAATTCTGAATTATTTAAAGATTGCAGACACAATATTTGTACAACTTATCACTTCATTTGAATAGAAGGTCTTTTATTAAGTTTAAGCTATGCAGGGTGAGCAGATCTTAATGAGAATAATACAAATGTACATCAGGATTTAAGCGAGTTTAAATGGAAGGTAATATGCTAGATGAAGAGCTCCAAGCAAAGCAATTTCACAGAAAAACTGTTGTGTTGAATAGCTGCTAGATTATGGCTAAATAGATTTTTAGCTGAAAGCATGGTGCAGTTGTGATGGTTTTTTAATGTTATCATCATCTTCTCTGATAATGTTGAGTAAAAGAAATTTCTTGTTAACTAAATGTAATATATGTATGCATTCAAGTGCAGGGGCTGGGGATAGCATTCTGCAACCATGCTGTTATTCAAAGCAATGGAGTATATAATATAATTCTAAATTTCACAGGCTAAAGTTATAATTCTTGATGCTATATGTCATCCTAATGATGCAGTTCCTAGTGATTGTCTTTTCTGTTCTATCTACCCATAACTATGGAAGCAAAGCAAAATATTGTCATATATCAAAAACATGCATCAAAATGCCATCATGTGACTGTCAGTTAATGACTTAAAGTGAACATGATCCTAATGTCAGGTTTACCAGTAGATTCTTAGAAGGCCCAGGCTTAAAACAGATTTGGAAAACAGAATTGGAATCACAGCTCAGGTGTTGACACAAATCCAGGAGTCATTCCATCGACATGAATGGCAATAATTAAGGGATTGCATATGCTGACATGCAGAGTAACAGAAAACTAGAAAAATAAGATCACTGCTTATAATGAATCTGATATATTTGTATGCTTACCCTGTAAAGAGTACATTATTTTGACTAGACTTGAAACTAAATTCTTTAGGTTTATACTATATCACAATTGGTATTTTGACTGAAATATAAAGCTATTAAATGTCTTTTTAAAATGTTGGTGTATACTTCTTTGCTCAGTTTTAATGATTATTCACAAAAATAAGCTATGGTTTTAATACATAAAAAGAGCTTTAAAGGTAACTATATAAAATATGAGATAATAACAGAAACAAAAAATACTTAAAACAAAAACCAATTATTTCATTTGAACTATTTCTGATTGCATGTAGCCAATATAGTGCCCTGCAGCTAGTACAGAAAATCTTAAAAGAGGGCAAGAGTCAGCAGCATTCAGGAAGTATCTAATCTCTTTTTAAGCAGTTTATACTCTTAAGGTGGTAGCATGCACAGTAAGTTGATAGTATCTCTTTCTATTCACATCACATCCTAAGCCCATTCTTCCCCTCCCTCCCCCTTTCTCTGAAATAAGTGGACAGTCAAACCTCTGATGCTTAGGTACTCAATTTGTCTGTGTGCTTACACACATACTTCTTTATTTTCTGTACACACAGAGATTAAAATCTTTGAGGAATAAAGCATGTAAAAATATTTACCCCCAACCTTCAAGAAGTACAATTAAAAATATTAAACATCTATTTCTTTATTTTATTATACAGCAAAGCGTGCAGCAATGTGTATTTATCTGATATCAGGTTCTACACACTCTCAATGTAATTTATGTTGGAGAACATATACTGATCTTAAATTAGATAACCAACACTTCTTACATATTGCCTCTTCTTTGTTGCAAATGCAAGAGGAAAGCAATGCTAAATTTACAAAACCACCTGGTTTTCTCTCTTTGTCTATCCCTTTGTCTATCATCTATCATCATTCTATCTTTCTTTCCTTACTTTGCCTGTACAGTTGACTGCTAGAATATGTTTTATTTTTGTTTTTACATCTGAAGCAGACTATGCTCATATTTTTTGTAATTGATTTACACAAAAAAAGTCAGATTACTCACAACATTCTTTTCCTCTGAGGTGTTTCTAGTACATCAAAAAATTTTTATCACCATCAAGGAAATATATGGATTTCTAAATATCACAGTGAGTCAGTGTTTCATCCAAAATTAGAGAACAAGGTGATCTTAGGTCCACAGCCCTCTGACCTGGCCACTAAATTACTCATCTTTCTTTACTCTAGAAAATGTCTAGCACTTGTGAAAGGACCCACAGGATCCTGGCTTCATTCTTACCTGCCTGCAAAAATAGAAACATCTCGTGTGTCATTTTAAGGAACCATGAAAGACTAGTGTGTAGGTACATCTATCTAAAAATGATGATACAAGATGAAATCCCAGAAAAAAAAAACATCTTCATCTCTGAAAAATAGGGAAGTTGCTTCTTCAGACAATTGTGGGGAAGAACTGGGGAGAACTGGGAGGTGAGAAGGAATTTGCTGACACATTCTGCTGTGTATGGAATTTCTATAGATGCTGGGTATTCTATTTTAGAAATACTCTTCTGTTACAACCTCTCTGTGTTCCTGCCAGCTCAAACTATTATCCAAATGTCATTTTATAGCCTATACAACTAATGTTCCTTTTGGTTTGACTAGACCTTTACATTTTCAATTTACTTTGATTAATCCAGTTGTTTCTGAGAAAATACATATCACGAGCCGAGGAAAACCCAGGTCAATGTTCTGAGGAAGTGAATAAATTTTTTATACTACTTGTATTTGATTTTGAAGTAGAGGTCATCAGTGTTCAACTTTAAAGCTGATGTTTTTAATAGTTTCTTTTCTGGAATTCTTTATTGTTTAGTTTCATCCAAAAAGGATGTATTTTCTGGATATGTTAATGTGTTTGACTAGGCCTTAGATTTAAGAGTTTAATATTAAAGTCTAAATTTGGATACCTTAATACAGGCATGTAGAACAAATCCAGGACATATGTACAGAAGATACAAGAAAATATGCCTTTCAAAGCAGGGCAAGACATAGAGACACCAGAAGAAAATGTAGAAAATTTAATCAATTGCTAACAGCAGAATTAACTACATAATTGAGGAAATTAAAACACTCAGATATGTATAGCTCCAAGTGCCACTGTACCATATACAGGCAAACTGTCCTCTAGGCTCTACAGTCTGTACTGACAAGATATTTCCTTTGTCTAATGGAAACTTGGGTACTTATATTTAAAAGTTTCAATACCAGACTGAATTCTGCTCTATATATCAATTTCTGCCTCAGCATATGGATTTTCAAATTATGCCCTTGGGGTAAACAAATACTTAATAAAGAGATAAGGATGACCTTTTGTAAAATAAAACACAGTCAAAGTCTTTGTGGAGTACTAGGGGTTCTCACAGCTTTTCCTTTCCAGGACACAGCCCTGGCAATCAGACTACAAATAATGATTTCATAAAGCTGTGCAAAAATAATAAGTATAATTGAAAATGTTGAAAATATGCTATTGACATTGAACTCACAAAACTGGGTATAGAAGAAAGAGGTTCGGAAATAAATTAAAATGTTATGTCATTAGTTTTTCCAGATAGACATTTCCCAGCTTTGCAAATTCATTGTTAAGGACATAGTGACAACCAGTAACTTTTTGCAGGAAACATCCTCCAAAGGCAACATAAAAAAATAGCCATATCTTGTCAGAGGACAGGCAATGCATTCAATGAAGTTAATAACAGAAATATGAAATCAATTTTATAGGCATTTTTTAATAAAATAAAAGGAGAAATGAGTCCTCATTGGGAATAAGACATGCTCTGAAACATAATGTCTGATATCTAAAACACAGTTTGTAGTGATATTCAGGATGCAATAAAATAATGTTTTACCATCTCATCACACTTGGCACCACAGAGGGCATTTTCTGCCCTCTTTGCAAACATATTTATGAAGTGAAACTTCAGTATATTATCAGCCTTCCATCATGTTATTGCAGTTAATAAGCAAAGATTACAATGAAGTTGGTTAAGTGGTACACACTTCATCCATTCTCATTATAACAGCTGCAAAATTGAATGGTCTGATATTTACAATAATTTTGCATAACTTTTTGAATGCCATGATTGATATTGAACTAACTTTCCAGTATGTGTTTAAAAGCAGTGTAGATTGTATATTCTGTATTACTGAGGTGACAACAAGCTTAGGATTTCACATATGTGACCAATACTTCTTTTTCAGATTTTTTCAGATTTTAATTCCAGTCACAATGTACCATTAATGACTTTACACAGGCAAAGATTCACTCAGGCTAACACTTCTGGCTATATGGTTCATCTGCTTTATTTTTTAAATAATGAGATGGTCTGATTTCTGTGAAGAAAAAAATCTAGTGTGATTCTGCAGAGTGACACAAGTAAAGAATACAAACTTTCTATGATTTTTTAATCCCAATTGTATCTCAATGGTTTTGATTGCCTCTCAGATCTGTTCCTAAAGGTCAAAAGCTGAAAAATAACCTTATCAACCTTTCTTAATTGAAGTGTGTGATGTACTCTAAAACATAGAAGCTATAACTGAATGGCTGACATCATACTCCCCTTTCCCCTACCCACTGATATGGCATCATTATTTTGTCATGTGAATTGAAATTAATTTAACAAGACAGTTAACACTCACACCTACAAGTAGAACCCATTTAAGTGCAAACATCCTGGTTGCACTACATAGCAAGAAAACTAATTAACAGTGAAACATTATCAGAAACATTATAAAAAGGCTTTCATGAATTGTGTCTTATAAATATTCCAAAACTGGTTTTCTGTACCATGCATTGAGTAATTGCTGACAAGTTTGGGTTTTGCTTGCTCTCTGTTCTCATTAAACCTCATCTTTTAGTCTCTTCTTCAGTATGCTGTACAGGACATAAATTCTGATCATCATTAAATCACATTTTTATTACATTTTATGCATTCTTTCCAGAAGGATGTGCAAAAATAATGAAATTTTAGTCAGAGGGATATTTTGCCCTTTACAATAATGTAATCAGTGAAACGTGTGAAAACTCCCAAGCAGTTACTTGAGTGGTAAAAAGGCAATGAATAACATAAGGATCATATTTCTTTCCAGAGGAAAAAAAGTTCTGGTTAACAAATAATTCAATATTTACTTATTTTTCTCTTATGCATACAATCAGGTAACTTAGAAATATCTGTTTGAAATTATTTTTATTTTAGCCTGTGTGGTTTTTTTCCTCTATCTTTTGGGATAGTGGCATACAAAGAAATTTTTTAATCCTGCAGATAATGTGCTTTGTGTTTTCAACTTGCTCTCCAACCAGGGGAAAATGTTAGAATTTTTTATAACTACTATGTCAGTGACACTTGCAACTTTTTTCCATCAACTATGAGAAGAGCAGATTAGCCTCTACTGCTAGGTTTTAGTGAAAAAATATAAACCAAAATCATAATACAGCAAAACGCTATAGAGCACTCATTCCAATCACTTATGTAAGTAGGTTCATTGTCTTCAATCTAGGTGAGTTTAGTTTGATTATCTGCACATTAAATGAGCTTGTCTGTCAAATTGTTGTCATTGATTGTCTACCTAAATTTAAGCTCCTGCTTTGTTGAACTGAAAGTCCCTTTATTATTTATCTGCTGGAAGAAAACTTCAGTAGGTTGTTAAATGCCACAGTACAGCTGTAGCTTAATTTTAAAAGAAAATAGATTCATTTTATACCAAGTGTACTCCTATCTTTAAAAGTATTTCCCAGATAAGAACAATGATGCTAACCAAAAGTTGACAGCAGAGTAGACCCAAGTTATAAAGAGATAGATTAATTTTGGATTTGGTTTTAACTGAGATATGCTTTTACAGGAAAAAAAATATTTGTAGTAGTCTTATTGACCACCTGACCATCAGAGTCTTCATTTTCTGTTTTAATAGCACACTTCCTTCCTCAATAAAACTCCAAGTGAGATATCTAGAAGCCCTTGAACAAAAAAATACATAGAGAGAATTTAATAAACTGAAACCCTTTGTCCAAATAAAGGCAAAAGAAATACAGCATTTTTCTGAAAAGAGTCTGCATCAAAATGGCTTTATGAAGTGTCATATTTTCTCTCAGCGACTTTCATTTAAGTTTGGATGGGTTTATGACTAAAAACGACCCAGCAGCACGTTCTCACTGTAAAACTTCAGTCAGAGAGCTGAAAGTCCAGTGATGTCCTTTCTACCCATCAATAATTCTTCCCATTGGAGTGAACTACCAGAACTGGTAAAGATGCACCATAAGATGATTCCTCATGTACTGAAGCTGCACATTTGCTTTAATTCAGCTGTAAGAGGTCTCTGTTGGTAAAAGAAGTACTGCTGTTGCTAAGATGATACCGGGATGCTAGGCCTTGTCAGTGTTATTTTAAAAAGGAAAATGATTGCCACTTTACAAATTAGAAATCTGAAGCCTAGATGTGCTTGTTTTACTTCAACAGTGGTGAAACAGTAAGAATTCAGAGGTAAACTTAAACCCACAACTTCTGAGTCCATGTGATCTCTCGGAGGTTCTGTGGTGTCAAATATTTAAGAAGTCCCTGAAGCAGGATTCCCAAACTTTCCAGAGAAGAGAGATCATCATTTGGTTACTGTAGTCTGCCTATTTGTCATTTTCTGGCCCTATGAATTATATGTTTATGTATTATATTTATGCAGACTGCAGCACATTGCAACATGTTGAAATGAATGAAAAGTAGCTTCAGGTGTTGATCTGTGTAGGCATTAACTAAGTGAAATTCTTAACATTTCACTTTGCAGTTTTCTGTTGATTCATCTATCTGTGTTATATACAAAGCTGCTGCAAATGCTGTCCTCAAGCACCTAACTCTCCCTATTCACTATTAAAAGAAACTTAAACACCTAACTCTCAGGTTTGCAAATTTTATTTTCAATGCCATCATTACCATGCTTTCTAAACATGTGGGTCTTTAATGCCTATCCCACAGCATCAGTTTCCCTGGGCTAGAATCAGTCCAAATCTGATACAAATCAGGCATTTTCCTGCTAGCCATTTGGTGCCTTCTAAAAATCAGATGAAACTGAAGAGATTCTGATGTTTTAGTTCAGTAAGAAGTAAATTAAAGTAATTAAGTTAAAGTAATTGTCATACGTGACTTTCTCATTTCACAGTTTGTCTTGAGACCCATATCTCACCAAAGCATTAGATTAAGACTGATTAAACACATATCCTTATCTGAGTTCTACAGGGGCAGTGTTCAGTTGAAGCTGTCTTCAAGACGGTATTAGGAATTTTGATATGTGTTGTTATGAATTGCACTAGAAGTATTTAAAAAAATGTTTTAAGTCTTCCATCATACATCCTCAAACCTTCCAGATTCTTCCATGTGTGTACAGAGAGATGCAAACTTCCATAGGAAATGTTTTGGTTTATATATTTTGTTGTTTTCCTATTCTGTGTAGTTTTGAAAGTAAGGAGGAAAACCCTCCCTTTGAGAAGGGAAAATACTAAAACCAAGATGACTATAGTGTTGCTATTTAATTTGGAAGTTTTTTTTTCAGTTTTAAGCCTTTCTTGTGTGCATAAAAACAGCAACAAGTATATGTGACTAATGGCAACATTTCGGTGTTGGACTTGTGATGAGCTGCAAAACAACACTTACCAAGAAGCATCCCACATTCTGCTATTTCTAGTTTCCTTGATTCTCCCATCCAGTGATCTGTAACATTGATCACAATATTTCAAGTATCACTAAAGATGCCAGCTATCTCCAAAATCATCTAGATTCAAAGGGGAAAAAAAAATAATTATATACTTCTTCTATACCTAGTCACTGCAGTGTACTGCAGTGTGGAGTCAATATATCTACACTACCTTCAGCTGCTGGTTTGGATACTCATACTGCCAACTTGTGATAGAAACAGCTCAGCATGGGCAGGATTGTTTTCTCTGATTCTGTAAACTAAAGTTATTTCAGGAGCCATTTTTCCTGAGAAAAATCACTGCTATATCATGGCAAAGGAATATTCTAGACTAAATTAAAAATAAATGCTTTTTTTGGCGCCATAGTAATTTCTTAACTATACATGCTTATGACGTAAGATTAAGACTATGACGTGATTAATATAAAGTATGCATTTCAAGAAATTAAGAATTCATTTCATTCAACATTTAACACTGCAAGAACAGCAACTTTTACCCTGCTAAGTACTGGTCAAATAACTTACAGTAATTTCACGATTATAAGCCGCACCTTTTTCATTGAAGAATCCAGCCTACCCCAGTAGTGCGGCTTATATTCATGTGCAGCTTATCTATGGACAAATCCCAGTGAAATGCCAACCCGGAAGTGAGAGCCGGCCGGGAAGGGCGCCTGGGGCTGCCTTTAAAGGCTTTGCTGGTCTATGAAAACTGTTTGCAACTTGAGCACCTGACACCAAACCCCGCGCTGGCACGATTCTGTTACTAACTCATTGCTTTGTCGCACATGGATCCTCGCTTAAAAAAAACAAATATAGTGCGGCTTATATTCGGGTGCGGCCTATATATGGACAAATCCCATGGTCTACCCGGCTACCTGGATGTGTGGCTTATAATCAGGTGCGTCTTATAATCGTGAAATTACTGTACTATCTGCTTCTATGTGCACACACTTTGCACTCGCATTGAACATTTGGTATCTGTCTACTTGGACTTATTCTTTTGTTGTGGAGTGAGATCTCCCTGTCAGAAAGTTAGTGGTCCATGTCAATGTTTAAATGCAGGAGTGAGACTTACCAAAGGAATAATCTAACTGCAGATGCTGCATGTGGACAATGAAATTGCCAGCCTTCCTTTAGTCTTTGACTTCAGAGCAGCAGAAATGGAAGCAGTTCATAGAAAGTTGATATGAATTAGAACCTAAAAGTTAAAAATTTATTATACCAGAAGATTTTTATCTGTCTTCCACATAAAATCAATGGAAATGTTGAGCAAGTATTTTCCAGAGTATCAGCAGTGACTTCAGAGGGAAATTTGGAGCTTTTAAAAAAAGTTGCTTTAATATTGCAGTTTATGTCTTCGTTCATAGTGTGGACATTCAAAGAAAAATCTCTAAATTAACCCTTAGGTGGAATTGGACATATGAGGTTTTATAGAGAGGGTCTTTCAGGCAGGAAAACATAGACATCTTCTTGAGTCAGCAGTTCTGTAAGAAGTAATATGTTAAAGTCCATTGCTAGTATGAAATATAATTTTTCTTCTTCTGATCAGCAAATTTTCCTGTAGGCAATATTTTTTCCTGATATTTCAATTCATGTTGCATTTCTTAAATCTTCCTGTATGATTTCAAGAAAATTATATTATCTCTCTACTATAAAATACACTCATATCTGCTCATTTCTCTAGGTGTATATTTTAGCCTGCAATACTCCAGCAATTTTTAAAATTTAGTTTCATGGTATGACTGAAATTCATAACCTATAAATAAGTATAGCTAGACATATATATAATGAGCATTGCCATAGATCATTTCTTTCCCCTATATTGTATATGAGCAGACTAAATCTGGTTCATTCATTAGAAACATACAATGGTTGTGCCACCTTATTTTCTAATAGATTATGAAAAAAATAATCCTTATCTCTTTGCTTATACATTCAAGGAAGGATCAGAAAAATCCAAGCAAATGTTGTAATTCAAGTAGCTACATGTAATTTTCTTTTTCTGTGCAAAGTTCATATTTCTCATTTTCTTAACTTCTGTGTAGCAATTTTTTATCTTACATCTTCCTTATATTCACTCACAGAATATGGATGCTTATTTTTATTCTTTGTCTCTCTTTTGTAGTGCTGTGAGAATTCAAAGAAGTGAATTATGTTTTTGATCTAGTTTAAGCATGTGTTAATGTCAACCAGACAGTATTAAACATCAGTGCCTTGATGCTCAGAACAAATCTTTTCTGCTTCCTGTTACAGAAAAGGATTTAAAGAGTTATTTAAATTCTTAAATATTCCTGAAGTTACAGTAAACTGTCCATTTATTATCTGAGAAAAGTATATTATTCATCTGTCAGGTTTTCATGCTGATGAACAATATGTTAAACTGAATTTCACTTTCCCTGAAATATAGAAATACCTTAAAAAATACACTATTCTCTTCTGCAAGGCTACATCATGTATTTTTGTTATGGTGGGCAAAAGCCACCACAATGAAAACATTTGGCTGCAAGTTTCTTATAGTTCTGAGTGATTCCAAGAGCTGAATATATTATCCTAATTAGAACTTTTTGGAGTTGTCTATCATACTGGAATGTCTTTTCCTATTACTATGCCATATGGAAACTTAGGATAGAAATTGAAAATGACCAGGCAAAATACTTCATCATGCTGGTGGGCTTGGAGTTTGTTATTGAGAGAGAGCATTGCAGGAAGAGAACCAACTGTAGAAATGTCACTGTAACTTACGAGATCTTGACTAGACCTTTAACATAAAGGCAGAAAGTGCACAATTCCCAACACAGAAGGGTAGAGTTAAATAAATATAACTATTTCTATAAATGATGGAATAGCTAAGATATCCAGTACTTATTTATGACTCAAGGAATATTTGCCATTTAGAAATCCTGGAATTATTAAATCAGATAGCTACGTACCCATAGCATCATTCTTCTCCTAATATTTTATTCTATTCCCACCCAGCCATACTCCCCAAATGCCAAACTCATATAGAGAGATGTAAATCTATTACATAGCAGGAGAGTGAAAGAAATGGATGGAAGCCTTTAATGTGAGCTGCTCTGAAAAATTTGCAGCTCTCCATGCTTGATAGGCCATTATGTGGACTGTTACTACCAAAGTGAAAACTGTTAGCAGAAAAATGCTAAGTTAGATTACTCTAAACTTTCCTTCTCCTCTTTTTTCCCTCACTAATTTTAGTTCTAAGTCTGTTTACAAGAGTACTAAAAACCCTTGACTTAGGAAAGACTCATTTGAACATCAATAAGTTGTGACTTGGGTGAGTTTGGCCTACATTGTAGAAAACCTGTGCATTACATGTGCATACTGGGAAGGTCAAATAATATCTCCATGTAGACCATCCCCTCTCAGTTACTACCTAAGTGCATTCAAACAAATTTCCAAGCACAGGCATTTTTTCTCTACTTAGCAGGCAAGTAAAGGCAGATCAAGATTTGTCTGCTTGTGTGGTATGCTGTAACACTTTAAATTGAACAGCAGAACATTATACTGCCTCCTTCCCCCAAAACCTCTCCATGTGTACAAATCCACCTGCAGTACATGACTGAAAATTCATGACCCAAAGGCAGTAATTCAAAATTTCTCTCTTCTAGCTCTTGTGAAAACATCCAGTGCTGTGGCTATCTCCTCTGGTGGATGTGCTTACTTACAACACTGCCTCTGGCACAGTCTGCTGCAGAATTGCTCAGGCAGTGTTATGCTTCCATGTGCCACTTTCTTTTCACTTACCCTTTGAATTTTACAAGTACATACAATATCTTGTAATTAAATATATACCTATTCCAAAGTGAAGCCAAAGACATTTTTTCATTGGAAGAAATATTCAGCTTTCATTTTTTATTTTCTTCTTACACTTTTATGCAAACATGCATGCCACACACCTTCAGGTGTTAGAACAGTACTAACATTAAATTATATCATATATATATATTTCTGCTGCAAGGGTGCCACTGAAATGAGTTTAGAATCATTTTGAATTCAGATGTTCTGAATCTCTTTAATAGTGGGCTTTCCCTATGATAAATTAGTTTAAAATTGCACAACTGTACTTCTTCCTAAATTTAATTTCAAATGTAAGAAATTTCACCGCACTTAAACCTTAATTTATTTGTTACATTAAATGTTTGCAGGGGATATAACAAATGTTCACCTTACTTGTTCAGGTGAAACTTCAAAACAGACTGATTTGAATTTTAAGATCATATGCAACAGCATAATCCAGTTTACTTTCTGTTAACTATTCTTCAGAAATACAGATACATCTTTGAACCACCTAAAATTTGTTTTACTGCAGTAAGTTGCTAACAAGTTTCCTTTGTACATGGTTCAATAATTAATTGTTTTTCGTATTTGAAGAAATTAAACCCAGAAAAGAATTAACATGTGCTACAGTAGTCTTTAAAAATAATACAAGAGAGAGTGAAAATTCAAAGTACCATACAGAGTCTAATTGCAACGCTACCATGGTGCTTTCTCACTCTGTGTCTAGCAGAATTGGACAGGGCATCCTGGGTCACTGCAACCAGCTTTGGTGGCCAATCACATCATAAGATTTGGTTATAAAACCTGTATAACAAAACCTGTTAGACTGTGACTTGTCCATGTGTCAGTGTTATCCAGGTTAAACCATTCTTCCATCAATAATTTTCTGGTGAATTTATTTGCTGTTCTCAAATATCTCTCAGTCTTTCTTCTGCAAGACTTAACAAAATAGAATTATTTAAACTTGTCTTTCAGAATAGATAGTCAGGGCAGAGAAAAACTAGTAACCCTTTCTTCACAGCACTTTCAATCTGAATTCATGTTCTTGAGCATGAGTGACAAAAGTAGGGCACATGGATTCAATATTGCACTTTAATGATGTAGAGGAGGACAAAGAATTAAGTGGTAATCTATCTGAGTCAAAATTGATTTGTAAAAAGCTGGTAAAGGATCTTCTAATGAAATAGAATTAGATATGCTTCTTAAATACAAATGTCAGATTTGACCTTCGATGAGGCTATTTTAAAGTTAGTAGGGGAAAAAATATGACTTAGAACTGTCTGCACAAATGGTGGAACCTCATTATTTCAACACTTCAGAGCTGATGGAAATTTTTATATTCGTAAACAAAATGCTATATATTGCCATTTCAAAAGTAAATTTTGGCAAGCAATAAACAGACTGATTGCAAAACAACTACCTACATGAAATAGCCTTGGATTTAGTGATCACAAATTTACTTTAAAGAAAAGTAAATAGAAACGCTAGTTAATTCTTAAAGTTTCTCCAGCTGAAACTGAAGTTGTGGAAAAATTTCACCTGAACCAAAAGATTACTAACCTGAGCAGATTTAAGTGAAAAATTTGCATGAGAAGCTTCTTTACTATCTGTTTTACTTCTGCTGAGGGTAAAAACACTGAAATGCAAGGAGTTGAGTATTAAAAGTATTGAAATACCTCTTGTCTTTCTGCTTTCCACAGGAAGTAACTCTACAGAAGACTAATATCTAGTAAAAGAGATAGGAAATACTCCAAATATAAGCAACATGGGTTTGTGCAGAAGCTTTTTTTTTGGTATTTATTGACTAGTCTTCAGTAATCATGCTTGGCTTAATGAGTTTTAATAGATATGGAGGAGCATTCTAATCTGCTTCAATAAAGTGTAACTTGAAATCTGCCAAGTAACACAAGACCAGACCAGATGGGAGTGTCACCTGTGAACTGTGTGCTGAGCATGTCTGAAGTGTAATCAAATATGTGTGAACTTCAGCACTGTGTGGTTTGAGTATTCATTTCTGAGTACATTTGGCAGCCCACTTAATCGTCTATCATTAAGACAACATTCAAAAGAGTATTATAGTGGCCATGGTATGTCTGGATATTAATATAGGAAAAACAGTAGTCATAAAATAAAATTAGTGTTTTTCACAGGCATAAAAGTCACAGAAATGCTTTATCATTTTAACATTTTCCTTTCTAGTAACTTAATCAGGGATTCCAGAGTTCTCTCTAGATACAGAAGAAAAGATACCCTCAACCTGATCAATCTGAAGGTGTATTTTAGCAGACTTCTTAACATAATCATCTTTGCTTCCTGTGACAAATGGACCTTTCAGATTGATCAAACTGACCTCAAGAGATGGGATTCGTGATTGCACTGATTTCCTCTCTGCTTGGGTATGTACCTGGTTGTACAGTAATTTCACAATTATAAGCCGCACCTGATTATAAGCCACATGTCCCATTAGCCGGGTAGAGCACAGGATTTGTCCATAGATAACCCGCACCTGAATATAAGCCGCACTACTGGGGTAGGCTGGATTCTTCAATGAAAAAGGTGCGGCTTATAATCGTGAAATTGTATGTGTCCCATCCCGAGCAGGGTGGGTCACTTCCTACAGACTTCACTCCACAGAGCGGCCAGGTAATGAGAGTGGAGCACCTGCAGGTCAGCTCAGATGTTTCCACCACAAGAGGATCTAACCAGAAACAGACTTACAAATTTTTTTTTATACAGCGCAAACTTCATCTGGGTCTGAGAATGAGACAACAAGACACAAATCCATAAAAATAGTATTTTCATGGTTTACTCACTTCATTTTTCCCCTCACCCCTGCACAAGCTCGGTAGTTCCTGCTGCTGTTGTGCACTCGTGCCTCTAGGTGGAACTGAAGGGATTGAGATTTGTTGTAGGACCTGTACAAACACACGTCCAACGTTTCACAAGTGTGATGATCTCTGCCTTGAACAGTTTCTGCCTATACAGCAAAGTTATATTGTTGGAGGAGAAACAAACCAGTAAATCAAACGGCTTGGGCTGAGTAGAAAAGCAGGAATTCATTAAGCAATCATTGACTCGTTTCTTCAGTGGTCATCAGTGGCAAATCCTCCTGAAAATTATGGCAGTTTTATATCACTCCCTAGCAATTATTTCTCTTGAACTAAAGTCCTATTAAATCCTTAGCATATATGAATTTTTTTCTATAATTAAATTGAATAGATGGGCGCTTTCTTATGTAATTTCCATGATTTAGAGCTACACTGTTAAATAAACCGCAGGAGAATGGCAATTAATTCTAAAGTATGTGGACTGAGACTGACCAAGACATTCCATCTTTCTCAGTTTTTTTCACATTCAATAAAGATTTAAATTTGATTTAGAGAAACACTAGGGGTATAGATGCCTTTTAACATAAGCAACTATGCTCAAAATGTTGAGAGCTACTAAAGTAATTCTTATTATTGTTCCTCATTTCCTATTTAAAAACTAACACAGTTATATCCAGATTTAGTGTATTATCTTTTTCTTTCCAGTCACACTGAGAAAAGACAAAGGTTTTGCTCTTTTGTCATTATCTGCTGATCTTCTGAAGGAATCTAGTGAATTATTTAATATTTCTGCATAGCTGTCTACAAGAGAGATTTTTATGTTTTCGTTCCATAATTTGTTGTGAGAAAGTGACAGAAAGAAAGATGGCTTGGCTTTGTCTACTTGATAAGATACATTTATATTCTGCATGTTTCATGGAAGTGAAATTCACTTCCTGGCCACTTTTATAGTTTTTTATTATCCACTTCCCACAAAATCAAAAAAAACCCAAATTTTTGATGCAGAATTTTGTGTAGCATTTACAACATAACAAGAAGAATTATGCAGGCTCATTTACAGTGTCTCCCTCAACTGTGGTAAAGACACTCAGGCTTATTCTGCTGCTTATACACTGTGGTGCTTTATCAGTGGCACTTCTTTTATTTCTGATTGAGTGGGTAATAGAAAAAAAATCAACTGTTCCATCATGTGTCTGAGATTTTTCTTATAATATTTCAGGAGTGGGAGGTGGAGAATAGGAGTGGGAGTAGAAGGAAAAAGTCCCTGAGTTGTTTTTTGGGTTTTTGGGGGTTTTTTTTCTGAAACCAGAAGGAGCATTATTAACTACAGTGTGCTGAGATGAAGCCCTTACAATCTACTGCTTCAGTTCACAGATACGTGGCCTGTTTGTCTGCATGTCCTAGAGGTTCTCAGTTGTTAAGTTAAAGCTATCTGGGTTACAATAGATTTAATTCTTTCTCCTTATTCATTAGCTCAGAAAAGTCAGTAATAATCAATCCTGGTGAGGTTTAAAACTCTGTTCTCCAAATTTCCTAATTTCTCCAAAGGGGAAGTGGCATTTCTGTTGCTCTTGTCACTGTTGCTGTATTATGGGCATCTTTCCACTGCAATCAGGAGCTTGAAAGTATGACATTGGCTGCTCATAGCAAAAAGAGCCTGTGCTGAGAGGTGGGAGCAAATACCTCACTTGCCTGTGGCCCTGAGTAAAGGAGCAATAACCTGGCTGTGATGGCAGGTAGCAGTCTGAGGCACTTCAAGTGCCTGGGGTTATTCTTAAGCGGTTGAACCACGCTACAGTCATGTTATATTCATAAATTAGGGTAAGATAATGACTGGCATGGACTGCTATTTCATAGTTGCAAGGAAGATGTATTCTGATAATTCTCACAGAATGGTGGGATGGAATCGTATCACATGCTGAGTTGGGAAAGACCCACCAGGATCACTGACTCCAACTGCTGGCCCTGCACAGGACTCCTAAAACACCTTGCTCCTGACAGCATTTTCCAAATTCTTTATGAACTCGCCAGGCTTGGTGCTGTGTCTACTTCCCTGGGGAGTCTCTTCCAGTGCCCAACCCCGCTTTGGATGAAGAAACTTTTCCTAATATCCAATCTATCCCCTAACTCAGCTTCATGCCATTTACTCAAGTCGTGTCACTGATTGCAAGAGTAACCAGTGCCTGCCTCTTTGCTTCCTTTAATGGGGATGTTGAAGACTGCAATTGTAATCCTGTTTGGAAATTATATTCCAAGCTGCAATTCTAATTTGGTCCTTCTTCTCTGATAAATGCTCACTATAGATTCCAGATCCTCCAGGTCTATAAATGCAATTCACAGCTTCATCCCAGTTACTTACACCACTTAGCACTAAGACAACAGACCCAGAAAGCTGAAAAAAATAGCTATTCTTTTCTCTCAGTTTCTATTTCTTTCTCTCTGCCACAATAATCACGTGAGATTCTGTAGACAGAAAAATACAAAATATATCTTCCTTACCACAAGAACTAGACGTATAGTCTTTCCAGTGATTCAGAGAAGAGTCATCTTAGATTATTTGTGTTTCTCATATTAAGCCCTAAGTCTTGAAAACTAAGATTTTTTTCAGTTCTCATGATTTTCAGGAAAGAATTCAATGTGTATTCATCAGCTGACTGCCAGCTTCCCTCCTGAGGGTCCCTAGGACCATGACTACCCTCCCTGTCCAGAGAGCAATAAATACTCTGTGTTACCATTTAGAAGGTGTCTAGAAGGAAATCGTGTATCTAGAAGGAAATCAGTTAAATTAATTTAGGAATACCAGAAAAATCACGTAAAATACCCAAACCCTTTATATCCAACAAAATGAAAGTACTTTAAAAGTCTATCTGGAATGATAATAAAAGTGTGTATGTGTTATGTGGGAATATGTGGGTGTATTTTACCCTTTTGACTAAGATCCATAAAGTGCACATATATCCAGACTGCTTTAAAACTATTTCTATTCTAAATTTCTATTTTTTTCTTGAACCCAGATATTAAAACCAACATAAATGATGCATTACATTGACCTCATCCTTATTATTTATTATGTTCTATTTATGTCAGGAACAGAGAAATAAGCATTATGTCAAAGACATCATAATAATTATCTATAAGAAACTTTCCAATGACTTCTTGCACTTATGACTTTCTAATATTTCCCTTTCATCAGTGAAGCCTAGTAAACTCATTATTTCTGCATCACCTAAACCATTCCTCAGCATGTGAAATGCACAAGGCAGACATTTTTTTCTATTGCTTTGCTTACTTTTCTGAGAAACTGATTTATTTCCAACAGCATTAAAGTTTGGCTTCTCTGCTCCCTAACGTTTCAGACTTCTAACAGCAAGGCGAAAGGTACAGGCAGGGCTTCTGCTCATGGTGTCAGGGTGCAGCCCTGGGGCTGGGGTCCAGGAGCAGCAAAGGGTTCCCAAAAGGTCGGGTCTGGCAACCAGGGCCCGTCGAAGTGCAGCTGGGATGCACTGGGGCAGCCCCAGCCATGGGCATCAGTACCTCCACGGGGACAGGGATGGGTTGAGACCAAGCGAGGAGGTGAGGCCAAGGGAGAACTCAGGTCATCACAGCCCAGCGCCAGGCAGAGCAGGGCTGGGAGGGGCTGACACCAGCCCTGCTGTGGTGTCACTGATGGCCTGGGGGAAATGATATGCGCAGGTGGTGGGGAGCCCCAGGACTGCAGCAGGGCAGGGACAGGATGTCCTGACTGTGCCCTTGTGGCCCTGGTTCTTACACATCTTTCCAGCAAGGAGAAGCCATTCCTTCAGAGATGGGAATAATTCATATCTTAACGAACTGCAGTAGCTGGAAGGGACTCAGGAGAAAGACCTGCTGACCTCCAATTCAGCCTCCAATTCCTAGAAGTTTTCAGGCGCTTGTGCAGGGGCGGGAGGAAAAAGCTACACAGATAAGTACAGAAAGTAACACAATGTGGGAAGGAATTTATACTTACAGTGTACATCTAAGCATTAATGGGCACAGGTAGCCCCATCATTTTAAAATTGATTTAAAAATTATCTTCCAGTTTCTGCTATAATACTAAATTTTCGTATGTTTACAACTTTGTCTATATATGACTGGACTGGTTATTATGTGTATGTCAGTTATTGCTCTCTGCCTAAAATGTAAAGGGGATGAAATTTAAGCTATATTATCAGTAATTTCTTTGTGTAGAATTTACAGGGTTTTTTTTCCCCCTAGTATCTAAAACTTAGCTCATTGAAAAGATTTAGGTCTCACATGCTATGGCATAGGATATGAAGTGTCAAACACATGCATGTAGGCACCTCAGTGAAAACATTATGCTATATGAAGCCAAGAATTTAGGGAAAATAACAGAATATATTATGTAGAGTTTTATTAGTGGCTGATTGCTAAACTTATTGAAGATCAACTCTATCCTAAGCATAACAGGTGTTCTTAAAATTATTTTTGAAAGCACCAAAATATCAGTGTGGGACTTTGCTTCATAAAATTGACAAAGGAAAACTCCTGTGTCTTGATATACAGGGGAAAAAACAGCCTAGTTTCAAAGCCTGAGAGTGAAGAGGAAGACTTGGGGGTGTGTAAAGAAGAAATACTGGCATGATGAGTAGGAGAGAGAGAGATGCTGGCAAGAGAAACCAAGTGGGCAGATTTGAAACAGTAGAGGGGGAGGGAGTAAAAGGTGTTTAAGGAAGGGAGACTGCAACAGAAGTGGGGAGAAGGAGAAGTGAAAAACAAGTGCACTGAAAATACACTATAAAGTGAAAAGGCCCTGACTACTGTTATGCACTCCACTCAGAACTTGAGGGAAAAAAATAAAAAAACCCCACAAAATTCCTAAACTTCAGAGGATTGTCAGTAAAATATAGGGGGATCTTGAACAAAGAGATTCAGAAGTCTTGGTTGTTTATCTTTTAAACCGAAGAACCTCCATAAAACAAAGAAGTCCTAGGGTAAAAGAACTAGTGTTCATGTTACCACTTGAGTTCTAAACAGTCAGAAAATGACAGTATTGGAGCTTTGTAATCTTAATTCAGTCATTTTGTGTTTTGGTGCAATTTTAAATTATATAATCTTGCACTTCTTGTTTGCTGTAAGACACCTGCTTCTCCCAGTACATACACATCCTCTGTTAATCAAGAAGTTTAGAACGTGACTTCCCTTCTTCCAGGAATTGGAGATTCCATTTTTACTGGGGTTATCCTAGAAAAAAATCTGAAATCCTTATAGGCTTCATGAACTGACAGAGCTAGAAGTCCAATTAATGAAAGGGTCCAAAAGACTATAAATAGAAAACAAAGAAACCCAAGAGGCTCTGGAGAGGATACAGAACATAGTCTGCTGATTGCCAAGAGGAGCAGTCAGTGCTACCCAGGAGCTGGGTAATGGCTGTGGCCAGAAATACTCTCAATGGACAAAGAAGTGGTCATGGAAAATATCAGACAATTTCAGCAGAGAATAGAATAGCTTCATATTTAAGAGAGTTGAAAGTTGCTATGGAAAACAGGATTCTTATTCTCCCTCTGTCCTCCCTGTGCTGAGTAATTTCAATCAAAGCCTTCACAGGTGGTGCTACTTGTATGGTCCTCAACCATTGCTCATTGCAACTCATCCTCCGGTCCAAATCTTTGAAATAATTGACTCTTACTCTTTCTTGCCATTCATGTTCCAAAAGTCATGCTATTAGTATGATTTATTATTATTATTAAGTATTTTTTGCAGAAGTTCCTACAGACTGCATTAAGAATTTAAAAAGTGATAAAATTATCTCTCTACTCTAGAGATTGTCACTATCTGATTACCTAAGACAGGCAAACCACAAGAGGTGAGATAACCAGGACAGTGGGGTGAAGAATAATTTACTCAAGGTCACTCAGAAGGCATTTAATGGCAGGTCTGGAATGAGATACTGTCAGAATCACAGGAGTTCTGAAGCTAGAAGTCATTTGTTTAAAAAGATTGCCATGCATTTAAACAAAATGATCTGTAATGGAAGCCTGTCACCTGTGATGTGAGTAAAGTAATTTATTATGCAAGAATCACATAGATAATTTACAACAGTTCTTCTGTGCCTTTAATGTATAGTAACTGTAATCATGGAATTGCTTCTGAAATCTCTTTTATGTTTCTTGGCACTCCATATGGTAGTTGGATACTGCAGAAAAAAATATCCTCCAGGAATCATTGAGCCAGGCTTTAAGCCAGGCAATCTCCTCTAACAGTTTCAGAGCAAGCCATACTATAAAAATGTAAATGTGGCGGCAATATTTCTTCTTCACACCATTTTTCAAAAGGTAAATGTGAGTGTTGTTCAAACCACAGTGCAGCTTGAGAGCATTTGTGAAGGACATAAAAAATCTGAGTTGCTTTGCGTAGGTGGCTTTACACACCTGTTACCGTGAAGGCTCTCTGATTCAGACATTTATCATCAAACAACATCAGTCAAAAGAGTTCCAGTAATTGCAGCTCTGCACAGGTTTCTTTCCTCTTTTCCCACTCCCCTTCTCTTTTACACATCTTCTGTTGCAAGTACTCAGGCATTCCCCCTTCCTGAAGCATTTGGGTAAACATTACCCACCAAGTGGTGTGGTTTTCTGCTGTGTTTGCTGGCATAAGTGAAGCAGATTACAGCAAGCAAGGAACAGATGAGATCACTAAATACTGTAGCAAACATTGAAAAATGATATGCTTAGTGCAATCCAGAAAAGGAAGAAAGAGGAAAAGGAGTATCAAAAGGAAGGCAACAAAGAGAACCTGAGAATAGAAAAGAGACTGTTGAACAAGAGTATATAGAAATAGGCGGAGGGGGGTGGGGGGGGAAGAGGCGAGGAGGGGGAAGCAGGAGTAGCAGTCCTTCCCAAAACGTTTAAGAAGAAATGAGTCAACAGGGTATGAAGACTAAAAGGACTGTTGTCTCAGAAATCAGAAATGGGGAGTAGGAACCTTGCAGGAAGAAGGTGACAGAAGAAACTAAATTCTCCTTTTTCAAACCTCCAGTATATTCATTTGAATGAGTTTTGACTTATCAAAGTCAGTGCTATTTTCTTTCCACACCACCCTATCAACCTACACTTAAAATGTAGTGGTATTACTGGGCAAGGTCAAAGCTTGAGGTTTTTTTCTCTGCCCTGAATATCTTTTTTTGACTTCTTGTTCTGAGCTTAATCACTTCTAAATATTATTAATATACATCTTTAAGAGGAATTAAAATAACCTTTACATAAAGAATACAAACAAATTACAATCCTAGTAATCAACATACATATATTTTAAATAACCTATTTATTTCTTTGTTGTCAAGCCATCTAATTTGGTTTGATTTCCTAATAGAGGCATATACCAGGAATGTTATACCTTTCATATATGCTGCAGTTAGTTTCAGCTAAAATTCAAATTCAGTTCAAATTCACAGAGCTCAGAAAGAAATTAGTGTGAGAGAAGCAGGGAGCAGGCATCTATTTACGTCTTTTTAACAGCACGACCTCTGTTGAAACTAAAGGTTCCGAGGATCACAAGCCATTCCAATGGTATTACTCTGCTCAGTTCTTGTTCTGTAGCCAAGGAAACTGCCAAGTAGTGAGGCTTATTTAAGCAGACTTCTGTTCAGGATTTACTAAACCATTTTTGGTGCACGGTATGTTCAGCAGGCAGTACCCCTTCCAGCTGTTTCCAGGAGTGTTTCTCAAGCATGTTTCCAGCTCCTCATTGTGAAAACCACATGAATGCCAGTGGTGCAAGCAATAGATTCCCAGTCTGGATCATCAAGGTCCCAGGCACGACAAGAGACACCTCCACAACAAAGCACAGGTGCTGATTCAAGGACCTGTGTACTTTAGCCAGGTGAGATGTGGCAGTTTGTATACTACAGCCTTCGCCACTAACATTCAACCCAGATTTTGCTCAGCAATTTCATGTTCAGAATCTGCCTCAAAACTTATTAACTTCTGGGGCCTTAAGGTATCTACAGTAATTTCACAATTATAGGCTGCACATGATTATAAGCCACACATCTGGGTAGCCGGGTAGACCACGGGATTTCTCCATATATAAGCCGCACCCAAATATAAGCCATATTTTCTTTTTTTGTTTTTTGGTTTGTTTTTTTTTTTTTTTAAGCAAGGATCCATGCGTGACAAAGTAACAAGTTAGTAACAGAATCGCACCAGCATGGGGTTTGGTGTCAGGTGCTCAAGTTGCAAACAGTTTTCATAGACCAGCCAAGCCTTTAAAGGCAGCCCCAGGCACCCTCCCCGGCCGGCTCTCACTTCCAGGTTGGCATTTCGCTGGGATTTGTCCATAGATAAGCCGCACCTGATGGTTAGCCGCACTACTGGGGTAGGCTGAATTCTTCAATGAAAAGGGTGTGGCCTATAATTGTGAAATTACTGCAATTTTTCTTGCAGAGAGCAGTAAATATAGCCTAAGTCACTGTAAGAATGCATGTCTTGGACACAGGTATTTTCAAAGCTGCAGAGCAGAGATTAACTGTTGGGAACATTTTTTAATTTTTACATGCTACAAGGTCGGTTCATGGTTCTGAACTCAGTTTTTGTCTCATTTTAAAAAGATCAGTTGCTTTTAAGCTGTACTTTGTCATTTGCACATTTTTTTAGTAATTTGCTTTCCTAATTTATTTTTTACTTACATGCATACATTTCTTTGAAATATTATTCTTTAGTGTGAAATATTGCCTCTGAAATGTACCTCACAACAGATATTTTCAGAAATATTCACCATAGAAGTCCAGCAAAACTGTTAGACTGGTACTTTTGCCCAGATTTAATGAAATTATGTTTAACTGTAAATTAAGAAGGGGAATTGTTGAATAATAGAAAGCAAACTTGAAAAAAATAGGTTTGGTTTTTAATAAATATGCTGAAAAATAAGGGCATAATTCTGCTTCATTCTTTTAAGCATCCTTATGCTTTTGAAAGAGCATATTTTTTTTCCACACACGGGTATTGAAAATACATGTATTGAGGAGCACTTCTGCTAGTTACATCTAGAGTAAAATGCATAGCAGTGAGAAAGAAGTAAAAGAAATCTGTAGAATAATGTGGAGTTTCAGGTCTGTTTCTAGCATATTAACTTTGCTCAGTCAGCAAGTTCAGTGACTTCTTGTGCCTAACAGAGGTTCTTATAAATATTCTTATAGAGAAAGTGCTTATTTTCTTTTAATTTTAAGATAAATTTCTAATTATCTTTAAATTTCTGCAGATTACAGTATCATAAGTATTTATGTTCTTGTTAAGTAAAAGGCATATGAAAATTCCAAGAATAGATAGGGCTTGCTAGAATGCAGTTAATTAATTATTGCACTGGGGAAAATTTTCAGCTATAGATCTGCTGTTATAATTCTTAAGGCACGCTACAGGGATTCTGTGTCACTACAATACCTTTAATGATTTCTCCTGTTTTAACTGTAATTCCAGTGATATTCCCATGAATCAAGTGACTCCTGATGAAAGTGCAGTGGACATGTAATTTTGTTTCAAATAATATTTGGTCACTAATGAATGTAACCAAGCCACATTTTATTCTTTAAGTGTTCTAGTGAACAGGTAGCTCTTAGAACTAGTTTTTAATGTGTATATCCAATCAAAAGAGGTTTGATTGAAAGTGCATGTCTGAACGTTAAACAAAGACATTATCTACATAAGTAAAGTTGGGGCTGTTTTAAAATATTTTACCCATAGTTGCATAGCTGAGTTTTAAACAGTCTGCAAATCTCTACATGATCTAGTCAATGATCTGGCTGGCAGAATAGCACTGGCAGAAGAGTTTTGAGCAATTTTATATCTGAATTCAATTATTTGTGCTTACGAGTTGCACAATATCGTGTCACAAAGATGCTTGCAGGCATAAATTAGAAGCCAGTAGGAAAGAATTAGCAATAAATATTTTTCTAACATACATTGCAATGTTACTTTCAAACTCTGAACATCTCATAAATGTGTTACAAAATGAAAGAAACAACTACATACATATTTGGAAGTGTGGTAAATATAAAAAAAGGAAAGTAGTAATAGGATATCCAACTTCAAAGATAAATTCATGTATGCTTTAGCAAGTCTGACTTTCTTTCAGAGTACATGGTATGGAACTATCAGTGCTACATTTTTCTCTATTTAAATTTGTGCAAGTATCTCAAATCAACTGCACATGCTTGCAATACACAAATCTCAAGCCCAACAGTTTTCAACTGTTTAGTTCTATTCTTCCACGAAAAAAGAAAAAGAATGAAGATCTGCATTAGCACAATATGTTTTCGTTAAAAAGTGTAAAGAGATATCAGCCTGCAGATTATAGTCAATCAGCTGCGCGAGGATTCTGCTGACAACATAGCATACATATATCAGTTGATTAAAAATTTAAAAGAGCAGAGATAACCAATTTCTCCCATTTGAAAAGTTTTCTAATTACAATGTAGTCTAGATTTCGAGAGCTGTTAATAGACAGAAATAATAGTTATTAAGGAAAGAGTCAAGATACCAAATAGAGAGCTGGTTCAATGTCTGTTCCAGAGAAAAGATTGGAAACAATCTTGCACTGTCTGGTAGTACAATCTATCTAGGAACAACAGCATAAGACAGTAAACTTACTAATATTATGAAACTTACAGTAATTTCACACTTATAAGGCGCATCGGGTTATAAGTTGCATTCCTGGGTAGCAGGGAAGTCTGCGGAATTTGTTCATATATAAGGCGCACTGGGGTATAAGGCGCACCCCCCGCTCCTCAGTGACCATCTCCATGCAGCAGACTAAGCAATTAGTAACAATTGCGCCAGCCATGCTGTCTTGGGTTACAATATAGGATGTGATCAAAGTATCTATTCTATCACTATCTATTGTGACCAGGTGGGGCAGTGATCTTTATCTCCGTGGGAGATACTCTGCTAATGGGCCATCTATTGAAACCAGTAAGGCATTGTTCTTTATCTTTGCACACCCCCATCCTTCCTTCTGGGAGTTATCTTCTGCTAATGACCCATTGAGTCTCACTGTATGACTCATTGATTACTTATCAGTGATTACTGATTACTTACCAGTGATTACTTATCAGTGATTACTTATCAGTCATACAGTGAGACTCAATGGGCCATTAGCAGAAGATATCTTGCTGGAAGAAGGATGGCAGCTGGGGTGCAAAGATAAAGAACAATACCCTACTGGTTTCAATGGATGGCCCATTAACAGAGTATCTTCCATGGAGATAAAGATCACTGCCCCACCTGGTCACAACAGATGGTGATGGAATAGATATTTTGATCACATCCTGTGTAGTAACCCAACACACTTTGTCAGTGTTTTGGGTTTGTTTCTTTGAAGTACTGTATTTCTATCTTAATTTTCCTAGTAAAGAACTGTTATACCTAATTCCCATATCTTTGTCTGAGAGCCCCTTACTTTCAAAATTATAATAATGTGGAGGGAGAGGGTTTACATTCTCCATTTCAAAGAGAGGCTCCTGCCTTTCTTAGCAGACATCGGTCCTCCAAATCAGGACACATGCCGAGCCCTGCTGAGCCCCGTGGCCCTGCGTGAACCGCACTCTCGCTCTTCCCTCCACCGCCCTTCCCTCCACCAAGCCCTGCACCCCCACGCGGTTCAGCTCGCTGCTCACACTTCCAGGTTGCAAATTTCCTAACTTTGACTATATATAAGACGCACCAGCCTATAAGGCACACTTCCAGGTTCGGGCCAAAATTTTAGTCAAAAGGGTGCGCCTTATACACATGAAATTACCGTAATTACAAAAAGTGCAGTGTAAAGATGTCTTACTTTGTTTCTGTTGTATACAAGAGTGAGGTTGCTTTACACATCTACAGTTACAGTCAACTTGGGAAACAAGACCAGCTGCCTTTCACTTGGGCAGAGCAAGGTTCAGTATCAAAAGGATTTTCTTATAGCTCATCATTTTGATTTGTGAACCAAATCCTACCAAATCATTAGATAGATATTAATTTGAGAACTGATGCAATATGCCACAAATTTGGGTGTTCTCACACCTTAAAAAAGTATCTGAGCCAGCTATTGATTCAAAGTCATGCTCCTGAAATGTGTAATATATTTAAATATATGTTTTAGAAACAATTGGCATATTTAAATCTTATTTATGCACATACTAGGTGTCTAAGTGGATAATACACACAAAATTATATGGGAATATAAAATAGTGTCAAGTTTCAATTTACATTTGAATTATATATACTTACAATTGTATTGAGTCAAATTTCAGTGAGTGAAAGTGAAAAAATATTGAGGGGAATAAGGCATTAGTAAAAAAACTACATTAATGATACCTTAAAAAAACAAAAAAGCACCTTTTTAAAAACCTGTTAGCACAGAAAATATAACCTGTGATTTATTATGCTAATAATTATACAAATGCAGAAATTTATATATATAATATTTTTATTTTTAATGGGAACTAAATACTAGAAAAGGATTAGCATTGTACACACAAGTAACACTGACATGAGAATGAATGACTACCAGAAGTTCAATAACATCTGAGACAGAAATTTCAGCCTTCAAGAAATTAAATTCATAGAATCACAGAATCGTTAGCTAAAAGAGACCTCAGTAGATCATCTAGTTCAATCGCCTGCTTGAATGGGTCCACTTAAAGCAGGTCCAGTAAAATTTGGAATAGCCACAAGGCTGGAAACTCCACAGCCTTTCTCAGCAACAGGTCCAATGCTTGGTTACCCTCATGTTCTGAAAGAGCCATCAAATTTTAGAGATTGTGTGGCAATTAAGTGAATATTGGCATATTTATTCCCAAGAGAGTGTTGATATATTTGTAAACAGGACCCAATATCCATGGATTAAGGTTCAGTATATAAACACTGACCTTGCATCCCGCATCTCTGTGAAAGAAGGCCCTCTAAAAGTGCTGTTCATGAAGATGGTAATGTACTCCAAACACAAACAAGTACATGCTTTCTTTTAGACCAAAAGAATTACTGACTTCATTAAGCCTACAGTGTTCATTAATAAAAACTTAATAGATGAAGGAAAAACTACGGAAGAGATTGAGAAAAATAAATGTTCTTATTTCCTGAAAAGAAAAGATTGATGCTGACAACTGTGATGCCATAAATATTTTTTGAGTGCCTTGTAAAGCAATGAAATAAATATTCAATCATTAATAGCTGGGACAAGACAGCCATGAACAGTAGGCAGTGAAAAATTCATCAGTCAAACATCATTTCTTATTTTGATGCAATTACAAAATTAATGGGCAGTGGTAATGAAGTAGATCATATACATTTGGATTCTAGTGAGGCATTTGATACGGCATCTTCAGAATTTTCAGTTTTAAAATTTGATTCAGTACTGCCTTCAATAAGATCATAACCATGTGGGCTGTAAACTGCCTAAATGAGTACATAAACCAGTAATATTAAATAGCAGCATATTAGGAAAAGGAATGCAAAAGTTGGCATTTGATAGCAAGAGTTGGCAAGAGTTACATTTGTTTAATGTCTACATTAGTCTGAAAGAAAAAGAGCACACTAATGAAATCTGAAGATGATATTAAATTTGAAGGAGAGGGCAGATAATAAAGAAAAAATATTAAGAGGAACTTGCGAAATGCTATTCATCTTAGAAATATGAAAGCCTGTTCCCTTTGAGATAAGATTCTAAAACACTGGTATGTTGGAAGACATTGGTACAGTAATTTCAGAATTATAAGCCGCACCTGATTATAAGCCGCACCTCCCGGTAGCCGGGTAGACCACGGGATTTGCCCATATATAAGCCGCATCTGAATATAGGCCGCACCTTTAAAAAAAAAAAAAAATTTAAACAAGGATCCATGTGTAACAAAGTAACAAATTAGTAACAGAATCACTGCCAGCTGGGTTTGGTGTCAGGCGCTCAAGTTGCAAACAGTTTTCATAGACCAGAGAAGCCTTTAAAGGCAGCCGCAGGCACCCTCCCAGCTGGCTCTCACTTCTGGGTTGGCATTTAACTGGGATTTGTCCATAGATAAGCCACACCTTAGATAAGCCGCACTACTGGTGTAGGCTGGATTCTTCAATGAAAAAGGTTATAATCGTGAAATTACTGTATTTGTAAAAAAGAAGGTGAATTCAGAAAATTTCATGATGTGTTACCATTGGTACCTTTAACAGTGATTTTATGGGACAGTAACAATAGTTTCTCCAAATGTGTATGAAAATAAGCTTCAGTTCAGCTGATGCAACTGGGCTGGAAGACATATTGATAAATGAGAGGCATGCACAGGAAAGGGTAACTAAGGAAACTTAAACAAATAAAGTGCAAGCAGTGACCAAAACAGATCTGAGTTCAGCTGGTTGACTGAAGAGTCTTCAAACCAAAAGATGATAGAACATACTCAGAACAAATTTACCACACTTTTTATATTTTGCAGTGATGGAAGCATCCCTTGAATGGATATTGCCAGGGGTGCTTTATTATTGTAGCGATTGTTTTATTGTTCTTAGAAAACATGGGATCTCAAAAAGGCAGATGCAGCTATGAATCAAATATAAATATTGTGTTTAAGTAAGTTTAAATATCTCCCATCAGCAAGGGGAGTAAAGTAAAAGAGGACAATATCATGTGTGATCTAAGGTAATTCAAGAAATAAATTTTAAAAAGAAAAAATTAAGAAGGCAAATGCTCCATTAAAGCAAACTATAGTTCCTGCTGGGTCCATAGACAAATTCTTTCTAAAATGTCGCCTCAGGCTCTCTGTGTCTGCTCTTGTCTTTTCAAGATTCTTTAGATCTTGTTGTCCAAGGTTTCAGATTGTCTTTTGCACCTGTAGAACATATAGCTGTGTATGCCCAAATGCTGTGATCCTCCTTCTCAAGACTCTCTTGCACTTTGATGGCTGAGACAAAGCAAGCAGTTACATTTCTGTCAGCTGTTCAGCCCCATTCTCAGAAAGACACACAGCTGCAAAAAAAAAAAAATTAATCAAGGTTAATCCATCCAAATGATGAGCCTACTCTCATCTGCATTTTCTACAGAATTATACAGTGTGACTGACTCAGAAGTATGCATTATCTTCAGCCAGCTACTTTGAATTGTCCTTCTCCCCTACAAGTATTACTAATAATTCGAAATGTACTCTGTGGATAATACCAG
>VRYO01002297.1:74232238-74256109 GCA_009812075.1 Sialia sialis | reverse complement strand
GTAGGCTGGATTCTTCAATGAAAAAGGTGTGGCTTATAATCGTGAAATTACTATTAATATTGATATTAATCTAATTTTTGTGTAAAAATCATTTTAAGAACACTGGAACTCTCCAAATAAGTTTTAAAACACATGCTCAAAAAGCGTCCATCTATAATTACATAAAATTAAGATACTCTGAAAATTGTGCCAAAATAATTACTGAATTTAGTATCAGTTTTTTCAGTTCAAAATTGCCAGTGGCTTTTGTGAATATTGTTATCGAGTGGGTACCATATTGGTTTGGAACTGTAGTGCTGCATGCTTGCCACCACTTTTTACTGTATAAAAAGATACATATGATTTTAGTGCTACTAGATCTGGATTCTCGGTCCTAACTGCTGCACTATTCTTTATAGTGAGCCCACAATGACAGATGTAGAAAAGAATGAGGATTTAATATGGTGTCTGTTCCCCCTAGGAATCATATATTTCTCAGGCATTAAATTGTACAAAATTTCTAAATGTCCAAACCTTGTCATCAGCTTGGCATGAAGGCAACATAGCTGTGACAGAAGGAATATTAAGAGCTAATTTTATAACATCAATCTGTCTGTCATCAGCATACAAATGAAATTTAGGCCTACATTGACAGATCAGATTATTAAAGAGAACTAGGTACAGATTAAAAATCAGGGCCTTGAGAAGGGAAACCTGTGTGACACCTGCAGAGAAATTTTTGTGGAACTGATCAAGCCACAGGAGGTAAGACAATCTCATTTATACAGAATTGAGTAGAACCAAGAAATAAAACTTCAAAGCACCTCTTACAAAGTATTGACTATCTGCTTATGTCAAAGACAGCTATTACAGGTTGAAGGCTAACTAGACAAAATCCTGCTTAGTTCCTCAAGGGATTCCTGGTGACTGTTATGAAAGCTTGGTAATTTATTGTGATCTGAAACCAAACTAATCCTAAAAGAGCAAGTGCCTATCAGAAGGCAAACAAAACAACTTTCAGTTCAGGAGAATAAGTAGAAAAATAAAAACAAGATTCTCAAATAAATGATCTAATTATAAGAGAAATAAAAGTTAAAATTAATTTCAGGGTCCTATACAAATTTTTACAGGGACTAACATGAGTATGAAAACGTTTTTTTGAAACAAAGTTAGGATATTAACAGATCACATAAAATCATAGAATAATTTAGATTGCAAAAGACCTATAAGATCATTGTGTTCATTGATGTAACAGTGGCAAGTCCAACACTATACATGTTCCTAAGTGCCAGATCTACACATCTTTTAAATGCTTCAGAGATACTGACTTAACCATTTCCCTTGGCAGCCCATGCCAATGCCTGGCAATCTTTTCTGTGAGGAAATTATTTAATATCCTATCTAAACCTCTACTAATGCAATTTAAGCCCATTTTCTCTTGCTCTGTCACTTATTACTTGGGGAAGGACATGGGATCCCACCACACTACACCCTGTTATCAGGCAGCTGTAGAAAACAATAAGGATCCTCCTGAACATCCTTTTCTCCAGGCAAAAATCCCTAGCTCTCTCAGCTGCTCCTGACTGGACTTGTGTTCCAGACCTTCACCAGCTCTTTTGCCCTTCTCTGGACTCCAGCACCAGAATTTCCTTCTTGCAGTGAGAGGCCCAGAACTGGACACACCGGATTCAAGGTTTGACCTCAAAGTGCCCAGTACAGGGCAAAAAAAAATCTTTAGTTCTGCTGGCCTCATGATTTCTGATCTATCAGATTGATAACTGTTTCTCTGATAAGGCCTGACCGTGAATATTTCCTTGGGTTTGAAACACTGTTTAGTTTAACCATCATCTTGAGTACAAAACACAGGAAAAACATGAAGAGTAATAAGAACATGATCACCTGCTGTTTTGAAGAGAGAAAGTACCAAGTCCTAGCCAAAAAAATAGGAACATCTGAGAGCATGTTACTTTGTTACTGAGAAAATCAAAGCAATTTGTCACAGGCACTAGAAAGCATTCCCAGGTTACCTTCCAGTTTTTACAACAGCAGCAGAGGAATCAATCAATCCATGCAAGTGTATGCCCAAAAGTGAATGCATTTTGCCATGCTGTAATTAGGATAATGACTGATAAATATCCAGTGGTTACACATTGATAGTAGATAACAAAGGGCTGATTATTGAACCCTGGGGATGCCTCAAGTCTGACTCCACACGGATGATTAAAAGTTGTCTGTAGGGTGTTAAATCTATTAGAAGCATTCAAGTGTAATGCAAGTAATTCCCAGACATGTTTCAGGAGTAGAAAAACAAAATTTCACAGTTTGTAATATCAAATGTTGCAGTACACTTACAGAGAAAGGAAAGTAAAGGGAAACATTTGCCATAGTTTGTCAGCAGACCATTTTTCATTATTTATCTGCTAGGAGGAACTTCAAGGCAGACTTGAAATATTCTTCACCAGCTTTGTTCCAATTGAGCAAAACCCAACAAGTGCCTCATTCATGAGAATTTAGGCAAAAGGTAGAGAAATTGAAATTCATTTGTCAAACAAAACAAAATCAAAACAAAACCAAACCAAACAAACAAAAACCCAACATCAAAACCAAAAACAACAGGAGAAAACAAGACAAAAAGCCAAGACCAAGCCCATATCAACAAAGAAGGGGGGAAACTATTGCCTCGTAATGTGATTCATAGTATGAAGTACAGTGGACAGAGAGACAGCTACATCAAAGAATATGAAATACTGAAGAAAGGTACCTGGAATATTGTTCTTTTCAGTGTTGGGTGTGTAAGTAGAAATAGGCATGGAGAATCAGACTCTCACTGAGGCTTAATTCAATACTTTACAGTTGTATATGACAATACATATTTATGGACAATCGTCTAGTTGTTTTCATTAAGGAGGATCAATGAGGCACAAGTCTATTATGTTATGAATTTTTATGATGGGCTTTTATATGATGAACTCTGTGGTGGCCTTCAAGAATGTTTGCTTTTGAAGCTATAATTCTACCCTCATTTTCCTTCTGAATGCCTGGTGCTTCCTTCTCAAAGAAGAGTTTCAACCACAATCACTTTTACTGTCATTGAAGTTGAATCATTCTGGGGAAAAAATAGCTTTTATAGAGATAGAGGGATCAAATTGCATAAAATCTGTTTCTGTAGACAAATTGATTTCCAAGAAAACGGAGTGAGGGGAAAATTCTGGATTCTGGGCATGTTTGCATTCTGGGTATCTTCTGCATCAGTAATTCTGACATAGCCCTGAAAGCAGGCCACAGTCCAAGATTGTTCCACTTTGCAAGAATGGGGAATATCTGTATTTCTACAGACAGTCACCATATACTTTAATTACTGGTTGCATAGTTCTTGTGTTCCATCTGTGGTTCATTTCAGCCTGAAATGTGCCTAGGGCTCTACTTCAGCCTGGTGCTGCAAGGCTCACCATCCTGGAGGGTGAGATACAGGTAACTCAGTCCCCTCATATAGCAAAAATCTGAGAAATTTCTCTCCCCTAGTACACAAAAATGTTTTAAAACTTTTTTTTCCCCTTGTGCTAATGTCAGTGCAAATATTAAGGGGCACATCCCTCATGCGCACCAGAACTATGACTTTCTGTGCCTGATTTTCCTCCTGTGCTAAAGAGATCAGCACAGCATAAATACACAGTGCCTACCCTGTAGTCCTGGATCATCCAGGGCCCATCCCAACCAAAAAGCTTTAGATCTGCCACAGCAAACTGAGGGTGTTAAGCATTCTCCAATCATTCTTAACAGGCTAAGCCAGAGATGCCTAGTATCTACACTGCATCCCACCATGTTTTAGAATGGAGAAAAGAGAAATTTCCTCATGCTTATCTCAGCTCAGTTAAGGGAGCAGTTCATTTCTATTAATGCTGAAGCTTTCTGTGGGATTCATTTTATATAGGATCATGATAGAGCTCTGTGTTTATGGACCCGCCTTAAACCAGAGTTCAGGACAGATGTGTAAAACATGAGTGACAGAGAAAATTCTTCTCAAATGAAGAAAAAGAAATCTTACTAATACAAATAAATTTTTTTCAATTACACTGGGGTCAGTTTACAGAATAGGATCCATTGGGAAATTATCATTGTGCTCTTAGTATGCAAATCTGTAGAGATTTTTTTATCAGCCTTGAGTGACAGCACTCTATCCTGCTGCCTGGCCAATATTTGCAAGAAAGTATGAAGGTATCAAATATAACTTGAATGTTTCTTGTGATATAGGGGAAAAACAAAACAAAACAAAACAAAAAGCTATCATTGGCATAATTAATTAATGGACATTTGTAATCCATTCTTGCAATACCATAGGAAAAGGCATCTCAAGGCCCTTCCCTGTTCAATGCATTCTATTAATTTGCATAACCTTTGCTCATGGTACTGGATAATACTGTTTTCCCTAAAGCTGGTTAATAAGGATCCCAGCGTCTCCAGAAAGGTGCTGAAAGTTTTTATATTGCCTTCAATGGATTAAGAATAAAAATGAGAAAGAATTTTTATTATATATGTCCCTTGTTTACATGTACAGTAATTTCACGATTATAAACTGCACCTTTTTCATTGAAGAATCCAGCCTACCCCAGTAGTGTGGCTAATCATCAGGTGCGGCTTATTTATGGACAAATCCCAGCAAAATGCCAACCTGGAAGTGAGAGCCGGCCAGGGAGGGTGCCTGGGACTGCCTTTAAAGTCTTCGCTGGTCTATGAAAACTGTTTGCAACTTGAGCACCTGACACTAAACCCTGCGCTGGTGCGATTCTGTTACTAATTTGTTACTTTATCGCACATGGATCCTCACTTAAAAAAAAATAACAAATAAATGCAGCTTATATTCAGGTGTGGCTTATATATGGACAAATCCCGTGGTCTGCCCGGCTACCCGGATGTGCAGCTTATGATTGTGAAATTACTGTACTTGGTTTATGGTACAGCACCTTGACCTCAGAGAGCATCAGGAGTGGGCAGGTCCACAAGGGAAGTGGGGCTGACAGCAAAACCACTGATGAAAGGTGCAGGTTCAGCCACAGCCCACTGATCACTGGACGGCTTGCAGTGATGTGACAAGTCTGAGATCAAGCTGGGAAGTGAAGTCAGCAAGGGCAGGTCAGGACTGGCATGGTGCAAGGCCAAGCACATCATAGCAACAGCATGGCACAGACATGAACCAAGGGCAAGGCCTGGGTTTCAGCACAACCCCTGAGACAACAGGTGAAGTGTGTGCTGGGAGGTCGTGGCTTTTCACACCTTCTGTCTTATGGCATAGGTGTTTTCACAGCAGCCAAAAAGACATGCAGTTCTGGCAGAGCAGAAGTGACCTTGAGCACAGGAAGCCAAGCCTCTGGGAAGTGGTGGGAGAATAAAGGTCACAGAGGAGGTTTGTCGAAAAAGACAGTTATAAATTCATCAGAATAATCAAAGCCTGTTGGTGAAACTAGAGCTCTGACACTTGTTAAGAAAATACAGCTTTTAAAAAGTGTCCTTTCTAATTGCCAGTCACTTTAGCTTTGGGGTTTTTTTTAATTGTTTATATGCACTATACTATAGTATTAACCTATATCTTCTTCAGTCCACAAAGTTTCTATTTAACTCAATGGAAGCTGCTTGCAGAGGTCAGTGATATCAAGAAAAAAAAAAAAAGGGGGGGTTTTCAGAATTATAAAGTGTGCAATAAAGAGCCTTCTCTACCTTCCTGGAGGTGATATGGCTTGTCAACTCTAAATAATTCACTGAGAACATTGTACCTCACAGGGGGTCATTGGGTAAGAAAATTAGGCATTTGATCACTGACCTACTTCATGATTCCGTTTCATGGACTGGGTTTAACTCTGTGGCAGGAAAAACTTTGCTAATACTGTTTGATATTAGTCCCTTTTAAAAATCTCGTTGTTTTTCAATGTGATGATTGCAATGCTTAACAAGGGAACTTTTCCACAGAAAATCAATTTTCTGCAGTATTACTGTATTCCTGCATAGAACAGTAAAACACTAAAAAAATATTTCTTATTATCATTGATTTGACTATGGTATGCTTTATAGCTTGGATTTCTCAGTGTGTCAACTAATTAGCTTCACAAATTACTAAGAAAATTCAACTGTTTCCAATTGATTGTTATGAACGCATAAAATAGTTTCTGCATCAACTAAAAATGAAATATGACCTTTTAAATGTTTAAACTTTACTTCCCTTTTTTGTGAGTCATGATACTCTGGTTTATGTTCCATATTATATGCCTGTTGAAGCACTGTACAGACACTCAAGATAAGCCAAATGCTTAAAAACATGTTGAATTTGATTATAAAGTATGTGTTCAGATTATAGTAAGTGTTTCATATAAGCATAGAGATTAAGTCTCTTAACTGACAAATGGGGAGCCTGTCCACCCAAGAGATTAGGCTGTTTCACTTTTTCTGTTCTGAGCCAGAATGCCACAGTAATTTCAATTCTTAAATTAGGCAGTTTAAATACACCCCTGAGTCAATTACACAAAGCCAACACTTCAAAGGCAGGGTAAGTGGCACTATAAAAATGTTTCCTTCTTCCTCTCCCCAGCACACACGCACACACACAGAAGCCCATATACGACCTTGAACACACATACTGCAGACCTGCTCCAAAACCATCAAAGCCAGCTGAAACTCTTCTGCTTACTTCAGCTGGTTTTGAATCTTACATTTGCATTTGTAAAACAGCTCTGCTCAGTTCTGAAATCTAATAGGTCACATCTGTGCAAATCCTGAGACTAGCATACAACAATTAAAAAAAAAAAGTCATACTCCTTGTTTTATCTTGTCCAGTTCCCAATTTTGTTCTCAAATGTACCAGCTACAGCACAGTCCTGTTGCACTCATTGGCAGTGGGAGGCACTTCAGCACCTTCAGGAGTGCAGATTTCTTTAGAAGAAATCACTGGCTTGCAGCATGTATTGAAGGTGATTACTCGAGAAGTTTCTTACCTTTTCCTCTGACCCATTACCAGTAGACTGTTCTGTAGGCTTAAAAACTTGAGATGATGGCAATTCCACAGCTTCCCAAGGCAGTATGATCAAGGTTTCGTTGTGTCCACAGCTGGGAAGTTTTCCTTAGGAACTCCTACTTCAGTCTAAGCACTTTTTTCCCCAGTCTCTGGCAGGAAAGAGCAGGACAGTACTTTCTCTTCCTAGAAACCTCTTACACATGAGAAAACTGTTGTCATGTTTCCTCTCAGGCTTTCTTTTTTTCTCAATTGAATATTCCAGTTGTTACAGTTTTTCTCATAGGTCATGTTTTCTGGTTCTTTTAACTTCTTTGTTGCTCTCTGCTGTGCTCTCTCCAATTGTTTTGCCTTTTCATCAAGCATTGTGGGTTAAATTGGACATTGCCCTAATGCTTGGTTTCAGTAGAGGATTAAATTATTGAAATATTCTCTAGACATATATGTATTTCTATTTTCACTGGACTTGCATAGGAAGGAGAATATTTTATATCTCACATCTCTTGGGACTCCTAACAGAATAGAAGATAGTAAGTCCAAACATCAGATCACAAGGTTTGTCAACAGTATGTAACCAAATCTCGGTATTGATTGGCCTAGATCTACCTAGGCATCATAAGATTCCAATAATCCAGTTCATGCCGCTATTGCTTGTCTTTCAAGAGTTAATTTCTTCTGCATAGCCTCCAACCATACTATCTGTTGGATGTTGGATTTTGCACATCTTTCAGTCAGATGAGTTTGAAATCTAAGTAATTTGTTATTTTTCATGTTTGTCTTGAATTAAAATACCTACTACCTTGTGACACAGAGGAGAAGGTGGGAAGAAATAGATCTTTTCTTAGCTCTAAATTTTTAAAATATGTTAGAGGAAATGAGTGCAGAAATGATGTGGCTTTCATATGTTGCAGAGTTGACTCATAAGCTGAAGAAAAGTGGCTGAGAAATACGATCAAACAATGTTTTAGTGACCTATTAATCTAATGAGATTCCAAAGAGGAACTACAGAGATGAAAGATTAGCTGGAAAGAGAAGCAATTTTGTTTGAGAGTGAACACAAAATGAAATACCTCATGTTGCTATAACTTCATAGCTAGAGTCATAAATACATACACATTCTGTTTGCATGTGCATGAGCTTTCCACACAATTCCTTTGGGAGTTAGTGAAGAATTTTCTTTTCCAAAGTAAAGCTATGGTATTTTTATATACTTTATTTTCTTTTATGAAGCAACCTCCTTTCATTTAGCCAAAAATGAAAATGAACTGTTCAAACAATTATTCTAGTTCTCTGAGTAGAATGCGTGGTGTGTGTTTGTGAAAGGACCCAAAGCTGGTAAAACAAAAAATGTAAGAGTCATAAGATAGCTGGAGGCCTCTTCCCTTCATTGATATGATGATTTACTTGTCCCAGAAAGCAGTGCTTACAGTGCATGAATTTGTGTCTATGTTTGATATGTTGCCCCACGGACACAGAAGCAACGTATCTAGAAAGACCTTCACAAAACTTTAATGTGACCTTTGCAGGTTCTGGCAGCAATTTCACAGGAAATCTCTAAACATGACTACAGATAAAGAAGCAGATTGTGTGCTGACTACACTAGCACATATTCAGATAAATTCTTACATAAATTCTGTGAAACAATCCATAGAATTAGCAAATCAGGTTGCTGCTGTCATTTGCATTTCAGCTTTCAAAAACAGTTTCATTGATAGATGGTAGCATTAGAACCACATTCTTCATGGACGTAAATATGTCAAGATGGGACTATCTACATGCATAACTGTGTGCATGCTCAGACTCTCACTTCTATGAATGGTGATGTGTCCTGTATATCAAGGTTTATGTTGTCAATTCAAAGGAACAAAAATACTATGTAAACAACTTAATTTCAAGAGAAAAACAAGATTTAATGGCAGACTATTTTTGAAGCATTCATGAAATCTAATAGTGCAGCTTGTTTTTTAGTCTTCACATTTATCTCTAAAGTAATTTTTACAGAGCTGATTAAAAGACTACATCAACTGACTTTTAAATCAGAAATTAAGTGTTTCGAGGAAAATGTACTTACAAACACTTGTTTTCCATTATTTGAGAGAAAATCTTATTAATATTTTTCTATTTTTAAATTTACTTCTAATGCTATTACAAGCATAAATTAGTATTAACCAGTAATCTGATTGTTATTCATTTGTCAAAAACTCTTAAACAATTATTCCTATTATCCAAGACCATTTTCCCTCATGTTCTTATCCCATTCCTGACTTTTTCCATCACCTTTCGTATACACCCTTCATATAAGTTTGAGCAAAACTTATATTAACATCATGCTGGTAGTGCTGGATTTGTCCTTCATCGTGAAGCAGAAGTTCACATACATCACTTTTAAATGAGGATAAGATATTTGAAAACCTGTTAATTTGATGGGGGAGGTGCATAAACATGCTGAACACAGAAATCACGAAGATGTTTTAGGAAAGTTTACAGAACTTTTAATTAAAGTGCCATCTGCTATGTACAGACATAAAAGAATTTCTTGGACAGAATATGCAGAGAGGCATTATGCAATAAGCTTTGCTTCTTTCTGACACTCATCTCAAGCAATGCAGTGTTTCTTTTCCTCATAGCTGCTCCAGGCCATGGTCTTTCTTGAGTTTCATTGCCATCCTTGCATCCCTAGCTATACTCAATCAAGTCCTCCCTTTCATGCCACAGTTCTCACGCAACACTATGAGTAGCACAGGGGCAGCTGAATGGATAATATTTTTTTCCTCAGCTCTAAGCATTCAATTTTCTAATAGGTATCTCCATAGAACTCCCTCTGCTCAAACCATGGCATATTTCATGTCAGCAGTGAAACTTTACACGAGTTTCACATGATTTCACTCATGGAAGAACTGCAGTATCCAGGTAGAAAGTAGCGCAGCATGATCTCTCTTGCCTTTGACTTCTGCCCAGACTTGTACCAGCATTTCTCCCAGTAAATGTACAGTAATTTCACAATTATAAGCCACACCTAATTATAAGCCGCACATCCGGGTAGCTGGGTAGACCACGGGATTTGTCCATATATAAGCCACACTTGAATATAAGCCGCACATTTATTTTTTTTTTTAAGTGAGGATCCATGTGCAACAAAGTAACGAGTTAGTAACAGAATCGCACCAGTGCGGGGTTTGGTGTCAGGTGCTCAAGTTGCAAACAGTTCTCATAGACCAGCCAAGCCTTTAAAGGCAGCCCCAGGCGCCCTCCCTGGCCAGCTCTCACTTCGGGGTTGGCATTTCACTGGGATTTGTCCATAAATAAGCCGCACCTGATGATTAGCTGCACTACTTGGGGTAGGCTGGATTCTTCAATGAAAAAGGTGTGGTTTATAATCGTGAAATTACTGTACATTTCCCGATGACATTGAACACTAATGACTCACAATTAAATGAGACAATGTTAGCATGAGCTTTGCTTAACAAATAAAGATTTTTTGCAACAACTTGCAAACATTTAATTGCCTATTTATATTGTCAACAAATAAATAAGGTAGAGTGTCTTTTCCTGGAGGTTCAGCACAAGTCATTCGCTAACAATCTTGTATACGTAGTCTAGACTTCAAGTGACTTCTCTTAGGAACTGAAGCATTTGAGAAATGTCAAGACAAATACTTCTAAATTATGGAAATGATCTAGAGGTTGGAATGTAATATCAGTCGTTTGTTTTTTAGAAGTTCAAGAGGAGGGGCTGATAAGGTCAATGAATTACATTACATGTAGAGAAGGGCCTTTAAAACATGTTATGACAGAGAGTCATATTTTTGTGATTTTCACTATTGTTTGCAATCAAGTTGGAATTGATTGCTAATTCTGCAAATTGTTGCAAAACGTTATTAAATTAACATAAATCTGTTTACAGTATTTGCTGCACTTGGGTTTAATAATGAATAATAAATTAAATTATTAATAGAAATTACAGTAATACCATAAAGATAATTTATTTGAATTTACATTTTTTTCAAGGTCATCAGGATTAAAAATCAAGAATGATCTGCTCTGATTGTCAAGTACAGCAGCATAGTATTTTGCTATCTAGAATATGTGACCACTGACCCTTTTGAATTTCAATGCATTGGTATTTTGTGATTTTGGAAATAGATGTGATTTCATATGAAAATTGACCATATTAGTACTTTTGGCTAAATGAGCAAATCTGCTGAAATCACTGGTATATGAATTTATATGCATATTTAAATAGTATGCTGATCCACGGTCTCAGAGAAGCAATGGATTATGGCATGTTTGAATTCCATTTCCTACACTAAAAATCTGAATTTTACTCACAGAAAGTTATTCCAGACTTAAAATTGATTAAATGAAAACAGCCCAGACTTTAAAAGCAGTTGTTTCAGTAGATGTGGAATTAATTCTGTTTAAAATCTAATAATTTTAATTTTTTTTCATAGTCAACTGAGCTAAAAACTGGAAATTTGTGAAACATAGTCAAATGGAGCTGTCAAATACTTGACATTTTAAAGTGATTGAATTAATATTTTTCTGAAGCAGAACTTTTTAAAAATCTCACCAAGAAGTACTAGTATTCTTATAATTCTTTTACAGGAATCTGCAGGAAATTACAGTTTGCATTGTACTACACAGTAATATTAATTAAGATATTGAAAATGAAGGATAGTTTAATTCAACTAATGCTGCAATAATTTTAATTAGTTTTAATGTTAGATGGCCTGAAAGATAAAAAGATAATAGACATTAAAACACAAGAAAAGTTATAGCTGAGGTCATTGTTTCTGTATTTCTGACCTTGGGTGAGCGTTTCATTCCTCCATTTTTCCAAAAGTGCTAACATTTTTGCATGAGTTTTTATCATATAACCTTTAGAACAAGTCACTCTTTAAAGCTTTTACTAGTGCTATTTTCATATGCACCCGCCTGTAAAACTAGGTATCTTACTCATTGAAGGCATAGGGCAAGAAAGAGCAATAAAAATTTTCTGAGGTAAGTTAAAAATGGTTTTCTGTTCCTATAAAATAACTCCTCTGTACGTTTTCTTTAAAATGTCATGACTTCAAAGTTTGATAGCTGACAGGCCTGCAGGGTTAGAGGCAAGGTCTGTGAGTCCAATTGCAAAGCTGAGGAGTTTTCCCTTTACAGGGTATTGCCTCTAGCCCTGCAGGACTAGTAGGTATTGGACTGAAAAGCAGTGACATTTTTAAATACAGAGTCGATGTTACTGGCTTGGGATTAAAACTCGACCATTCTAAGGGTCAGATGGTGTAATTTTGTAGAGAAAAAGGCAATGCTGTGAAGAAAAGCGGCAAGTATTTTTATAAGTGCTTAACAGCTAAGCTTGTGCACAGAATACAAAGTGTGAAGCCATCAATAGTGCAAATCTTAAAAGTAGACCTTATGGAGTATATTGAAATCAGACAAGATACAATAACAAATATCTCTACTGCAGCATCTATTATATATTTCTTATATATCTAAGCAACAAATACATATCTCAATAGAATACTGTAATACATTTCAGGATGTATTCAGCCTGTGAGTGTACTTGTAAAATCCCAAGTCTACGCTATAAATTTAAGGACATAAGATATTCTCTCTCATATGAGATTAAAAAAATTAATTCAAAGTAATAAAGATTAAATTCTGTTCAATGTCCACTTACGTTTGCCAAGAAATTAAATTTGTAAGTTTAGGATGTCATAGCACCTCAACTTTATATTGAGACACAGCTAAGGTGCTGCTGTCTCAGCACTATGTTTTGGGTTTGTTATGCCTATGGAATCACAGAATCATAGAATTATTAAGGCTGGAAAAGACCTCTAAAATCATCACATTCAATTATCAAGCCATCACTGCCAAGTCCACCATTATACTGTGTCCCTAAATGCCACATCTAAAAGTCTTTTGAATAACTCTTGGAAGGGTGAGAATGTTACTTTGCTGGGCATTCTATTGCACTGCCTGACTAGCCTAATCTTTCCCAATGCCATATCTGAACCTCCCCTGCGGCAAATTCAAGTCATTTCCTCTTGTCCTGTCACTTGTTGGGAAAAGAAACTGATTCCCACTTCACGACACCCTCCTTTCAGGAATTGTAGAGAGCAGCTCTTATTTTCCAGGCTAAACAACTGCAGCTTCCTCAGTCACTTCTCACAGGACTTGTACACCAGACTCTTCATGAGCCTTGTTGCCTTTCTCTGGACTCACTCCACCACTGCAATGTCCTTTGGTAGTGAGGGGTCCAGAACTGGACACAGGATTTGAGGTGTGACCTCACCAGTGCCAAGTACAGAGGGAAAATCACTGCCCCGGTCCTGCTGGCCGCACTATTGCAGACACAGGATGCCATTGGCCTTCTTAGCCATCCAGGCACTCTCCTGGCTCATGTTCAGTGCTGAACATCTTTCCAGCCACTATACCCCAAGCTTGTAGCGCTGCTTGGGGTTGGTGTAACTGAAGTGCAGGATCTGGAACTTTACCTCATGCTGTCATTCTCAGCCAATTCAGTCTGTGAAGATCTCTCTGCACAGCCTTCCCACCCTCCAGCTAATCAACACTACCACCCAAACTCAAAATTCAATTAGTTCAATTCCCTCATGCAGAACACTGATAAAGATTTAAAACAGAACCAGCCCCAATACTGATAGCTGAGAAACACCACTATTGACCATTTGCAAATAGGATTTGACTCCATTGACCACCACTCCTTCAGCCCAGCCATCTAATTTTTGTGTATCCAAGCCATAAGTGGTTAAGATCTTCAAGACAATCCTGTGCAAGACAGTGTCAAATGCTTTACTAATGTACAGGAAAACTACATCTGTAGCCTTTCCCTCATCCACTAGGTGGATCCCCTGGTTGCAAATGATCAGCTTGGTTAGGCAGAACCTGACTTTTCTAAACCCATGTTGGGTGGGCCTCATCCCCTGGTTGCCTGTTCCTGCTGTGTGATGGCCCTCAGAATGATCTATTTGCTCCATGACCTTCCTCAGCATCAAGGCCATGCTAACAGGCCTGTAGTTCTCTGCATCCTCCTTCTGGTCCACCTTGTAGCTGGAAGTCACATTTGCCAACTTCCAGTCAGTTGACACCACCTTGGTTAACCTGGAATGCTGGTAAATAATTCTAAGTGTATTGGTGAACACTTTCACTGAGTCCCTCAGCTTTAGTGGATTCCATCTGTTGCTGATATGTTTTTGTTTTTCTTTTACAACAGTTGCCAGATTAAGTTCTACTTGGGCTTTGGCCCTTCTCATTTTCTCCTTATATAACCTCATGGCATCCTTGTAGTCTTCCTGAGTTGCCTGCCCCTTCTTTCAAAGGTGATACATTCCCTTTGTTACCCTGAGTTCCAGCCAAAGCTCTCTGTTCAAATAGAGCAGTCCTTTCCTCCAGTTTGTCTTTTGGCATATGGTAAAGGCCTGCTCCTGCACCTTTAAGATGTCCTTCTTGAGGAATGTCTGGTCTTCCTGGGCTCCTTTTCCTTTCAGCACTTTGGTGTCACTTCCAACCTAGATCAATCATTGTCTTTGCTGCCATTCAGTTCCACATGCAAATTCTCACATTAGGCCAGGGCACCAGAAAAGTCACAGAGAAAATGTGCCTGCTGTTCTAGGCAGGAACTTGTTTGCCAGAGCGAAAGTGGACAGGGAATCCTCCATGCTGTGCATCCTGTCTGCTTGACAGGCCTGTCATAGGGAAAATCCAGAGGTGTTTCTCTCTCTTTCACGTTCTGTCAGTAATCCAAGGAGTTCCTCTACCTGGGTGCACATCCCAAAGGATGTGCTCACTCCTCCCTTCTGCAGAGCACACCCTGCAGCTGACTCCTGCGTGTCAGCATGTTCCCCCTGGAGTACCATGGCTGGCTGCATCACTGCCACTGCTTCCTGGTTGAGCTTTCAGGGATTCTGTGCTTTCCTGCATGCCCTGCACCAGCTGCCATGCCATGCCCTGACTGATTGTGCTCCCTGAGGGATTCTTGTATTGGGGTGGAGGGGTTAGGGTTAGCGGGATGCCTTGGTCACTGTTGCTTCTGGCCCTGCCCAGGAATTGTCAGCCACCACCACACAAGCTGCTGGCTCCTGACTGCTCTCAGCTCTCCTGATATTCCCCTGGTTTGGAAAACCCCATTGAGCATTGCGCCAGAGAGCACTCCTGCCATTTGTGCCAGCAGTGGAGATGCTCATCTCAGAGATTTACAGGCAACGTGAAGCAAGCAGCAAACTGAAATGTGATTCATTTAAAAGCAAATCCTTTAAGCCAGGAATAATAATTTAAGCTTAAACTGGGCTGAACAGGCAGAAGAATAGTCTAGCCCTAGCATCCTGCCTGCTACAGAGTCTGTTAACAAATGCCTAGAATAGTACTTAATAGCAAGGTACTTATTTAGCAGCAATTTGCCTGGTATGCATCCTAAATTCCAATAGACTTGGGATGTATAGGAAGATTTTTTATCTTTGTATGCTGTAGCCTTAAAAAGATTTTTTTGCTTGTGAGTTTATCTAATCGCACTTTCAATTCACATAATCTTCTGTCATTTGAAACCTCCTGGGGTGACAATTTCCATCATTTAACTATGCCCTGTGAGAAAAAAAAAGTGCCTCCTATTGTTTGTTTTAAATATGCAACCTAATAACTCCATTTAATGCCTTTAGATCATATATTACAAGGAATAATAATAATTTCTGGTTCACTTTTACCATGGCATTCTTAGAGACATTATCAGACCTCCCTCAACTACTTCCTACCCAGACTGGAGGGACTTACCTTATAGAAGCTGTCCCATGCTCTCCAGAGATCCCTCTAGTTCCACTAGATCTGTTAGAGCTAGGAAGAGATCAGAACTGCGTACTGCAATCAAAATGTGGGCATACCACAGACTTTTTTAGAGCAGCGTAGTCATATTTTCTGTTTTGCTATTTCCAAACCTCTACCGAAAACTAATGTAACTGAAGAACACATCATGTACTTGACATGCTCCAGCATCTTTGGATTAAAATATATGCATGAGTTTTCTCCAGTGCATAGTCAATAGAAAGATGTTTGCTTATATGTAATTTTAGATATCATTTAGCTGTCTGAGAGATCAAAATATAGTGCCAGGTTCTGATGTGAGTTATACTGAGAATATTCCATTGAAGTTGACAAGTCCAATCAATATACAGCATGCACTGACACGAAGTGGATTCGTGATATTCCCCGAATACTATACATGCACAGATAATAATTGCAACTGCTCTCATTATGTAATTTGTAGGATTTATGTTCTAGCTGGTAAGTTTCATGTTCTATGTAGTCTGTGTATAATTCAGATCAAGTAGTGTAATACAAAATAATTGTATTCTATATTTATTGCCCTTTTAAAACATCAAGTAGCATGAGAACATAACAGAATGTAAATTACTTCAAAATGTAAGAAGGCTCTGTAGCAGTTTCTCTTTGCAATACTACGTCTGACTGAAGGGAAAGGAATTTCAGATTTGGAGTTTTCAACTAAAGCATGCCACATCTATATGACACACCACAGACAGAACGCATCATGAGACATGCCTTTCATACCAATGAGAGCAAAAAGCTGCAACATTAGCTGAATAATTTTACTGTATATGTTTTAGATACATGTATTGTTAATATCCTAAGTGATGCAGTGTTATAAACATCAAAATTGTTGCAAGCATCTCTACCTCCATGTGGAGAGAGAAGGAAATAAGTATGGCACTGTATTTGGTTGTGTTTCTTTTTAATCTAGAAGTAATTACCTTCATATTTTAGTTTTGGCTTTCAGTCCTAGGGCTGATCTCTGCCTTATGTTGAGATTCAGTATGACACTGTCTGTTTCAAGGCTTTCAGAAAGGCTGCGAAAGCTACATAATCATTAGTGTACGAACATTAATAATTGTAGGATACTTTTTGTAGTCCTTTTCCACCATATCTGAAAGCTGAGGACTCTACCAACTTAGTCAATGGACAGAAGACAGCGCCATTGTTACAACTCTTATACCTGTATAGTATTGGTGCTGTTTCCCATCAGGAGACACACACAAACAACAAATTTCTGAGGAGATGAAAGTGGATAGGCTAGTAATTTTTACTCATTTGTTCAGACAGGCACTTTTTTGACACCTGCTTAAGGCACATACTCCCCAACACCTCCTCTATACCCTTTTTTTAGACTTGTCCAATCTCTTAAACAATCTATTCAGTTTTTAATGCCAGCAGTCACATTTGTCTAAACATTCTAGCTGGCATGTGACTAGCTGAAATGGATTTACCAGAGGAGTAAGAGGACTTAAATCCTGTCTTGTTCAGTGCAGTGAATTTTTCTGAGACTTCCAGATATATAATTGTTATTAAAAATGCAAAATATCTGTTGCATTTTGAATGCATCAAACATATTGTACATGTGCAGATTAAATTTGAAGCATGTCCACAGAATCCACTTGTGGGCCTTGAGGACCACAGTGGCCTCCTCTGCAACACATGGCCTTTTGCTGCTGAGTGGCCACAATCCCTTGGACATAAAGCTGGCTGTTCAGACATGACACAGTGCAGACCATCACTCTCTCCCCAACATCTGCTTTCATGTTTTGTGCAGTGATGCACGTATCCTTCTTCCATTTGCCCCTAGCCAAAACCTCAGGGAAACATTTTAGGTGTTATCTCCAGAGATAATCACCCTCAGCTGGTTGTTCATTAGGCAATGCTACCATTACACAGGTATGAAGATGTAGTAAAAACAAATTGGTTAGCTGTAATTTACCTTTCTGGGTAGTTGGTTGGAATTTTCAGATGACCAGTACCTCACATGGCTAGAGTCCAAAGAGGCTACATTCAAACCATCTTCAGTTTGGAAGCTGAGCAGACTCATTAGTAAGTCCCAAGGTAATTAACCTGACTGAAAGACAAGAACCTCAATACTAAGATAAACTTAGAGGAGGCTAAAAAATGCACTAAGGAGATGTCTCTTGCATTTTCTTTTTCTTTAACAAGAGAACCTCAATTTCCTAAATCTGTACTTCACTTTGTTTGACTCTAACCACAGTGATTTTCCCACATCTTAAAATAAAAGTGAAAATTGTTAAGACAAAAAAGATGCATTACTTTATATTGATATAGAAGTTATCCCTATGAATTATAGAGTTTTCAATATATATCTTACATCTTTCAATATATACCTTAGCAGCTTGAAAACATTTGAATTGTTTAGTTGTTTTTTTTTTTTTAACCAGATCATAAAAACCATAAAAAAGCTTTGTGTTTAGCTGTATAGCATTACATTTGCTCATAGCTGGGCATATACAAAGTCAGTGCATCTCAACTGCTTGCTCAGATTTGTTGCATTACCTCCTTTTAATGAAGTTTCATTTATTATATGAGATAGGGACATACCTACCACTCAATCCATAATGGGCTTTGTCAGACCTCTTCTCCAGCCATTGTACAACTCTGGAGAATCTTAAATCGAGAGGCTCTTTCAAGTTTTGTGTTAAGGTGTTTTGGCCATCAATTCTTTCTTCTAACATACACAGAAGAACCTTAGCATCAACTCTCATCAAGGTACAGCAATTTCACAATTATAAGCCGCACTTTTTTTTTTTTAAAGCGAGGATCCATGTGTAACAAAGTAACAAATTAGTAACAGAATCGCTGCCAGTTGGGTTTGGTGTCAGGTGCTCAAGTTGCAAACAGTTTTCATAGACCAGCAAAGCCTTTAAAGGCAGCCCCAGGCACCCTCCCTGGCTGGCTCTCACTTCCAGGTTGGCATTTCACTGGGATTTGTCCATAAATAAGCTGCACCTGAATATAAACTGCACTACTGGGGTAGGCTGGATTCTTCAATGAAAAAGGTGTGGCTTATAATCGTGAAATTACTGTACTTAAGCTGGTTATCTCTGTCAATCTTGACTGTGGCCTTTACTTAAGAGTGAATTGGCTGATGCATAAAACATAGACAGCACATGTATGAAGCCCTGTTCTGTAGGTTTTTTCTGCAGGTTCAGTGGTTTGAAAGCCCACCTAGGATTGGAGAGACCAGGGTGGGGATCTCATCATTGCAAGATTCAGAACCTTTTTGAGAGGAATGAATTTCTGTGCTGTAAGAATGAAATCTCCATGCTATAAGAATTAAACCTTTAGGCTGTAGGGCATTTTGGAGTGAGGTGGCTGCTCTAATTCCTTCTATTCACCAGTAATCCTATTCTTCCCTATTATAACTGAATATTGATTATCTGCAAGGGAAAGACTACTGTTTTATGTTCTGTAGTTAAGGTTTTCACCCAAGAGAAAATACCTAAGCTAAGGTGTAAAGCATCAGTCCCTACAACCCCTTGTCACCTCAAACTGGCTTGTTACCTTGTGTCCAATCTCAGTCAGCAGCCAATAGCAAGCTATGTGGCTTTTTCCTACTGAGATATTTGTATCAAATGTGTTTTTAATGTGCAGCCTGATAACCAGTAAAAGATTTGGTCAGGATGCATGCTGGCTCACCAAAGAGAGAATAGGGAGATAAGGATTACTCTTATTGAAGCTGTTGTTAATTGTCCAGTCAGGTACAAAAGATAACATCTGATCTCAAAAAGTAACATCTCTAAGAAAGAAAAGGAATACGTATTTTAATTAAAAAGGGTGGTCAGATAATCTCCCAAATAAGAAAAGAATCAATGCATTTGAAGAAAAACTGATTAGATCTGTTTAGGCTTCTGGGAAGGACTTATAAAAAAAAAAGGATTGGTTATAAAAAGCAAGTGTCTTACACAAGAAAAAGAACATAACCTGAGGCTTAACATACAGAGAAAATAGAACTCTTTTTAAACTGAATTCTTAAGAAATCTTGCAGACTAATGGCTGGATAAAAGGGGAGACATGAGCACCATGTCAGTAGAGCATATGCCAGTTTTACTCCTTTTATTTTATTATAAATATTTGTAACTGTGTCCTATTTTTTGATTGGTTGGTTGTTTTATCTCAATCTAGCTTGAGTTAAGTTTGTTTTTGAAATGTGAGGAGAGAGAAAAAGTTTTTTACTTCTTTCTTTAAAATTGTATTCTAAGGCAATAATTTATCTCCAGTTGCCATCCATAGCCCACAGCATGTTCTTCAGAGAGCCCATGGGTAACAGTTCTGGGATACACAGTAGGATTGTGTAAGAGCAGCAGTTGGTATCACAAGATACAGGGGAGGAGATGCTGACAACTATGAGGGTTCTTAGTCATACAGCTGAGATATGAAGGAACAAATATGAAACCTGAGGATCTTCAGAGACCATGTAATACTGAAGTTTGAATGCTCAGTCTGCAGACTAAATAACATTGAATGGCGCAGGAACTGGAATGCAGACACCAAACTCTGTCTCTTTCCACCATGGCTACAAAGTCCGTGCTTTGCTTTACCTTCTAGCCCTATGCACAATTCTACTTCAACAGGAAGGGGTGAGGGTACTCTTGCTCCAGAATATGCTGTAGGTTGGAGTTAGGTCATCTGCTGCAAATTCTATTCAACACCCCTGAAGAACAGCATGAAATTGAATGGAACTCAATTAAACATTGAGCTGCGAGATAAAAGGGAGACTCTCCATGGTCCATCTTTGAGGTGAACCTAACTGGAGATCTTGAAAGGTAGTGTATAAATATCTAACTCCAAAGGAGAGCTCAGTTCTCACATGGATCACCACAGCAGTGAGCATCATTTCAATGTCTGACCATTCAACATATTTGCTTCTGCCATTGTTATTACGTGTCTTAAATGTTTTCTTACATTATGATCAATATATGTGGAGCCTGATCCAAAGCATGCTTTGAGGAGTTTGGACATGTAATGGTTTTAGTTGTTGTAACAGCAAAACTGATGAAAGCCCAGGCTCTTCCTCTCAATTCTGTCACACCTATTCCTTACCCTGCTGGTCACGTTGGCCCTGAAACTTGCACCAATGATACTATGCTTTATTGCTTGTCTTTCAAAAGAAACATTAAAAATAGATTCCAGGGCTTGACATTCTTAATGTCCAGGATAAACTTCTGAGCCCCTAACATTTCCCAGCCTCTGGCCATGACAATTTACAGGGTTCCTTTTTGCTAGGAGTCCATGTGAATTATAGTACAGTATGAAAGATTTTGGAGGCTGATCAATTGGAAAGCACTACCTGACAATTTTTCCTTAGTTCATCACAAAGCTACATACATATTTATAGTCTAAACAAAAGAACATGAAAGATTTTACTGATTTTGTGAGGAGTGTGTTGCATTAAGAGTATAGAAATTGGATGGAAAATAAACCCTTTTGCTTTTCAGCTAGTCCTCAGAGATCTAAGATGGGTGCAGCTAGTCTTAATTTCTGATTATAACCAATACAGCACTGTAAGTTTGATTGCATTCAGTGAGATCTCAGAGGCACCAGTACTGTGGGTGTCATTCTCAACTGCAGATTCATCAATTGTGTGGTTAACCAGTTCAACACTATAAATCTGGCCAAGGTCAATAAGAATTTTCATGAACATAGATTCAAGAATAATGTGGTTTACTGCTAAAACACTAAGTTTGATCAAGTTGAATAAGAACTTTCATGAACACAGACTCACAAAGAGTATGGTTTGTCAATTTGGCACAATAATTCTGGTTGAGTTTGATAAGAACTTTGCTTTGCATAATTTCTAAGAACTTGATAAGATTTCCTAGACAAGATAGGAAGGGACAGGGTAACCTGGAAAGGAAGTAGGGGCTCTTGTCTGCAACAGTCATTCTGGAGATCCGTGAGGAAAGAAGACATAGTTCTCAAAAATTCTAAATAGATACCAACATCCTTTGGCAGTTTGTACACGGGGGCCATGCCCAGTACATCAACTGAACAGAGATAAAGCAATTGAAAGTGATTGGTTTCCCTCCAAGTTTTTGATGCACCAATACTCATTTTCCTAAGAGATTCCCTCTATAATTTTGAGAAAGGGGGACAAATTATCTTTTCCAAATGCAATCCGCTAGGCTTGTTAGGACGCAGAAATAGAGCTGAAGGATTATTATTCATCCAGTGTTGTTCAAAAACATGAATGAATCTCATAACTCAAATAATGATAAGTATGTGTAGTAACAGTGGTACAGGGGACCACTAATCAAGAATTATGCAGTAGGAGGCAGGAAACTTCTGGCATTTGTTTCATCCTAGTTTTGTCATATAATTTATTTAGAATTTATTTTCATTTTACACATTGATACATTTGCAATATGCTATTAGAAGGGCAGCTGTTGATTACAGCACAGTTCAAACATATTGTTCAAACATAATTCAAACATGCCCTAAACTGTATGGAGAGGAAAATATAGGAATTAATGAAATATTACCACAAGCATTAATATGCACTTCCATAACTCTCCTTTTGATGAATCATTTATTTATAGTAGCCAAACATAACCAAGCCAATTTTTGATCCAACCCATGGAACTTTCTTTAAGTTGTACATTATTAGAAAGTTAATCTAACAATGTATGCTTGCAACTACAGTGGCTCTGTTACAAATCCTACTTTTCAGGGTTTAATATCTCTAGTTTAAATCATATTAAAATCAAACTTGGTTTTCAGCCCAGATGCATGTTTGTTTTACAAAACAATTATTTATATAGGACTTACTTTTAATATAAAGAGCAGCAAAAAAATTGAATTCCCAAAGATTTCTGTTTGACAAAAAAGATATTCACAAGTATGTCTTTGAGGGCAATTTAACAATTCAATGTCTGAATTGGAGAGTGGCCTTAGTCTTTGGGAAAATGAACTCTCTATAGCATTCTGGTTGGAAATCCAATTGCAAGATATTCATCACCCAGCTGATTCTTCTGATACCACACAAATGCAAACATCATTTTTGGGACATTTAAAATATTTTAGATGTGTAGTCTTAAGGCAGTTGGGGTTTTTTTTTTTGTATTTTTTTCACTTCCGCAATTTTGTGGGGTTTTTGATTTTTGGGGGTTATTTTGGTTTGGGATGTTTTTTTTGTTTGGTTGGTTTTTATTTTATTCTGTGAGGGGAAAGAAAACCCTAAGTCATAATGACCTAATGTTAATCTTATTAACAATTTCAAAGTAAAAAAATACATTTTTGAAATGCAATTTGATGTGTGACATTATTAAGGAAAGTGTGTTCACGTCCACATTTTCTTTGTCCTATTTTTTTTCCTTTATATCACTTTCTTTTTTTTTTTTTTTTTTTTTTTTTTACTTTAGGAAAGACTATGGCACTAAACCAGGTGTTGCCATATAATGCTGATAGGTATAAGACTGATCACAGAAGAAATTGTGCATACTAGGAGTTAGGTCATGTCTCAGATGTATGGATATGCACAACTGAAAGGAGATTCCTGCATTTGAACCTTCCCTGTGATTTCACTGGTACGTCAGGTCTGGGTGTAAAGAGGCAAGCAGGTGTAGGAAGGACTTTATCTTCACTAATGTGCCAGCTAGCACATCTGAACAGGCACAGCGATATTTATAGCCTGCTATTCATAAGGGCCACGAGCTTTTTTCTTGCCTTTTGCTAGCTTAAAAATTCTGATGTTTGCATTTTCCATGGGCTTCTTATCATTGTATGTAATTCTTTATTGAGAATGTAGTTGGAATACCAATCTCTCTCCTAAAGAAAAAACAGCTTCTAGTTGAACAGGGAAAAAAAATTATAGACATGTACATACACAAGAATTAAGAAGAATTCAAATCATCTCAGCAGAAATAATATTATCATTTCTTAAATTCTGTGTAGTTTGCTTTCTACAAAGCTGTAATTAAATAATTAAATATCAGCTTCTGTAATATAATAAAAAGCTTTCTTATCTTAATTTAACCACACTTATCAATCAGCAAAGGAGCCTACTAGAGTAGGCTACCATCATAGATATGTAAC
>VRYO01002297.1:74216095-74231238 GCA_009812075.1 Sialia sialis | reverse complement strand
ACTGTACTTGGATCACTAATTGCTAGTCTGGGGAAAAGTGTTTACTTAGGTGTTGTTAGCTTTCTTTGTCTCATAGAATCTCCATTAAGAGGTTAAAATCTTTCATATGACAAGCATTTCTTCAAAATACACTAATGAATAGACAGTGTATGGTATGAGGTAAAGTCCTTTATTAAGTGAGTGTGTCTGATAACAAAGTCAAAACTGATTTTTACATATCAGGAAGTTAAAGTAACAAACCAATGCAATTAGTAAAGATGAATACTGTTAATTATTATTAAAAAAAAAAAAAAAAGGGTATGTGGTTTACCATGTCATGAGACCAAGACAAATATTGCAAAATAAGGGAAACAGTAGCTAGAATATAAAATATGGCCTGATTGTCATTGTCAGATAGGCAGTTGTGTCGTGAGGGAATTTTTTGTTTTATGGAGATTGCCCTGTCTTATGAACTACTTTTCTGTTTCAATATCTGAGATAGTAATATAAATTTTTTCGGTAGTTAGTGTAACTATGCAATATTGTGTAATACATTATGTGAGTAAAACTCACCTTTTTTTCCTTCTATATAATGCACTAATAAAATAATTTTCTATATATCATTTGACCATCGTTTTTGTTGCGTAGAACTAGGAAGTTCACCTTAAGCTCTGAAAGGGAACTGAAAAGACATTCCTGCATTCCACAAGCTGTGAGACTACTTGGAGAAGGGCACACTTACAGATAAATGTTGGAGCTGAAGGTCTTCTTGGTTCATGTGCCGTAGATCTGAAGGCCCAAATTACATCCTACTTAGAATTTCCCCCCCATATTTGCCTGTTTCCCCTGCTTTTTTTCCTGCCTCAACTGCAGGATGACACAAGATCTGCAATGGTGAATCTATGCTTCTTGGGAATTCCTTTGCTTCTATCATGGGAGTTCTGCCAGGTTGATTAAATCATCTGCAACTCAGTAGAAGAGTACAAAAATTGCCAATAATGGGCATGAACCTACATCTATATTTGTAGATATTTTCAATTCAATAATTTCCCTTGATATAAATAGAACATGTGTTAATAGTACCCGTCAATCCTTCATGGCTTTCTGCATAACAAGAAAGATCCACAGGAATAATAGGTGCCCTTTTGCATATTCATATGATAACCCTAAATGGTAGACACATAGTCAAAGAAAATCACACCAAAAAGGAATGAAGCTTTTAAGTATGAGATAGATTCTAGCTAGACCAGAAGAGCTGCATTACAAGAAGGATAGATCATAGATGGAGGACTTCATAAAAAAATGTTGCACTGAGATGTATTAAATGCAATTTATCTGTTTTAATCCCATATTTCCATTCTTTATTTACTTATACCTAAAACCAAATTGTTACTTTATGTCAACAAGTCAAAAATTACCAGCATCTCTGAGGGAATTAGTAGACATGCATTTACTGTTCTGCTGGCATAAGCCTCATGCAACAAATCGCAGTTACACTTTTCTTCTGGTCCTGCTCATTACTTAGTCTCTTTCATGGACTTAGTGTTAACATTCTGTGCAGCTCCTGTTAGCCGTAATTTCAACAGACTACAAATATATTTATTAATGAGGCTTTTTTTTTCTTTTTAACTGCACTGATTAGAAGAGAGGGAAGGAACTTATTTAATGAATTTTGATCTGCAGCATATAAAAACATAATGCTGTGAAGCAAGAAATTGAAGTGTATCACTGAAAAAATGAAAAATAAAACGTAAAAAGGGTCCACATTAGACTGACTCTGCTCCTGCCATGATGTCTTATTTTGGAATCCAGTTAGACTGCTTTGCTCATTTCAGACTGCTTCTGAAAATTCTACAAAATTTTCAGTGGTGTTGAAAATTTTTTGCAAAATATATATTGTATTTGTGGCTCAGTTACTCTGTGACTGGAAATTTGTATTTGTGCAAGTGACTTGAAGAATGGAATGAGCCAGTGTAAACCTCCTGGACTGCCCATGTTTTATAGTACTTTAAATATAATTACAATCATAACAGATGCTTTGTTTTAAACTAAACTGGAGTTGTGATTTTATAATTAGAACTTGTTTAACTCTTGCACATTGGACACCGTCTGCAAGGATTTAGTGCTGACTGGATGTATTGTGCATCCAATGCTTTTCAGCATAGGGTGAATTCAATTTATTAAATCTTATTCTCAGGATGAATAATACCATCCTTTTGTTTTTAAATATGTCAATTCCTCTTAAGCTATCAATGCTTAATATTAAATCAGCAAAGATAAACGCATTTCCTTTGGCCTTAACTGTGTGCCACAACAAAAGAAGAGACAAGAAAGCTTATAAAATAAATTGTTTAAGTTTTCCAGAAGATAATGCTTCTGAGTTTAAAATATGTAACTCTATTTTTTCAAAGTGGATGTTGATTTAGCCTGTGGCTCTCTGAAAGACACAATTTACAAGGGAAACTAATAAACTGCTTTAGTGGCTTGAAGAATTGGTGATTTTCTCTCAATTGTTTCCCTCAGTCGCTGTTTGTTTTGTTTATTACAGGATTCTGTTTTGAAGACAATAGTGTGTAAGGGTTACATCTGGTGTGTTCAAAAACTAGTGGCACAAAATGCTGAGGTGGTCTGGGGTGCACTGCACTCTGGGAGCATGCTTGGGATAACAAATTGCCTTTGCATGAGGGCCCTGGCATATAGAATCACTTACAGAGGTGTGTTGTCAAGGTAGAAGAGGTGAAACAAGGATGGTCACAGGGTCTGGAAATTTTTATTCCCCCCTCCTTGTTTCTTCAACCTTCGTGTTTCTTTTTTTTTTAAGTCACTTAGTGACCTGAGGTGAAATGGACAGGAATTGACAGCACACATGCTGCTGTTGGCAGCAGAGTCACTGCAGTTGCTCCTTGGACATGAAAGGAGGGGAAAAAAAGATGAAAGAAATCCAGTTGTTCTCTAAAAATAACACATGTAAAGATAATATGTTTGCTTGAGTTGAAAACAACCCCTTTTTCCTGTAGAAATTATTTCCCCCTCCCCACTGCAGTTCAGGAAACAGGAGAAATGATTTTTTGTCTCTCCCTCTCCTTCTCCTCGCTTGCACAAAGAAAACGTGGGTTGATACCATTTTTATTGTTCTGCTGGGGTGGGTTTCAGACCTCGCATTAGCATATTGAATGTCTAATTGAATTCGGGGGCTGTGTTAATCATCGCGTTTTGTTTAGGGGTGGTTGGTGCAATGTGCCACCAAACGATCGCTTTGGCTTGGGGTTAGCTTGGTGCTGCCACCCCATGAAAAAGAGCCCAGAAGGGGGAGGGAGCCGGGGAAAGGCGAGTTGACTGAGTGATGTCTGGAGGGCGAACTCGTGTGTCTCTTTGGTGATGTGTGCTGCTGTACTGAAATCCACCCCTCTGCTGGAGCTAAGCAAGAGTTGGAGGCATCTGATGCTGCCGTTTCCAGGGTGAAATTTCTAAGGCTGCTAGCTAAAAACAACAACCAAAAAAATCCCAAATCCTGAGCAAAAATAGCAGTCAGAACAGAAGATCCGGCATCTCCCGGTCCAACTGGCATAACCCAGACAGACGTTTGAGAACCACATGCTTTTAACCTAGCCACACACACGAAAGAGGGGGTGGGGAGCGGAGAAAGAAAGGGACCAAAAAAGACTCCGCAACTACAGAACATCACATTTCTCACAAAAGGCCAGAAACAGAGCCGGTAGGAGAAAAAAAAAAAAAAAAAAAAAAAAAAAAGAGAGAGAGAGAGAGAGAGAAACAAAGCCTCCCCCTCTTCCCCCGATGAGTTTTTCGCAGTGCTCTGGTGAGGCTCGGAGGTGGCTGGCAGCGCAGGGGGCGGCTGCTGCCGCGGCTGGCGGAGCTCCGCGCAGCAGCGCCCGGACGCTCAGCACCGCCGTGCGGACAGCTCCTCTGCCCTGCCCTGCCCTGCCCTGCCCTGCCCTGCCCTGCCCGGCCCTGCCCGGCCCTGCCCGGCCCCACAACAAGTCCCCGCCGCTGTCCCGGCGCTCCGGGCGCGCTCCTCGCCGTCCCGCTGCATTGTCTCCGCACGCAGCGGCCGCCAGCCGTAATCACCCCCATTTCCCCCACCCCCTCCTCTCTCTCTCCTTTGCAGGAACGACTCTTTGGGAACCTGGTCCACCCAGGGATGTAAAACTGTGCTTACCGATGCATCCCATACGAAATGCTTATGTGATCGTCTCTCTACCTTCGCCATTTTGGCTCAGCAACCTAGAGAAATAGTAAGTAACAAAGAGGGGGGGGAAAAATCCGGTTTTAATGGAAAAGGGGATGCGGGGGGGACTGCGGGGGGAGGGGGGAGCTGGTCCAGCTTTCCTCTCAGGTATATTGCAGACGTTGCACTGAGGAATTGTTTAATATTGCAGGTAGTCAAATGTTGGTCTCCTGGTGTCTACAGTGTCTCAGATAAATGAATTCCAGATTCTGTGAAACAACTAAATCCTAGTGAAATTTGCATGCTCTCGAGCTCTATATTTTTTTTATTAGAGAAAGCCTTGTAAACGTGGTGCAAATGTGTAGAAAACTTTTGTATTGAACGATTAAGGGAACGTACAGGTCTCTGTTATTGCTCTTGGTAGGAAACCCTAGATACTGTAGTTAAACGGATTGCAGATCTGCATTGGACATTTTCAGCACAGATTTTCTATGTAGTCTGTTGATATGATGTAAGAAAAATAATGAAGTTTTCATGAGAAAGAGGAGACATTAAGTGTATGAGCAGACACTCCCAATATAATTGAATGCAAAAATAACTGAAAAGCAAACATTTGTGAAGTTATCCTGCTAAAGCATGATTTCATTTTCCTGGTTTTGGAAACATGCAAACAGACTCTTTTTAACAGCAAAGTAAATCCATTTGGGGAAAAAAGTGGTTGAAATAAAATACTACTTTCTGCCTGAGATCTGGCCTAAAAGTATATCTGTCTTATATCCTATTTGGGTGACAAAAGATACCTTGATAAATATAATTTACAATACATCCCTAAAGCTTAAAAAGCATTTAGGTAAACTGGACATGATAGCCTTTAAAACTTTTAGATATAAATTTTTTCCATATTTATTAGAAGAATGCATGTCTATTTCAGAACATGAGCACATACATATATAGAGGAAAAAACTGACCTGATATCTGAGGATAATAGTTTCCCTTACAGCAGGCAAAGCTACTTTGTTTTCAAGGTCATTCATTTATTTTCATTTTTCATTAATACAGAGAATAAAAATGAAATCATTCTGAATTTGTGGCTTTTTAAATGAAGGCCCATGATACTGTTGCCATAGATATCCTGCCATTCCTTCTAGGCAATCATAGGCCCAAGGAAATTAAGCATATGAGAATAGTGGATTGAAGTCGAAGTTATTAAAAGTCAGAAAGTTTGGTCATTCTGCAACAAGCATGCATCAAATTGTGGCACAAATTACTGGATGATCTTCAATAAATTAGAGTGAAACCAAGCTGTATGTTTAATGCACAATTCTAAATATTGCTGCTTCTGAAGAGAAGTATGTATTTTAATTGATCTTAACCGGAGAGTCATTTAAACATGCTAACAGCATAGTCTCCTGTTACACTCTAATATTGCTAGTTTATTTTTCAACATATCGTGCGGGTATTACAAGGCATTTTAAAGCTCAGAGGCCTCTGAGGAATGTGTTAAACAGATCTCAGAGTTATTTAGGGATCAGTTTTGGAATTAAGTTGATTTCTTCTTCATAACAAATAGTACCAAAACTATCTGTGATAGTTTGTCTGCTTTTAATTTTGCTCTTTTTGCTCTTTTTTTCATTTGGCTTGTTGGTTTAATTGCTGGAGGATGCTTTTTCTTCATGGTTGCTTGTTGTAACTTACAGATCATGGAATCATCTGGTACACCCTCAGTGACCTTAATAGTAGGCAGTGGTCTTTCCTGCTTGGCCTTGATCACTCTGGCAGTTGTCTATGCAGCATTATGGAGGTATGTAACGGGTTGAGAAAGCTAAATGTAAATACATCGCTACATCTATTTGAATTGCACTTTACAGAGAGCATTGGAGCCCACATTTGTTGTTTGGGAAGTGAGAAGGAAAAAAAAAAAAAGAAGAGGAATATGTAGTACATGCTTTGATGCATTTGTTGATGGGATTGATCAGTTTTACTGTTTTGGCCTGCTGATGATGGTGTTGCCCACTCTTCTCTTTCTCCACTTCACTGGGAATGGTATTGCTCTTTTGGTGGGGTATTCATAGTGCTAAATGCAGGATTCTGATATATGATATATTTCATGCGAGGCTTCTGGCCTATACCTTTAGCTGCTTTTCTCCCATTTGCATTTTTAAACAAAACTTTTAAATGAAACAACATTGAAGTGGCACATTTAGGGAGGTTCAGTCAACTGATTTTGAGTTTATTCTCATCAGGTACAAGTTTGAATAAAGACCAAAAAATTAAATAGTCTTAAATAGTGTGGTGGAGCATTCCAGTGATAGATTTTCTTTCTGTCCTTAGTTTACAATATTAAAATATTATATTGACTGAAAAGTGCAATAAATCCTTATGGAGTAAGTTAATCTGAGAAGTAATGACAAACAACATAATATCTTAGTGCAGAAGAAACATAAAAGTAAGAAAAAAAGTCATGCAAAGTAAAAAATATATTTAAAAAGTGAACATAGATTCTTATTTAACAATTTTTCAAAAATTAAATTAAAATAGGTTCTTATGAAAGTAATAAGAAACAAGAGGATGAAACAATAAATTCTAGAGTAATATAAAATCAACCAATAGAGTTTTCTTTTTAGAAGCAGAAAATTTTACACCCATTTCTCTATCACTCTTATGTACCACAGAGATTCAGGATTAGAAATATATATTATTATTAAGAATATCCAGTTACATAAGTTATGATAAAAGACTATAAAAATTATCAATTCCTGTCTGTCAAAACTAAGAATGAGAGTATTTTAGGATATAATTCCCATCTGAAGAATTATAGTGTTATTTTTGCACTCCTGATATATTTAGCACTTGGATAGAAATACTGTCATGCTCAGTGGAACTGGTCTACTCCATTATTTAAATTAGATACAAGGAAGAAATGCTTTGCTGTGAGGATAGTGAGGCACTGGAACAGGTTGTCCACAGAAGTTGTGGATGCCCCATCCCTGGAAGCGTTCAAAGCCAGTTTGGATGGGGTTTTGAGCAACCTTGTCCAGTGGAATGTGTCCCTGCCCATGGCAGGGGGTTGTAACTAGAAGATTTTAAGTTCTCTGTCAACAGAAGCGATTCTATGATTCTGTGAACTACTAAGTGGAGATGAAATGTTATGTGTCATGGCTTAAGTCAATGCTGTGAGCTCCTGTTGCAATTGTATTTGCTCAACCACTTTATAATCCTTTCTAATCCATGGGCACTCAGTGATGGGAATTGGCCCAGGTGAATCAATAGTTAACAAGCTAGCAAGTAGCAGTGTGGTCTGTGTGTGAACAAAGGCATTGAACTTCTTTTATTTGTTAGCAAATATATAGAACTCGCCTTAAGAATGCTGCTGTATTTTAAGGAAGAATGTTTGTGGTATTAGGGTTGTTCTCTCTAAAAAATGTAATGCTGCAGCTCTCGATATGCAAGTGAAAAAGACTAATTAATTTCATGTCCAAAGCTCAGTATTTCTTGTTGGTTCAACAACCTTTTTTATTACTTCCTCAGACTCAGCTATGGGTGTACACCTCAGGAGGAGAGAACAATATTAACTGAATTCCAGTGATATGCATATAGTATAGGTCATAGCATATATAAAGATATGGCATGGTCTTCAGAGGAACTGAGCACCCTTATCTATAATTTTTTTTAGTAGTCAACATTTACTGTTAACAGCTCTAAAAATCAGGTCAGAGAGGTACTTCACTTGTAACCATAATCATTCTCTTTCTATCATGTAGCATATAAAGGGTTGTATACAGAAAAATTAGAACACTTCCATCTTGAAAGCAAATATGTGATAAGACTTTTCGATTTTCTCATGTTGAACATATTTGTAAAATGAATATGATAAGTTTGCAAGGTTGCCTGTGATGTTCACTGCTATAATTTAATCTTTCTGTGCACTTTTGGATATTTTTTGGTATTCAGTCTTACGACGATACTACAGTACTATTGGAACATCAAGATTATTGTTTTCCTTATCCCAATAACATATTTTAAAATTCGCTGCCATGGTATCATCCCCAACCTGCATCTTAGTTATGCATCATGGATCAAATCTTCTGTTTATGTAAATCACCATTTTTTTGCTGAAGTTAGTAATTATGAGTGGTCTATGCCAGCTGTGGATATTCCCAGGGACAAGGAGAGAGCATAAGAAGTTCCTGACATGAATGCATGTAAGCCCATTATTATCAGTATGGTGCTAGAACCATGTTGCCAGCAGTTTTCGAAAGAATCATTGGTAGATTATTTTTAAAATGCATCAAGATACTAAGAGGAAATTGTGGATATCTATCAAAGTGCCACAGTTTTCATGTTTGTATTTTTATGGCTCTCTAATACTCTTTCTGAGCACATGAAAGAGAACACCTCTCTTTCAGAGTATCTCCAATATTTAATGCAAGAGCTGAATCAAAACTAGGTGTGGCTTACTAGCTGTTTTCCTTTTAGAAAATTTGTACCTTTCTTTTTTTTTTTTTTTTTTAACAGGTACATCAGATCTGAGAGGTCCATAATTCTAATCAATTTTTGCCTGTCGATTATCTCTTCAAATATCCTTATACTGGTTGGACAAACTCAGACACATAACAAGGTATGAGATGGATTGTATTAAATTTTCCCTTAAAGATTAATATCATTGTTTTATTTGTTTTTAGCTTAAAATAATCACATCCATTTAGTCCTATACTCATAGGACTTGGTGGTTTTGGTAAAATATTAAGAGACAAGGGAAAATATTTACTGTCTTGCATAGACTTTCTTTCCCTTCCAAAAATCCCTTTTGGTATTGTTCCCTCTAGATAAGCTGTGTTCTCTGTGGTAGACTTGTGTGTTTTATAACTAAATTTCAAAGCAAAAAAGTTCAAAGGCTGAACATCAAAAGCACAAATTCTGGTTCATTATAATAGTTGTAATAGGATTGCGCTACAGTGTTTTTGTCTTTTTATTAACACGCTGGTACTCGAAAGGCAAGTAGAAATTGCTTAGAAGTTGGAGTAAAATTCTTGAAAATGTGCAGAAACAGACATAATAACCAGCCATAGAAGTGTTAGATCTCTGATGTAGCCATAAGAAAGTACAGTAATTTCACAATTATAAACTGCACCTGTTTATAAGCCACACCTCCCGGTAGCCGGGTAGGCCATGGGATTTGTCCACATATAAGCCACACCCAAATATAAGCAGCATCGTTTTTTTTTTTTTTTTTTTAAGCAAGGATCCATGTGTAACAAAGTAACAAATTACTAACAGAATTGCTGCCAGCGCGGGGTTTGGTGTCAGGTGCTCAAGTTGCAAACAGTTTTAACAGACCAGCAAAGCCTTTAAAGGCAGCCCCAGGCACCCTCCCTGGCCAGCTCTCACTTCTGGGTTGGCATTTCACTGGGATTTGTCCATAGATAAGCTGCACATGAATATAAGCCACACTACTGGGGTAGGCTGAATTCTTCAATGAAAAAGGTGCGGCTTATAATCGTGAAATTACTGTAATAACCCTGCATACCTTACTTAGTGACGTATTGCTGATTTATTAATAATCTGTTGTCCGAACATCATTGCTGTTTATGCTCCTCCTGTACAACAGCAGGCTTGCCAGTGTTTTGAGGAATCACCCAGTGCCTGGTGATGCTAGGCAGCTTTCACAAGTGGCAGTAAGTGGTTGCTTTAAATCAACCATAACTGCAGGATTGCTTGGAATAGAAAGTAGTGTGCAGTTAGTTAACTGGGCAATATATGATATAATGCTGTGAAGTTTTGGACTAAGCAAGTGCGTGCAAAGTTGATATTTTTCCCACGGTGCTAAGCTGCTTAGTGCACTTCTAATCTTAATTTTTCCGATACCAAATGAAATAATGTTCATCATCTGCTGTAGGATCTGATGTTTCTACAACACACCTGTAATTAATCATTACTTTTTTCAAATGAATGCTTAGATGTTTAGATGCCAGAATTCTCATAAATTCGATGTAAGTCACATGGCTGTACTTTGTAAAACATATCCAAACCAAGCACACTCATTTCCAGCACATACAGTAACAAAATTATTGAAGTCAAGCTATTAATATGCTTTTAAAGTTTTGAAATAAACAAAATATGGATTTCCAGAAGAAAACGTGTAACTCTCACAAATTTTATTCTGAGGGGAAAAAAAAGCAGTATGGTAACAACTTTAGAATACCAGAGCTCAGAATGAATCCTCACTAGAATTTCAGCACTAACACACACAGTCATATATGTAGTATTTTATTATGCATTTCAATAATAGATATGGTTCAGTAGCTGCAAGTTCCTGTGTACCTTGCCACTGTAGAATCAGATTTTGAGGGCATCAGAACAACTGTGTTGGATAACATATTTCCTAGGTGTGCTGGTAGCCTTTCTCTGATAATTGATTCAGGGAACTCTGGACTAAACATGCCCTTAATCCAGTTCCTTTCTATTAATCTTAATCTCTTTGAGCTCCCTCACTTCTGCTTCCTGAACTTCTCAAACTAAAGAGATACTACACTGACATATTTCTGAGACCAACAGATCCAAAAATGCAAATATCAAAGGAAATAGTTGACAGAAAGAAAATAATCACAAAGTTTAAATTTTTAATAAGCAATCTGAAAAATTACTGTAAAATAACAGTTCTTGCTAGACTTGTCTTCTTTTTGAGTCCACATCTTGCTTTTGATACATGTACCAACCAGGAGCTTCTAGCCAGGGAGCCCCTCTAATGGATCAAAGTCAAAATACATTTGTCTAGGAAGACATCCCTTATTACAAACCAAAACTATTTTTATCAAAATGTTGACTGATACCTGAATATATTGCAGCTCCAAGAGACTGGCCTGTGAAAGCACCTTAAAAAATGGCCAGCTAACAACACTGTTTAGTGAAAGTTTATTCAAATAAAAACAATCATATCTGGGTATGACTTCACCGTGTTTGTAGGTAGGGATATGTATAGGCATCAGAAGTATTTGAATTCAAGTTCTATTTTTTTCCTTTTATTCATTTTCAGGATCGTACATGATCCCAATAAGCCAGTGTTTGATTTTTAGTCCATGCATCTAGATTGCAATACTGACAACTGTAGAAAAAGATATTTTCATTTTACTGAGCTGGAAAATTAAATTCATAAATGAAAACTTTAGACAGAAATCAGTGACCTGTGATTTAAGATTAAAAATATTTTAGATTTGTTTCTGAGATTTTATTATTTACTGGAAGTGTAACCATGTGAGTTTTTAGTGTTTGAAAATTTTGGGAGAAATCTTGGAAATGTTTTCTTAAGTCAATATAATATTCGAGTCAACAAAAATTGTTTCGTGAATAAAGGAAGAAGTAGAACTTTTATGGCAAGAAGATGAGCTCTTTTTTTTTAATTCATTGGAGAACATTTGAGAAACATAATATGCTAAGTTTCAGTTTATTTACTCTTCCATTCTACTTCTTCTGTTTATACTATTATATTATTTGAGCAGCTAGTTAACATCCATATGATGATGTAAATATTCACAGTGCTGAAGTGTTTCCCTTGTTTTGTGCTTTAGTTTTGCTCTGAATTTAAATTATCTGTAGCTCTATTTTTGTGTATATTTCCTTTTTGGGTAGATCCTTGTAAATGTCATCAAAGCTGAATTCCAGTTTAAAGTTGAACAGTGTGTGAATTAAGCATACCAAAGAGTTATTTATAGCAAACAGCATATTGTTGCTTTGTTAGCAGTTTGTGGTTTCCTTTATCTGCTTTAAATGCTTTACAAACTACTTTTATTAACTTCAGTGATGTTCAATCTCCAAGAAATTTCTGTGGCTTGTTTTAGTGACATCTATGACATAGAGAAAAATACTGAGTGTCTTGGTCTAGATAAGTGCAGGTTTTTTGTTATCTTCTTTCTGGTTAAAAAAAGAATAGATATTCTAGAATGTTAGGTTTAGCTCTGCTCTTTGAGTATATCACTGATGTTTTCACAAAAGCTTCTTTTAATGAAAACTGAGTTCGAAAATTGCATTCTCTTTCGTTCAAATAATTCTGTCTTTTTTCAGTAAAAAAGATCACCTCCCATTGGCAGAAATGGACAAAATATTTACTGAGGACATGTAGAAGGAATTTATATTCTTTCAAATTACTAAATATTTTCTATTTCTCATATTACTTGTTTAAGTGATTTTCTTGTCCAGTTTAAGTAACCTGAGGATACCAACAGTAGAACAGAGGTATAGGTCATTTCAGCTTGTTTTGTAGTTCATGAGAAAGGTTATGGAGGGGAGTAGGGTTCCTCTTATAAGGTTTGGATTGGGATAGCAAAAAGCCTTTTGTCAACAGAAAAGCTATGCCCCTTTCTTCCTTCTTAGCAAAACATGTTTTGCATTGCGTTGAAGGACACAGCTGAGAAATGTTCTGGTTTTTTCATTATGTTTTCCTAAACCTTTGAAAACACAGAACTTTATTGGAAGCTTTCTTAATGTTTCAGACTGTGTAAAAGATTTCTGTTTCTGTTCTGCTTTGAAATACAGGTCACTGTAGGCTGAAATTACAAAAATATTATGAAATTAATTATGTATCTAGTTTAAATATAGTTGGTGTTATACTGTGCATGAGAAGAATATTAATTTACTTTAGTATTACTTTCTGTCTCTTTTTCTTTGCACTATTAAATGTTAGTCACATAATCATATTTAAACTTGACGATATGCAATTGCTACACTTTAACAACCAAATTTAGTTTTAACTCCAAAATTAAGTCTCCTGAATTAAGGTAGGGTAAAACTTCTCATTTATAACCTATTTGATCAAATATCTGTTATTTCACAAAATCTATGAGATGTCACTAACATCTACAAAAACATTACTTTATAGATTACACTTACTTCAAAGTAAAAACATTTACTTTGAAGAGACTGACAGGTATTTTTACGAAATATCCATCAGTGATTTGTAGTTTTCACTGTATCATAACTCTTGCTATATTATTTTTCTTTATGTTCTTCTTGCCATCAAGAAAAATGGCTGTATTTCTTCTATAAGTGGACCTTTAATGTTTAAGCTATAAACTTTGCTATGGTTCTGGTCTCATTTAATGAATAGACCTCCCATAGGTTACTCATTAATATTATGTGGTTTTTTTTAAATAAATGCTCTTTCTTTTTGTATACATTCAGAAAATATCTTGGTTTGTTCACAGTTTTGCCTAAAAACCCCACATTTGATTTTTGATAGAAACAATTCCTGTATAACTATTTTTCCTGTGAAGTAAACAAAGATAAATGCAATTTGAAATAAACAATAGAATTCATTATACATATGACAAAAGTTAAATATTTTCAATATAATGTGATACTGGCTATAATTAAGGGTTCATTGCTGATGTTTGGATCACTTGTGAGAAAGTGTCATGCTTTTAAACATTTTTAAAACGTATTTTTTAAAATGCTGTAAGACTCAGTGTATTTTGTTAGCCATAGTCAGGTTTCTGTGTGCTTGCTGTGGAAAGGACAGGGAAGATCTTAATGCAAGATTTAGTAACCCTGAAATTCTGTGTCATTCATGTTTAATTGCAATATCCAGTTTATTATGTTTACTATTGTGTTTTGAAATTATTCTCTAAAGGCCTATCCTGATCACCATAACATAAACTGTCAGCAGCCTGACATTGTAAACAAACAAAACCCCACAAAAATATGTAGATAATAAGATTAGAATTTTCACTAAATAGACAGACTGGACAGAAATAACCCACTTTTAGCATTTTTTTTAATAGAGATGTTATGTTGAAAGAAACAAGTAGAAGTGGAAAGGAGCTGAGAAGCCAAGCATCCCATTCCCACAGCACTCTGAAGTAGCTGTCTGCGAAACTAGAGCTTCCTCAGGTTTTGAGAGAAGGTGGGTGGTGGGATCTCCTGAGAAACCTGCAAATGCTCAGGTGATACTAATGCTGCCTCTAAGCACGTGGCTCTTGCTCCATATCTGCCACTGACTTACAGATGCAGGCATCATGGCAATATATCTCCTAGGAAACAGCGGGGGAGACCTCAGAGCAGATGGAATGAACAGAGAAATGATGCTAACACAGCATTAAGGCTGTGTTAGAAAATCAATGAGGAAGTAGGGAATTCAGTATGTCAAGCAGTAGCACTCCATATTTTAAGTCTTTCTGTAGAACTTCAAGGGAATACCCTCCATTTAAGAAGATGAAGCCCAGGAAAATATATCCTTTCATTTTTGTCAGTATCTGACTTCCAAATTAACACCCACTCTGCTGATTATCATCTTTTCTTTTTTTTGCGTAGCAGCATTTTGAACAGCTGACCCAGAGAGTCTCTGGTATGGGTCATCCATCCCAGAAACACACCAGTAAGTAGCTCAGGAGTAGAGTGCAATGCACCACACACATCTGTCTGCTATGTGCTTTGAAAGTCAGAAAAAACCAAAGAGAGAAAATCCAATTTAGCTGAATAACTATTACAGGAGTAGGGCTGTTGAAGCAACGCTGTTTTACCATGCCAAATTCTGACAAAACCTGTTAACATCAGCTGAATTAACTACCTGCTTTTAGATTCTCTGGAGAACCTCTGGGAGCAGATCTTTCTTACCCAAGATCACTAAACATTGTCATTCATGTTACTGTTACCTGCCTCAGAGGAGAAGGTAACATTCTTCTCAAAAGTGCCTGTCAGACTGTTTCTCAAAATACATCAAATTTATCATTCAGTTTGCTAAATCTAAACAAAACAGACATTTTGATTGTAAACAGGTTACAGGAAAGAAATTGGTTAGGTTTTAGGAGTATGTGTTCTCTGTCTCCTATCCCCAGGACCTTTTAAAAAGTTATTCGAACTATTTTAAAATCCCAGAATTGTTCAGGTTGGAAAATGTATCCAAATTCATTCTCAAGGCAGGGCCAGCACTTAGGTCAAAACTGGTTGCTCAGGACTTTCTATAATACTAAAGTATATACAGTAATTT
>VRYO01002297.1:74191143-74215095 GCA_009812075.1 Sialia sialis | reverse complement strand
ATAATTGAAAACCTCCAAATATGGAAACAGCACATCTTCCTTGTGAAACTTGATCCACAGCTTGACTGTCCTCGTGGCCAAAATGTGTTTCCATGTATCCAGTATGGGCCTCCTGTGGTTTTTTTATGCCCACTGTCATCCCACTACATAGTGAAAAACCTGGCCTCATCTTCTCAGTGACCTTTCTTGTAGGCACTGACAGCTTGCTCTGAGGTGCTGTTAGCTCAGAATTTCCTGAGGTTTTAGGAAACAGAGGTTGTCCTACTCTCCTCAAAATTGTGTTGTTTTTCCTCCTTGATCTTCACAACCTGTTTAGAGTGTTTTTTCTTTTCTAGGATTCATCCCGCAGCTCTAAGGAAAATAGCTCATTCTCTAACAAACACCTTTCTGAATTATTTCAGACAATCTGTTGATGACTCAAGCAGCTATTTTTGGGCTTCACACCTTTTTCACACCTCTCTTTTTCCTATTTTTTGAATTTCAATAGGAATAGAAAATTAGTCAATGAGAAATAGAGCAATCTAAAAACAGTTAAATGTTCATGTCTTTTACATACATGATCTTACTTTTAAGAAAGAGGAAAAATTGAACAATTCTAAGCAATAGTAAAAATTATTTTTTAATGGAGTTACCATAGCAATTAACATCACAAGACTAAAGGGTTTAAGTAAGAATTATAACAACAGCAACATCAAAACCAAATTACTTGGTTATTTTCATTGTAATACAAAAGTTGAATTTCCAATGTATTTTCATATGTGAATTACCCTTTCTAAAAATCTAGGCATAGAAAGCCTTTGTCACATAAACCTAAAGAGAGGCAGAAACAGAGTAAGATTAGTTTTTTTAAATAGATATCTGGTAAAATAATGCATCAAAAATCACAGCTCTGAGATAAATGCTATGTAAATCTTCTGCCCTACAACAATAATAATTACATCATTGTTCTTTCTGCAAACCAGAATGAAACAGTAGAAAACAAAATCACATTTAAAGGACTATCATTATTTAACAAATAATAGTGTAAATTTGCGAAAGATTTTCTACCTATTGTACTGATTTTTATTTAAACATCCCTACAACTCCTTGTTGGGTCTGCATATTTTTAGGAACATATGGTATGTTTTAACCTTGACATGCACTGTGAAGTTCATTTGTACATTTGTTCATTTGTTCATTTTTTCCCTTTTATTCTCCTAGGTCACAGTTTTTAGGCCCTATATCCTGCAATCACACCAATGAGACCATTTTATCAGAAAATGACTGTTGGGTTGATCTGATTCTCTGTCTGGTCTAAACAGAGTTTCATTCCCATTTCCACTTTCTGTCTTTTCTTCAAGGTGATGTTAAGCAAAATTTCATGGGAAGTGGGACAAGCAGTATGCAAATCTCTGCTCTAGACTTAAGTCTAACAATGAGATGGAAAGACAAGGATGATCACACAAATTCTGACCTTTCCTGCTTTTTCTTTTTAAGAAAGTAATGGTGGCCATTGTGTGCCCTAGTCAATGAAGTAAAACTTAGGCAAGCATGATCTGAGCATATTTGCAACATGAGAAATACCAATGCTGGTAGACTCTTTGGGTCACAGCAGGATTTTGTCATGAGAGGAATGCTCAGCTTGTCAACTAATGGGACTCCTAGGTATGACCAGGGACCCAAAATTATGGTTCTAGAGATCCTCTTGGTGCTAATGTAAAAGGCATGTAGTCCTTCTAATTTTAGACTGCTGCTGAAACATGACCTTTTTATCCTTGTTTTCATGGACATACATGCTTATTTTATTGAATCTCAGTGAGTCATACCACAGACATTAAGCCTGGTACTGACAAATTTGACAGTAAATGTGCTCTGGTATTTTTCTTTTCTAATTTTTTGTCAAAATTCATATCAAACTGGCATTGGGGATGAATAAGTAGGTATTTTGTGGAATTTAATAGAAAATTATGCTCAGAATAATTGTTGAACAGAAACTGTAAAGGTGAATCTACAAAGCATGCATTTGGCTGTAATCATGGACATTTTTAATGAATGTAATTGTGCAATTTCCAGAACCCTGCAGGGCAGTGTACATGTTTGTAATAAAAAGCTGTTAAAACTGATAGAATTCCTGTAATGTCAAGAAAGTTCAGTATGCACTAGACTTCTGGGTTTAAAAACAGGATGGAAAACATGTTAGTATCTCTCTCCTGAAGAAAATTGAAATATATCTGGCACAAGGAGTCCAGCAGTTGGAAGGAAGTATGAATAAGTTTGGCACAAAATGTTGTTAGTGTTATTAGTAAGTGATAACATATCTGTCTCTAATTAGCAGTGTGCTCTATGCTTTCCATTTCATAATAAATTGCATTTGCAACCTATCACATATTTACTAAATAATTTATTTAATCTGTAAATCTAAGTTAATGTATTATTCTTTAAATACCACTTAAAGTTAGGTGGAAGATTAGAAAGATAATGGATTCCTTAACAAGCTTAGCTGAGCCATACAGAACAACAAAACTTCATATGTCAGAACATACAGCTATTGAAACCATGGGTTTTAAAACAATGGAATTAATTGTAAAGCTGTTATTTGCATTTAGATTTTGCTCTGCTTATATTTAAGAGGGCTTTTAAGTCTCTTTTACTGTATATCCTCTTATGTCAAGTCAATAAGAATTCATGCTTGAGTGTTAGCAATTTAATTATTGCTATAAAACCTTAATTTTGACGCTGCTTGCCTTTTAAAGTGTAAAGAATAGTAATAACATTTTACTGAACTGAATGATCCAACAAGGCATTGCGGTTGTACTACAGTGGAAGAAAAATGGTTTTGCTATAAATGATTGTTAGATCTAGGTATCAAGACACCATTAATGATGGACAGGAACTGTTCTTAGACTCAGTTTGTCTCTTGTAGTTATTTGCAAACTGCAGCTGCTAAACTCACTGCAGAAACAAATATATAAGACTTAAACCTGATCAAATGTCTGCTTCCATTCACTTCTAAAGAATTCTTCCTTTCAGAAAGAAGACTCAGCAATAGTACCTAACACTAGTGAGAACGTATTCTAAAGAGATTTATAAACGTTGATGAGAAGACTCAATCATAGTCCATGAATACCTAAAGAATGTATCTGTCCTTCTTAAACAATAGGCATCCAACAATAAAACATATCTTTTTAAATGTAGGAAATTTTATGCCAGTTGCAAATAGGCAAGTGTTCAAAACTTTGAGTTGTGGCGTTAATCCCAGTGCACACATTTTTCCAGTGGCAAATGCAAAGCCTGAAATGAATCAGAACTAAGCCAAATTGTGTTGCCTTGCAGTTGCCATGGCTAGGAGCATGCACACAGGTTTTCGATACAGCTCATATGACACTCATTATGCCATGATGACTTCATTATGTGTTGGAGCCTCTGGAGATCTCAGTTCACTGAAGTTTCAATATTTCAGTGGGTAGGTATGAGGAGTAAAGCAGAGCCAAAGAAACAAATCAGGTTGTTATTTTTTTTTTTTTTTTTTTTGTCAAAGGAGGACTTTACAGAATTGCCATTCAAAGTATGTGTATGCTACACTCATTGCAACTGGACCTTGGTATCTGTCAGTGACACTCTCCTAGTATAATAAGAACTCAAATGGGCTTTTCTAATCTCAGCTCATGGTCCTTCTGTTCTCTATATTTAAACCTGTCATCATGTGTCATCTAAAAGAACCGGTTTAGGTCACTTGGATTTGTTTGTCTCCTTTAGAAACCGATGGGCAGAAATATGTTAGTGTGCTACAAAAGCTTAAACTTCTGGAAGGAATCTGTCTAAATGGTGTTGAAAACTAGGGAATAAAAAATGGATGGTTATGAATGCACAAAAGAAGTAGCCCTCCAGTGCAGTCCCTAGCTTCCTTCTCCAAACTTCTTGTAAGACTCACATGTACAATACTCCCCTGTGACAGTCTGGTTCTCTCAGCATGGTTTGCTAGAGGCTTTTGTTTTCTGTAGCGTCTAAAATATGAGAATAGGTCTATAATAAAACATTACCCAGACTACTCTAAACCTGTAAGTACCAGTTGGTTTAGAGATGCTGCTTCATGTTCAGAGGATGGCACTGATTTTCGTTGTTGGCTCTGCAGGCAGAGTTATTTGATCTCTGCTGGTCACAGGGCACCAATAAGGGAATTCCCTGCAGAGGAGCAGAGAGAAGGCAAATAAATTTTCCAGAGGTAATTTGGCTATATGGTGTCATCCAGAGTGTGATGGACATGGAAATAGTCTGCAAGATTTTGTAGGAGACATCCCTGCTAAGAATATAATTTAAAAAGTCACATTTTATACTTGCTAATTTTAGTTGCCAAGATGGATGTGAGAGACATATAGCATTAATTATTAATTATTGTTATTGTTGATAAAAATAAACCTACCATTAAAGCTCTGGGAGTATTTCCAACAGCAACAAATTTTCCATTTGATTTATTAATGGGTATAAACTTTTTTATTTTCTTTTCCCTCCTGTCAGAACCTCTGCTTATTTCATAATTGCCCCTCCCAAAGGAAAAAGCTTGAGTAAATGTATCAGCCTTGCACTCTTTCCTCAATGTCAGCACATTGAGATCTGCCAGCTGTCCTTTAAAAACAGAGTGAGGACCTGTTCAGCTATACTGACACTGTTTTCTCTCCATTAATGAGGATTTTGACCATAGAAATGTAGATTGGTACACAGAAACGGTGGATGTTATTGAAGAAGGCTGGATGTGAAACTGACAGATAAAAAGGAGCAAAAAGATGCTCCATTTCCAGCCAGCAGTGAGGGTAGGGAAAAGCTGTACTAGAAGCAGTAGTGCTGTGAAGGGGACAAACTTTGCTCTTATTGATTACAGTCACACGAGTGGAACCAAAGAATTAATTTATTTTTTTGCATTAGCAGAGGCTTCCGACTGGTCTGGAAGTGTCACCTGCTGAGAACTCCACATGTAGAGCAGATTAGAGTGGTTAAATATTTAGTCCTCAAAAGCTGATATACCAGCGAAACACCTAGCAGACAAGAAAGGTCACAACTTCTACTCTATAAACTTACACGTGCAATTAGCAGTATTGTGATAAAAGACAACATTTCAGAATCCAGGGGCTTCTACACAGGCCTTTTCCACTTTCAAATCAAGAAGAAAGCTTACAGGATGCCAGATTTACCTTCTGATCATGTAGGATTTTTCTGCATTTCAGTTTCACTATTGACCAATTTTGTGATGATGCAAAAAACATGGAAAACTTGTAAGAAAGAGAGGCAGCATCCAACTGCAGTACTCAAATCTCTAGTGGCTCTGGCCAGCTGGGCATTTCTTACAGAGAAGCCCACCATGTTCATGGACTATCGTAGGGTTTGTCTGTTGCTCCAGCCTGAGATCTGACTGAAAAAAAACTCTTTGGTGATTGATGAGTTAAAAGTTAAGAATTACAAGTTAGATGGCCGCATGTGTAATCACAATGACTGGAGTACATTTCTTGCTTTCCCTAAGATGCTCCCTGCTCTTAGATGTTCTCTGATTTTAGTGCATTCCACATGGATAGCTCTGTGCCAGATAAAAATTCATCTCCTCCCACTGAGGTACTATTTTTTTTTCTGCAGATAGTGTGTTAGTATATATTGTTTTAGATGAGAAATGTCTGCATCCCATATACATTAAATTTTTAATACGAGACTAAGTGAGACATAGAGCCAGGGGTTAATAATGTGGTTAGCCATGTGGTTAATAACTTAACTGAATGGATTTTATTTCCTTTAAAAGGCTACTAATGCATTCTTTAATAAGTCATAATTTGTATATAATAAAATGCCTGGGCTCAGTCAATGATAATTTTGAAAATTTGAAGTCACACACATTCAAAACAATACAGAAGCATTTTCTTTCCATCTGAAGTTGTATGGTGAACATCTCTGTTTCTTTGAGCTTTGTTGGGCATGTTGCATTTTACTTAATATCGTTATGGTTATTTACCTTTCAAAATAACAAACTCTAAATTGGAACAGAGCTCAAAGCATTGCAGAAAAAGAATGTTTATATATGCTAATGACTTCTAATTAGGAAGAAAAATACTAGAAACAGATAATGTGTTCCTAGCAATACAGCTACTGTCTTTAATTGTATGCAGTGTCTTCCAGACCATAGAGAGTTTGGGTGCAGAAAAGCCAATCAACATGTTCAGTAGACAAGACAGTCGCCCATTCTTCTCCTCTTGAGCATCAAGGAAAAATCCTACTTGTGAAAAGAGAGCTGCAGTACTTCCGACACTGCAGAGAAGGGAGTCACAGTAGAAGTGTTTTATTTCCTAGTTAGTTAGTTTGCTAATTACTCTCCTAGTGTGAAAAATGCAGATAACTGGTGAGCATGGTGGTGGTGCTACTTGGACAATTGGACTTGATAATCGCAGAGTTTCAACTGTAGCAATTCTATGACTTTATGATTATTGGGCAGGAGTAATGTCTTTCACTGGCTACCAGAAAGGAAAAGAAGGAATTTTTCAGCCAGACTGTCTTGGTAGGAGCCAAACACCACTTTACACTGGCCATGCTCTGGAGCATGGTCCTAATTTTAAAGCTGCATTTTCCATTCTTAATGATTCCTTGCAAGGAGTGTTCATAGTGACTGGAGATTTCTCTTTCAAGCCTGTATATGTAAAAAATAATCTGTTTTCTGATTAAAGACTAAGAAATAAAAATTATGATTACATACTCTCTGATTTCATCAGTTGTTCTTTTTCTTTTCTTCCCTTCAGTTCTTATATCTTGTTTCCTCATTAATTGCTTTCCTTGCTTTCATGGTTTGTGATCTTGAGCTTTTAGTCTGGCTTTTTTGATCCATTCCATTGTTTCATGCCAGTTCTTTGTCATTCAACATTATGATCAAAGTCAATATTTGGAAATTCATGGACTTCTACACAGGGCTTCTCCATTTTAAAATAGAGAGACAGCTTAGAGGGTACCGGCTTCACCTTCTGATCATATAGGTTTACTTCAGTATTTTTATTTCTCTGGAGAAATTTTTTCTGATGGTAGTAGGGAACTGGAACTCATAAGAAAGAAAAGCAGCATCCAGCTGCAGTATTCAAGTCTTTAGTGGCTCTGGCCAGCTGGGCATGTTTTGTTTCCAGATAATTTCTTACAGAGGAGATCATCACATTCCTGGACTGTTGGAGGCTCCCACCTGGACAATTAAGGATTTACATGTTAGAAGAAGAAAAGTTCCTTCTCTGTTCTATTTATACCCCCTTTTTCTGCCTCTCTTTAATTTTCTAAATTAAGAGGCAGAGATCTTCCTATTCACTTTGTCCCTCTACATTTCTTGTCTGCTCTTTCAGTCCACTGTAAAAATCTCTTTAGAGTGATGGCTATCCTCTTCTGTTGTTGCCTTCAAATTATCAAATTCCCTTTCTCAGCAAGGATAAGTTGAACATTTCAAGCTCAGTTATAAAAACTGAATGCAGTAGCTCTGCCTCATAGATAGAAAAATGAGAAATAAAGTGTGATTATGAGATGTGATAGCTCAGCAAGACTCTTATGATGTGCCAGTGGGGCATATGTTGTGTGCAAGGAGCTCTCCATTGCAGTGCTTCTCATAAGAAATGTTTTGTTCTCCTTTCTGTAATTGAGCTATAGTTTAAAAGACTATGAGGACCATAGATTATATGTACTTAAGATAAAATTATAGTGTGCAATGATGACATATAGTATATCTTGCATATTGTGGAATCAATTAAGGAGGCTTCCACTCAAAATTAAGTAGCCCTAGCTGGGGGTTATGTCCTAAGCCAGGCACAATCTAATGACACTCCTGCAGCCCCATGGCACAGAGTAGGACCTGAGAAACTGCCTCATATACAGGAGGTAAACAACCTAATTATGTGAGAGCCTGTTCTGAAGTTCCTTCAGGAAACCATCCATTCTGGCATGTGTCTGTCCTGTCCTGTGTGGCTTTATTGCTATTATGGGAAATCACACTATGTAGTATTTTTTTCTTTAGTTAGCTGACCATCACTATCTCCCTTGCTGTACTTGTCTTCAAGTACTCTGGTATGTTCTAAAGTAGGCAAGGCATTCTTTGCTTAATTTATGGCTAACGCTACCATTTATCAAATCTACTTTTACAAAATTGTGTTTTTTGGTTTTGTTTTCTTTTTTAATCTGTTAACAGAATGAAACTTTTTAAAGAGACAAAAATTAACTTAGTAAATAAAGAAAGATTGTTTGTTAAACACCCATTTTCCAGGCTGATCTTACACCTCTTTTTATCTCTGTCTTATCAGAAATTGAGAACATTAGATTGGTGCTCAGAACATGATGTCACTTCCATGTTTCTCTGTTTAGTAAAATCTACCTTTTAAAATCAATTTGAAACTATGGGCTGGTTGAAGAATATTAAACAGGACTGGATGTTAACTTATTCCTGCAGCCAATAAAGCCTTACAAAATGGCAGGAAAAGTGTAACAGCAGAACTACTTGAATACCATCACAATCAGCACACATCAGTATGAATCACTAAGCAAAGTGAAAAACAGTGAAAATCAATCCTGAAGTCTTATTCAACTCCTTTGCATTCCTTTCAAAATGCAAACAGGCTATAAAGCCTCTGCTGCCTAGTTAAGCAGTTAGTTTACAATTGCTTTATTTCAAGAGCTCAGCACAAAGTAGCTTGAATACACTAGCAAATATACCCTTCTTCATTTCTTCTAGCTGCTTGTCAAAGAGTAATAGAATAGATGCTGTTCTTTTAGTTTCTCTAATTCCAAATATGGGATTTATTCCCTCCCAGCTCTCATTTAGGGGCAGATTTTCCATACAGTGCTTTCTAAGCTGCACAATACCCCCAGATTATAATGGGGACTGTGTAGCATGAAATCCTGCAGTGCTTTGAAATTTAGCTTAAAACCCTGCAGTGCTTTGGAAATGATGGCTATTTATTCAGCAATAGGTTGGAGCAAGAGTGGATAAAGGCCCAGGCGGTTCACAAGTATTGCTGGGACAGGATTAAGGTGTTGCAGATGGGACCCATCCAAGGAACAGCATTTTGTATTGACTATGCCTGCCAAAATAACAGCATATCATACCTTTACTATACTTTTACAAAATGTCATAAAAACCTAATTGTGGCAGATCCAACATAGAAGCAGAATTTGTATTTGCATTGTATTAACTTGTTTTTCTGTAGGATGGTCTTCTTTGCAATGCATATAGCAATCTCTTTTGTTTCTTAATAAGTAATTTCACGATTATAAGCCGCACCTTTTTCATTGAAGAATCCAGCCTACCCCAGTAGTGCGGCTAATCACCAGGTGCGGCTTATTTATGGACAAATCCCAGTGAAATGCCAACCCTGAAGTGAGAGCCAGCCGGGGAGGGCGCCTGGAGCTGCCTTTAAAGACTTTGCTACTCTATGAAAACTGTTTGCAACTTGAGCACCTGACACCAAACCCTGCACTGGCACAATTCTGTTACTAACTCATTACTTTGTTACACATGGATCCTCACTTAAAAAAAAAAAAAAAGAAAAAGAGAAAAAAAAAAAGTGGGGCTTATTTTCAGGTGCAGCTTATATATGGACAAATCCTGTGGTCTACCCGGCTACCAGGAGGTGCGGCTTATAATCAGGTGCAGCTTATAATTGTAAAATTACTGTACTTTTTAAGCTATCTTTTCTAATGGGAGAGTTTTATGTATACTGAGTTACAGTGGATTTGAAATTAAAAATCTAACCATTTGTACAATGCTATAGTAAGAGGGCATTGAATCAACAGAGTGTGATGGTCAATAGCAACTACAACTGAATCAGACTGTAATTCTGTGAATTCTTTCCCCATCAAAGCTGGGGAACCTGTGCAAAAAATCCATTTAAGATAGGTCTTTAGTTACAATGATTGTGGCAGGGTATAAAAAGCTAAAGTAACCATTATCATCCAGCTATGTGAACCAAGTAGTTTTTAAGTCATTGTTCCTGAGCAGTAATTCATGGTCCACATATTTAATACCCTTATGAAAAGTCCTGTATGTTTCTTTCAAAAGGGTAAATTATTAATATTTGCATTTTTCTTTAAAAAAATAATTTTATCTTTGTTTTAGATTTTTAGAGAATATTTAGTGCATCTCTTGAAAATACACAATTCCACAGCAGCTTAGAATAAACTCTAAAAAAGCAAAACTCCATGAAATCATATGGAACATATCTTTGGGAATGTATATGTGTGTACATGTGTGCCTGTGTACACTGATATCTGTAGGATTTTCCAAATAGCAATCTGTCATATAATATTTTTTAAAATACACAATTTCCCTTTGCTTATGATGGGATCTACAAGTGTGTATGAGAGTAGACTATAATTCATTAGTTACTAGATCAAACAGGCACAGAATCCTGAAGTCAAAATGCAACACTAATGCCTTTCCAACATGAGCAAATAATGAAAGCAATGTGCCAGATACATATAACCAATTCACAAAAATATCTGAACACAGGGATATGGAGAACCTACAATATATGCTGTTGAATCAAAAGGTAATATGCTTTATTTTACTTTTTTCCTTTGTTTGAAGGTATTTTTGAAAAAATATTAAAATTACTATTTTCTTTTGAAATCAAAGCAGAATAATAAAAAATTATTTAATATTGCAATATTCTAATGCATATGAATGCATAATATCATTTATATATTATTTCAGTTTCATATGAGGTTAGTATCAAACAAATAGAATAAAAATAGAATAATTCAATTAATAATAAGCTTTCCTTAGTTCAGAAATATTTCAGAGTTCAAAATGTTTAGATTTTTAATAAGGCTGACAATGGCAGGTGGAGTTTTTATTGTAACAGCACGCTGGATATCTTTCTACATGTTTGACACCTGGTTCTATACATCATGTTATCATTTGTCTCACATTCATGGAATTTTAGTTTTTGTTAGAAGTATTAGCAATTGTTATGGCAATAAGAAACTGTGAATGTGTTACAGATCCGTGGGCAAGCAGCTTGAATTCATCTTATTTTGCAGAGTGATGCAGTTGCTTTTCAGTGATCTGAGAACTGAGTCATGTCTTATGTTAAATAGTCATGATATTATATCCAGATGAATTTATTACTCTTTCTATTAAGTTTTTCTGTGAGCAATCACAATACTGACAGGGCTGCCATATTCACATTTTTAAGCAGCTAGTGGGGCTGATTTGCCTAAAGGCTCCCAGGGGACAATGGGTGTTCCAGTCCTTTCACAAAAAAAGTGAGAAGTTGGCTCTCTTAAGTGACTGTGCCTCTAGATTCCTCCATCTCAACAGGAGAAACATTAGTATAGATTTGTAATCTAATATTGAAGTTACTTAAGTTTTCAGCTTTTCTATTACTGCTCTTGCTATGTGTAAGCACTAGTTCATGTAGCGTAGAGGACTTTAGCCTAGTTTCAGTACCTCTCTGCCTTTAGGGTAGAAAGAATTGATTTACTTATTAATCTAGCTAGAGAGTTTAGGATGGTATTAAGCATTTAACTTGGGTTTTCTTAATAAGATAGTATTCATAACTTACTCTTTTCTTGAAAATACTAATGTGCAAGCACACTAGTAATGAAATCCACTTAGGTTGTGGCAGCTTAACTTATAGTAGCAAAAGATACCACAGATGCATAGACAATGGGCTTTAAAATAGTTTGTATTTTAAGTATTAAGCCCATTCCATGTGTATATCCCCAATGATATGTGTGAAATATCATTGTCAGTAGTCTAGACTAAATGCCCTTCCTGGAAAGACTGAAACAATTGAAGTTACTGCACCGTTTGGGAATTAGATCCACACACCTTTAATTAAAATTTTTAAAAATAATATATTTTTTATATCTCAAGACTTCCAGGTTATAATTTCAGACTTGCTTCAAAATGTACCCCTCTGTGGAGCTGAACTGCTCAGCATTTTGCTTGCCTCCAAACACTTGTGTGATACAGAAACCAGATATTCCCCCAAGAACCACCTCTGTAGGGCTCAACCTGTTCTGTGTTCTGAGAGCACACCAAAACTACAGCGATGGACAAAACTGTCCAACAAAAAATACCCAACACTGCATTTTTTTCATTTTTGAAGCTATGCTCTTGGTAAAAGGATAAATTCATATGTTCCCACTGCCAAGTTTTGTACTACAGGTGTTTATGTTAAAATATGGTTAGCAGTCTTCTGCTTTTCTGAAACCAGTGGAAGGTAAAAACTCAAGATAATTTGCACAAAGCAGCATCTGTGGAATTCAAATGCCAACTTGAGATAATTTAAATTTTTAAAACTGTTTTTCTCTTCTGATCCTGTGTGAAACCAAACTGCCTGTCAGTAACACCTTCTTAAACAAGGATTATAACATACCAAGCATTTATGCATGAAAGTGTTGATATTAATTATCTTTCCATAACAGGAATGTACTGTTGGTTGATTGTAATAGGATGTAATCATGTATTTAGAGAGTTTTCAATCTTACATAAATACACATCAGCTGCACTCCTTCAGCAGCAGTTAGGCTTGTCCTTGGTCAAAGATTTGTGCACAGCCCCATTGCACCCAGTGATGGAATGCTGCATCCAGGGATGCCTTGGGATTGGTGCACAGCATGGCTCCCTGACACATGGAGGAACTCACTTTATATACATCATTTTTTCACAACAGCTGGTCTACATTCTCATAGTGTTATTGTTTAGCACTGGTTTCTATACACATTTTGTAACAAAATATGACCATTCAAATGGTACATTTAACACATATGTTGGATTTGTTTAGATTCTGAACCGCGGTGTCAAGTTTCATTTAAATGAAAAAGAAATCAAGCTGATAAAGCTATTGACTCTTGGATTATTTCTAAATTTTTGTCATTATTATCTTTCTCTTGTACATATGATATACTCTGAGATAAAGAAATATACTTTTAAAATGTGAACTTTCACAGTTTTGTTCAAAAGCCGCAGCTTTGATAGATTTTCAATCACATAAATAGCTGAGAAGTATCATTTAATTTGCAGAAAGATAAATCTTGGCTACACACTATACAATTAAGCAAATGAGAGCAGTTAGCCTTGTTTAGCCTTATTTTCATATATCACATATCATAAAAGGCAACATTTTTTCATTTTTGTATGGTCTCACACCATTCCAGGGTTGCAGGCAAGATTATAGCAGATTTTGAAAAGTTAGTAATGCACTTATTGCATTTAATGAGCGTGCAGTATATGGTTCCTTAGCCTTGGCTGACATTTTGAAATTAGGCTTCCAGCAGTGAAATGTTGTCAGGGATGGGTTTTAGATTACTGGAGCTTTCAGGATTAGAGCTTTTTATACATAATGTCAAGTACAATCGTCTGTTAAAGGCTAAATGAGCGTACCATTGTTAATGCAGTAGTAGCACAGAGAATAGACTCTAGAGTTTAAGTTTTTGCTGACTCTGAACTTTATAGTGAACTTTACTCAGTTCTGTTCTTGAATGTGTGAAGAAATAGAGGAGAAAGATCTCTGTAGTTTTTAAAATGTATTCTAAACTCTTTCTGGTGTATATTACATTAGAAAAAGTTATTTGATTTGTCAAATCCCAAAACATTAATTTTATTTAAATTTTTGCCAAATGATTTGCCATGTATAAATATCCCTTTTATATGGGAGAAATAGATTTGTACATAAGTGAACTCTAACTACTATGCTCTTTAAAGATACGACTTTTTAATAGCTGTCTTGCATAAGAATTTAAAATTATGACCAACCTTAAAAATAACTATTTGTTTTAGAGCCACAGCCATATGCAAATCAAATGTCATGTGCATAATGTTATCTCATGTTATATACATTAATTTGTACAGAGTTATTCAAATGACTGTCTAAAATCTCGTATTTTTTACAGTAATTTCATAATTATAAGCCACACCTGATTATAAGCCGCACCTCCTGGTAGCCGGGTAGACCATGGGATTTGTCCATAAATAAGCTGCACCTGATGATTAGCCGCACTACTGGGATAGGCTGGATTCTTCAATGAAAAAGGTGCAGCTTATAATCGTGAAATTACTGTATATCTATAAAGCAGTGTTTGAGCCAGCTTTGTTATCTCAGGCCCAGATCAGCAGCAAGAATGTAGGTGTTAATTCAGTAATATGGAAGTTTTTAGTCAGAAAAGCCATAGAAGTTAATGCCATCTGTGCCCTTACATAAGATGGTTAGACTCCGCTGCTCGGAGTGTATAAATGTTTGGGAGCCCTGAAAAAAACGGTGTGCGGATACCAGTGTGCTGAGTCAGCAGTGTCTAAACTGGAAAATGAGGAAGCATTGAGGAGAGGTTTGCAGGTCACCGCTGCAAGCTTAGCACTTCTGCTTGCTCTAAAATCGCAGAGAGCCCTTTCCAAGTGGAGGTCAGTCCTCCCACTTTGTGGGGGGTGCAAGACTCACATGTTTATTTCTGTCCCTGGCTCTCATCTTGCCTTCTAATGACTGTGTACAAGTCTTGAGTTCTAATTAGACAGGACATTATTTTTCAACCTAATCATTCATCTTTAATTTAATTGGTAACTCCACCAACCCACCACCAATAATTTATTCCCTTTTTAAATTTATTAATTCCTTAGTACAGTAGAAAATAATTGATGGTTTACTGTTTAATATTTTGAAGGTAAATATCCTCAGAATCTATCATTGGGAGACAGTTCTCCTGTGACAACATTTTAATACACTGAAACCTTTTTATTGCCTTGACACTTTGTGTTTGATCTCACCAACTATTAACCAATATAAATATACTTTTTCTGGTTTTTGCAACTTTTGGTGACAAATTATTTTTAGCAATACACACCTTCTACTTTTGAATGTATGATCACTGTTCCTTAAAATGGAGCATTTTCAGTGCTGTGAGTGCTTCATGAGGCAAGACCACAAGGCACTGAGCCAAGTAGATTATTGGAATAAGCAGGCTAAATTCCATTGACTTTGCCAGCATTGAGCCAATTTATGGTAGTGTCAAATTCGATTTATATCATTTCATCTGACAAAGAACATCCCATCATACATATTTTTCTTTTGATTAAACAATTTTAGGTTAGTAAATAACTGTGGCTTCTCATGCTGGGTTTTTGGGTTGTTTGTTTTTGTTGTTTTTTTTTCTGGAATGGTACACTCCTCTATCATCAAGCTCCAAGTTAAAATGGCCAGAAGGCTATGTCTAGCAGCCCTTGTAGGATCATTTACAGTATGATCTTCTCAGCCCAGTGTGGTATTATTTCAGCAGCATAAACCAATCTGAAAGTCAACAGGGGGAGCAGCTATAGGAATAAGAAAAAGGGGACATTGTTCTGCATTCCTCCCTTGTCCCTGTTCTGAAGTGACCAAGGGCTCCAGGTGGGACACATAGCAGCCCTGATACACCAGTTTCTCATCCACCAGTTCAGGTGTATCAAGATTTTTCAACAACAGTCATGTAGAGCAGCACCAAATTTATTATAGGGGAAAGACTTGTGTGTGTGTGCACCTGCTGCATCTGTCTCTGAATTGTGCTCTATACACTGTCACCACACGTGAAGATCCATCCTGGAACATCTGAGATTCACTATCTTATGAGCATAACAAAGTAAAGGCTACTAAATATTCACGTAAGTCTAGTGACCAGTGGAATTAAAACACAGTGCTAGAGTTTCCACTTACATGGAATAAGCTCATTCCAATGACATCGAAACAGATACATAGGCTGAGCCAGACTGGTCTGGGGTTCTTAAAGTAAGACATAGTCCTGAAAAAGAGAGAAAACACACACTAGTTTTCCACCTTTTGTGAAAGAATGTGGGGAAATATTTACAAAGTGTCTAATTATATAAGGATACAGAGGGCATGTATTGTCAGGTATTGTGTTGGCCATTAAGTTTAAACCACTGGTCATATTTTGAAAATGTAGTGACAAGCAGAACAATGGAAGTGTGCAGGTACAAACAGCATGCAACTCATTAGTATGTAGGACCATTCTTGTCATCTTATTTTGAGTTTGAGTTTTGAACAAATGATAGTACAGTAATTTCAAAATTATAAGCGGCACCTGATTATAAGCCGTACATCCGGGTAGCCCATGGGATTTGTCCATATATAAGCCACACCTGAATATAAACCGCACCTGAATATAAGCCGCACTTTCTTTTTTTCTTTTTTCTTTTCTTTTTTTTTTTTTTTTTTTTTTTTTTTTGGTAAGCGAGAATCCATGTGCAACAAAGTAACGAATTAGTAACAGAATCGCGCCAGTGCAGGGTTTGGCGTCAGGTGCTCAAGTTGCAAACAGTTTTCATAGAACAGTGAAGCCTTTAAAGGCAGCCCCAGGCGCCCTCCCCGGCCGGCTCTCACTTCAGGGTTGGCATTTCACTGGGATTTGTCCACAAATAAGCCACACCTGATGATTAGCCACACTACTGGGGTAGGTTGGACTCTTCAATGAAAAAGGTGCTGCTTATAATTGTGAAATTACTGTACATTTTGTGGTTATTATTGAATTTTTGGTGCCTCTTAGTATTGATGGAAACTGTAGAGTTAAAGCCCTAGAGAAGACAATTAACCTATTTGGAAAATGTAATTAAAAGTCTTTAAAAAAAAAAAATACATTAAAGATAGTGATAATTTCTGAACAGAAGGTCCTTAAGATCTCAACACGGGCTTTTCTGGATCAGAACTCATCCATTACTGGAAATTTGTATTAGCACAAAATTAATCAGAAATGAACAATGAAATTCAGCTAATTCCATCTCCCTTTCTTTGGCTACAATCTGAGAAAAATTGTTTTTCCCACCTCCTTTGGAAAGAGCTAACCATTTCCCTGCCAAGGTAAGCCAGCAAGGCTCGGTTGGTATCTGAGATAGTCTCCCTGGAGCTACAGCAGAATGAAACAGCCAGCCTCTTGCAAGAGCAATTAACAAGAAAAGTTGCACTAAAAAAAAAAAATTTAAGTCATTAAAGTTCGCAGGGAAAAAGTAAAACTAGAAAACCATCTTGTAGGTAGCACAGTATTATATCTCCTGTTTTATATTTCTACATTGATTTCAAGTTTTCCTGCACTCTAAGTTGATCAGTAAAAATATCAATCATAGTATTCTTTGAGGTTCCAAATATCCTTTCCAGGTATAAAAATAATGAAGATTAAAGCATTCTGACATTTAAAAGGGGAAACTCTGAAAGGATCTGTTTCTCAAAATCAAAATTATTCAGTTACTGCCAGAATATTTTCCATAAATGTCAAGTTTATTCTAAAATATCTTGAAGACAAGTCTGAACATAAACTACTGAAATTGTAAGAAGAATATTGCTTTTACTGCAGATCTTTACAGCCGTTTATGACTAAATCAGATCAATTGCACCATGTTCCTTTCAGGACAGTCTTTAGTATCTTCTACACATCTTTAAAGCTTTACTAGGTCTCCAGCAATTGATTAAGCTTACACTTCTGCATTTATTTGCATTCATCCCTTCTAGCGTATAGGTTAATGCAATAATGGAGAGAAGTTATTAAGTTTTACCTGACTAAGTGAGAAAAATGGAAGACCTGAACATAGCAAAGTCAGATACCATAATATTTCAGAATGGAACTGTGCAATGACAGTTGTCATTATCGACCTCTGCATAGGCAGCAAGATTTCTCAGTTTGCATAATTCAGCATTAAAACAACAGGAGATACCTTTCTTTTCCATCCTATGAAAACACTCTTAGAACATGATGCAACAAGTGTGACTTTAGTATCTCAACTAGCTTGTCTCACTTACCTTTTTGCCTGCTTTCATCCTTTGTCGATTCAAACAGGGGAAACTCATTTAGTGACCTTCCCTGATGAGTAGAGAGACACCATACAAAGCCTTGTGTGCAATACAATAGTTGCAAAAATGCCTATCCAGTGATTTACAGATTTATTGTAGTATATATCCTGCTAGTCTGCTACAATTAAATACCTTTCCAAGTTTCATTCCAAAAATACCCATTTTCAGTCTTCCACCATTGAGAAAAGACCCAGATGTGAAATATTCCCTGAAGACACATAGCTGCAGGCTGTGGATAAGGCCACAATCCTGGCAGAGGGAAAGCAATTTGTCTGAGATAACCTACCCCTAAAGCCTCCAGGGAAGAGGGAGCCTCTTCAAACCCAAATGCAATAAGATTCTCCATTCTAGCACTAGAGTACCTAGGAACACTGGCTTTTTAAAGCCACAGGCTAAGTCTGCTGGTACATGAAGTTTTGAAACTCCTCCCTGTTATGCCCGAAGCATTAGCAGTGTCTTGTTTTAAGGGAAGAAAGCATAGCAAGCTACTGGTAGTCTCTCAGGTACACTCAGTGACACTTCAGCAACTGTTGGCAAATTTTTTTATAGCCACTCTCTCTCAATTTTCTCTTTGATCGACTGGGAAAGAAGACTTATTGCAACAAAAGCATATTGCAGAGTAAACTGCATAGCAAATTTCTCTGAATGAGCACCAGCCACTGACAATTTCTTGAAGCCTTAAGGTTACTTTTTCTTCAAAATTTACTCATTATACATGCTATCGAATAATGATGAGATCCCGCTATCAGCTTGGCTTTGTTTTTTTCACATACCAAACTCATCCTTTACAAAGTAGAGGATAAGAGTTTGTTTTCACATACTTACAGACTAATGACAGCCACTCAGGGAGAAACATCTGCCAATACCAGGAATATTGTGTTCTCACTCATACCTACAAATCCCTGATTATAACAGTCTTTGTCCTTATCTTGACAATATTGTACAAGCTTTTGTGTTTCAAGATTCAGGATTTCAGTTTTCTCTCTGCTTCCCACACATGCTGTGCAAGTAATATCCCTTGTATCTCTGCCATTACAAAAATTCACATCGCTCACAGAAGTAACATATAAATAAAAACTCATAAACTCTTTTGAAAATTAAGGCAAAAAATATTTTCCAGGCTGATCTTACTAGCTTAGGTTTCATCTGGTGAGGGAAAAGTAAGCCTCATAGCTCACCATTTATAAAGACTGAAAAGTGAATGTGAGTTTTCTTGGAGGGAGGGAGGCAGTAAAATTTTTGTTCTTTACATTTCCAAAGATATAATCAAATAATATTTTAATGACTTGATCTTAGCTTTCCCTGAAGTTTTGTAATGTTAAGTACTTCTTAGAGTCATCAGTTGAATGACAGGACTAACTGAAGGACCTTACAGCACAAAACCTAAAATTTTATCATGTAAAGTATTATTTATCCTTCTTGTACAAGTCTGAACACTATTCCCCCACCTACTTTATAGAAAGTAAAACAAGCGGTCTCTACCTGTTCCCACATTTTCTTGGCTGAGTTGCTGTGCAGAGAGCATGATATGATGCATTAAATTTTTTCACTTCTCATTTACCCATTTATCTTATAGAATATGATCCACATCGTTTCCTGAAGACCATAACAAAATGTCGTATAAATTGTTGTATAAAAAACCACAACTCTCATCAATAAGGGAACATTTTTTGAACATTTTAAAGAAATCAGCTATACTTTTATTACATTTTCAAGACCAAGAAGGTCTTTAAGTATTTCATTATAATTCCATATAATTAAAGATTTTGACAAGGACAGCTTTTGGAAAAACCATTAAAATCGGATTCTTGTATTTATATAGATTTATCAATTAACCGGCACAAATAGAATATGGAACAACTTAACCTCTGTTTATATCTGTGACATTTTCTAATATCTTATGCAAGTTCTTTAACTGTGAAGCAAGTTCAGGGCTCCATTATGCTTTCTTCCTGTTTTTGTCAGTACATCACATATATTAGCATTGAAGCCACAAGGTACGCCAGACAACCAAAACCAGATGAAAAGAAGTGGCCTAAATTCATATCTAAGCAACAGGGTTATCATTATAATTGAAAGAAGTTTAATATGGCCCAATCTCAGAATTGTTGAGTTGGAAGGGACACACGAGGATCATTGACTCTGACTTCTGGACCTGCACAGGACAGCTCCCAGGAGCCCCAGCATGTGGCTAAGAGCATTGTCCAAATGCATCTTGAACTCTGTCAAGTTTGATGCTGTGATCACTTCCCTGGGGAGCCTGTTCCAGTGCCCAAACACCCTCTGGATGGAGAACTTTTTCCTGGTATCCAACCTAAACCTCCCCTGGCACAACTTCAGGCCATTCCCTCGCTCCTGTCCCTGTCAGCACAGAGCAGAGATCAGTGCCTGCCCCTCCTGTTCCCCTCACAAGGAAGTTGTCACTGCACTGAGCTCTCCCCTCAGTCTCCTCCAGGCTGAACAGACCCAGTGCCCTCAGCTGCTCCTCACACGGCTTCCCCTCAAGGCCCTTCCCCATCCCTGTGCCTCCTTTGGACACTCTCTAATAGTTCAATGTCTGTCTTACATTGTGGTGCCCAAACTGCCCCCAGCACTGGAGGTGAGGCTGCCCCAGCTCAGAGCAGAGCAGGACAATCCCCTCCCTTGCCTGGCTGTGATGCTGTGCCTGATGCCCCCAGGACAGGGCTGGCTCTCCTGGCTGCCAGGGCACTGCTGGCTCATGTTCAGCTTTCTGTCCACCAGAACCCTCAGGTCCCTTTCCATGTCACAGAATCCAGCACTTTCCCTTGTTGAACTTCATATGGCTAGTGACTGCCCAGCCCTGTGATTTTTGAGGGACTTGACAGCTCCTATTCAGTAAGACTGCAGGAGAGACACTCAAGCATTTCAAGGGAAAGTGGAGAAGATGATGTAAGTAAAGTGGGCGGACGATTAATACAGAAAGAGTGCCAACACATTGACTAGCTGTCATGGTACCCAGTGCAATGATGTGTTATCCATCATTCATGAAATCTGGTTTCTGGAGAAAATACAATGACACACATAGAATGAGTAGGAGCTAGCAGCAGAATTTGCAAACCTTAGGCTTTTCTGGTCAGAATTCTGGAATGACTGAGTACTGTCCTTCTTTAATGATTTCAAGACTTAATTGCTTATAGTCATCTCTATATGGTAAACTAAAAGAATTTTTTGTATAGGACATAAATTGCAATTCATCTTTCCACTATGATTTTTTTTCTTTCTGTGTCCCTCTGATGAAGAATCTGAGATTTCCATAAGGAGTACTAAAGGGATTTTTTTTTTATGCCAGGGGCAAATGAGGCTAAAGGGACTGTAGAAGAGAGGAGAATGTTAGTACTGAAGAGGCTATTCAGAGGAGATTGATAGCTGTAACAGAAATAAAGGAAAGAATAGAACAATAGTGATTAAATAAAACCTAGAAAGGTTAGATGAAAAATAATAAAAAATAGAGAAAAAAAGTAAGTTCAATTAAAAAGTTAATGTTGATGTAAAAGGCACATATAATTATATTACTGATTTAATTTTTTGTTAAACCCCTGAGAATATACAAGTGCCAAAATTTTCCAAAGCCAGACATCAACTTTGTTGTCTTCAAGGCATGCCTGTAGTTTTCTTTATGCAGCGGAGAATAGAGAATATAAAATTCTAGACATAAGAGATACAAATATCAAGTGAAGCAGCAGTGAAAGGGTGTTTGCATAAAATAGCAGTAACAATAACAATAATAGCCAAGTGACTTTAACCAGTGTACATTTTAGTGTCAAGTAAGCCATCCTGCCCCTTGTTTATAATAATAGGATGTTTTCCATTACTGTACAGTAAACTTTTGTATCAATGGAGAACAATACAATTTGAAATGTAGACCAGCAAAACCAAGTACTGTAGAAGAGGAAGAAACAGTGTTCCTGTTTTTCTTCTGTGACAGCCATCTGATACAACCATCATCCATCCACTAGAGTATGAGAAATGAGTTAGCAGCAAACACAAACACCCATACTCTTACACATACACACCCCTCTTCTAGAAAGAAGGGGATTTACGTATGTGATACTGGAAGCATTTTCCAAAGGGCAGACCAAACTATTACAGGTGCTTAGGCATCTAGAGGTGTGTCAGTGAGAAGTTAGGCTGTAGATGCAGACATGGTCTTCTCATCTCTACTTTGACTTGCTTACCCTCTTGTTTGTTGTGAGCTGATATTGATACTGGCCATCCATTTCAAATACAGAGAACAGTTTTCAAACAAGGAGAATATTGCAGAATTCAAGATTGTTTTGTGTGCAAACCGTAAGGCTTTAATAGCAGTTCTTCATTTTTTTGTTTGACACCATCTTATCCATTATTTTGTACCTAGAATGACTTTATTAGTGTTGAATCATCACCTGTACAAGCAATGTTTATTTTTAACTATTGATGCTTCTGTTATTCTCTTTGGAATATAAATCCAAATATATGACTACATGTTTCTTCTTATTAGATAACAGATTGTTTTCTGCTTCCACATAGTTTTTTTTTGTTTCATCTACAATAACTAAAAAGAATAATTTATACCTAATATTTCAATTAAAAAGGTGAAAGTGCTTATGCATAATATTCCACTTTAATTGCTGTGCACTAGTACCTCAATACATCTTCCATAGCATCAGCACTTAAGAAGGGCAATAAACTGAAAGAATTTGGGCTGTGAGGTTTGCTGTATTTCAAATCCCTATTTAATTCTGTAGTAATCTAACGCAACAGTGCAGGGATGAAAGAAAGGTCATGTTTAAAGTACAGGGATCTGTCACATACATTGTAGACATCCAAAACATTTTAGTTGAAATTGCTACACTATGAAAAATTGGAGTTATTTAGAAGAATTAAATAAAGGACTTGGCTGTTTCTTGCCAAAGACTCCATATAAACATATCTTGCTGTTCAAAGTGGGTCTTAGTGACACAAAATGAGAAAATACATATATCAATATATATATAGAGAGAGAGGGAGAGAGAGAGGCTTTTAGTGCTTATTCATAATGACATGCAATGGCCAGAGAAGTTCAAGTAGTAGAAATTTGAAAATATTATAGCTGTAGTTGAAACACTCACAGGTAATACAAAGTCAAGGTAAGAGAAAAAGTACAAATTTACTATTGCTGAATCTGGAAACACTGAAAAGAATAAAGGACTTTTCACTGAAAAGAATATAAGTTCTTTTACTGTAAGAGCTGTCTATTAAGTGTGTAAGGGAAATATAAATTATTTCCTGACAGCATGTATCTGGTAGAGGACAAAGCAAGCTGTCTGTTTTTATTAAATTTTCCATGAAGATATTAGTGATAATTAATAAAAGCATTAGTTTGGCCTTTGTCTTAAAATTCCCCTAAAATTTCCCTCTGACTTAAAGAAAAGTATTTAGCTGTCATAATTTATTGTCTGGGAGTTTCACATTCATCACTGTATTTGCCCATACATACCTTTTGGAGAGAAATATTTTCTCACTTCACAAATGCAGGGGAATAAAGAGGCGATCAGTAATATTTCACATAATAAGTACCCAGGAATGTTAGTGCAAAAAGAAATTATAGGAAACTTCCTGAAAATTTTGACTTCTAAATTAAGCCTTGAGGCAGTAGGAGAAACATTAATCAAATGTTTTCAGGAAGAGAATATAAGATCCATGTTTTTTTACAAGGGTTTGAGAGACTTTGGCTTTGTCTATACATCTGTGTCCTGGTTTAGGGGACAGGTGTTGCCAGAAAAAGGCAGGAGCTTTTCCTAAAATGGAGAATAAAAATCCCCTCCCTCCCAGTTTACTATAATTTGGAAATTAAGGAGCTCTCAGGCAGGAAAAGTATGGGTTTAGGAATAACAGTTCTTTACTGATATATCTACAAGACGAACAAGAACAGCAGCTATAAAAGAAACAGCAATAAGACAGAACAAAACTCAGTCCTTTTCCCAGTCACAGACACTCTTCTCCACGCAGTCCTGGTGGGGAGCAGGGCGGGCCCCTCACAGCAGCAGCACGGCAGGAGCAGGGAGAAGAGGCAGGGCTGTGTCCCAGATGGGAGAGAGAAGATTCTGCTCACCGTTCCTGGGTCCCAGTGCTCAGCACTGTTCTCAAAGGCAGGAGGTGGTAGCAGTGCAGG
>VRYO01002297.1:74126221-74184068 GCA_009812075.1 Sialia sialis | reverse complement strand
GTCCTGAGCAGTATTGGAGTGAAAGCAGCTGGTGCTGGTCTGGGCTACCTGCAGAAGAGTTTTACTGAGGATCTGGACCTTAGTGTAACAGACAGCAGAGGAATGATTGTTTTCACTGTATAGATGAAAGGGATTTTTCTCCACACTGGAAAAATTCTTATCCCTTATGAAGTGACCTGATTTTTAAAATTATCTGGTATAATTTTGCTACCTGCCAGCTTTAGAATGTATGAATTGCAGTATCAGCTCAACTCAGTGATCTGGTTTATTTTCTGCAATGTGTACACTAACCAGACATACAGGAAACACTACAGAAAAGGGAATGAATGATCCTATCTCTGATATCACTTCATGACTTTTGCAGTCAGCAATTTAAAGATCTTCTGAGCCAGGACTCCAGCCAAAGCATCCATCAGTCAGGCTATTCTCTAACCCACTTTAAACTCATTTATCACTTTGGCTACCTTCAAATCCTAAAGCAGCAATTCCACATTTCAATTTTTGTTGTATCAATGACATAAAAATAAAATAATAGGTTGAGCATCCTAATTCTAACACTTAAAATTTTATTTGAATGCAAATTACATTATTTGTATCCTGAGCAGAGTTGTTTGTCTTTACAGTCACTCACAATAACTGGAAGTAAATTTTAAAAAGCACCACAGATGAGACTGATTCATGTGTATCCAACACTCAGACAAAATTGCAGATGATCGGCTGCATCCTGTTGGCTGTTATGTTTCGTGCAAAACCCAGAGTGCTATGATACAAGCCAAAGTGTCATCATTTCAGCTTCATCAGAATGTGCTTATATTTTTAAGCACCAGCAATTTTCTTACAAATACTATAAACTCTGCAATTTATTTAATTGAAAATTTAATACTGGATAGTTTTTGGATTTAGAATAAGAAACTCTAAGAGGAAGTTTCAAAATGTATTTGTATTACTGAGATCAACTGAGTAATTAAAATGGGTGTTCTCACCAGAGAAGTTTTGGGGTTTTTTTTAAATAATGTCAATAATATCAACCAGTCCTTTTGTACCTCAGTAAGACAGTAAGCTGTCTTACAATTGGCCAGCTAAATGTAGAACAAAATAGTAAAAAAATGGTTTTAAAAAATGTTAATGGCTAAAATTAGCAAAATTATTTACAAGAGAGAGGAAAAAGAGTGCCACTAGATAGTCACATCACCTGGATGAAGTTTATTCAACAGTAGTTTAAAGGAATTAGTAGCAAGCACTTACCATAAAGCATCACAGCATTGCCACTTTCAAGGGCTGAAAACAATTCATCTTTAGAAACTATATTCCTATCATGGATTGAGTAGGTAATATTGATGAAGGAAAGAATGAGGAAATAGCAGTACACGTCAAGCTGACTAGAAATAAAATCAATGACAAGAGGCAGCCAGACACACATGAGTAATTTATTAAGCAGTGATAGATTTGGGTAAGTAACACTGCAAAATCAGTCCTTCTTCTGATATGTGGGGTGAAGAGAAATTGGCAGTTTTGTAAACCGAGCAATTCTGTTTGTTAATATGTAAAATAGGACTTCAAGAATTGCACTTACTCTTTCCTACCTGACTTTCACTGATGTATTTATGCTGAAAGCTATATTAAATCCCCTGGGGTAAACACACTACTAGAATTAAACTTCTGTCAAGGCATTGCCCTGAGGGATTATGTTATTGGCAATCATGTTTATCAGGTGTCCTGGAGTGCTGGGCTCAGCACCAACACACAGGGAGAGCACCAGGGACTCCTCTCTCAAGGAGACTGCAGCCTGACTCAGGCACGGAGCATATTCAGTTTACAACACTGAGGTGAAAGAAATAAAGGTGTAGGATTGTGTAAGTGTCTCTGGTAAAATACATGCTCATTCTCACTGTGATCTCATACACATTATTAGAGACCTTCTTATAAAACATTAATATCTTCCCTGTGTGAGTTTTTAAGTGGCCACTATTCTGGTGTGAGTGGAGCAGCAGATTAAAATGGGAATCTCAGGTCATCTTCTTTCATGTGATACAAGAATAAAATACCTTTTAAACAAATGGTCATAATGGGGAATTTGTACACTGGCTGCTTCCTCTTGTCACTGCTTAGATGTCCACTGTTCAGAAACTTATATTGGATTTAATTTATATCAAATTCATCACGTAGACTTTCTGGTTTCCTCCTGCTTCCTGAAATATGGAGACACTGTAATTCTTTTATTGCAGTAGGCATCTTTAGTGGCAAGCTCTTCAAATTCCTTGGAAAGCATTATCTAAGAGCATAGATAATGCCCTCCTGAAGAAAGCGATCATGTTGCTAGGCACTAGTTCTCTGTAGATCATCTTGCTGAAATCTCATGCACTCTCTCCACAAAATTTTTCCTTCCTCATTTGGAAACCTCTTTTGTTCCCAGCAGTAAGCTCATGTTCTTAGACTCCCTGGGAGTTAGACAAAAGTGAAACCAGTAGATATGAGGCCTTGCAGAGAGCTTTGGGTCCTCACAAGGCTCCTTACAGTGACTTCCATAGGGAGAATGTGTTCAGAACATAGAGGAGGAAGAACCTTCTTCCTACTGGTATCTGTGAGGTACCAGTGCTATCCTAAAAGTAATGATGTCCCAGATTCCTCCTCCAGATTGTGCTGACACATTACATCATAAGTATGGAGTAACTCAGCTGAACCCTGTCTATGGCTCTATGAGAAGAAGCAGAGGGAGGTGGAATACAGCATGAAAGCCAGAACCAATGAAAAAACTGCTTTTTCCCTTATTCAAGAAACCTGGCTTGAAGTAATATGATAGAGGATCTTTTATTAGTTACAACTCCTTCTGATGTGTATGAATGTTCTACAAAACCATTCCATTCTTTGTTCCTTTAAAACAACTAGGTTGTCATAGTGTTCTTAATCACAACTTTACAAATTTTTAAATCATGCTAAAGGAATCCCTGTGAAAGTTTTCACACTTCTTTGTCATAAATACTAAACCTTTTATCCTAGTGGTTTAACATAGCAGATAAAGATAATTGAATGAATGTGATACCACACCGATTTTCCTTCTTTCTGGAAGACCATGCAAAGGTATTAACAGCATAAATGATTTCACCTTTTATAAGAAAAAATTCTTGGCATTTTTCTTTCTTGTGCCAGCAATGAATAGAAACTGATGTCAAAATATTAGCTGACTTTTTAATCAATTGTTCTCTTTCCATTCTCAATCAAACTTCTGTATACACGTGTGATCACAGTCACAGTCACAGATCTCTCTGGTTATGGATACTATTGCTCTTCTCTTTCAATTTCCATGAATTATCTAATTTTTTGTGATCCTGATGGCAAGAAACTCCCTCCTTTGATTTCCTCAGTGTCCATAGCTCTACAATCTTCCATCTACGTGGAAAACACAGATATTTCATTAATATCATTAGAAACACATAATTACACAAATTTTCCCCTCTTCTGTATTTAAAGAGGCTCTAAATTTATAACCTTTTTTTTAAGATATGTTTTGTATTAAATAAAGCCCTCTATTAGGAATTTCTGTCTTCCAGATGCAATTTAATCCTGAGGATGAGGCAGCTTCATTGCCACTATGTGTATCTCTGCATGAACAAAAAACTGATGGCCTCTGAAACAACCCATGGCTAATGCATTAAAGGCATTAGAAATTAATATAATTACCATAAGAGGAATTAATGTGATTTGTGATGCTATTGTATACATTTGTATTGACACTGCCAGTTGCCCAAAATGGAGATTCTGTTTCTTTCTCCTCACTCTGCATTCACTCTCACGAGCCCAGGTTGACAAGATCTGATACAGAGCAGTAAAGCAGTCTCCTCTCTGTTCTGTCTGCTGAAAATATTGTTTTGCAATGCATTGTCCATCCAAAGGTCACTCTACCACCACTCTACGCGCACTTTTCTAGTGTGCTAATGTGCTCTGATTTTAAGGCAACAGGAAATAAAAATATATTTCTGGAAAAAAAAAAAAAAGAACAGTAAAAATTGTTGAAATACATATATACATATATAGATCCCATAAACAACTTTCAGAATCATCTGCATTATTTTCTTATAGTTGTCTGTTTGTGTGTGTAGGTCTACACATTCTATGAACACATTCAAAAGCATCTGTTCCTCTTTGCTCAAAAGCACGTCTGGGGGCACATGAACACACAGACTGTATTTGGGTTCATTTTTAGGTTTCTGTCCTGAGTTTGGCTGAGATGGAGCTAATTTTCCTCACAGAATCCTGTTAGGTATTGTGGCTTGGATTTCTGAATAAAGTGTTGCTAAAACACTGATGTTTTAGCATTGCTGAGCAGTGATTACACAGCATCAAGACCTTCACTGTTTCTCAGCTGCCCTGGCAGTGAGTCAGATGAGGTGGACAAGAAGTTGGGAGGTAACAGAGCCAGGACAGCTGACCCCAAATGGCCAAGGGTTATCCCAGACTGTATGACAACATGCTCAGCAATACACCCAGCCTTGGTCTTTTAAAGGTGCCTGTTGCTTGGAGACTGGCTGGGCAACAGTCTGCTGGTGGGAGGTGCTGAGTGACTGCTTTTGCATCACTTGGTGCAGGCTTTTTTCCCCTTCACTTATTAAACCATTTTAATCTCGACCCACAGGTTTTTCTCACTTTTGCTGTTCTGATTCTCTTCCCCATGCTGCTGGGGGAGTGATCAAGTGACTGGGTGGGTGCTGAGCTGCTGGCCCAGGTCAGCCCACCACATTTGCTCAAGCCTACTTCATGTTTTACTGGGTAAGAGAAGAAAGTCAAAATGTTCTACATGCCTCTGTAGGTGGGCATGACCCCAAGCATTGGCACAAAGTCATCTGTACTCTGGAATAATTAGCATGCCTCCTGGCATGATTTTGTCCCACACTAGCTAGCATTATCCCAGTCAATTCCCCAAGCTCAGGATAGTTGGAACTGGCAAGGGACCAGTTTGGATGTGGCCACCTGATTTTGGATTAGAAAGAAATTTACTAACATAGACATTTTCTGTGGCAATCCAGCTGGCTGCAGGATGAGTGAATGCTGCTCTTACTCATTTTGTTAGCAAGTACAAATAGGTGTAACCATAGCATACCTTTAAAAAATCTGCTTTATCTGTTACTTCTGAAAATAAACAGAACTAATGTGGTATGAGAAGACTTTGGATTGCCATAATAATGTAGATACTATCTCCCTTTCCTGGATTCTTTCTATTTTGGACTTAAACTACTTATTTCAAAAAGACCATTTCTTACTGTTTCCATACTGCTGATCCTAAAAGACCTTGTCCTTGGAGGAAAACTGAGCATTCTTGAAACTGAAGATGCTCTTAGGGGCAAAATCATCCTTTTCATGTTATTATTCTCATATAAATACGTTTAAGATGTATGTATACACTATGATTAACAAACAAACAAATAAAAAAACAAACAAAAAACACAGAAAAAATAATGAAGGCAAACAATCATGTAAAGGAATTAAACTCTTACAGATATGCAGAGAAGGAATCTTTGCTGAATGCAGTACCCCAGAGAAGAAGATGGACTGTTTTGGTATGGCAGGATTATAATCATAACAGTCAGACTAACTGAAAGACAACTGCAGGCTTTGTTGTTGAACTTCTCGTTCTAGGCATCATTTTGACTGCTGAGGAAACACCCTAAAATTACAGTAATTTTATTGTTAGCAAATAACATCAAAATCTAAAATAGAGAAAACAGATGATCTAATTCAAGAGTAGAGATACTCAAGTGATAACCAAATTTTCTTAGAAGAAAATAATTTTTTACAAGGATGTGTTGCACTGGGGGGCAACACAAGGCAGTATTTTCTGTCTATGGCAGCTTTACCTGGTAATTTGTTTCACCAGGACATGAGTTTGCACTGGCATTTGGATCCTCATGTAGGAATCTGAAGTTTCATAAATCAGTATCCAGTTCTCCCTTATGGTGTGCTATTTTTTCAAGGAAGCTCCTTCAAATCCTTGCCTTTGTCTATGCCTGGCCACCTCCTCCTCTTTTTCTCAGAACTCCTTTGGGAGATCCCTCTCAACTCTTTTCTTTGCTGACATTGCTGACTCATGTGTAACCCTTGTGCTTAGCTCAGCCACCTCTTCATTACCAATCCTGGCTCAGTGCCTCTAGCTACTCACACAGCCCCCATCATGAACTTTTAAATAAATTAAAGTTAGGAAGACTCAGGACCTTTGGAACATGGGTTGTTCATCACGCTAATTGGTTACTGGCTCTTGTATTCATTCTTCTCCAAACAGGTTTGGCCATATAGCTTATGCAAACAAGTATTTCTTACTACTTAATATTACTTGCAACAATCCAAAGAGAGATTTTTAAAAGCTGAATATCTTAATCTAGAAAGCTGGAATGATTATACAGCACATCGTATGTTACAGCCAAACAGCTTTTTCTTCACTGTTAATGTAGTTGTCTCATTATTATATCTCTTCAAATCTGCCAAAAGCATTTGTCTTCATTTAAGAGAGCATGCTACACATTCCATATTTTAAAATTAAAGCAATATGGAATTTTCAGAGCCTAAAAAAAGTTCCTGAGAAACAACTGCGCTGAAAACCAAAGCATAATAACAACAGTGAAACTTTTTTATTGCTGATCCATAATCTTCACATTAATTTGCGTAGTTCCCAAGTAAGTAGAAGTCTTTCTGACAGCCCAGTAGAAGAATTCTGACAGCCAGCAGGCATTCTCTTTTCTCCTCTGAGTCACACCCAGTTGCAGAGACTTTTCAGGCTAAACTGTGCATGCAGTGATAAGAATCCAGTCCCTTCTGTTCACGCTGCTTCTTATATTGCTGTTACCCACAATGATGTACAAGAACATAGCTAATTTTCAATTGTTTTCAGAGACCTTACCATCAATTCAAAAAGCAAATCTATATTTTATCCACAAATCTACATTTTATCCTTCTTTAAATAATAAATCTTTCAGACTTTGTAATGCAAAAGCTCACAAAACTATTTTTATAGAGCAATTTTCCAAGGTAGGATCAATTTCAATTTAATTTTTAAATTCTTATTCCTCAATAGCTCAGTAATGAAGTTGTTTTAAGAAGACTTACCAGTGATTTCCACTTTTTCTACCTAAACTGAGCATAGCCACTTTGTGTTCAAAAGAGTTTTTTAAAAAAACAAAACCAACAAACAAACAAACAAACCAAAAGAAACCACCACCAAGGAAAATAAGACAACTGAAAAAGGAGCTTCTTCTCTGGCACAGGGAAGCACCACTATTACAGCACTGTGATAGCAATTTGAGACTAATTAGCTAGGAAGAAATTGAAAAATAATTATATAAATTTATTTTATGCTTTAGAGTTTTAAAGGGCTTCTTATTTTCTTTTATATCTCCCTATAAACCTCTCATTCTGAGCTTCATAAACTTCAAAACACACTTATTTGAGGTCACAGTTAAAATATTAAGTTATTTTGTCCTGACAGAGCTGACGTTTACCTTGTTTAAAGTGTTTAACATCAAAGTCAACCCAATATATTCATGATGTGAAGTAGGCCATATTCACTTACCAGAAATGCTCATCCAATGCTTTGTAAACATTTAAAGCACTTAAGATAAGAAGCAAGATCACAAGCCTCTGCTCATGCACATTTCATCCCTTATTCTATAGGTGTAACACCCAGTATTAAATACCACTTAAATTAAAGGGAGTCTTTCCACTGACTTCTGAATTAATCCTGCTAACAAGTAGAGGGTCCTATTCCTTCATTTCCTGCCTGCCCAGGAATATGCACGTCTTCACAGCACAAAGGCAGAAGGGGAAGAGATTCTGTTGCCAGGTTTTGTAATCGAAGAAATGAAATTGCCTCTTAGTAACCTGTTCTGTGATGCTGCTTGTGCAGAACTCATTTGCTTAAATATAACCTGGCAATAACAATCCAAACCAGGCAAGGGACTGAAATGAGTACGAGTGTAAGGAAATTGTATGAGAATTGTCTTCCCCCTGGATTTCAATTTACTGTAGGCATGTCACCAAGAAAGCAATTCTGAGTAAAAGAATACAAACCTGAGCTTTGTACTGACAATCTCTAGAGAATGCTGCAAACAACATGGAATGAATTTTACTGTCTCATATATTAGTCATAGCTCTGCATAATATGAATTATCTAGCTAGGTTTCTTGCCCCTATCCTGCCTAGACACCAAAATGAGCTACAAATATTTCTAAGCCCCAAGGCAAAGTAGCATAACACAGGTTCCTTACCCAAGCCCTCCAGGGCAGGAGGATGTTGAGTGCAAGCCAACCATCAGGAAGGGTTCCTGGCCCAGGCTCCCTTTCAGTTCCTGAGCAGGCTTGGGCTGGGAGAACAATTTTTGGCCTAGGTCAAAACCGTGCCAAGGAATTCACTAACAATTTATACACATCCCAATGCATAAAGGATACCTCTGCAGTTACTAGTGTAGATACTCTGCCACATGACAGACTGAGAAAGATTTTCACATGCAGCTAGAAACTTTACTGAATTCTTTTCCACCCCAAAAGACTATCCCTTCACATCTAGTTGACAGAATTATTTTGTACTATGTGTATTATAAGATCTAGAGGAGAATAGTGGCTAGCAGAGGAATTACAGTAATTTCACGATTATAAGCTGCACCTTTTTCATTGAAGAATCCAGCCTACCCCAGTAGTGTGGCTAATCATCAGGTGCAGCTTATTTATGGACAAATCCCAGTGAAATGCCAACCTGGAAGTGAGAGCCGGCCAGGGAGGGTGCCTGGGGCTGCCTTTAAAGGCTTCACTGGTCTGTGAAAACTGTTTGCAACTTGAGCACCTGACACCAAACCAGAATTGCTGGCACGATTCTGTTACTAACTCGTTACTTTGTTGCACATGGATCCTTGCTTGAAAAAAAATTAATTAAAAAATAATAATAAAAAAACCCAATGTGCGGCTTATATTCAGGTGCGGCTCATATATGGGCAAATCCCGTGGTCTACCTGACTACCTGGAGGTAAGGCTTATAATCAGGTGCGGCTTATAATTGTGAAATTACTCTACTTTGAATAAAACCCAGCAGTTCTCCATAGACATAACTGATGCTGCAGTACAGCTACACTGCACAAGATTTAAATGCAGAGGTTGTTGGTTTGAGTGATATAGGTGACTGCTATCAAGGGAGAACTTTGAAGAAAAGTAACTGCAAAGGGCAAAAGTTAAAAAGAAGTCTCTGTACACTTCTAGTGGACCATATATAAACAGCACTTCTGTAGCTGAACTCTGCACATGGGAAAATGGGAGACATTCTGACTAGTCTTCATAAGTGTGAAATACCTTCAAGGTAGATCTTGGTAGGAGAATAGCAGGTACTGAATTTGTCAGTAAAATCTGAAGAAACTTCAGGAGAAAATAATAAGAAGGATATTAAAAGTGTATGTGGAAATGCAGAGAAAAATTACAGTCTAAGTGTAAGTTTACTTCCAGATACACTTATACTTTTGCAGTAGGATCAGTGTGGTTATATTGTCTGATAAAAGGACAGATTCCAGAAGAGAAGAAACATCTTAAATCAAAGTAGCTGCTCAAATTATATTGCACCCACCCTGCGACTGGGCATGTGAAACGGTCCCTAAGTTTAGCAACTATTGTGATAATTTGCGTATGATACCAAAAAGAAAAGGAAAATAAAGTTTGATCCTGAAAAACATTTGCTGTGAAATTGCCGTGCTGTTGATAAAGATGGGAGTGCAACTGTAAACTAAATCAAAGGAACTGCAGAAAAAGCTGGGTCATTTACAGCCAGTTATATGCTGTTTATCAGAACCTTGAAAGGTATCTTGCTTGTTGTGGGTAAACAAAATGATTGAGTAGAAGGACAAAAAATTGAGTGTCCTTAGTTATCACTCATTATCTTTGTAAGGCAGATCACTTCATTACTCAAAGATTAATGCTGCAAAAACAGGTTGCTTTAAAAATCCAAGTATTGTTTTGTACTGCATATAGAATCCTTCAGTATAATAATTAACTGTGCATATCTCATCACACAAACGCAAGTCAAGTGATAATTATTCTGGTCTATCATGTCAGAACAAAATGTAGTCTTGAGTCTTCAACTGCTAAGGACACTGTAAAGGGCTTTTAGAAGACCTCAAAGTTTTTCATTGTGTTAACTAAAATATATAGTTTCATAGCTGTTGGTTGAAAGCAAATAACATTATTTTAGAATAATTATTTCTACTATATTGCTATTTTTAGTATCTGATTTCCTGAGTTCTTTGCTTGAAAAAGTGATGTTAGCAGCACTGGAGTCTGTCAAAGAAAGGAACATGGGATTTTTAAATGGTATCTTCAAGGCTTTATGGTGTCAGCAACAATAATGATTCTGGAAGAGAAACCTGAAAGACTTCAGCTATGATTTCTCAGACATTTAAGATACTAAGAGTTTCAGATATGACTGCAACTGAAGAGACAGCCTCCCTTGCCAGATTTTTTCTCATTGCAAATATGACTCTCTTCCAGAAAACCACTCCTGGAAAGAAAGTTCTTACTTCTCTGTCTCACAATCTCTGAATATGCCTCTTGTTTATGCCACTTTACTCTATAAATCAGTATTTCATCTAATAATCAGTATTATCTGACCAGCATACTGTATCCCTGCATTGTGACAGTTTGCTACTCCTGAGGCAAAGATACTGTATTGCCCAAATCACTTTAAATTTAGGTGATAATTAAAAAATAAAATCCATAATAATAAGCAATATCTTCTTTTATGAATTTGCATTTTTTATTTTAAAAAGAGAAAGGTACACTGTTTGAGAGCTGATAGCTTAAGAATCACTAAAAGAAAATAAAATATACAGAATTACTTTTCAGCTTTTTACTGTGTCCTTTGCATTATCTTTGCTTTGCTTGTTCTTTGTTTCATTTATTCATTATTCTTTGGTCTTTAGGTGCTCTTTGTGAACTCAGTGCATGATCAAAACATCATAAGAATAGCATCCATTTAATTTCTCTCCTTAAGTTTATCTCCACAGAGATAAGTCAAAGGCAAGATTCCAATCTCTAAGAAATTTTATTTAAATGGTTTTCTACTACTTGTTACTTCTGCTTCATTTAATCATCTGAGTGCGTTTTACCCTGTTTATTTTGATGCCACCAATACAAATTTCGTTTTTCATTTTCAGCTTCAAATAGCTTTGATTGTTATACTATTTATCAGAATCCAGAGACAGTCAACAATTTTGTTGAAGGAAAAAGGAACTGGTTTCAGGGCAAGAACACAAATCAGGTGTTCTTACTTAACCCTCTGTGCATTTTTGTGGAAGATCTATATCAGAGAACCCTGCTATAAAAAACATATTTTTCTATTAAAAAAGTACCATTGTTCTTTTAAAAAAAAAAAAGCATAACAGCCAAATGCTCAAAGAATATTGATAAATTCTTATTTTGAGCCTACATTTATGACCTACTTTTGCAGGACCTACTTTTTTATTGTCTCCACTACAATAAAAATTGACATATTCTTTACTCCAATCATCATTATTATATAAAAAACATTAATCACTAGAACATGTAGCTTTGAATTTCCATTGTTTTTTAGATTTTTCAGCTGCACTCCAGTACACTCATTGGAAACAGGTGTCATACAAGTATAAGACAAAGAAATAATTTGAAGCCTGATACCTTTTGTGCTTTCAATAGTATATTGTTTATTAAAAAGTTATGAATGATCTTAGATATTCCAGGAACTTAACACCTGAGACTCTATAGTGAAGTCCATGAAACTATGCATTCTGAGGACATAAAAACTTCTTTCTCTCACTTAAAAGTAAATTTGGGGAGCCAAGAATAAGAGTAATGGAAAGAAGATGTGGTTATAGTAAAAGTTTACAGTAATTTCACAATTATAAGCCACACCTGATTATAAGCTGCACATCCGGGTAGCCGGGTAGAGCATGGGATTTGTCCATATATAAGCCGCACCCAAATATAAGCCCCTTTTTTTTTTTTTTTTTTTTTTTGAAAGCAAGGATCCATGTGCGCCAAAGTAACGAGTTAGTAACAGAATCGTGCCAGCAATTCTGGTTTGGTGTCAGGTGCTCAAGTTGCAAACAGTTTTCACAGACCAGTGAAGCCTTTAAAGGCAGCCCCAGGCACCCTCCCTGGCCGGCTCTCACTTCCAGGTTGGCATTTCACTGGGATTTGTCCATAAATAAGCTGCACCTGATGATTAGCCACACTACTGGGGTAGGCTGGATTCTTCAATGAAAAAGGTGCGGCTTATATTCATGAAATTACTGTGTACTTAATTTCAGAAGAGGGAAGGAATAGTGAATAAATTAGGCTCTTAAAATTAATTTTCTTACAGGTTGACAGGTACTTAGCACAGGTAATTAATTCAGTGAGTTTTAATAAACTAGAATTAGAATAAAATGAGAAACATCTCGTCCTAAAGCGATGGGAAGGTGTGTATCACTATCTCTTGGTGCAGGCAGGCTGACACACTGCAGCTTTCTGTGGGTGATGGGTGTTTAAGTGATTCTGCTGCCTGTGCAGGAAGGTGAGGGGGGAGATGGTGCTCCCTGGCCAAGGAAGAAGAGAGGAAGGAGTGGTTGGCAGTAGTCCCTAACCTGGTGAGAAAGAAAAAATGCTAATTTATACTTTCTAAAATTAGAGATATTCAGTTGGCTTATTTAATAACAACCTTTGGTGAAAAAGAATTTTAGTTTCCATTTGGAAATCGAATTCCCAGGTACAGTGCTTTTCAAGACAGAACAGCATTGTTTCTTTATTTATTTATCAAAGGGAAAGAATAGGCAAGAACATAAAAGCCAAATTTCCAGTGGGGTATTGGACAACTGTGCTGAGCCCATGGCTATGCCTAGGAGGGGGCAGTTTTGTTTGCCAGGACTGCTCCTCTTGCCAGGAGGGAGGCTGAGTTCACTGCAAGCCCTGCCTGCACATGAACCTGTCAACACAATCCCACAGAGGTTGTTAGGTGATGTTTTGAGGCTGATTTGCATCTTTCTGATGGCATGTGACGCAAATACACTGTTATATCAATGATACAGGCTTACCACTGTTGTTCATTAAAGACCCCTGTCTGCAGCTCAGAAGAGTTAGATATAATCAGCAGTCACATATTCCAGCTAGAGCACAGATCGCTTCTCCTAAAACTTGCTTCTGTCTTCTCATTTTCTGCTCAACATGATCATTAACATTTTCATCACAGTTCTTTCTTTCACAGTAGCCATGTCCACATTTGCCTCAGATTATCATCTTCTCTTTTTTTTTCTGTATAGAGGATAAATTATGAATTAAATCCCACTGTGAGCACTCAAGTCAACCATAAGAGTTAACAGTGTTTTCACCAAAAAGATCAGGATTTGTTTGTATTTGCATTATTTAAAAGGGAAATAGTATATTCACATTTTTTTGAGGCTGTGTTTCAACCTGTGCTGTTCCTCCATAAAAGATTTTGTGCTGTTACTTCAAAAGTAATTTTGTTGTCAAATTCTTGCTCTAGCTTTTGCAAGAACATTGATAGGAAAACAAATTAAAAGTGCATAGTAGGAATTCATGACATATGAACCAGCTAGTTAAAGAAAAGACGTTTATGAATTTTCTATTATATTTATTGTGTGTTTCACTGCAGGACTTCCATTTCAAATAAGTGGGGTTTTGGGCGGGTTTTTGTTTTTTTTTTTTTCATATACAGGAAATACTGCTATTAGTCAGGCTTTAACTGGATAGATTTTATGAATCCATATACCTTAGGGACATCTAACCATAAGAATTAATGGCACAACCTAGGATGGAATACCTAGTGGTTTTTCATGGTCTGTTTTTTTTTTTTCCAGTTCACATTACTTGTTTCTGGTTTTTGGTTTGTGTTTTTTTTTCTTTAATTAATAATAGTTCTTTTGCATATAATTATACAGAACCCCTTTCCTCTAGATTTAAATAGACAATTTGACTCAGGGTTTGAAGACAAGGTGTTTGTCACATCTGTAAATTCAAAGCAGGAAAGCATTATATTTTGGCTCTTCAAGTGTATAAATTTTTGAAAGTTCAGAGATTGATGTCAGCTAATGCTAATGTCAGCTGGTATCAGCTATCAGCTGTTTATTTAAAATAACTATTGGAGTTAAACCACCACAACTGATTTCAGATAAGAATCTGGAAAATTAACACCACGGAAAATTCAACCCAAAACATACTGGCAAGTAATTAAGAATGTAAAATGAACTAAAAAGTATGATTGGTGTAATACATGGGTGTCATATATGTCATATGCTTCCTATCAGCCTTGAATCAGCAATATATGCAAGCACCTATATATAAGTAGGAATGTGCATATTCTCTCCCTAAATAATTCACTCAGCTGAGATTTTTGTTAAGACTCTTGACTAGCCTTAACACAAGGCTAAATGTAAGGTAGCTGTTAGATGTGTATGATGCATAAAGAAATAATCATAAAGTAATATCTACATTTTTCATTTTTTCATGAATTTACCTTATTGATGTCGGGGGTGTGACCTGTTTTTCCTTTTAACCTTAAAATAATTTTGACACTTTGAATTGTGCTAAGGATAAATTGTGCTAATGATATTCTCAACATTCCTGGTGTTGTCTTGGTTCTGGGGTGCCATGCAGACCGCATTTTATAGCCTGCTACTGGCATTTTAAGCAACACAGTGGAGTGCAGATCATCATTTATGCCAAGAAGCTCATTTACGTAAGCTACCATGTCAAGTTTAATTACAGGCTACAGTGACAAAAGAAAGCCAATTGCATGTGCACAAAATGCTTTTCAGTATTTCAGACAAATGACCGATACCCATAAAAACAATATCCATGGCAATTGTTAAGCTTATGATACTTAAGCCTGCCTAAAAATATCTAAGGCAGCATATTCCAATATGTTAAAATTCTATAACACTTTATTAAGAAATAAAAAAAATAGAATTTTAATTTTATAATCAAGTCCTTTTTCTTGTAGAGAAATAAAATATGACTGGCAATTAGGAGCATTTATATCCACACAGTTCCTCTGTTTAGCTCAGTGTGGTTTTATGATCAGTAATTTTGTAATTGGCTTACCAAAATGGCTTTATGGTGTTCCCTGGTCAAAGTAAATGTGTAGCAAAAAATCTGCTGACATGATTTATTTTGTGTTTTTGTGTCTGCTCAGAACATTGAATGTTTGGGAAAACAAGTCAAAACCTCTTCTGCCTAATCCCCATCAACATTTCTCTTTCTCTTGCTCTTTGTGGCCACCACATCATAAAGGGAGGAAGGGGAGAGTTGATGCTAAGGATAAAGGTCAAGATGATTGAATATGACAACTCTTTGACTTGAAAGCAGAAATGAGTGTCCCTAAGTATTCAGCATGAGCTTCTCTTTGCTCCCTGCAGGGCATCTGCACCACAACCACCGCATTTTTACACTTCTTCTTCTTAGCTTCATTCTGTTGGGTTTTGACAGAAGCGTGGCAGTCATATATGGCTGTTACTGGAAAAATTAGGACACGGCTCATAAGGAAGCGTTTCCTGTGCCTTGGATGGGGTAAGTCAGTAAAATTAATTTCCTAAGAATCACTGGAATTAATCATTTAATGCAGCGGCAATTTCAAGATTATCATCATCTTCTTCAGTAAAACTTGAAAGATAGTAGACAGTATGTTACTAAAAGGAAAACTAGATTAGAAGCCTTTCCACTGTATGTCAAGCTCAAGGTATGCTGGTGTATATTGTAGCATTCTTTTGTAAATACGTTTTAACAAAATTTTAGAAGATTTTCAGCAAAGTAGTGTAATATCAAGAAATCAAAACAAAACGAGAAAGAAACATTCTCTGAATATTCATGAAACCTCTTTCTTGTTAAGACCTGTCAAATGTACCAGCAATTTAGCTACATCAAAGCAGTACACCGTGGGCAGAAAACAGTGTCCTCCTCCCTGCCAGTGTTTCAGAAAAACAAATCCTACAATAGCAACATGCTTCATTAAATTATTCATTCCATGCAAAATTGTCCATTTTGCATTAGCTTACCCTGTCATTTTTTGTCCAGGCAGAACAGCAATATTTTACTCAGCATCTGCTGATTATTACTGTTTTGGTTTTTTTCAGGACTGCCAGCATTAGTGGTTGCAATATCAATAGGCTTTACCAAGACAAAAGGATATGGAACAGCTCACTAGTAAGTCAATCTGAAATGATAAACTATGTTTTTAATTACCAAGATTTTCATACTCACCAGGAACTGCACAGCAATCTCTAAAGGTTCTACAGGTATGCATTCACATCTGAAATTGCCCTGAAGGTCACTGAGTGATCCACAAAAGAACAAAGAGAAAACAGCATGTCTCAGACATCAGTCCAGCAGTCTTGGACTGAGCTCAACGAGGTACCAGGAATCCTGGATTTTGTATGAGATTTTCAAATAGCAAGCTTTTAAGCCACACTAATCATTAGTTCCACTTAGACACCTAACATTTATATAGATTTACAAAAGAGAATGTTAAATGTTATGGGTAACCTCTGCCAATCTTTAAACATGTCCAAAACTATACAGGCAAGAGTCTCTTTGGCACCCAGGTTTCTGCACACCAAGCAGGTACCTCGACTTAAATGCCCCTGAGCAGCTTGGAGCCAAAGCCCTTCAAACATCTCAAAACAGTTCTCCTATCCATCCCCTCTCTCCTGGACTGTGCTGTATTTGAGAGACAGAAAGGAGGAAATTGGTGTGCTTCATTTACATTCAACTAATACAGTTCCTTTTTAGCTGGCTGACTGGTTCCAGCGTGTATTTAGTACCCCAGAAAATTAACTCCTCAGAGAGGCTGCCCTTCAGTCTTCCGATGAAGAAGGAGCTGAGCCTTCCTCCTGCCAGTGGGACACTCCAAGCACCATTATGTATGCAAGAGTGTGCTTCCTTTGGTCAGCCTGTTTGGAGCTCTCCTATATTGCCTAAGAAATAGAGTATGCATCTAGACAGAAAGAGGAAATATGATTGTGTAGAGTGGTAATGAGGGCATTCATCAGAGATGTGGATGAGTTAGGTCAAGTCCTCACTTCAATGAATATTTAATTATTCTCCTTAGCACCATTACTGAGTGAGATCAGGATTACCCCTCCCTTCCTTGCATGTCTCACTGTCTTGGCCCTCCAGCTCTGGGTGGGTAAGAGTACAAAACCAAACCTCCTCCTGAGCTTCAGCTCCAAGCACAGAGCTCTGTAGTTATAAAGTGTAACAACGTGCATCTTGATTTTTTTAATGAGGAATGCCTTATGTATCTGAAATGTTTAATTGCACTTAGAGCTGGCAAGTGCAACAGTGGTCTTAGCCCCCTTTTGAGTGCCATATTGAGAACCTACTCTGGATTCTTTTTTAATTATGTATTCATCTTGCTGGCTTTTTTTATTATTTAGTCCTTGAACTACAGCTGGAAAACCATTTAGGCTGTGAGAATTACAAATCACAAAATCAGGATGTCCAGACCCCCATTTGGGATGTAGCTCTGTCCCTTGTAGGATTAATCCCATTACATTTGCTCTACTGAAATCATTCATGTGTGAGTACTTGCTTTAGTTAACATTGCTTCCTGCTTCCTTTCTGGGCTGCATGCATTTTTAAAAGGCGATATTCTGAAGTATTCAGACAAAGCAACAAATCATTTATTAAGAGTAAGGTAAAAGAGCTGGTCTCTGTGCATGTAACAGCTCTTCTCCCAGGATCCAAATCCAGCTGACATGATACCATGTGAGAAAAGAACAAGTGAAGGCGTACAAGGGACAAATAGAACCATAGTTCAGCTTTCTCATCTTATTTGCAAATATATTTTCTTGGCATTTGACATCAGAATTACATAAAGAAAACAGTGAAGACAAGGAATGGAGATTCCTCCTCCATCACCAGCTGATGTGCTGTCCCACTCCAGAAGGCAGCAAAGGATTTTGTCTTATGACAACTGTTGGGCAGTGGAAAAAAGCAGAGCTCCTGTCCTGCTCCTCATACCATAACTAAAGTACTTGTGTAAGTTTTTTAATTGCTTGCACTATATTTTGCCCATTTGCCTAATTGGCTGCAGTCAATTACACAAATGCTGCTATCAGAAACACACCCTACTGCAGACTATTCATGCACTTTAAGATGCTCATTTTGAAAATGGAACTGTTTAACGGAGAGCATTAAAAGTGAAAATTAGGGAATTTATTCCAGTTCCATAGTCCCACACATGAAGAGATTGATGGAAAAGAAGGTCCAAGAATCTTTGCAGCACCTCTCAGATTGCTATGGTATGTGCATAAGGGTGCTTGAATTGCTCCCACTGGAGCCATTTCTGTGGTCATCAGACTGATTTCTGTCTTTTTTTCTGAGTCCTAATTATTAGATAGGTGTATTTCTGTATTTTTAAAACTACATAAGAAAAATGTTTCACCCAGACACTTGTGGTGATAGAGATACAGAGGCTGAAGGAATTTCCTAAAAATAATTTTGAAAACCACAGAGACAAGTTTTTAGATATTTCAGGTTATCTGGAAAAGATTAGTGTGTCTGAAAGCTTAATAACTTCTTCCAGACATTTCTCTAATAAATATTGTTGCTATCTTTCTTCAGACAATCAAAGTATCACTGCTTAAACTTATAGTTAATAAAGTGTGTGAACTGCTCATGTTAACATACTGTGCAGATAAATTCCAGGAATTTATTGCATCAGCAAAAATTAAAATTCTGTCATAGTCATACACTTGCCATGCTTTCTTAAGCAAAGGAACCTATCTCCTGGAGAGTATCAAACATCTCTCAAAATTTACAAGACACAGGAGCAAGTGTACAGATGCTTCATCACTCAGCAGAATTTTATGACCATGTGACAAGGTCCCATAAAGCCACTGGTGGCTGCTCTTAACACTAATCAATTTATTTGGCTTTCTGCTATGTGCACATCGGGGAGAAAGAAGACAGAACAGGAGAACAAAATAAAAGCAACCATAAAACACAGAAAAAAACCCAAACTGTCAGAGCAAAGAAAGAGGAGACAGAAAAAATACTACAATATCAACAAGAATTGCCTTGTGGTGTAGGAAGGCACCTAAAAATATATCTGCAGACAGTCTTCAACAGAAGAAGATGGAGGGAAAATTACTTTTATTCATCAACCAGGAAATGTTGAATATATTGTAATAATGACATCACAGACTGGTGAAGATCCACACTGTTGAAAATTCAGATTGTGTAAAAAAGAGATTCAGTGATGAAAGGACAACCTCTGTATGTTTTTCCAGCTCTGCCTCTAAGTGGAAATCACTCTTTTGAGCAGCCATTTTACTTGGTAACATGGAAAAGTGAGGGAATATTTTTTCCTTTGGTCTCAAACGAGGTTGTAGTAGAAGCTGTTTTGTATTTTTTATTTAGTAAAAACTGTTCTTGACCCCTTTTTCAGCACAGCAAACTGAAGTTGTGCTCAAACTACAATACATCAACTATTTTTATGAACTGCTGCTATTGTCTTCCAAAACCATGAAAATTGTAATTACAAGTCCTAATTACTCAAAGTGGTCATCTTCACTAAGTTTATAAGTTCATATTGGTAAGGAAGTGCACTATGAATGCATTTCCCCCTCTCAGAAATCTGTGTTCCCAGACTGAGAATAATAGCCTAGCTTTTGAGGAAATAGTAGGAAAAACTACAGAAAAATTTGAAAGCGTTTTTCTTTGACACTGCAAAAATAAATTGAACATTAGTGTTGTAGGTTGTTTTTGAGGTAGGAAGTACAATAGCTTGGCATGTGCTACCTTTTTGACTGTGAAGCAGGTAGGAATTATTTGCATCTATTTATCATTGCAGAATTTAGCACACTGCTGCCATTCATGTGACAGTTTTCACGCGGGTTCATTGCAATGGAAAACGCTTTTATTTTTTGCGGTGAGAATACCAGCCCTAACAGACCATTAATATTATCGTGTGGTTACATTTATTTTACTTGGTTTTAAAATGTCCAAAAGCACTACTGGAAAATAAAGATATGTGTGATTCTGATGTGAATGTTTCTGGATATGAAATTCAAGTAAATTATTTGATCTATATACTGGAGTGTCCTTATATGTAGGTGTGATCATGCATTCAAATAAACATGCTGTTCTTTGAATGCGTAATCACTGGGAAAATAGCACAGCTGCATTTACTTCAGTGTGTGAAGCTACTGTTCTTTTGCAGATGTGAAAAGCTTTGCATCATAGTATATCAAATATTTAGAATTTGATTCTGTAAGTGCTCTGTGTTTGGAAATCTGTTGCTTTTCAGTGAAAGCCCTGATGCAGAATGACAAACTCTCTGAGATTAGGAGGTCTTCAGAAAATACAGTTTTCAGATGCTTTAAAATATACATTTAAATTGTTTGCAAAATATTAGAGAGAATACAGAACAGATCATATATCATATATGATTTTTTTTCTAATGGAAATATTGTCTTTAAGGTGTAGTTCTAAAAGCTATTATTAAATGACAGGATGTGTAGAAACCTGATTTTTTTTTTCTGAAGTCCTATATTAGAGGTACTTGACCATTTCATCACTTTCAAGTATAGAACTATAAGATATGGTAAACTAGAAATGTTTCTACATATCTACTTTGCAAGGCCTGTTCAGTTAACTTACCATGCATGATAGCAGTAGATCCAGCAAGTATTTGCAGATGTACTTTCTATTGTGCTCTTCATAAATTTTGGCGATTTCAGTTTATATAAAACTCATATTAAAGATTTTGGATGTTAATCACTGGTAATGGAAATATCTTTCAGCTTTCTCATATCAAAAAAGCAGTTATTTTTTGTGTGTCCATATGAATCTCATACATCAGAAAAAGATATGTAATAATTATTAATGCTTTCTTGGCAATGTGTTATGCTTATTTTTAATTTGTGTTAGTTCTTCTCTAATGTCCTTTCCAGCTGCTGGCTGTCTCTGGAAGGAGGACTGCTTTATGCTTTCGTTGGACCTGCAGCTGCTGTTGTCTTGGTAAACATTAACATAATTCCCACCATTTTTGTATGAAAATGAAATTTTAGAAGGTGGTGCTTCCATTATAAAAGCTTAGACATAGAGCAATATTGCATTTTGCTGTAAATACTGCGATCACTGTTATTTAACATACCTTCAGTACTTTGAATGCATGATTAATTTGATTATATCACATCTTTATACCAATTATTTCTCCATGTTTACACGGTAAGCTGTGAAAGAATAATGTACTGATTAGTGGCACAGAAAACTTGTTACAGGCATCACTGAGTTATTATCAGCAGCATCTACGCAATTGTCACTGCCTTGTGAAACTCAGTGACAGTCTTGATAGAGTGCTGCTTGGCAGTGGATTGCTGTGCCAGCAAAAGCAACAGAAGGACTGGAACCTGCCAGCAAGTTCTCCATGGCTACTGCTTTTGAAGGCAAAGAAAAAATTGTCATAGCTGGGAAATGTTACTTGTTTGTGTGTTAATCTTCCACATCTCTGGACATGCATTTAGGTGTAGGATTCATTTCTGCCTAATTGTAGCTATCTGCAATGTAGATTTCTGCATCTAAGTTAGTTATCCCAGCCATATTTCATTGTCGGTGAAGAAAAAGACACGATTTTAGAGATCAGACCATCAAAAATATTTCAGATGTCTACTTCAGGGTAAGATGAATTACATCCTACCTGTGCCATCAGCTATCAGACATCTGTTTTGCAGTCTGTATGGATTTTTTCACAACAATTTATTTAGCATTTTTCCCTTACAGATTTTGAATCTAATTCCTCTTTCCACTCCAGAAATTTCATACTATGATAACTCTATCAGCACTGGTTATTTCTGGTTTTCTCTTCTAAAAGAGAATCAGTGTTATTAGTCATCAAAGATATAGCTATTCATCTACGTGAATTTTCCTGAAATGGATGTTTACTACTCCCATGGAGTTTGTCTCATCATTGCCTGGAGTCAAGCCAGGATCCTTTTGTACAACTCACAGTCCCTGTCACGTAGAGGAGCCAAGGATGTTTACAAAAAGCCTGTTATAATTTTCACATGGAAGTAACTGTATGTTCTCTGTTTAATTGGCAAGTCTTTGTTGGAAGATGTTGGAAGTTCACAGTCACAGTTTGCCCTTCCATTAGCTGGCAGCTGCGGAAAGCAACTGTTCATGCAGCCACTTGAGCCTAAGTGTATGAAGCCAAAGAATTATGTAACATCAGCTGAAAAATGCTAATGCTGAAAATCAAGTTGAAATAGAATTGGCAGGGCAGACTAGCAACAATTAGGTATTTTGGTAAAGGTTTTGAAAAAACAGTTTGAAAGGAAAAAATGATTGTCCTTCTCTAATAAATAAAAAAAGGAACATTCATTTAATAGATTCAAAAACTGGTATTACCTATTTATAGGATCATGCAGAGACAGGTTAATAGAGTTCAGTTCAACAATACAAATGGATAATAACGGTCATTAAGTTGTCCATTAAATGCCATTAATATGTTCATTAAGTGCTAAAGTCCAACAGCTGAAACACTTGAATTTTTTTAGGTTAAATCTTTCATCCATGTATGTGATCCTAACACCATTTGCTTTAATGGTGGGGCTAAACAGACATCCCAGGAATTCATCTGGTCCACAGAAATAGTAAATTTCAGCCAAACAAGCCTCAAAACTGACATTTTGATGAATGGCATAGACCGTGATTTATGTGCAGGAAGATCTGGAAAACCACAGGCTAGTTCTGCATGAGTGGGAACACCCACATGGGCCATAAATGTTTAAAAAGGAACTGTGCTCTGGCTAGCTCTTGCCTGTGCAGAGAGCTCAAACTGCAGTGGTTTTCTTGGAATAGGATATATATATTGTTGCAATTAAAACTGACAAAATGTTAGAGTTGTATTACTCAGGCTTTTGGCCATGAGACATGCACCCATCTATAGCTTCAGACCAGGAAGAATTCAAGGCCCCCAAACGAGCCTGTTGCAAGGTTTGTGTATATGTCACCTTTCTGAGAATACAGCCTTTTGATGTGTTCAGGGATGTTGCTACACAGATTTTGAAGGAATTCTCAGAAATGTCAGAGGAGGCATTTTGCCAGCCTGTAATGCGATACAGCCAGGATACAATATTTTTAGGCACTGAAAGATCAACTGTTTGTTTTCTGTTTGACAGGTCAACATGGTGATTGGCATTTTGGTATTTAATAAACTTGTTTCCAGAGATGGAATCCTAGATAAAAAACTCAAACACAGAGCGGGGTAAGCAACAACTGGGTTATTTTAATGCATATTAAAATTTCATCACCAATTTTTAATTACAAATATTCACCAAAAATGCTTTTGATTGTGCTGTGAACTTTTATATCAGTGTAACAGTGTTTGTAACAGAGTCCATTAATCTCAAAAGCTGCTCTTGCATTATCCTGAGGGAATGCAACTTAATAAAGTAAATATAATAAAACACAAGTACAACAGTATTAAGTTAATAAGAATGAGGATTTAACAAATCAGAGCAGAGGTTTCACAAGATGGTTACATGTGTAAAGCTGTTCCAGTTAGGATAACAGTTTTATGAACTGTGCATTCTGAAGGAACTGATTATTTTTGTCAAGATGTCAAATTTAATTACTATGGCAAGAAATGTTAATTGTGTTAATTGTTATAAAATGTATTTTACAGCAACATATCCCTTACTTAGGTCAATGTTATTCTGCCATTTTGACTACATTAAGAACTTGCCTTTGTTCTTACATCCACATAATATCTACATATGTGTATTTTCCAAATTAGTGTAAAAGAACATCAAAGTTAAAAAATCTCTATGGTTTAAGGGTTAAAAAAAGGAAAAAAAAAAGATAAATGTGTCTTATTGATTATTTACTTGCATTTACACTAAAATTCTCTTTATTATAATGAGAGGAAAAGATTATTACAGTGATGGTATCAGAAACTGTTCTACAGTGGGTGACAGCTGCAGCAGCAAACCTAGATTCACTGTGTATTGGAGAAAAATGTTTCACAACAGCATCATCACCTTCTTAATTCTTATGAAAGTGTATTTAAACTTTTAGTAATGATTTTTTACAGTTATATTTTCTAGTGTTGTAAGTGTTGTCTTTTGGACTAGGTTGCAGTTTAACTCCACCAATATCTGCATTTCTAACAATGATAAATGATGGTATCTTCATTTTTTTGTGTGTTACTGCTATAGGCAAATTTATTGCAGATTTACTTTTAATTAATTTTCCATGTAACCAACAATAACATTCCTAATAAGTTTGATGAATACACTTATAATAAATACTTAAGCTGGTGTGATTTGTGTTTCATATTAATTCAATCAATTCTTTCTGGTTTTCAGTTCTTCTACCATCATATTGACAAACATGTACCAAACCCTGTAATTCTATTTATTCTGTTTTCATCTTTTTCATTAGAAAGTATTAATTTCATAACCTACTTTTGTCTACATTTCTCCATCAACATTCTGAACTCCGTAATAACACTAGTGAAGTCTATGATATTATAAAACTACCCAAATTATTTCAAAAGTAGCAATGACTTAGTAGTCACCAATTCAAATTCACATATGCTCTAATTCCAGTGATATAAAGAGCCACAGGTTTGGCTTCGTACATTTTGTGGGGATATTCAAAGTTAGATTTAACTGCTTTTTTTGCTGCAGCTACTCAGTTGTAGGCTATATAAATCTATTTCCTTATACTTCATTTTTTTTAATGAAACAAATAACTTGTTTTCTAATTGCATGACTTAATAAAGCAATTTTAAAATAATTATTTTAAAATAATCCACCTTTGAAATGAATGGATAAAGAACGAGAGATTGTTCTGTTAGAAATAACCCACCTATTTGGGGAAAAGATGTAGCTACCTTAATGAGAAACAATCTTAACTTGTATGATAACATGAGATGGTGGCTTGGCAACAGCATTCCTTGATACTACTTGGCAGATGACATCTCTTGAGTCATTCTTTGGGGCATAGAAATTGGTTCACCATTTGATCTCCTCTAGAAAGGTGATTGTCACTCATTCCTCAAGTATATTTTGCCAGCCATGCTCAGGAAGGCAGCTTCATTCTTCCTGGCAAACATTGAACTTGTATTTGTCAAAATTTCAGTCAAAAGTTCAGCCCTAGGATTTAAAACAAGTGAATGGGGCAAAATACACTAACTTCATATGATGTATCGCTTAATAAGCATATGGAAAATCAACAAGTAGGACAAAATATGTTGATGGATCTCTATCATGACCTCAATCCTTTTTCTGGTAAAAGAGGAAGCATATGCAAATTCCCAGGCTGAAAATTTACATTTGGCTTATACACACGTTAAGTTCTATTTTTATTTGCCAGATCCAGAGCATTTTTGTAGAGGTAAAGAGAATAATCCAGTTTAATAATGCTGAAGCACTGCCAGGCAAAGACAGAAAGTGCTTTCACAATCCTAGTTTGTACTTAACCAAGGCATTTTTCTAGTTCATTCTTTAATCGTTATTTTTAATTGGTGCTAACTGATGTGGATTCACTGAGTTATTTTCTCACCCCAAAATTATCTTATAAAAGATCTCAGTTCTCACTTTTTTTTTCTTAAGGAAGAAACTACCTTTTTATAAGAAAGGTATTTTGTACTTTTTAGTGGAAAATCAATTTAGTGGATCATTTGGTTTATCAAAGTGAAAAACACTGGAGTTCCATGTTGTTTTGGACAGTATGTTGGAAGTCTTGTGAGTGCTGGGTTTGGCAATAGCAAAGACTTCAGTTGGTTGAAATAAATGGGAAAAAACCCAAAATGTTACTTATCTTCACCATGTTGACCACTTTCCAGCTGCAATAGGTAAAACATCCTTCCTGTCAGCTATATCACATCTTATTCATCTGTGGTTACTCCCAGTTCTGATGGCCGAAAGAGAAAGAATAGGAAAATATTTTTTTAGTTGATTCGAGAAACTGAATGCATGCTGTATGAAAAACTTAAATTCCAGGTTTTGTCCTTTAACTCTCCTGACAGGTGCAGAGGTACAATTGTCTATACAAAATACTTTGAGCTTAATGCTTGTGTACTGTGTTTTATTAAAAGGCAAAACAGGCCACCCTTTTTAATACCAACTGACATTTATTTCATCTGATTCCATACGTTTCAAGCCCTGTATTCAGACCTTTATATGACATGAATAAAACCATTCCAAATATTAGTGGGCCATGAGGTCACTAGTACAATTCTGATTATGCATTATGCACATACTGATTTGATGCTTGAATAAATTTTGCAGGTTTCATTCCTTATTAATGCTCTGTAATGGTCCATACTTCACACTCCTTTTTTAAGTGTCCTGTGCTCTTTCTCAAGCATGTTTAGATGCAACAGTCTTTCATTAGGTCTGAATAGAGGGATTTCACTTTGTGTGTCTACCTTAGCACGTGCTTATGTTTACTTCAGTGTACTGAGCAGTTTTTGATCACATTTGGGGCCTTTTTGAGGTTAAATGGAAGAAATAGAGTTTGCACGAAATTAAGCCCCATTGCATTAATGTTTAAATCTAACAATAATGTAAAGTAAAAAATACAGTTTTGCAACAATATAAAGCATTCATCTTGAATAAGTCTACTTACTTTTTCTGCATGACGTCATATTTAAAAGCTAAATTTCAGTAGCAACGTTTTTTGGTGACAATTCAATATTTTGTTCTTTTTGTGGGTGTTCTGTTTGTTTGCAGTCAGATGAGTGAGCCTCATAGCGGTTTGACGCTCAAATGTGCCAAGTGTGGAGTAGTTTCAACAACAGCTTTGTCAGCCACCACCGCCAGTAATGCCATGTTAGTCCTGATCATTTACATCTTCTTGTTACAAATCTTATACAGTGCATGTGAGACAATAGTTTGATGATGACAACTGTGTTTGCTAACACTGTATAAAGTGCTAAGCATATTTAAATTTTTTTTTTTTAATTGCGAATGTGTTTATTAACTGAATACAGGATATTCTTTAGAACATAAAATACAACTGTTACATTCTTGTCTATGATTTTCAAGTTAAATTCTTAAAGTGACATCTTTAAATAATTTTTTTTAATAGTGATATTTTAATTTTTCTTTTTCAATATTACAATATTGCTTTTCTCTTTTTTTCAATAGGGCATCCCTTTGGAGCTCCTGTGTGGTGTTGCCACTTCTAGCACTGACTTGGATGTCTGCAGTTCTGGCCATGACAGACAAAAGATCTATATTATTTCAGATACTTTTTGCAGTATTTGATTCATTACAAGGCTTTGTTATTGTCATGGTCCATTGCATTCTCCGAAGGGAGGTGAGGAACGGCTTCCCAGTTTTCCAAAGGGCTGTGCTCCTGTTAATCTCTCAACTGCTCCTTAATATTATATATAGCTTGCTCTGCAGAAATATATTTCATGGAAAGAGAAAAATAATTTATGGTGAGATGTGTACGAACAAGTGAATGAGGAAAAGAGAAAAAGTGAAAGAGAGGGGGAATATCAGTTAATTTCAAGTGCAAAATATCAGTATAAAACTTAACCAACCTAATTCAAAGTGCCTTTTGATCAATCCCAAGTACAGTTGGTTTCTAAGTGTCAGTCTTTCACAAGGATTATAGGAAAAGGTGAACATGAATGCCCTTCTAAAGACCAAAAGCTACAGATTTTTACACTCTAAAACACATTCAAATGCAACATTTCTTCATCTTATAATGCCCCTGAAAGAGGACACGAGGAAATGATGTGCTATGTTGGTGAAGATCTGCCATTTCAGATCTACAACCTCAGGTACTTGCTAAAGTTATGGGGACAGTGAGGATGAAGACAGATGAGTGCTGTTAGAGCAGCGAGGACTAGCAGGACCCTGGCCTGCCCTTCACAGCTCAGTGCCACCTGCCACATTATTCATCACCCCTGCAATCTGATGGCAAAGCTCCTACACAAATGCTCTTTAATCTGGCTCTGGTGACAGCTTCTCTAACCTGCCTAACCTGCTAACTAACCCCGCATTCTGTGGAGATGGGTTTGAGAGCAGTGGTGCAAAGCTTTGTTGGCCGGTCTGTGGTAATGGGGCCCTCCATCAAAAATGAGCAGGTGGAGCTGGACTGGAGAGTAGTTCCTGGTCCATGGGCATACCTGTGTGCTAGTCATTTATTAACTTTAGGGTATTTACCACACCAGTAAACTAGATTATAGTGTCCAGCATATTGGAATGGACAAGGGATATTTGAAAACCACAGGACTGAAAAAAACCACAAAAAAAGTGGAAGATGTTTCAAAAAAGGTTTGTTGTCAATGGTAAATGAGGAATCTCACACAGGGGTTTCCCTTTTCTCCACTGACACCTTTTAAACACTGGAATTCAGTATATTAATGAAAAATAATTATGAGTGACATAACTTGTTCAATTTTTTCAGCACTATACCACTTTTATATCACTATTCTTCACGGTATTTTTATATGATTGCCATATCAAATAATGAAGTTTTCGATGTTTAAAGAAAAAAATCAATATCTTGCAAAAATTAGCACCTTACATTGTGTTGATTCCTTCTCACTTTAATCACACTGTTAGGGACCATGAACTTTTATATTTCTTGTTTTATCAGCTCTCATATTGGAGTGGGCTTACCTCGTTTAAAACCTTTTATTTTTTCTTCCTTTGACTTTTCCTTTTGTTCAGGATAAGATTATGTGCAGAATAAGAGATTATATTCAAGAAACATCTATTTTATGTAGAACTGTCTTGCAATCACCTTATTTTCTTCAGCAATTTCTTTTCCAATGTGATTTACATCTGGAGTAGGGTAGGCTCATCTGGAAATCTGAAAGCAATCATTTAATAAATTATTTTGGTCTAATGGTAAGACATTGCATCTATTTTCAGTAGAAAGAATAGTGGTTTTATAGTGTGAAATCCTTTTATCCATTGGGATTTATTAATCAGCCTAGGAAGGGCATGCCACCTCCCACTTACTGTCCCAGGGAATCATTTTTATTTTACAATATATGCTTGAGGTTGTATGTGAAGCATTCAAAACTAAAGCAGTATGAACATTATCTTTGACAGAGTCATACAATATTGTCAGTAGGAAGAGACCCATAAGGATCATTGAGTCACACTCCCTGCCCCTCTACCTAAAACTAAACCATGTGACTGTGAGTTTTCCAGACACTCCTCAATCTCTGACCTTGGCTTGGAGCCAGATCAAGTTTGTTCCAGTGACCGACCAACCTCAGGGCAAAGAACCTTTTTCTAATGTCCAGTCTGAATTCCCCTATTCATTTCATTTCCTGATGTTCTAATTCCATTTCCTTCTGTCCTAGTTTCATTTTCTGGTGTCTTTTTTAAGGATCCAGAGAGGCTAAAACATATACCTAGTTATCAGACATTGATTTTGACCAAAAAAAAAGACCAAAATCTGTGAGAAATTCTTAATATGGTATAACATAGCACAGTGTAAAAAAAAAATTTAAAAAATAATAAATCAGCAGTTAAAGTTGCATCAGTGCAGTAATGCAGAAGCTTATTGGGAAAAAAAATGTATTTTGACTGTTGATGAAAGATGAAGATCAACAGACATCTTCCAACAATGCCCTAAACCTTGAATTAAAGATGAATTTCCTATTCTAATGACAACTCTTTGCTGCAAATGCTCCCTTTCCAGGGAATGTTTCAATAATGCTGAAAATTTCGTAGAAACATTCTTGTCAGACCATACTCACAGGTAAGACTGTGGTGATTGAGGTGGTATTAGTCTTTTCTGTATGTAAACTCAATTTCCAAATTTGTAGGATACCTTGATTGGAACCACTTTTAGCTCACTGTTTCTAATGTAGGCAATATGCAAAAAATATTGCATTATAAGTACACAGTAATTTCACGATTATAAGCCGCACCTTTTTCATTGAAGAATCCAGCCTACCCCAGCAGTGCAGCTAATCATCAGGTGCAGCTTATTTATGGACAAATCCCAGCAAAATGCCAACCCGGAAGTGAGAGCCAGCCAGGGAGGGCGCCTGGGGCTGCCTTTAAAGGCTTGGCTGGTCTATGAAAACTGTTTGCAACTTGAGCACCTGACACCAAACCCAGCTGGCAGTGATTCTGTTACTAATTTGTTACTTTGTTACACATGGATCCTCTCTTTAAAAAAAAAAAAATAAACGTGCGGCTTATATTCAGGTGCAGCTTATAACTTTGAAGTTACTGTAAGTCCAGTAAGTTGTGTTTCAGTCTCACTCTGGGGTCTGGCTTTCCAACCCCAGAGACCCTCAGGTGAGTACAGGCCAAGAGAGTGGCCATAAGAGAGTGGCCATCATGCAGAGTGGGCAATGTCATCTGTGCACTGCACATGGTGCCTCCCAGCTGAAAGAATAGTCTGGTACTTTTGGTTGTCTGCAAAAGCATTTAGCTCTGCCAGTGCCTGTCAAGGAAATCCTGCCAGCATATTTGTCACTCTTGATGACGGCTAGAAAGCTATCTCAGTTATAGCCTATAAGATTGATCTAATATTTATAGCATGCCAGCACAGGCAAAACAATAATTCTGACTGTCAGGGGAAAGAAATTTGGGGAGGAATATATCTCCATAAAATTCAAACAAAGAGGACAGCCCTGCTCTACTATGCCTTTATTGTCATTGCATCAAAAAAAGAGACAGACTTCTACAATTATATGTAAAAGCTCCTTTTTTCTCTTAGTTGTATTGATGTAAACATAAATGATGGAAATATTTGTTACTTTCTCTAACACACTGTATTGAAGACCTTTTTTGACAGGGGCTGCATTAGGAAGCCAGGGATTTTCAACAACTAACTGGAAGAGAACTAAGTGATGTGTCATCTGCTTCTGTCCACCATCAATTCAGTGTCTTTTGGAAAGACATTCAATCTTTCTGTACTTCTATTTCCTAACCTCTAAAATGAATAAGATACTTTTTAAGCATAGACTATTTGGAAATTTCCGTTTAAAAAAAGCAAGATAGACAGTATTGCTTTATTTTGCCTTGCTAGCCCAGAGAGCCTAGAGTTGTTTTATTTTTTCCTCACCTTGCTCTCTAAACCTAATTGGGAATGGAAGATGTTGATGAATGTGTCACAGAAAGATACAAGGGGTCAGCATTGAAGCTTATGTATCTCAGCAAAACAGTTTGCCTGATCTGCTTGAACACAAGATGCTTTAAAGCTGATTTGAATCACAATTTGAATCACACTTAGTAACTTATGTTAATGCTGGTGATGGGAGAAACCCACATGAAATATTTTCTTTAGTTGTGTTCTGTGGAGTAGAGAGCATTTGGATTAAATTCATCGTTGGCGTGTAGAGCCCACATTTCAGAATTACAGGAGAAAAATAAAAAGTACATGAGTAGGGCAAGGGTAAGTTATAAAAGCTTGGAGCTGGTTACTGTTGCTAAGGAAACTACTTCCCTGGTATCTGCACATTCATCACATCTGTCTCTCCTTCTATGCCCGGCTCTAAGAAAATCTTGTAACTTGATGTTAAAAGGCAGGGGGGAAAACAAGATTATATTTCAAAGAAAAGTGTAAAGACAGCACAGTCTTTACATACTCAAACAACAATTTTGAACAAGCAGCTTAGAAGAGCAAGCTGGTATTTAGAAAGTTCAACCATTTTGATTCTCACTTGGGTGAGGACATCTAGAAATTACAACATATGTCAGTATCATGGATAATGCTACATTTGACATTCTGTTAACGTGTTCAGATCATATGCTACTTGCACTTCAGAAGCATTGTAAGAAACATGCCCATTTAAGAGTATCGTAAAATCAAGGTTCACTGCTTTAATGTAGAAGGGACTGAAAGTATGACATGAGATTCTTGAGATATTCTGGAGCTGTTAGAACTGGGGAACCTCCATGAACACAGAGTCTCAAAAATTAGGAGGCCACTGCAGAGAGTGCAGCAAGATAACCAGTGTGTTCTGAAGTAACAATGCTTTGGGGTCAAGCATCATCTGCCTTAAGATGAGATTCAGCACAGCTGGGCATGCTTTAAGAAGGCCTTTTTTATTATATTTTTTGTCAAATCACTGCGCTAGTGCTTACCCAAGAGTATAAAACTCTGAAGCGTGACCTAACTTCAGCATTGATAAAGTGAAAGAAGACTTGGATTAAATTTTCAGCAACTGGGAGATGCTAAATTAAATTAACATCAAACACATGGAAAACCAAAGCAAGTGTAGTGACCTAAAATCAGAATCTGAGTTTCAATAGAACACACTTTAAATTACATGTGGTAAGTCTCGGTGTTTTGAAATCAATCCAAACCTTCCCACCTTGCTTCAGTCTTCTTTCTGCCCTATTTTTGGCTCCCTCCACCTTCAACAGTCACTTATCAAAACTGCAGAGCACTCCTATTCATTTAAGGGTTGAGCCCTTTTAAAAAATGCTTTCTAATTAGAATATTTTTAAATTTCAATTTTGCTTTTGTGATAGCTTCTAAACAACTCGCATTAGAATATGATACATTTAAAGGGGATAGCTTCTCATCAGCAACAAGTGATGTATTATCCTTTTATGTTCTCAAAATGTCCATAAGTTGAAGAAAATTTTCTCCCTTTTAATTATTCTGAATCAGATATCAAGTAATTTTACAAATAATAAATAGAATGTAGTTTTTAATAGGCATTTCATTCGTAGTACTTTTATATTTGAACAAGAAATTGTATCACTCTACCAAGTTCCTGTTTTCCAAGTTACATCTTGCGATCAGGAATATGATTATGTATTCAATATAGGCACTTGCATTTTCTGGCACTAAAATTCACCTTGTAAAACATTATATTCCAAAAGTTGCCTTGACATCCTTATTGTTGAGAGAAAGCAGTGAAATATTCTTGCATTCTACTGTCAGCAAACAGAAACTGCATTTTCTCTGAATGTGCCCCTTCTGTTTCTAACAGAAGTGCTGAATAATACTTTTTCTTTAGACATACACTCTGTCCAAAATGGATGTTAAAATAGCATTCCCTATAAAAAATTATTCCTCAAATATACTGTGTTTTATGGAGAAGTCTTTAAATTTACTTTATAGATCATATAAATAAACAGTAATTTCTGATAACTTCCTTTTATACTTTCAAGAAATCTGTCTATGTGCAAAAAGTCCACTCTTCTTTGTGTGCTCACACTAAAGATATTTCTCTCATCTCAAGAGTTTTACTCCTAGAGAAGATGTGTTAGATTTCCTGTACATGGAGTCAAAGATTATTATTGGAATCAGTATGTCTTTCAAATAGACTTATTGTTTAAAGGACAAATTACAATAATTGTTAAAAACCGATTTCAGTAACTGTCTGATTACAATAACTGTAAAGAACTGTCTTTCAATAATCATAGATTTACCAAGAAGGTGCATTTTATCTTGCAACGGTTTAGCAGTGTATCTATTAATCTTGTTATCAGACCTCTACCAAAGTGAATAAGACAAAGTCAAATACTAGCACCAAGACATAATTGGCTTAAATACCATATAGTCACTGTCTAGTAGCTAATTCTGGCCACACATAAAACTAATTGTGTGATAGACTGAAAAATTTATTGCGGCCACAAAGTATAACAAATGTATGAAATGACAGAAATAAGCATTTATGTTTATTGCCTCTGATTTATGAAGTGTTCTAAAGAAAAGTCATGCATTGTATTCCATGTGATTTAATTTAGTCTCTAATAGAAATCTATGATGTTACACAAGAATCAGTATAAGATATTTTTTTCACAGGTTCAAGATGCATTCAGATGTCGGCTAAGAAATTGCCAGGATCCAATCAATGCAGATTCTTCAAGTTCTTTTCCTAATGGACATGCTCAAATCATGGTTAGCTTTTATTTTCTTCTTTGACTATGAATTTTGTATTTCTAATAAAAAAAGAATTGTGTGTGGCAAGTTTGCATAGCTGAAATATTAACACCTAAGCAAAAGATTGTTAAGGTTATTATCTGCTTGTTTTAATATCTTAGCTAATTTTAAATTATTGATGTGATTATTTTGTGGAGCACAGTGAATTAGTATCTTCCACCCGTATTCTTTAGGACAAAAGATTCTTATATTAGAGAATAAAGCATAATTTAATAATATATTGTGACTTTTCTAGTGTCAGTGTAGAGTAATGATGTATTTCCCTTCATGAGATCTTGAAAAATGGTCTCAAACAAGACAAGGAGAAAGTGCTAGGCATTTTACTTTAGTGTGTTAAATTAAGAGATAGTGAATTTTGCTAATATTATTAGGTAATTTATTAAGACAACATATTGGTCTCTTCACATTGAACAACAGTTTGTCATTGACTATGATGAGGTCAGAATCAAGCCCTAAAGACATGTAAAGCTTAGCAAAAATGCAAGGTACAGCAAGCAGATGCTCTTCAAAATGATGACTCAAAAAAAGAATTTAATGTTTGGACTTCACAAGCAAGAAAGAGACCAGTTTTACTGAACATTTAGTATGGAATAAACTTCTTGTGAAAATAAAAATAGAAAAGTAAATAAATTCTCTTACAGAGTAAATAGCTTTGTTTAACTAGGAAAGATGTGCTTTAATTTCCAACTGTCAAAATTCTTAGTTTTCACAAATAATTTTTTGCATGATGAAACAAATAATATTTGTTTTCAGGGAGTGCAAAAATTTTATATGACTACAGTAGTAGCAAGAAATGACAGAATAAGTAATCACTTCACAAAAAATTAATGAATTTTCAAGCAGGATGGACTATTTGAATTACACTTATTACACATCGTTTTTCATACTTCTTTTCATAGCATTACCATGAAAAGCTTCCTTAAAGAAGATCCTTTTATGAGATGTAGAAGTTATTCTTCTACGTACATTAAAAACTACACATGGTATCATTTTATTAAACTTACATACTCTACTTCCACCTATTTTATTTTTTTTCTGGTCAGGCAGCACACTTTGAAAACCACCCAATTATACTTTAGGAAACTTTGTAAAGCTCTGCTGTTATAAAACAACACACTTCACCTTCTCAGCAGCAAGAAACCACTTTTAAGAGACTATGAGCCTGTAAGTAGGACACTTTGGAAGCGATAGCTGGCAAAAAGGAATTGTGGTTTGTTGTTGAGTTTATAATGGCTGCTCTGTTTCACTATTTCTTGTTGCAGACTGATTTTGAGAAGGATGTGGACATTGCTTGTCGGTCAGGTAAGAACACTTGAAAGAGTATTTAGCTAACAGAAAGTAGTCTTATACAAGATCCTAGTGAAGTGAAAGCCAGAAAAATATTGGGGTTTAGCTTTTTATTAGAAATATTTATTAATTTAAATAAATGTGAAAATTTATGTCACTGTATGAATACATTTATTTAATTTTGTTACTAAGGCCATTAACTGGAATTCAGCATTTTGAAAATAGTCAACGGTGTGACTGTCTATTAGAAAGCAAGCAGTTGTGGAAAGAAGATAATTCTTAACACATTTTCCTTCCCCAGTACACAAGAAAAAGTGCAAAACTACTTTTACTTTAACAAAAAAATTAAAAATAATGAACCTTGACAGCTGTGTATATGAAGGATGCATTAATTTGCATTCATTTTAAAGAGGACATGATTTTTTAGAACTCTTAAGTGAAACCAACAATAGTTTAAGGAAATTAAGTTTTGTTCAACTGTAATGAGAAAATTGTGGGTTTTTTTAAGGTATTTCAGTAGTGTGATCTTTAATCAGTTGGCTGTGTTTGTTTCCATATATTCAAAGACAACACATTTTAAGTTTTCTATCTGCCAAACTTGTTTAAATAGCGCAGTGTAAAATAAACTACTATTTAAACTCTACAGATTTTTTTTTCATCTAGGAGATATTTCCAAAGGACAGTTTTTCCTAGGGAAAAAGTCTTGCCTAAACACCCTTTTTCAGTTTTCAGTAGAGGGAAGGAGAGAGTGTGTTCTCTCCACAGAGTGAGTCAGAGCAGAAGCCTGATTTAGCTGTTCTGCATCAGCCACCTGAAGGACACTCTCTCTTCGGTGGCTGCATGTGGAGCCAAGAAAGATGATCTCATTAGGGTGAAGTTTGACTTTCCAGTCGCCCATCTTTAACAAACTGCCAGCTGAGTTTCTTGCTATATAGACATAGTTCTTCCCTCCAGATCAGATTTAATATGCACATGTATTTTGGAGGAATCAGGATAGTGCATTGTAGCACTGATCCTGCATTGATCCAGCATTGATCCACGCAGTTTCCACTTCTTACCCTTGATAACAAAGCTGCACTTGTCAGAGGTGTCCTAAAGGAGCTTGACTCTGAATGCAGTTATGATCAGGCTTTACTAGATAAGCATTTGAACTCACTTTCTGATAATGAAAAATTTAAGGCTAGATCACTGAAATGTCTGGACAAGTGTCACTAGAAACAATGAAGCAGCCACTGAATTCAGGTATTTGTGCACAGTTGTTTAGAAGCAAATTATTCTTTCCATAATGTAAAAAATGAGAGTTAGTTTATTGTGAGGGAAGAGAGTCAGATGTCTTCTGAGCTGCTTGCTGTGGAAAAAGCAGTGAACTGACAGGCAGTACTGGGGGATCTGGGTCACCAGAGCCCCTGGGCAACCAGAAGAGATGTAAATGTAATACCTAGATACTTCAAGTTCTCTTTCTGTCTCACCCTATGAGCTGGATTTTGTTGTAAAAAATAGCACTGGTGTGAATTTTCAACCAGGAACCAGAAAATCTCTTCAGCCAGCTAGAATAAGCCAAATAATTGGTTACTTCAATTTTTTTCTTTCTATCCTTTTTCTTTCATTACAGACGTTGGATTATAGACTTGCTTTTTTATTATTATTTTTAAGATGGATAATTGTGATTGAATAGATGCTTTGCTTCTGAAGCAAATGCTTCTGGAAATTTTTATTTTTGTGACAGGATAAGTAACTTTTACGTGTAAACCTCACCCCAATGAAAATTACTGGATGTTGCTACAAGTTTGATCAGAGAGGTCTAAACCTAGGAAAAAAGTGGATTATGACTCTGCTATAAAACATGTTCATGTTGTTTATAAACTTTCCAGATGCAGTAAAGTATTATTTCTGATATCACAGGAATTTCTTACCAGTGTGGTAATTCTTTATCACTTCTATTTAAAACATAATTTAACAGAGAGGAGTTTTTAAAAGCCAGTGAAAATGAACATTTAGAAGTTTATGAACACATTCTCATAGTTATAATCTTATGGTAGGTCATTGCAATGGATTGACAAAATTATTCTGCCTTACAATCTGTTTGACATTTTCCAGGAGGTTATGTGGAGTTAATAACAGCAGTATAGATGTCATATGTATTTTTTTGGAAAACCCTTAATGAGTTCCACATGGCATGCTTGTGCTTGAGCTGTAAGTCATATAAAGTCTATGTAAGTCAGTAGGAATAAATGAATTTTTTTTATTTCATATAAATGAATTAAGATAGTCAGAGATCAGTGTCAGTTATAGCCAGTAGATTTACAGAACAAAAAAACCAAAACCACAGAAAAGCAGTTCCTAAACCAATATTTATAAAATGAAAGTTAGTAAGTGGAAAGAAAAGATTTTAGAAGATGCGTTGGTAATGGAAGCACTGCTACATAAAGCCACAAAAAAAGCAGTGTCAGGTTGATATGGTTTCATACGGTAAGAATCCTGTCCTCTGACCCACAGTCCTGCATAAAGACATTGGACCTTGCAGAGCAGCCACTATAACAGGAACCCTTTCTAGAATTTCACTGAATGATGAAGAGGAGGAAAAGGGACCAAACCCTGAAGGAATGAGCTATTCAACCTTGCCTGGAAACATCATCTCCAAAGTCATCATCCAGCAACCAACAGGTCTCCACATGCCCATGAGTATGAGTGAACTGGCCAATCAGTGCTTGAAAAAAGACAACAGCGAGCTGCGGAGGACCGTGTACTTATGCACTGATGATAATTTGAGAGGTGCAGACATGGACATGGTCCATCCTCAAGAACGGATGATAGAAAGTGACTACATAGTCATGCCCCGGGGCTCCGTAAATACCCAGCCATCGCTGAAGGATGAGAGCAAAATGAATATAGGCATGGATACCTTGCCTCATGAAAGGCTGTTGCACTACAAAGTTAATCCCGAGTTCAATATGAATCCCTCTGTAATGGACCAATTTAATATCAATTTAGACCAGCATCTTCCCACCCAAGAACATATGCAGAGTTTGCCATTTGAGCCCCGCACAGCAGTGAAGAATTTCATTGCCTCAGAGCTGGATGACAATGCAGGATTGTCGAGAAGCGAAACTGGATCCACAATATCATTGAGCTCTTTAGAGGTCAGTGGTGCATAAACAAATTGCATGCTCTGTTGTTCTAATTTTATGATAAGACGATTAATTGTGTGTTGTGTCTAAGGGGTGAATCTAATGTTTTAATTCAGTATAAATTATTGTTTGGGATCATACACTGCTGTTCATATTTCTCTTATTATCAGAAGTGTTTATACCTAGAAAACAAGACTAAAGTTTCAGAGCCAGTCTGTATGAAACAATATAGTTCTGGAGATTTAACATTCCACACGACTGCCGGGGATTTCGTGACCTACCAGGTAAAGTCCACTGGAAAATTCTGTGTTGCTATGAGAAGAAAAACTATTCCTGCAAGATAAAAGTGCTAATCATTGGCCCTACCTGCAAGCACATGCAGTTGGAAATATTTGCCTTCTTATTGCTGACAATCATATCTGTCTCAGATATGATAGGTCTGCTTCTGCTCTCATTGGTGTAAATCTTGGATTCTTCCATCCAATAGTTCACTGTTTACTGATTTAGCTTTGTTTGCATGTGCATGCAGGCATTGGTACAACTGATGTGTGCAATAGGTACAGGTGGGCTTCGTGTGGAGTATCATAGATTTCAGTCAGATTGCAAAAGTGAACTGAAAAGCTTTTAAAAGGCTTTCAGTTATTACTACAATCTGTCTGTGGATTTAGGTATTTTCATAGTGAAAGCTATTGAAATAAATTGTTAAGACCTAAGCATCAAACACTGCCATTCTTATTTAACTTTTACCTTTAAAAGCCAGGAGCGAGCTGGAGTTAATTTCATACTTGGATCTCCTTAAGAACTGGGAATACATCTCACCAGCATGTCAAATGCTGTGACACATGGCACTTTGTGGGACAGAGAAAGACAAATGAGAAAAACATGGTACTCACTCATTCTCTGAATGAAGTTACATATGGAAAAAAAAGTCTACTGTATGTGCAAACTTGAAACCATGAGCTCTACAATGTTTGGACCCGTCTGTGTAGGGAAACAGAGGCTTGGCCTGATTTTTCAATTTTTAGATGCAATTAGCTGATACTTCATAAATAGTGGATACTTATGGATATTTCTTTTTAAATGGAGTTTGAGGGTTTTGGGGTTTTTTTTTTATGAAGTTTTATGAAGAGTTTAGGCAGAAGATCTGAATTTAGTTTCTTTTCAAATTTATTTTCATTTATATTGTGTGTGTACTACCATAAGTTTTTACAAGACTTGATTTAACTTTAAAAATAATAGAAAATGAATTGTGGGGATCTGCAAGGAATCAAAATTTATCCATGTTTTGGTTGTTGTTAAAGTGTATATTTATAATCTTGAACAAATTTTCAAAATTATTTCTAGAAGGTAGTGTAAGTGCTTGCCCTTTCAGTGCTCAGACAGAGAGGCTCTTTCAAAGCAAGTATTGTTAAAGAAATTACTGCCCTCAAGTCAGGTATATTAGCTAATAGATCTCAGGTGATTCACAGGAGTTCTCAAATTTAATGCAACCCCAGAAGCAGAATAGCTAAGGTCACCTTCCAGTATCATCTCCCACCTATCTACAATACCATCTTTCAGATCATTTTTGTCAGATATAGAGGCTTAAATCCAGTCCAGTTATTATTAGACATACAGATATGTGAGGAAGATTCATAATTCTCTGAGAAGATGGACATATATGCCACAATACTATCCAGTCTAAATTAATTTCTGGTGGTGCCTCTTCCTCCATTGGTGACAGAATTCATCTAGGACATCAAAAAAAAAGCAGATATTTGTTAAATTGCAAAAATCATGACAATAGTTATTTCATCGTACACAAAATTATAGTTCCTGGCAGCGCTTTGGAATATCTAACAGTATAATGTACTGCTCCTTTAAATTTGTTTTTCTAACTCTATTTGTATTATATTTTGACTTAACCTCTAAGATGGGATGTAGACACAGAATCTCAGTCACCATTCTGTATATTATTTTTATGCTCAGAAGAGACTACTCAGTGTGTAGTAGAAAATGCAGTAAAATACAGTAAGTTAGTAAACATGTAGTCTCTTCTAACTTGAGAGACATGCTAGGTTTAGCAGGCTGTATTTTGGTCCAGAAACCCAGGTATGTTTGTAAACCTCATCAAACCCAGCATAATCCTGTGTAATAGGGAAAAACCACAGATATGAGGGCAGGTCAGAAATGACAGAAACTGTTTCGGCTTTTGTGTCTGCCTTTTGTGATTCCCAACATTACTTGGTGATTATGTGCTGCACTGAATTGAAGATAAGGATGTGCTGCACTGAATTAAAGATAGGAACATGCAAGAAAATTGTATCTAGAAGAAAATCAGAGTCTCAAGCAGATCCTGATAAGCAGATCCAGCCAGATAAAGAGTGTGATTGTGTTTTTACACATGCAGTGTGCAAGAAGCAAGCGTTGAGGTAAAGCCCAAAATGTTATTGGCTGGAACTGACCAGCTGGATTAACTTATGTGGATCCCTTAAAACAAATTTAAAATGGGAGGGCAAGGGATTTGTGTTTTAGAAGATTTTCAAAAGACAGGACATTGTCAGACATTATGGAATAGTAAAACCTTCAGCAAGACATTTAAGATCTCCTTATCCTGATAAAGCAGGGTAGACCAGTAGACTGGCTCTAAAGGAGAAGATCCTGAGCAGCAAGAAGCTTCCTCCTCCTATCGGCTTGTAGTTGGAACAAAACTACTGTATCAGCACAAAAAAACTTATATCTTGACTTCTGACTCTGAAGGGAGGATCATCCACCCCTACCATTAAATACCTAAATGTATACATTCCCCTTCTGCAATGGGAAAAGAGCTCTTCACATTTGGTTCCCCTTAGAGTCAATTGAGACAAATAGCCATTTTTAGGCCACTTTTAGACTTCTGCTCCAGGCTGAAGTAAATGACATGCCTTAGTGCAGGTGTCTTTTTTCAGATTCCATAGAGGAAGCCAGAATGAGTAGTTCAAACACAGGCATCAAAAATGTTGATGTCCTAAATTTAGTCAGATGAGTCCTACTGTGTGTTACAAGCTTTCTTCTAAAACTTTTATATCTGTTTTTTTTTTTTTCTGAAGGAAATGCTTCAATGTGAACAATAAATGCTTTATTATGTCTGGAAGTATTTTAGTTTTGAAAAGATAGTTTGAGAATGCCATAATATTTACATACAAGTATTGCCCAGAAAAGTATAAATTTAGGATGTGCGGTTTCGCAATGTGCAAATCAATGATTTTTATTTTATTTGAGTGTACCCAACAGTACTTATGTGATTATAGGCACAGGCAGGCATATTAGCATATCACCGAGTTTCTGAGGAGGACTACTCAAACACTGGTTAATCTCCTGAACATCCCTTATATGCATGGATTAAAACTGGCTTTGCTACCTTGGCATCAAAGTGGCTTGGAGTATGCTCCTTCAGTTCAAAGTGGTTTGATTTTCATGAAGAAAACACTCAATACATTTTGGAATGGTTTTTGTTTTGAAAATGTACACTGAGTGTTGTACTCATTAAAATGAAATTACTTTGAAGTGAAGTATTCATTCCCAAACACTTAAATGCAGAAGCAAGTTAGGAGGTTTGAATGTGGAGGAAGAAGCTGGTCTGGGAAACATATTTCCAGGATAAACAATTCATCTCTTTTTATTGGCCAAAAAAATGGATGAAGAAGTAGATACCTGTGAAGAGACTTGCATTGCTGCTGTTGTGGAAGAAGAAGGAATGGTTCTTTGAAGGGAACTATGGTTAGTGTAGTGTGAGCAGAAATGGAAAAGAGCTGAAAGAAGACAAAGACTATAAAATATTACAAAATTAAGAACATACAAAGACAGTCAATAGGAATATTTATTAAAGCAGGGGGAATGTCATCTGCGTTATAAGAACAGGAAGGAAAGGACGTCACAAATTATTTGCCATGTAAAGAAGTGAAATTCTCTTTTCAGCCTCATATCTTCTTTTTACTGTCTCAGATTCAGCTGTGAGATCTTTATGTGTAGTAAGTTGATTGTGTGACCAAAATAATCCTTCTGTATTTGTTTATGGGAGCTCTTAATACATTCAAAGTCAACTCTTAAGGAAGGAAATACTGTTAGAGCTGAGAAAATAAAGGGATATGTTAAAGACAGTGAAATGCAAAGAAAAAGTAAAGATAGGTAAAGGTAAAGAGGAGAAAAAAAGACATTTTAAAAGGGTGGGAAATATGGCAGAAATGGAGGGAAAAGTATATTAGGAAGTATGAGATAAAAACAGCAGAGAAGGAACAAGGTCTAAAATACTACTACTACTAATAATAATAATAATAACAATAATAATAACAGTAATAATATCCCCAAACCAGAAAAGGAGAGAAAAAATACAAAGTTAAAATAGTCAATCTCATCAATAAAGTACCAGAGCATCAGGCAGAACAAACGCAAAGTGGTGTGAAGTCATTTTGACTTATGACATGAGAGGTAAAAAAAAAAAAAAAAGAGAGAACAAAAAGAGAGAGACAAGCACCACAAGAATTTCTTCTTTATCAGGTTTCTACATTGCATTTATTTTCAGGCATTCTGTAGCTCAGATTTCTATCGCTCCCAATCCTCATTTCATTCTTCAATAAGCTGTGGAGACAGCTCTTGCCAATTTTGTGACTCTCAGTAAAATCAAGTCTAGCCCAATAACAACCCTCTCTTTCACTTGAGTGAGTAGTTCTCAGAGTCCTCTGACTTCAGAAATTGATGCAGCTTATTTTCAGGTTATCTTACAGAAATGGGGGTAGAATCAGGAAGAGTTTCTTCTGGTAACTGAAGATGTGAAGAAATGAAATTTTTGGTCAGTCTTATAAAGTGCAGAAGTATTGCAGACTTCATATTATTATTGTCTATTTAACAAGTGCTACATTTTCCCTCAAAGCATTCAGAAACACAAAGCAAGTTGTATTAGTTGATTGAGTAACTAAATATGGAGGCTGCCCTATAAGAACAGGGAGCAACAGGCCACAATAATTTGTCAGACTGCTTTTGAAGTGACATCTTTGAAGTTGTGTTTATGCTGTGTGTTGGTGTACTAAATTTGTGAGCATGTTTTAAAGACTTAAAATTTCCACAGTATATTCACTTTATCATGAAAATTAGCTGGCTTTATGTCTAGTTCATGGTATGAACTAGTAGCCAACAGTCTTCTATTCAAAAACTAGAGTGTTTTTTAGTTATATACCCATGAAAGGCATTTTAAATAAATAACATCTATCCACATTCCACCTTTATATCTCTGAGGTCCAAAAAAGATTTTTCTTTGTTATAGGAAAAATCCTCCTCAAGCTAAGATCTTGTACGTCAAATCTCATCTCAGAGTGAATTATAAACTGCTGATAATAAGACTTTATATTAATGGAAGCATGGTTATAGCCCTCACTATAATATCATATCTCTGGTTTCAATTATGCTTTGCACAATGCAATATATCTTTAGGAGTATCTGATGTAGTTAATCAGATAGTGTTGTAATGCAGAATAGAATAAGGAGAAAAATAGGCATTTTCCATTTTACAGTCATGGAGAGGGATTTTTATTAGGCTTTTAGTGGGAGCAGCTCTTTCCTGGTGCCAGCAGATTACTGTGTGCTGGTGTATGGAAATTATTCTTTAAAATTCTATTTTTGTCTTCATCAGTTTAAAGTTGTTCTGGAATTACACAGAGAAGCAATACATGATTAGCACAAAGTAAAATTGATTTAAAATAAATTACTACCACAAATCTCTTTTCACAGAGTTTTTTTATTTTGGCTCTGACATAAAGGGTAGAGGTTTTTTCCTACATAAAATGGGTTTTATCAATTAAGATTAAAGAGACATAGAAATCAGAGATGGAAAAATTCTTGTCAGGTCATCTTTTCTATCAATGCAAGAACATTTTGTACAATATTTTTCTCTGAAATATAGTCAAACTTCACTTTCAAAACTAGAGTGAAGGGCTTCCACTGTTTCCCCTAGCAATTATTGCATAGTTACATAAACTTACTTTTTTCCAATACCAATTCTGATTTTTTTCCAGTTTTTTCCCATACCAGTTTTGTTTATCAGTGTTTATATCCTTCTGAGGTTTTTGTAAAAGCTTCTGTGTTTGCTTCTTCCAAAGACAAAGCCACACAAATTTGCATCACTCTTTTATCCTTCCCTCCTAAAAGCAGTTGTTTCTGCTACTCTCATCTGAAATTTCTCCAGTTTATAGGCATATTTGGCTTCTTACAGTGTTCAGCAGCAATGCAGAACTGTCAGTGGAGTTGACAAAGAGGTCTATCACACCCTTGCCTGCTTAAATTGATCTCTTTTTTGGAGTATTTGTAATTATACATGGGTTGGAGCCAACCCATGTCCCTCATTTTTTCAGAACTATACCAGCTAACTCCCAGCTGCTGACTGCATGGATCTCCAGTTTTTTGTACAGTCCCTGTATTATTTACCCTTGCAGTTCTCCAGCATTTGGGGCTTGGTGCTTGGAGAACAGATGAGCAAGGAGTGAAGAGGAAACTATTATTAATATCTCCTATAATAGCCGGAAGAGGAACATCAAATGAAATGTCAAAGGGATAAACAGCATAATTTCCTTTGTCATGTTTTAGATATTTAAATTGTGGAATACCCCAGCACATTTTAGATTTTAGGATATGCTCCTCCCAAGGAAATTCTTAAACTACTGAAGACTTACAAAAGGTATTGTAGAAGTGTCACTGCCCTTCTCTCTCTCATTCCTGAAACATCATAACGGAACTTGGTCAATTACAAAACACTAAATGAGGCAGACCTTAGATGATATCTTTTACAGTTTTTCTTACTTGTATTGTTTTAACGTTATACTCAATTGAATCTCCACTGATCCTTGGGAAAAGCCCACCAGCTTCCAGTGTAATTTTTATGTTGCTAGAATAATTCTCCGTTTTGCAGGTTCATAAAGTCAACAGCTTTTTGAAAAGAAACATATTGGTGTGACCAGTTTAGCAGCTCCTTTGACACAAGGAAATGTGCCCCCTTACTCCACTCAGTTGCCTTTTGTCAGTTTAATGTGTAGATGAGCTAGGTGGTTGATTTCTGAAAGCATTTAGGTATGTGTGGAAAACTCAGTTTTCCTCAGCTAAAAGAGATGTAACAAACTTCACATAAGAAGAAAAGAACATATGCAGTTGCAATTAATGTAATTATTTTCATGGCTCTTATATACCATGCAGAAACTAGAACAGTTGAGTAAAAATTCAACTTCGAGTTGAGACTGAAGGGAAGCTCCTTCATCCTTGTAAGTTTCCCAATGACTACATGTTTCTGTTTATGTTCCCTCTCTCAAAAAATAACACTGCTGTCATTTCAGGACAATCATGGGCCAGCCAGAAGGATCTGATCGTGTACCTAGTGGTGTCACTGATAATATTGGAAATAACTTTCCATGGTTCAGGATCACATTCATAACCAGCATCCTTTGGTTTTCAAAACTTGCAGAATTTTGCTGCCCCTGTGGCAATTACAGATTTTACGTTTTAGGAGAATATGCTGCATTTCATTGTATGCAGCCACGTAAAAAAAATTGAAGCACAAACACTGAACAGATGTTCCTTACTATATAAGTTTAAAATAAATGTTTCTGTGGTAGGTTCTGGTTGAGTCCTAGAAAAATCCTCACTGAGAGAAACCTGTGGTATATGACTTGTTGGGTCATAACTGGTGTGAACTAACAGCAAAATTGCAACACTTGCCTCTCTCTGACACTAGAACAACTGAGTATTTTGCAGTCTGTTGGATATGTATTTTCACCATGTAAACAGTGACAGAGTTGTCTGGGTGCAAAACCTAATAATCCAGCCATGCCAGGAATATTTTCACTGCAGTCAAGCAGTATACTAATGTTTCAAATTGACAAATTACACTACCTAGCAAACTGCACATTTTTTCCTAGGTTGGCTATATTTTTACTTAGGATTCAATGGATTCAGATTTATTACTGAACTCTAACTTAAAAAATAGCCTAAAAATAGCTTTTTCAAACATTTTTCAAAGTTACTCCCGTAAACTTCACCACATTATCTGTTGTACATGTTTCTTATTTTATAACCACTGAGTCTTTCCAGTGGTGGATGTGGTCCAATAGCACCTTAAAATTAGATCATTCCTCATCACAAATGCATAGATTCTCTTTAAATCAGGCCTTGATAATTAAAGGTAGCTTCTCCAAAGCTTGTTTTGTTGGCTGTTTTAAGACTGTTATTTTATAGAGTCTCAGAGCCCTTTAGGAATCAAAGTGTCGACAATGTTGCAGTAATATTTGTATTATTGTGGATTGGAGCATTAAAATTTTACTACAAAACCAGACAATATGTCACAAAGTGGTATAATCAAGGGCTCAGAGGCCAAACATCTTCTGCTTTAAAGAGCTAAAAGACTTGTAAAATCATTCCTTTCAATTCAGGAAAACAAAGCAGCATACTAAAACCTGCAGGTGTGTTAAACCAAATAAAATCAAAATCAGAAACATTCTTCCTTTTGACTTAGTGAATTTGATTCTTCTTCACTGGAGAAATTAAGTGCAGTGTGAAAAAGTTCCTCCACCATGACTTAAAGCCGTCATACTGTACCATAAAAATTAGGGCTAAACTTCAGCCGCAAACCTTTTTGGGTTTTGGAGTACTTTTTTCTTCTCTAACTCTCCTTCCTGAAGATGAATGTATCTTTTTATTTCATTCTCAAGTTTTTTGCATTCTTTTCAGCTCTCACAACCTAGCTTCTTCTTTCTTCATCTCTTTAATCTATTGCGAGCCATTTAATTTCCAACTTTAAAAGAAAAAAGATATTTTTATCCCTTCTTTATGATATTTCTGCTTCTTTTTTTTATAATTTGACTTTATAATTGGTTTCTTTTTGAATCTAAAAAATTCTGTGCTAAATTATTTGTAACATGTCTAAGCAATCATATTCTGTTGCATTTTATATGAGAGATTACTTCACTAGTAAATCATTCTTGCTTTATATCAGATGCTTTGAATCAGATTTGTCATAAGTTTAAAACAAAGTCATTGCTTTCTCCATTCAGATTGTCATTGCAAACAAACAAGCTGAAGCCATGGCTTCGGCTTGATTTTGCTGTCATTTATTCCATTAAAATCAATGGAGTTGTACCAATGTAAGCCTGATGTAGGAAATAATAAAATTCTATAAACCTATAAAAAGTCTAAATCATAGATATGTATAGGCACCTGTGTAAAAATGTATAAATATGATGATAATTTTCAAATATCTAAAAAAAAAAAAGAAATATTTTATACACCATCAGGTTCAATTGCATGCAAATAACATGCACATTGTGAATCCCAGTGAAATACAGTCTGGTTTTTTTCAGAGAAAATATGATGATACTTGTCTAATAAACTATGCAAAGTCTCACGTTAATCTTAAATTATCAAGCTAAAATCTCTATCCTCTTACAAAATACCTAATATATACCTGACAGGAAAACAAGAATGTTATTTAGACTCATTAATATGATTTGAATAGTCCCCTTGTTAATAAAACCTCTTTTTTCTTTTTTTTACTGCTTAATAGAGAAGAAAATCACGTTATTCGGACCTTGACTTTGAAGTAAGTTTTACTGCATTATTCCTGAATATTAAAAGTATTTTTCTAAAAGTAAATGGGAAGTGTTCATTTTAGCAGATTTTAGCCTTCTGGCGCAGTAGATGCAATAGGGTTGTTCAATTGGTACTGTACAGAACATGAAGAACAATTCATTAAAACTACTTTGGTGCAACTTGTTTGCAAAATATTCTGAGATCAAACTGTCATATTGCAATATTAACCATCATTATTTCAGTTTTTAAATTCTTTGCCTCTTCATTTTCATCTGGGTTTGGTTTTTTTGAATTTTTCTTTCCTTTTTTTTTTTCTGGCTATCTACTTCCTGAAAAAGCATGACACTTTTATAGGACAGGCTAAATCACAGCAGAAGTTTGCTTTGTTCAAGAGATTTTCAATATTTTTTTTTTCTTTCTTCAGTACTACTTTACTGAAATACGACTTTCACATCCAAGTAATGATTATGAATGTGTCAAATATTGAATGATGTAGTGTTGCAGGTGTCAAAGCTTGTGGATCACATGCTATATAAAAAATTAAGTTCAGATAAGGTTCTTTAGGTTGGATATGCATAAAGTCCGACTAAGATCCTGTTGAGTGAGAAGGTTTCATTGTGCTCATTAATGACCATTTTCTTCTATCTCAGTCAATATGATTAAGTCTCTGACAGATTTGTTTGAAGATTTTTTTTCTCTGATTTCTACCAGAAGGAATACATCAGTTAGATTTCAAGGGGCTGTTCATAATTTGGGGTTTTCACATAGGTTGACTATTCATGCACAGAAGTAGTTTTATAGAATTCATTATGTGTGTCTCCAAGGAAGCTGAACAATTATATTTGTATGGAACCTATAGATCATGGGCTAAAATTTGAAAGCCTGTGATCAGCACATATCAACCATAACATCAAAAACTTCTCTGTTTGCAATTACCCTAAATATGCTTTAGGATAAATGCATAGAAAGGAAGAAGAAAAACATGAAACAATAATAGAATTCTGATGAGCAAGCAACTCTAAAATTAAATTCAATCAGAAGTTTTATAACTGTAGTGATATAAAGAATTCTAAACTTTACTGGTTCTGTCATTGAAAAGTAGAAATATGACAATGAGAGCATTCTCTGTGGCAACAGATACTAAAACATTCCTTCTGTTCCTCAGGAATATAATTCAACACCAAATAAACACCAACAATGTGGCAAGCATTCTGCTCTCAAGAAACAGGATTCCCATTACGTATTTTCTCTTGGCTCACATGGTTGCACAGAGTCACAGAATAGGTCATGTTAGAAGGGACCACAGTGGGTCATCAGGTCCAACCTCACTGCTCAGGCAGGGTCATCCTAGAGCACAAGGCACAGGATTATGTCCAGAGGGTTCTTGAACAGCCCCAGTGAGGGAGACTCCACATCCTCTCTGGGCAGTCTGTGCCAGTGCAAGGTCATCTGCAGAGCAAAGAAATTCTTCCTCACATTTACCTCTTGTGCTATTGCTTGGCACACTAAGAAGAGCCTGGAAACCTCATCAACACCAGCTTTTAGATACTGATAGACAGTATCATCAGGATAAGATCCCCTTTTGGTTGTCTCTTTTCAAGGCTGAACAGGCCCAATTCCCTCAATCTTTCCTCAAAAGATAGATGCTCCAGTCCCTCAGTCATCTTTGCTGCCCTCCCCTGGACCTTCACCAGGAGCTCCACGTCTCTCTCACCCTGAGGAGCCCAGAGCTGGACACAGCACTCCAGATGTGGCCTCACCAGGGCTCAGTAGAGGGGCAGGATCACATCCCTCAAACTTCTGGCAGTGTTCTTCCTAATGCAACCCAGGATACCACTGGCCTTCTTGGCCACAAGGGCACTGCTGGCTCATGGAAGCTTCTTGTCCACCAGGATCTGCAGGTCCTTCTCTGCAGAGCTACTTTCCAGCAGGTCAGCCCCAGCTTGTCCTGGTGCAGAGGATATTTCTTCCCCAGGTGCAGGAACTTGCATTTGCCTTTGTTGAGCTCAGACAGTTCTCTGTCTGTCTCTCCAACCTGTCCTGGTCCGCCTGAAGGGCTGCACAGCCCTCCGAGGTATCAACTACTCCTCCCAGCTTTGTGTTGTTGGTTATTTACAGCTTTTTCTTAACTTGTTTGCAATATTGCTGTTCCATGGCCTAGTCTTTTTAGAATGACTACTAAAATGCAGGAAAATATATTTTTTTTTTGTAAAAAGGAAAGGATGGCGCCACTGGAAGTGACTGGAACTGAGAAACTCAGAGAAGCAGCAATACTATGCCAGTTGAAACTGTGTTTTACAAGTATTGATGCAGACTAACCCCATCTCACTCCCCAGATTTATGATTCTTCTGATTAAGTCTATGGGCTTTCCTGAATTCTTACTGTCTAGGGTAAAATAAAAAAGCCAAAAAATGTTGAGATGATGTGGTGTGGCTAAAATGCTGCTCTTTGGATGTCCCAAAGTAGCTTGACTGCAAAATGGGATACAGTCTGGAGGTAAGATCAAGCCAAAGAGACTGAACATACTATTTAAATGTTTGTCACTTTCTCTGCTTTGTCTGTGACCAGTGCCAGCTGGCACTCTCTGAGACAATGACCTTCCTGAGGACACCACATCACAGAATGACATGGTTGTGGTTCTGAAGATAGCAAATGCTAAGTATGAAGTGTGAGCAAGGATGGGACAAGTTTGGCTACCTCTGTCCTTTTCCTTTTAACGCTCTCTCTGCAGTCTCTGCACCCTCAGCCCTTCACATGTGTCTCTGTATGCATTCAAGACAAATGCTCAGGCTATGTCTGTATACTAAATTAGACATTTGAGGGGATAGTCCTGGGTGCCAAAAATACCAGCCTTTATATGGATTAATTTTTAAAAAGACCTTCACTGTTTTAGTCTGGAGCACCATTGTCTCTCCAAGAAGTTCTTGAGTGTAATTACGGGTCTCGGTTCAATCTGGGTGCCATACACAATATACAATTTGGTTTTAGACTTTCTATTTCAGAAACAAAGATAATTTAATAGAATTAAGTATTCATGGCGAACATTTTGTGTTAGATGTTGCCAGAGAATAGACTTGAACCTGCTTGACTTACTACTATATACTCATGGTTTCATATTAAAAAAAAAAAAAAAAAACAAAAAAAGAAAAGAAAAGAAAAAAATATTACTATTCTAGTGGCTTTCAATGGAAAATTCACCTTAATATAAATAATTTGAATGAAAAACAATAAAAATACATTAAAATAACATGAGAAAGGCCATTTTTCTCCAAGAGCCACAGAAGAAATGCAAAGCCAGCTACTATGCAATGTGAACACAGCTAGATTACAAAATACTCTCTGTCTCTGTTATCCTCAATACATACAGAAATACAGATGCAATTTTAAGGACCTTTGCAATGGACTATAAATAATTAAAGTCCTGTGTCTGTGTGGGTTCTGTTATGGAAAACATGTCTCACTCAAAAGAAAGGGAGAGAAAAGGATGCCATCAAAACTAGCAAGCACTTACCGTAGATCTCAAGCTGGTTAGAGAGTGGGGAGTCCCAAAACTGGGCACCTCTATCTTGTTTTCTTTTTAAACAGCTTACCATTATATTCTTAAATTATCCCTTCATGTAGGAAAAAAAAAAAAAAAAAGGACAGAGTGTAACAAGTAGGGCTTAGTCTGTCAACAGTATTTTTTTCTGCTGCATAATATACTGTCCTTGGTTAGATTTTGTAAAACACCAACTAATCTAGTTGAACTTTGAAGTTTGCTAAATGGTCAACATAAAACAACTTTACAGCTCTTTTCTTGCTATTAATAAAGATAAGTTTGGACTCATTCATGCAGTGTGGTGTCCAAAACTTGAGCAGAATTATTGGTCTGGACATTTTGGATCCTTGCTGCCACAGGGTGTGCTAATCCCAGCTAAGCGCCCTCCAACTCCTGTCATTTTTTTCTCTAGAGCTGGACAGGTAGCTTTTTCGTTAAGTCTCAGCACTAACAGTTAGCTGTCAGATCAAATAAAATTCATTCTAATTATGTTGAACAGAAATACAGATGCTGTAGAAATTCCCCGGAGGGCTTTATAATAGGTGTATGCTGGCAATTACAAAAACGTACAGGAGAGCTAAACAGTACTATTGGCATGTGATTTAGGATTCAAGATCACAATTACCTTTATATTCTATGAAAGAGTCTGACTTTAGGATTTCCCCAGTCACCCCACTTTCTCATTTCTATCAGCCATTCTTTGGACCTACTCTGTTAACAACATTTATGCCAAATAATTCAGAAAATGCCTTATTACCCTGACCCCCAGGATTCAAGTCATCTCTTGCTCTGAGGGAGAGCAAGGGTACACAGGACAAGTGTGAATAATAGACTGTCTTCTTTCCTTTCCACAGATCAGTAATCACAGATCAACAATAATGCTGAAGTGATCACTGATTGCTGGAGCTGCATTCTTTCAGAATTTCATCTGCCATAGCTATTTAATATAGTACTATTATAACTCATGAAAGTTTAAAATAATTATCTTACTAACCTGAGGACCTTTTAAAGGCAAAGGTAAAAAAAAATATGCCTGCAGAGAAAAATGATTTCCTGTTACCACGTTTGACAACTGATCATACCTATAACATCTTGAAAAAAACATTTCCGTTAGAGGGCTGGGAATGCATTCCTTCATCTGTTCTTTTAACTTAGCTGCTTTGTACAAGATTTGAGAGAGAACATTTCTAACTGTGACAATGTAGAAAATCTCCAAGGCAAATTAAATTACCTGGTAGTGGTGGTGCTGCTGCTGATGATATTGTTATTTATGAGATTGACCAAAAATCATAGAATCACTAATAGCCTTAGGTTGAAAGAGGCCTTAAAGACCATCTAGAGCCAAGCCCCAGCCGCTGGCAGAAACATCTTCCACTAGACCAGGCTGAGCCTCATCCAACCTGGCCTTTAGCACTTCCAGGAATGGGGACTTCCAGACTTTAGCACCTCCAGAACTTCTCTGGCAACCTGTTCCAGTGTCTCATCACCTTCATAATAAAGGTCTTTTTTTTTTTTCTACATCTAATCTACCCTCTTTCAGCTTAAAGCCATCACCACTTGTCCTATCACTATATGTTCTTGTAAAAAGTCCTTCTCCAGCTTTCTTCTAGCCCCCCAGCTCTTAGGTACTACAAGACTGCTGTAAAATCTCTCTGAAGTCTTCTCATCTCCAGGCTGAACAGCCCCAGTTCTCTCAGAATGAATTCATAGGAGAGGTCCTCCAGCCCTCTGATCATCTTTGTCACCCTGCACTTCACTCCCTCCAATAGAACACAGATCTTATATTGGGAACCCCAAAGCTGAGTACCCTACTGCAGGTGGGGTCTCATGAAATATTCATGAGTATATTTGTCTTGAGTTAGATTTCAGCTAAAGCCCTATCACAACTAAAAAAAGGAGCTGGGCACAGGGTTATGTTTGAACTTCTCCCCATCTTGCTGACAGCCATCCACACTGAATTCTTTTCTGTGAGTTGGTGATCATCAGAGTAAGGCATAGTATCTTCAAAACACACATTCTATCTAGCTTAAGAATAGGGCTAGAAATGTGGAAGGGGTGTCTATTCAGCTTGGCCCCCTCTAGGGTGTGGGACACAAGAGTTGTGAAACCTTCAGGAGACACCACAGGAAGATGTGTGTCTGCAGCCTGGCAGATGACTGGTGCTTCTGACAGGGATGCAGCATCAATGGGCAACTGCAGAGCTGCACTTAAAGAAAACAGGGCAGTGAAAGTTCAGATTCCATCCTTCTCAGATCCTCATGCTACTACAGTCAGCCTAGTATTAGTGCTCAGGATCTTGAGCTTTGTATTGTTAAAACTTAGTGTTTCTATGATTAATAAAGAGGTGCTATGCACATAGTCCATTTAATAGAGAAGACAGAATAACACCCTAAAAATACTTTGTAGGTTGTTTTCTCATAAAAGAGAAAGAGTTACCCAAGAAAGCATATTTTCTAGAGAGGAGATAAGATGGTACTTTCTAACTAGAAACTTAAAAGAAGTCTACAAATTGAGACTCAAAGTTAGAAATTTAAGTTGCTGCACCTTCAGTTCAGATTGTTCTTTATAAGCAATAGGGAGGGAGTGGGTGTCAGTGGGTAGGAATTATGGAATGGAAGCCAGGAAAACACAAAGTAACCAAAAGATCCATGGGTACATGTTCATACCAGTCATGCTGCTATTAAGAATAAAATGTAAAGATTTTTTTCTGGCAGACTTCCCAGTGCAAGTATTTTATTTCTCCTCCCACCTGCTTCTCCTCAGGAATAATGTAATGAACTGAGTAAGACATTTGCATTATTCATATTTGCTATTTAATGACATCTTGGGCACACGATTAAGGAAAATATATCAGAAAGTAGCATTCTCTGTATTCCCAGCTTTCTACTAAAAAGTTTCCGAATGGAGATACTTGTTTCACAGCCTTAGGTTAGTTCCTGCTTTTTAGAGCTAGCTTTTTAACCCACCAAATTGTTTTATTCCCATGACCATGTCTCCTTATTTAAACCATAATAATCTTTGAGGTAGAATCTTTTTTTTTTTTTAATTTTATGTATATGAATACTGCTATATACTCCTGTCTACCATAGCAGCAACATCTTAAAAGAATCCCCAGGAAGTCCCTTAAGTGAAATTCCCCTCATAAATTTAGATAGCTATGTCTAGTTAAATTACCTTTTCCAAGGACTTTATTGCCAAATATTGCAAAAGGTTTTCCCTTATTCACCTTACAACTCAAGTTAAGAGATCTTTAATTGCTAATGTCTCGTGTCTCTGTGAGACATATTGCCAAACTCCTTTATTCAGAAGTGAACAAATTCTCAAGCTACTGTGTGGCTGTATTGAGGTTAAGACGGATATTACAGCATAGTAGTAGAAATGCCTGGCCAAAAAAGCAACCACGTTTCATGAAATCTCTAAAGACATGATGCAAATGAAAGATAAGTTAGCATTGATAAAGGAATATTGAGAGTCAGCTATTGCCACTCTATTTTAAAAGGTACTTACCTAGGTTTGGCAGGAGTGTTACTTGATGAAGGGGTCACACTCAGGCACATCATACATAAGCTTGCAGGGTTTCACTCAGAGCTCCAGGGAAAATCAGGCTTGACACAAAATCAGGACAAAGGCCTGTGTCCTGCACCTAGTCTGTCAGCATTCCTGGCTGCTGTCCCAGGTGTAATTCAAGTTCCAGCAGTTACAAAGCTTAAGAAAAGCAAAGCCAAGCCCATCACTGTGTAAGGTGAAACATCCTCACACCCTTCCATCCCCTGATTCATCCAGACCACAGAACCATGACACTGATCAAACTGTAAGCAGCCATCACCTTGGCTCCAGAGGCTGAATCCATAACTGAGCATGAATTCCTTTGAAAAAAGCTTTGATGGGCAAGTTTATGATCTAGGCTTGAAAACCTGCTTCACCCTCCAAATGGCTGAGGCCCATGCACTGAGGTGTGAGAATTGTGGGGCCTCTTGGGGTGTCCCCCTCTTCCACAGGAGTGCCATATAATTAGTTGCTGTGGAAGAGTGCCCTTGGCATGGGCTAGAGGGAGGGTGGTTTCCAATTTCTTTGTTCATTAAATAAGAAAACAAGTAAAATTGAAAAAAAAAGTGCCTAATTTTCTTAATATGAGTGCAATTTCAAGTGCATCTTATGATGATTTGAATGACAAGAAGATGTCTAATTAAAAAGACATAACATTTGGGGATTTTTCCATTTTGAGCCAAGATTTCTGAGTTCAGCATTCTCATAAAAAATTATTCCAACAGGGACCATTAAAAAGTGCTATTGCTTTCCTATAGAAATTAAAATATAAGCATCCACACTGAAAACAAAAGTTCTAGAAAATATTCTTGATATGCAAGAGAAATATTATTCTGAGAAATTGCCATTACTTTCAGGATACTTCCAAGCTAGTATAAAAATGGCCCCTAATTCTAGAAACTCAATAAATATAGGATTAAAGCAGTCTCTTGTACACAGGAGGAACATTAAACACAGCAGAGAGAAGGGCCAGGGCAATTCACTTCTGTTGGTCAAATCTATAGGGAAAAGATGGCCCTGCCAAATTCAATTTACTTTATTATGTTCGAAAAAGTAATGCTTCTCTTAAAAAAAAAAAAAAAGCAAAATAGATTCAATTATAAATATAAGCAAGTATATTCCATTTTGCAGAAGGTCATGCATACAAGAAAGAGGCATATGGAATTGTTTCAAGAGTTAAATCAGAAATTTCAGACTCTGGACAGATTTCGGGATGTACCAAAATCAGGCAGTATGGTAAGTGTCCTTCTGTTATATTTAAAATATGGTGGACCCTACACAACAATGAAACAAAAGCCTTTTTGACTTCAGTACATTTCCCAAGAAGACCTCACCTTTAGGTACCTCAGAAATGAGAACCAAAGCTATTTTCAGTAATCCAACCTATGACAAGACTCATTACATTCTACAATTAGACCATATCTAACTCACTAGCATCATTGTGGATGACAAGTAACTGAACTACGGGAATACATTTTAAATCTGTATGTGCCTACTGTGTCTAAGAGCCTTTATACCGAGAAAGCAGCTGACTGACATAATTTCACCAATAAGGCTTTTCCTCCAGCTAGGCAAGGAGATAATAAATTCGATACTACAAACAAGTCCAGATAGATTTACCTATATGTGCAAGTGTCCAGAAAGCAAACAAGAGCTCTGTAATGCCATGTCTTTTCCATAATAGCTTTATAAATATTTACTATGGGAAAAGCAAAAATTAAATCATCCTGAGTTGAGGCTGCTATCATCATAATTCAAATTTATACACACACACTCATACACACATGCATAACACCCTGACTACATCTGATAATGAGAGTAAGGAAATAGTTGATTCTGCCTAATTAAAACAGCTAATTTAGTCTGGCATATTTTTATCAGTAATATTTTGATTGGTAATAATTTTTATATAATTTTATAATGTGAAAATTGTATGTTAAATGGAACTGAGCTAGAATTATTGTATTCTATAACTTTTTCAGAAGAGCTGCTCTCAGACATGAAGAAGAGGTATTAAACAGATGTGAGGCCAATGGATTTACATTATTTACGTCATCTTAATCCAGCAGAAATCTAGCCCTGATTCTTTGATGAACCTTTATCTGTGATACATGTTATTTTGTATCAAGTTCTCACTCACTCCCTCTTTTGAGATCAGCTGACATGTAATGTTTTCATTTGTCTCCCTATTTGAGATTTGCTGTTCACATAAAGCTTGAATTAATTCAAAATCTCAAAGGGAATCTCAGTGGAAGAGTTGTGTTTACTCTGTTTCACATTGGTGCTGTGCTTTTGAAAGGTCTGCTAATAAAAGCTGCCTAGAGGAATGGTCTCTTTGTGAGACATCCAGAGAGTGATCCAGGTACCCAAATATAGGCATCTTAGACTATTTTAGACAGAGGTCTTGGTTTACAACACAGTGCAGGCAGCAATGATACAAGACTCATAGGAGATCTGCATCTCTCATGAAAAGATTGTTGGAGATCGAGCAAGAAGTCCAAGGGCCTCCTAGATGGTGCAAAAATATTGGATGATAGCAACTAAATCCCACCCATCATGTTACAGCAGAAATCGCTAATTAAATTGGTCCATAAAGACTTTTATCTTATAAAATCTAGCATTAAAAAAAAAATAAAACATCATTCAGTAAAAAATAGCCACCTTTCAGTCTGTTAATCCTAATATAAATGAGCTCATCAGCCTGTAAGGCAAGGTGGCTCTCACAGGTGTTTTCAAGTTTCTGTCGTTCTGCCATGCACCTGCCATAGTTTAAAATCCAGCTGGCAGTCTCTGTTTCAAACAACTCCATATTTCAGGCAACAAACTCTTCTCAGTTACAGTAATTTCACAATTATAATCTGCACCTAATTATAAGCTG